>JAQISU010000069.1:4452500-5067500 GCA_029339505.1 Unio delphinus
AGCAGCAGAGAGGGTGAACCTCACAACTTTCCGAGCGTCGATTCGAAAATCTGAGGCTTCTGCCAAATAGTAAAAAAAATGGCGTCTATTCGATAAAATAAGATTTCCTTATATACGCCAACGTCGTTGTCATCCACCCTCTCTGCTGCTGCAAATGTTTCATTTGTGGTTAACAAAAATCATTTACGAGTTCAACCAAATATTTGATCGAGTCCGATACGATATCGTGTCCGAGGATCATGTAAATTTATTGTTATAAATCCGTGCGGAGTCGACTGAGCGTTACTAAAGAAATTTTTAAATTGATTGAAGTCCATATCAGAGCACCATGTCTGCCAAATATTTCGAAGCGTATGTGTATCAACGCCGTTAAACACAGCAAGAATATTACAGTTATCTCTGATCACTTTTGGAATATGAGTGTAGCGTTGAGTGACATATATCACATCAGTGTTTTTGTGACGCCCCCGGGAAAATATTCTAGCTGGGTTTTTTTGATTGTCTAACATCACATCGTCGTATACGACTAAATTGTTAATGCTCCCATCAAGGTCATCCACGGATGGCGCCTCGTCAATATCAGTTATAAAATCAATGGTATTCTCACCTTTAATTTCTAATGCATTCTCGTTAAAATCCTTTAACACTTCATAGCATCGTTGATCATCTACGCTAGGAGCAATTAAATACAACTTATCCCACTTCATCCATCTCATTATTAAATTGAGCAACAATTGAGTCTTGCCGGATCCAGATGGCCCGATTATAATTGCACGGATAGAGTTTGGTAGCGCTGCATGATGCTTAACTGGTTCTCTTATTTTAGTCGCTGAAAAATCAATTATATTCATATCTGTATACATAAATTATGGATCTATATTGTGTGAAGTGTAAAACGCGTACTAGCACAAATGATGTGACGACGGTTACAACTAAAAATAACAGATCAGCACTAACTGGTAGATGTGCAACATGTGGTATAAAAAAGTTTAGATTTATTTCTACAAAATCAAAGATTTTACAATCCGGAGATGTTTTTAAAAAAAACGAGGAGGTGATATCGCAGCCAAATTGACAAAGCTCCCTGGAACCCCATGGGCAAAGTACCCCGGAGAAAAGCACCTTCCAGGATATAGCTACTGTGGTCCCGGAACACGATTAGATATCAGACTTGATGATCAAAATCAACCCCGATCCGGCGAGTATCCGATAAACGCTATTGATAAGGCGTGTCATGCTCATGATGTTGCATATAAAAGCAGCAATCTGCAAAACAGGCATCTCGCGGATGTGAAATTAATTCATGCGTTAAATGCTATTCCTGATAAATCTTTTAAAGAAAAGTTGGCTTCGTGGTTGGTAAAATCAGCTATGAAAGGCAAATTGATGATGGGTGCTGGTAATTAATAATATGGAATCAATTTATTATTCCCCAAGAGGATACTGGAGGGGTAAATCAGCAGTCCATAAACTCGCTAGCGCTGCAAAAGTGAAAAAAACTACAGCGGCGGATTGGTTATCCAAACAGGCACTATGGCAAATTTATCTACCACCACCTAAACAAATTCAATTCTCGCATTTTGATGTGACCGCTCCTAATGAAGTTCATCAGGCTGATATATTATTTCTGCCACATGATCGTGGTTACAAATACGCGTTAACCGTAGTTGATATTGCAAGTCGATACAAAGAAGCAGAACCGTTAAAAACAAAATCAGCCACTGAAGTTGCTTCTGCATTTGAAAGGATTTATCGACGAGGTCCTCTGCACTGGCCGAATCTATTGCAGGTTGATCCTGGCAAGGAATTTCAGGGTGCGGTTCTATCTACAATGAAAAATCATAATGTCACCATACGACGAGGGCATACTGCGCTACATCGCGATCAGGCCATTGTCGAACGATTTAATCGGACGATTGCTGAGCGGTTATTTGGATATCAATACGCAAAAGAATTCATTCAAGAAAAGCGATCCAGTGAATGGGTTAAAAGATTACCATCTGTGATTACTGCACTGAATAACGAGATTACTAGAACAATCAACATGAAACCTATCAACGCGATTAAAAAGAAGTCAATACCCGTACAACCACAAAAAGATTTCCCTAGAAACGCTAGCGTTTCCCAACCAATTCTTGGTAGTAGTGTCATTGTGAGGTACTTATACGAACCAGGAGAGCTTGAAGGGGGTAGAAAAAGGGCTACTGATCCTATTTGGAGCGTCACTACGCATAAGATATCTAGTATAACACGATCAACTGGTAGACCAGCAATCTATAAACTGGATTCAACTGCTCCTCAGCGAGGATTTACTCGACAACAACTACAAGTGATTCCCGAGGATACTCAATTGCCACCGCATGGTCTTAATTAGCACCCAGGGTGCTGGCACCCCGGCGTCTATTGCACTCAAGACAAGTCAACATCACATTATTTCTGACATGACCGAGATTGTTATTTTTTCTGTCTACGGTGAATTGGCGAGGATCCTTATCCGAATACTGCCAACGCATTATACAATTCCAACTCGCGCAGTGATTATTCTGTTGTTTCTTCAAAGTGATTATTAATTTAGCATCAATATCAAATTCTCGTTGTTTTTTTTTTGTCCTGTTGTTTGTAACCGGAGAGTTTTTTATTAATGATGCTAACATCAATATCATCTATTGTGGTGTCATTATCATCACCAATGATTTCATCATCGCCTGACTCTGTCAGGACAATTCTTCGAAGCTGATTTATTCTTCGTACTCTGGATACTGCGAGATAGACTAAATTCGACCATTCGATGCGATTATCTACCATCCAAACAATTGTATCCGATATAGTCAATCCCTGTGAAGAGTGTATTGTTGCTGCGTATCCTAGCGTCCATGGGGATTTATTAGCACGCAATGCATCTTCAACGACATTGATATCAACCAGCACAATATCATTTAACACGAGAATCTGCTTTTCACTTCCTGACTTTGTCAGGCTTGGAATATCAACTTCTATATTCTGCTTTCGTGTATCCGAAGGCCTATAACACAACGGTACTGGAAGCGTTGCAAATTTTTCTTTATGCAATTCAAATAACTTCATCTGAAGTGTGTCTCTGACTATTTTTCTACTTGCTACTATCAAATCATTTGGTCTCCACGTTTCCCAGAAATCATTCATAGGAGTTTCTGAAATTATTTCACGCGCTATTTCGCATTGGATTTTATCCGGTTGTAATCTAAGCAGTGCTTTGAACTCGCGTAATTGTTCATCAAGTGATCTATGGTCGGTATTAATTTCTTCATAATAGTCTACAGAACCCTTTAGTCATTCATGTGGAGATCCACCGACAAATGGTGGTGGTTGGCCGTGATCACCGCACATGACGACTTTTGTGTTTTTGTTTAACAACCACTCAAGAAATGTTTTTAATACATCTAATGACACTGTGCATATTTCATCCCAAATTATGATTTCAGGAATGAATTTATCACCCATACGCTCAGGAGTCCATTTGTCACCTTTCCATCGAAAAAAACTATGATAAGTACAGGCATTTACCCCTCGCTGTATCATCTCTCTGGCGAGTCTGTGAGTCGGTGTTAACACAATCATGTTAGTAGAAATACAAGTATTTCCACCACCACGATATAATTCAATTGCACGAGTTGTCTTTCCTGACCCACCACAACCGTTTAAATAAACTGTCTTGTATCTACATATTGGATCAGATACCGGTGGTGCATTAGAAAATTCTGATTGAATCTCATCACATTTTAAGTACTTTTCATCCATGGCAACGTCTGCGGATTCACAATACTCATGTAGCATCTCCTTTTTAAATCGCCAACGCCCCCACGCTTCCTCCGGATCTGTGAATGCCGCTACAGCTGATTTGTACTTATTGTGTATATACATCGAATCAGTGGCTACTCTAACCGCGGTATTAGGAAATCTATTTATCATCGAAAATAAACTGATAGAAGCATAAGCTAGCATAGAACTTCTCAAATGTGTGTACTGGGAATTATATCCATCACAGTAGGTAACAACCGTACCCAATTTCTCACCATTGGATAGAAAAGCATCCTTACGGGATACAAGTTTTCCCTGTTTCGTTAAATCCGTTACAAGAAAATCGTATTCAGCGACATCTATGATCAACCGCGAGGAAAATTTTGCATTGTCGTATCTTCCACCCTGGGTAAATTTACCGATTATTTTTCGTCCAAAATCCTTTGCTTGTTCTTTTTTACTTTCAAATAACTTCTTAGACCAATTTATGATTTCTTCTTCATTGAAATCTGGACACTGTTTTCGTAGTTCGCTGATTATACGATCTAGATCGGGTTGTGGTAGCCAAACTTCTTTCTGAGCTCGATAGCATATAATAGCTTCGGAAACAATCAACGATATCAGCATGCCACAATCAATCATATATCGTAGTAACACTATTGGCATCCAGGCCTTTTCAGATAGGTGTCTACCAAGCCAAACATAACTACACGGATGTAACCCTGTAGCGAGTTCAAATGATATCACACGAGCGAATCCGGTTAAATCAAAATCAGGTAATGGTCCATTAATCGCAACACGAGTCATTTCATGCGTGGGGTGTCCAAATCGTTTAAAATAGTTACTACATTCTCCATACCCGAGAAAACTTCCAGGATAACACGCGGATATATCAATTGAAATCATACCGTCACGATGGTATTTTGTATTCCACAGTCCGCCATGACCAAATTCGATGCAACTCAATTTAACGTCCTCGAGAAAATCACTTCGTGTTGGACGCCATGAGTTTTTTTCTCTTGCGAAGTGAGCTACCACTGATGGAATAGTAAAACTATCCGTCAATAGTTTTTCATGAGAACTCTCCGGTGAAAAATCATTAGCGATTTTTCTCATTCTAGTATCTAACTCTTCAACGCGATATAATTCACCATTTGGTCTTACAAATTGATCAAATCCTGATTCGGAACCAGCACTACTAAGTAACCACACTGACACAGGATCATCTTTACACAACGCGTGAATAGCATCGAATAATTTCTCTTCATAGAAAACATCCCCGGAAAATTCCCCGGAAAATTTCCGGGGGATATATCTCACGGTTCTATCTCGTGGAAATATTGTTACTGCAGGTGTCCACGCGTGTTCGTTATGATCAATAATTTGTATTGGCGCTCCTTGTAATTTATATTTCGGTTCGTGTAATACTTCTCCGGTTATCGTCATAACGGTTATTGGGAATCTTAATGATGTTTCTAATTTAGCTATATCAGAAATCTTTGCACCGTGCTGTTTCACTGTCAGTTCCCATTCGGTTATTTTCCTACGTCGCAGATCAGTTAGTTTATTTCCTCGGGATGCATTTGTGAAGTGTTCCATTACCCGTGTTGCTACACAATTGAGCCTTGACGAAGTCAACGGTGAATATTTCATAGGAGCTAGTTTTGCAATATCGGGTTTATCATTTAACGGATATATCCCATAAACCATTGCTGTTACGGGATAAGATCTTTCGTAGTATGGTTTATCAATGCCGGTTAGAATCCCTGGTTTGGAATCTCTACTCACAATGACAGCTTTTTTATTCTTGAGGATTGGTTCAAATTTATCCTTAATAATCCATTTGCCTTCGACTTCGATAATGAATTTTATTCTGAAAAAATACTTCTGATTGGAATTGCTTTGTTGGGAATTGCTTTGCTTGAAATCCTTTGGATTTCCACCTTTGGATTTCCATCTTTGAATTTCCCCTTTGGATGGAAATTGCTTTGCTTGAAATCCTTTGGATGGAAATTGCTTTGCAATTTCACCAAGGTGTGAAATTATCTCAGCTGCTCTTTTATCGTTCATAGTAGCATCGATGATAGGTACATTGACATCTTCATCAATAATTCGAAATGTCGACCAACAGTATGCTGCACCGTCTCGGTAGAATTCATTAAAACACTCCCTGATTTTACCGAGTATAGTTCTATCACCGATTAGACGTTTTGGTGTATCAGAGACTCTATCGAGATTGAATTTAGTATTTCTCCAAGGCTTAATTTTCGATAATCTTTGGAACTCCCTATCAAGATTGAATTTAGTATTTTTCCAAGGTTTGATTTTCGATAATCTTTGGAACTCCCTATCAAGATTGAATTTAGTATTTTTCCAAGGTTTGATTTTCGATAATCTTTGGAACTCCCTATCAAGATTGAATTTAGTATTTTTCCAGGGCTTAATTTTCGATAATCTCTTGAACTCCTCCATGTTATAATTAAAACAAGTATTTAAATAGAAAAATATAGTATAATGAATCACTGCAAGTGGCTAATGATTGGATCTACAACCCCGTGTAACAAATCATGCAGAAGCGAATTCTGTGGGTATCATATGCAAAGCGTGAGAAACGGTTCAAAAGGCCCTCTCCCATGCCTCCAATGTGGGGTGGGTGTTAGAGGAAAATCGCAATTATGCCTTGCTTGTGGGGGTAAACGATACAGGGAACTAAAACGCTACTATGACAAACGAATCATTGACTCCGTCATCCTTGATAAAATCAAGGACAAAGTAATAAAAACCCCTCAAGATTATATCCAGAGATTTATAATTAAAGCAGATAATAAATTAGACAAGTAGTATTATTATACAAATGAGCCAAGATTTCAGACCTCACCCAGTGCTTGCTAATTACGAAGCCTCTAGTGATGGTGTTGTCAGACACCGCAGACTCAAAGAACCTGTTGGGTATCTGAATAATATGGGATATTTGATGTTTTCAGCTGGGAGGAAAAAGTATCTCTGTCACAGAGCCATCTATGAAGCATTTTACGGATTAATCGAAGACGGTCTTGTGATTGATCACATAAATGGCGTGAAGACTGATAATTGTCTTGGGAATCTTCAAGCCGTCTCGCAGCGCGATAACCTTTTAAAAAGCAACGCTGGTAAGCACGCAAAACATCCCAAGGGTGTGAAATCGTTTGATTTAGAAAATAATGAAGAGAGAAGCTTTCAGTCGATAAATGCGGCTGGAAAATATTTCGATATTTGTAGTACTTCAATTCGATTTGTTGCTGAAAAAATCATTAAAACATCTCTGTCTAAAAAAAATGGTCATAAAATAAAGTTCGTATACACTGAAACTATTTAAGGGAGATAAATCCTTTATGGATAAATCCGCACTACAATTCACACTCTACCTACTAAGTTCCCTTGTATTATGACGTCAAAGGAATTTGTCGCCTGCTATATTACCTGTACTTGACTAGGCGCGCCCACGTGACTGTAATGGAGATATAATGCATGAGTTTTCGATAGAGAATAAAACTTTTTATTGTCACTTGTGGGCTAAAACTGCATTATTAGTTTTATTTATCTACATATCTCATGTGTGGGGTGGGTGGACTAGCAGTAAAGCAGACAGCTAACTCGTTCTTTTCAGTACAAAAATTCTTTATAATCTAACGCATTACCTATGTTCGCTCAGCCGGAACGCGAGTGTTTCCTATTCATTGAAGTAGGTGGGCGTGGTTAAAATTCCTTGTATGTGAATGTATTTTATCTAGAGAATTATAACAGAGTATAAAAACGCTGTTTTATTAAACAACTGTATTATTTTGTTTAAAATATTTCTCATTGTTGCAGCATAAAATTGTCTATTTTAAAAATCTCTTATTGTTAAGTATATCAGATATATATATATATATATATATATATATATATATATATATATATATATATATATATATATATATATATATATATATATATATATTAAAAAATCTCTATTCTGTATGACTAGTCCGTGGTGTAATGGTATCGTGTTTGTCTTGTAAACATAGATCTATCAACTACGTGTTCGGTCCCCATAGCAGATACATTATTTGATGGCGAAACGGAAGATGTTTTTTTCTATTAATTGGGGGGGGGCAGGGCGGTCCCCCCTCAGCCAAACCAACATGGCAACCCATGCTATCGCATTCTCGGTAGCGTGGGTTGGTGTTTTTTCTAACTCATGCAACCATGAATTCGATTTCATGGGTTGCCATGTTGGTTTGGTTTACCACGCCCACATCATTACCATCATCGTTCCATTGAATTATAATCCATCCTTAATTAAGTTAATTAAGTACATGTTATGCCTAAAATTTGCCACAACACTCGAGTGGAAATATATGGCATTGTGCCGTCCATGTTGTGACGTTACCCCAAGCATATCTTCTGGGCGGTCTAAGATGGCGTTTGCCACCTTAGGCCTCCCGCCGGAGATGTATGTTTCGGGTCCCCTTGGGCTTACTTGGATGCGAAGGCACCCAAGGAGTTCCAAAGACGTGTTGTCATATATGTTTTTTTTTTATTAATTAGAGATACAGTATACTATATTTATAAATAAATTTATTTATAAATAATGGATATCAATGATGTAAATGCTATAATTGCTGAAATCTCAAATTTAAATAATAAAGGGGTATTATTATCTGAAAGTCTCGACGTTGACAAGATTACCTCGGAATATGAAGATATTGAATATCTGTCTAGTAAGGGTTGTTATGTTTTACCTAGGATGTACAGGCTCGTGAAAGGAATTCAAAAATCCATCAATGGTTGTTTGTACGGTAACGACATTAATTTATTTATAACGCTATTTAGCACCGTTGAAGCAATACGTCAAAAGCTTGGCCAAGAATATCAAAAACGAGCTGAAATTGGTTCTAAAGTTCGTGATCTTAGAAAAATGTTAAACGAGGAGCGATCAGTATCTTAACCACGTGGGTGTTACTAAAAAAAATAATAAGCTTTCGTAAATAATTTAAATAATTTATTTATTTTTTTTTTAGCGTTTTTTGTAACACTTGTTACATAGGATTTTCTCCTGAAAGGATACTCATCAGTCTGGACTTGCTCATGCAGTTATGTGCATAATGGATGATCTGGTCGTAGTAGCAAGTAATCACCGCGACGCCTCCATTTTCACGTAATTGTTCTTGTTGCCGCGTCGTTAACACAAATCGTTCATCGCCATTCTCAGATATTACAATTCTGAAATCCCCAGCGATGTTATTTCTGAAACACTCGCGGATAGCGTCGTACAGTTTAACCCTGTCGAAGATGAATACGTTAGCTTGATGGTACATTATTTAATAACTAAGTTATTTAATAACTAAGCTTTTAATTATGATGGAAACCCTCCGGATTTCACATTTGAAAATTTAGTTCACAAACAATATATGGTAGGTGAATCGCTTACAACTAGATTAGCCCGAGAGCGGTTAGCAGCAATTAAAAAGTTTATACCCGTTCGAGACAGACTTCGCGAGAAACTTCAACAACGACAACAAGCGCAGACTGACTTTTCTGTGTCAAGTGAACAACTGTTTACTCCGATAACAAGTGCGACCAAAGATGTGAAAACAGCAACTGAACGAGCAATATACGGAGATATTCCTAAGGAAGGCAAGCGACGAGAAGTGCCTGTTCTTGGTGTGCTTGAAAAGATAGCAGCAGAGACCGGACAAACACGCGCAGGGATACAACAGTTATCCAGTGATATAAAAACTCAGCGTGAGTATGAACGATTAGCTGATATTGATGATTCCGCACCTGAACCACAACCTGTTGATGTCGTCACCCCAAGAGGTGTTTCCTTTATAGACAAACTCACCGAAGGAGCTATAAAGGAAATCAAACGACCTCAATTGGAGAAACACCAGGATTATACGACTTTTGGTGATTTCGCCGCCAAAAGCTTTGATTCTAGAAAGGATTTTTTAAAAGACGAGTATAAAAACAGTAGAATAAGCCGAGATGAATGGGTTAATTGGTTGTATAAAACGAATAAGGGGATTATTGGTAATTTGAAAAAGGATACAATTGAGTATAGATCTTTTAAAGTAGGAGTTGATAGTTATGGTATACAAAAACAACAAGAACGAGAAAAACAAAGTCGAGGCCGACAAAGGCAATTACTTGATGATAGTCAGGGCGCAACTGGTACAACTGAGGAAACAAGCGGAAAGGGATATTCGATTAAAAATCCAAAGGATGTATTTGACTCTACCGTGACATGTCCTGGTAATATTCTCAGTGATATATCACGGTTAGAGGTTCTCATCGGAGGGAAACGAGCCGGAAATAACTCCGTCGAGATAATTAATGAAGCCGCTGATATCTGTAGACGATTATTTGCTGGTGGTATCATGGACATTAATGTATATCGAGAACTTATTGCTGAATTAGTTGAAAATCACAACGATGAAAATCTTATGGATGTAAGCGATTGATCACTAATTGAAAAACTACTAGTTTTATAACAAGATGATTATACACTATAACCATGATAAACCCGTAAGCGTCTACGTGGTGAACTCACGATTGCCTGTTTATCGCGCGTGGTACGGAGACGGTTTCGGCAATACCATTGCGGGGTTATTTACAAGAATGGCTCCCAAGGTGGCGCCGTTAGCTAAACAATTATCAATGAAAGCCATTGATGCTATCCGTGATAAGGGAATCAATTTCGTTGGAAATCTTGCTGGAAAGGCATTTTCTGCTGCGAAAGATAAAATAGCATCATTGGTGCGAAAGAAACCACGAATGACTTCGTCATTAGTGCTGCCATCAACTACAGTGATGCCTGCAAAAATCAGCAAAGTAATAAATAACGCAGTGGAAGAAAAACTAGCGCAATTGACTTCGTCACAATTGACAGCTTCGCCAGTAACAGATAGCGCTATCATGAACGCGATAGCAGGAAGTGGTTTGAAACTAAAAAGAAATTCGAAGAATTTTCAACGACGATGATTACAAAGATGAAATTGCTTTGCAATTCACCAATTGAAAACGCTAGTAATGTTATAAATGTTTAAACGAACAGCTGATCCCGCGCTTGATATGGAAGCCCCAGTGCGCAAAGATGATTCCGTCCGCGATTATCAATACTATTCCTATCATGCAATACAACCCAACCTACGATCGCGAATTGAACTTCAAGTTCAAGATACCAGTAAATACTTTTTACCATGTGAAGCATTTATCGAAATCGAAGGAAAACTCGTAACAAATGTTGCAGAGGATACCCCATATGCAGATGACCCAAATATCCGAGTTGGGTTCGTTAACAATGGCATAATGGCGTTATTTGAAAGTGCAAGATATCTCATTGATGGAAAAGAAATTGAATCAATAGAACGCGAGGTTGATGTTGCAACAACAATAATCGGACTAGCGAGATATTCCGATGATTATACAAGATCGGCTGGTCCGTCTATGATGTTTGCAAAGGATACTACTGATAACGCTGACCACCTTCAATACATTAAAGTGTTAACACCGCAAGACACTTCAGTTGATAATCAACGAGAAGCAACTAATCCAGAACGTCGAGCTAGACCCGGAGCTGCGTTTGATATTCTCGGAGGTGTTAATGGTAATTTCAATCTAGGGTTTGCAACACGAAAATTAGCATTGGAAGGACAAGAGAAAAAGTTTTCGTGTGCAATTCCACTCCATCACATATTTGGATTCTGCAGAAATGTCAGAAAAGTCATCTATGGAGCCAAACACAATCGCGTTAGTGCGAAAAGGCAATGACAACGATGCAATTTGGCGTACTGGTGCCGCTGAGGGTAAAGTTAAAATAACTAAATTGGTATTGTGGATGCCAGTAATGACCCCATCAATTATCAGAGAAGAGCGGCTACTCTCATTTATGGAAACAGGTGGCAAATCATTGCTAAGTTGGCTAACAACAACGACTGATGTCAAACAGGATAATGTCGATGATATATTCACATGGCACCTGGCATCAAAACAAGGCGTTTCAGCTCCACGTCATATATTTATAGCGTTACAGAATAATGAGCGAGTTGGTAATCAACAACGCAGCCATATGATATTTGATCAGTTAGGTGTTAGAGAAGTCTCGCTGAGAATAAACGGACAACAAGAACCAACCGAGGATATACAACTTAATTACACAGAAAATCATATAGCACGTGTATATCATCGGATGCTGTCATATATGGGTCGTGATCAAAACGTTGATACTGGTTTACAAATATCGCAACTCGATTTTAAGAAATTGTATCCGATTTATTACTTTTCGCTGGAACATCTTGATTTAATGAGACAATCCGTTGTTGACATACATTTTAGGGCTCGTATAGCTCCTGGTGGTGTTAATTATAGAGCGGTTGCTGTCATTCTCAGCGACAAATCAATGTTGTTAGAAGGGGTTGGCGGACGAATGAGACTTGTTGATGCACCAGTGGAAAATCTGTAAATGTAAATGAAACTTGAAAAGTTTCCATAGGATTCCCCCCAATTAGATCAATTGAAAGCATAAATGTGTTTTACAATAAAATGCCATATAGTGTTGTTAGTGTCAAGCTGACTGATGGTCAGGTCAAGAAATTGCGATCAAAATCCGCTAAAGAATGTGGAACCACAATAACGTTGAAACCAGCGCAGATGTCCGGCGGTACACATAAAATATCATTAACGGATCGTCAAATAAAACATTTCAATGATGCATTGAAAAATAAGCGAGGGGTTCAAATTGATTTTTCGAAAGCCGCAATCGCGAACATGATAAAATCAGGTGGTATATTTCCATTGTTAGCCGCAATACCAGCATTGATTGCAGCGGCTGCCCCAGCGGTGGCGAAGGCGGCAGCGTTGGGAGCCGTTGGGACCGCAGCAGGGATGGCGTTGTAAAAGGCAACTGGTGGATCCGCTCGTGGATCTGGGTATAAAAAAAAGGGAAAGGGGTTGTACCTACCAGGAACCCCCTATTCATGGTACAGCGGCAAATCCGTGAACGGATCGGGTCTAAGAAAAATACCAGGAACGGTTTATTAGTTGAAAAATCTTCGATTTCCGAACCTATGGTTGAGGAACCTATAGTTGAGGAACCTATGGTTCCTATGTCCAATTTTGATTTAATTGATGCTGCTAAAAAACTAGCGATAAAAAACTTCAGAGGGGTTTTTATGAGAGATCAATTACCGAGAAAACCAAATAACGTTGAAACCGGTATCATCAATCTTGATAACAGCAGCGGATCGGGAACTCACTGGGTTGCATACGCGATTGATCCACGTGGGATTGTCTATTTCGATTCATATGGGTTAGCTCCGCCAAGCGAGTTTATGCGGTATATAAATTCCTCGATGAAACTCAAAGGGTTTCCGATTTTTTATTCCACGCTGCCAACACAACAATTAAATGATCCACCGATATGCGGCCGTGAAGTATTAAATGTCCTCGCGGAGATTTCATTAAAATCCTTTGGATCTCCGTGGAAACCACCTCATATTATTGTAAACGAATACACGAGTGGGAAATTACAAGGATCAATAAATTGAAAACACAAGTTACGCTAACAATAATGATCGATATTTGGGGACAATCTCTGTCAATGTTGGAACCCACCGAGGAAACATCTGCGGGTTCTATCGAGGATGTAAAAAAAATAATAGAAGATGAAATCGCTGAGACGTTAAATTTAACAAGTGTTGACCCGAACGAAATAGTTGTATTTCAAGATCGCCAGGGTAAATTGAAAAGCAGTAATATATCCGTGAATGACATTTTGATACGGCATCGCGCTGCCGCTGAAAACTCTATTGCACTGTATTCCAACGATGGACAACTTAAACCAGGCGCACTTGTGTCTACGATCACCGACGCGATTGCTACCAACGAACGTGAGCTGAATGATTTTATACGAGGTTATAATAGTTTTCGCAAAAATGTCGTACATAAATTTTTTGGAACCCCGCTTGTGGTTGGCATGACTCTCGCTGAAATTAAAAACTATCTATCGCTATTCTTCGCTAACAAGGACGCGGGAAGGATGATGAATGAAAATGAAATCAAGGCAAATTATCTCGAGATTTCTAAACTAATAGAAGATCAAAAACCCACTAATGACATTGTTGTTAGATTCTTTGGATCCCCACCTGTGGCAGACTCGACTCTCGCTGAAATCAGTGAGTTTATCGGCAAGCACACTCACAATGCCTACATCGCTAATAATTTCTTTGGTGTCCCGGTTACATCTACAATGACTCTCAAAGATATTAATATGTTTATGGTGAGACAAACAACACTTAATACCATCGTGGATAAATTTTTAGGGAGAACACCTGTGTCTGAAACCACATCGTTGACAGGCATGACTCTCGCGGAAATTAAAAGCGCGTTTGACGAACAAAAACGCATCAGCGAAATGGCTAAAAATTTCTTTGAGGACTCTGAAAGTTATAATATCACGACGACATATTCTCAACTTAGCGGGCATTATGGCATACAAAAAGATATGGAATTTGAGCTCCTTTTGTTTTCATTTTTTAAACGCCGCGATGAAACGATGATGAAATATACCGAAATCAAAAAAACTATCTCGACATTTACGACGATATTCTTAAACTAAAAGAAAAATCTGAAAGGTTAAAGCATGGGACCTTTGATTGGGTAAAAGAATCTAATGCTAAATTGAAAGTCAATATCGAGAAGTGGCCCCATGGTATCTACAGGATGACGTTAATCTCTGACAAGCAATTTGATATCATCGTGAAAGGTAAAACCTACTTTGGTGGCACCGCGACAGTAATTATCGCGGGGGGAGAAGAAGAATTTGAGATTGTCGCAGTTGATAACACCATTAGAAAAGAAATATCCTGGTGCTTAGAATTCGTAGCGAATTTAAGTAAATAATAAAACTGAAAATCCTATGGATTTTTACTAGTGGTTTCAATTGAAAGGAAATCCTTTAGATTCACAATTGAAAACGCTAGCGTTTTTAAAATAACAACAATGACTTTGTCATCGACGCAATGTCGCTATGATCAGGTCAGAGAATTTCAAAATAGACTCAAAACCCTCACTGAGGAGTATCAAATAAAAATAAAAAAATACCGACGAAGAATCACCGCAATTAATATTACTATGTACTCGGTGTCAAGCGTTCTCACTGGCGCCGGAATAATACTTGCATCGGTTACAATGATTACCCCGGTCGTAGTTCCAATTTGCATTTCTGCGGTGGCTACAATCGGGGGTATATCAACCGGGATAGCAAAAAAGATATCATCATGCAGCCAGAGTAAACTGCAGAATTACTTACTTCAATTTCATATTGCATCAACCGCATACTCGCAATTATCATTGATGATATCGTCGTCACTCGATAATACGATTATATCAGATAGTGAATTCTCAGCGATGGTCAGTATTTTTGATTCCGCGATATCGAAATTAGAGCGACAACATGAATATAATAACAATGACAACACCGATGGAATCAGAAAACACGAACCCAAAAAAACAAAAAATGATCTCAATAATATCAACATTACCAGATTGTGAGTTCTCAGTGATGGTCAGTATTTATGATTCCTCGATACCAAAATTAGAAATAAATCATGAGTATAGCAGCGATGACGACACCGATGGAATTACTTCAACGAATAGTGGAGAACACGAACCCAGTACAAACGAGTATGATATCAATAACATCAACGAATCCAGAATTCAGTGTGAATTTCCCCTCTCCGATTCCAGTTCGTGAGATCGCGCTAGCAAAACTACGAGTGTATCACAGTTGGCCTAATATCAGATCGGTTGCATTTAGTGGTCAGCAACCCAATAACACACTGGTGTTCTCGTATAAGAATAAACCCGATGGTACTCCAGAGTGGGAAACTATTTCGTTACCAACTGGGTCGTACCAAATTAAGCAAATCAATGCTGAAATTCAGCGTAGAATAAAATCAATCACTGGAAAAGAATCAAAAATAGCTATTAATCTTCATCAACCGACGCTCTCGTCGTCGATCGAAATAAGCACAGAGGGATACATTGTAGATATATATAACAGCTCGTTAAGAACAGTGTTAGGATGGCCTGAAAAACCACCGGAAAAATCCGCCACCGACTTAACCACGGACATACAATCATATCATGAAATCAATCCCAGTTATCGAGATAATTTATCTGATATAAGAAAAGGAAGAATCGCCGATAGATTTATATTTACCAACAAAGACACATTGCAATGGGATTTTATCATTAAAAGAACAACCGACTCATCTGTTACTATTTCATTTACGCTAACTGACGTCCGTGATTATTTTAATGAAATTAATCGATTACAACAAGCACAGCTAGAACAACTACGGAAAACAAAATCGCAAAAACACGTTGAAATAATAAATCAACTTATATCTGACATGAAATATATCTATGAACTAATTATTCAAACAATAATTAATGACAACAGCGACAATAAACAACGATTCCTAACCGATTACAATATCACAGAGGACAATCTGCGTAATTTCAAGTTTCCCAAATACAACGCTGATGAACTAGCAAGAATTGTTAAAACCGATATCAAGGCGCTACAAAAATCAGATTCAGCTGTCCTCTTCAAGTATAATAATGATCCAGATGGTGGCGGTAGGCATATTGCCCCTCATAATGTGAATATTTCAACGGTGATTGCGCTCAATTTAGTATGTGATGCAATTGAAGGAAGCTATCAAATTAATCTAGAGCAATCAAATCAAGCTCAGCAGGGATATATTCTTTATTCATTTGCACCAACAGCTCCTCCAGGATTCCTAATTATTGAAAACCCAATTAATCCTGTCTACATGCGATGCCATAATAATTCGTTAACGAGAATTAATTTCAAACTCACCGACCAGTCAAATAATCTGATTGATTTACAAGAAGAGGTGTTAGCGATTAGTTTGTTTGTGAAATCATAAATGATTTTCGTCCTAAGGACTCGATCAAATATTTGGTTGAAATCGTAAATGATTTTTGTTAACCACAAATGAAACATTTGCAGCAGCAGAGAGGGTGGATGACAACGACGTTGGCGTATACAAGGAAATCTTATTTTATCGAATAGACGCCATTTTTTTTACTATTTGGCAGAAGCCTCAGATTTTCGAATCGACGCTCGGAAAGTTGTGAGGTTCACCCTCTCTGCTGCTCAATACGTTACATGTTTAAAAACAAGAAAGGTTTAACATCGACCAGCGATATATATAAAAAAAAACAATAGTTAAATATAAAATGGTAAGATGTTGGTAACAGGAAAATATGAAGCTTCCCAATCAACGGGAGATGTAAATGGTGTTATGTTGATGATAAGATGTTGTCAATAAAAGGTGATATTTGCATTAGATAAAAATATTCTACGTGATGGTATACAAGTTATAGTTTAAAATAGAGATTTACTTCCTTTAGGAAATCTAAAATACAAGTGGTTTGTATTGTATCAAAAAGTTCCTTCATGTCATGTACATTATAGTATTTAACACGCGTAGGTTGCAGGTCGGAACACTCGGTCATAAAGTGTTTAACAGTGAATGGCTCATTGCAAGAAACGCACTCTGGTGGATCTTCACCTTTCAGTATGTGGGAGTGGGTAATGTATGTATGACCGATTCTGATTCTTGCAATGACAACCTCCTCCCTACGGATAGCTCTGTAGGAAGGAGTCCATTCTCCCAGGGTTGGTTTGATGGCATGAAGTTTGTTATTGACTGCATCATCCCATGACGCCTGCCACTTCTGACGTAGGTACTTTTTGATACAAGGTTTAAAATCAGTAAAAGGTAATTTAAAATACGATGGTTCTTGGGATATAGCCATCTTAGCAGCCCGGTCTGCTTCTTCATTACCTCTAATACCAATATGGCTAGGTAGCCAACAGTATACTATGTTGTAGGCCTTACTAAGCTCAGAGTTTTTGACGAGAATATCGACTAGTAATGGATTATCCAGTTTTCTATGGTGTAGCGACTGAAGTACTGACAGAGAGTCACAGAAAATAATGCTATTTAAAATGCGCTTTTGTTCAATAAATTTCAGAGCAAGGTCTATTGCTCTGATTTCCGCTGAAAATATGGACGCATCGTTTGGCAAGCGCACTTTGGTTATGTGCTTGCCACTAACAAAGGCTGCAGCAGCCTTGTCATCAACTTTTGATCCATCAGTAAAAATTTTTGTGTAGTTTTTAAAATCGTTGAGGAGTTCATGATAAGAGTTCTGGAAAACGGCAGGATTCGTCTCAGATTTTCTCCCATCGTGCAACGTAAAAATCACTTTGGGTTGCTTAAGGAGCCAAGGTGGTGTTTCCGAGACAAACGTGTTCTGAACTGTAGGGAGATTAATTTTGATAGTGTCAAAACTGGATGATATTCTGATGCCAAATGAAGGTATGGCATTTGGTTTGTTTTCGTACAAAGTTTTGTATTTTGGTTGAAAAACAGCCGTAAAAGCAGGGTTCAGAGGATTTGATCTTAACCTAAGAGCGTACTGTATAGAAAGCATTTCTCTGCGGTGCGATAAGGGTGGTTCATTCGCTTCCGCGAGAAGGCTTTCGCATGGAGATGTCTTGAATGCTCCTAGAGCAAGTCTTATTCCCTGATGATGAATTGGGTCAAGCATTTTCAAATAAGACTTCCTAGCTGAACCATAAACAATGCATCCATAGTCTAGTATAGAACGGATAAATGTTCTATACAAATTCAGGAGGACTTTTTTATCAGCACCCCAGTCAGTGTGCGCAATTACTTTTAGTAAATTTAAAGCTTTTAAGCATTTAGCTTTTAAATTCTTGATGTGTGGTATAAAAGTCAGTTTTCTGTCGAAGATAATACCCAAAAACTTCGTTTCCTCAACAACTGGAATAAGTGTTCCGTCCAGCGTGAGTTTAGGGTCATCATGATGTCTTCGCAATTGACAGAAATGCATGCATACTGTTTTCGATTTAGAGAATTTAAAACCATTATTACTGGCCCAATGGTGGATCTTATTGATATTTTGTTGAAGTTGCCTTTCAATTGTATGCATGTGCTTTGATCGATACCAAATTAAAAAATCGTCTACATATAAAGAGCAGTCCACACCGGGAGTTAAGCACTTAGTGATGCTATTGATTTTGATATTAAATAGCGTCACAGATAAAATACTGCCCTGGGGCACACCCATCTCTTGCTGGTGCATATCGGAGAGGGTAGAGCCCACGCGTACTTTGAATTCTCTGTCGGAGAGAAAACTGGAGATGAAAGCGGGCAGACGGCCTTTTAGACCTAGATCGTGCAGGTCATTTAGTATCCCGTACTTCCATGTTGTATCATAGGCCTTTTCTAAATCAAAGAAGACCGCTACTAAATGTTCCTTCTTGATAAATGCATCGCGAATAAATGTTTCCAGTCTAACCAGATGATCGTTAGTACTACGACCAGAACGGAAGCCACTTTGGAAAGGAGAAATTAAATTATTACTTTCCAAGTACCATACAAGCCGAGAATTAATCATTCGTTCCATTGTTTTGCATATGCAGCTTGTCAATGCAATAGGCCGATAGCTGTTAGGATCTTCGTTATCTTTGTCTGGTTTGGGAATCGGTATCACTGTTGCTTCTTTCCAGCTCTTAGGTACATTACCAGCAATCCATAAATCATTAAAGATTTTAAGAAGCAATGTCAGAGAAGATTCTGGGAGGTGTTTCAAGAACTGGTAATGTACTTCGTCAGGCCCAGCGGATGTATCATGGGCCTTGTCTAATGCCTCCCTAAGCTCCAATAAAGAAAACAGCTGGTTATAATTTTCAGTGTTGTTCGATGTAAATTTTAAACGTGTCTTTTCTTTTTGAGATTTTAATCTTCTAAAGGCATCTGAATAATTAGATGATGATGAGTTTTTCGAAAAACTATCGGCAAGAATATTTGTTATGTCACGTTTCGAACTGAAATTGATATTGTTTATTTTTAGGTGTCGAATAGAATTGTGTTTCCTTTTTCCATTTATTTTCCGAATAGTATCCCAAACTTGTTTCATTGAGGAACGAGAGTTTAAAGAAGAAATATATTTCTTCCAGGATGCACGCTTACATTCTTTGATTGTGCGTCGAGTTTTAGCCCGGGCAATACGATATTTATTTAAATTTTCGGGCGTTGGACGAGTGTTGAATCTTTTTAATGCTTCTCGGCGTTGTCTAATGGCTTCTTTGCATTCCTTGGTTACCCAAGGTTTTTGCGATCTCTTACTGTTCGTTGAGGACTTGGGAATGGATTCATCTGCAATTGAAATTAGAACGGAGGTAAAATGCTGTATAGGATTAACAGCGTTGAATACTGTATCATTATTTAGTCTAGTTTTACATAATGCTTCAAACATAGCCCAATCGGCCTTCTTTATATTCCATTGTGGAATTGTATCATCAATTTTAGTGTTATTTTCAAGAGTGATTGGAAAGTGATCACTGCTGTGAAGGTCATCAGCGACCTTCCATTCATAGTCCAAAAGCAGTGAGGGAGAGCAAATTGTCAAATCTATGCATGTGTACGTACCCGTTCCTGGGTGTAAATATGTTGATGAATTAGTGTTATATAGACACAGATCGTGTCTAGAAATGAAATCTTCTATTTTATGGCCTCTGTCGTTTATGTGATTTGATCCCCATAAAATGTTATGGGCATTAAAATCCCCGAGTAAAACGAAGGGCGCGGGAAGTTGTTCAACAAGATTGTCTAATTCCTTTTGTACTAGGTTGGTGTTTGGTGGTAAGTAAATGGAACAAAAAGTAATCACTCGATGTAGAGTGACACTTACAGCAATGGCTTGTAAATTTGTGTTTAAAGGAACGACTCTGTGAGGGGCTCTATTGTTCACAGCAATAGAGACTCCTCCTGAGGCCCTGTCTGCGTTTTGAAAGTAGGCATTAAACAGGGAAAAGTTTTTAAAAGTAATTTTATCTGTCTCTTTCAGGAATGTTTCCTGTAAACATAGTACAGCAGGATCGTGTTCATTTAAAAGCAGAAGAATATCATTGTAGTTTGTTTTAAGTCCTCGACAATTCCATTGTATGATGGTGTTCTTCATTCTAATGTTATGCTGGAGATTCTGGAACTAGGTTAGACTATTCGCGGTGGAAGCATGTGTTGTTATTTGTCTGGAGGAAGTACGGGAGTATATTTAGTTTTATTAGGTTTGGAGCTACTTTGAGTACACGGAGCAGTTTCTTCTGCATCCATGCTCCGCATTGCCTAATACTGGTTATTTTGAAAAAAATCATGTCGTATTGGTATATGTTGTTTGTAATTGTATTGGTATGTTTGATAGAAAGTGCACGAGTAACCTCAAAAATGTATGCAGTTATCTTACATGATAGTCTTGCAAAGCATGACGGAGATCTCTTAAGCTATTTCTGTCGCATAATGATAGCCAAAAAACCTCTTAGCAAGTGATTCAATCGTTCAGCGAGTGCCTGATCAGGATGATTTTCGGTATGTAATCGTTTGATTATAATCGTATTCTATTGTTATTCATCAACGACGGCACTGAACCTTGAAATTCGATTAATCAACTTCATTTGCTGTTTTAGCCGATAACGTCTGTGCTTCGCGTATCAACTTGTATCTACTTGCACCGACAACGACAGCCAGAGGTTATTTGTACATGAACTGACGTCGTCCAATTTTGACAGTCTTGGTTGTTACAAGATATATTCCCTGATGTAGATCATTTGGGACGCTGACATGATAATGTGCGTTCTCGATTTATTCAGGTTGTGGTATATCAACTTGCCATATTGCCTGTAAAGATAACCTAGCTGCGGAGGCAGAATTTGTAGTTTTTGCTGGGTCAGCATGTTACTAATCGATGCTCTACATTTCCAGTGTCGTTTTGGGCTGTACTAAATTAATTACATTATTTTAGATATCGGATGATTAATTATCCGCTCCATACAATAGTTTACCTTCCAGCGCAGATTGTACCACCCAATTAGCAATTGATTCCCGAAACGTATTTTTATTTATAGAGTTTAATGCAAGATTCAACTTCACATCTACGATATGTCTGTATTAAATAAAGATTTACTGTTTTAAGCAACATTATGAATATGACATTCTGTATAAATTCATTTATCGAATATTGGCCAAGTCTTGGTTGATCTCGTTGGTCAAGTCAAATATCAGATCTGGCTCCAGAACCACATTATTTATATCCTGCAAGATCTTTTTCTCCTGGGGATTTTCCCCGAGGGGTTAATGGAAATTATTGGAATGTAGATGCAGTATCACTACCGTTATTTTTGTCACGTAGATAGATTGATAGTTTTGTACCATATTTCTCAAAAATGCCTGTGACCTCAACCTTTTTATCTTTTGTTAGTATTGTTGTTGCTCCGTTGATCTATATCTTACACAATATAGACCATATAATGTTTTATATTTGTAAAACATGGATTTCACTGATTTTACAGCGACACGTAAACAATAACGAAACAAACAACATTCTGTGCTACCGAATTTTTTCGGAGGAAATAACATAAGTCTATCTGTGTCTGCTTAGACGCAATTATTACTTAGTCTCACTAACAATGTGACGGCTCAAATCAGATACTTTGTATTGATTAACACCATCGGAAGATGATCAACGATGCTACAATGTACTTAAAGAGTTTCATGAAAAAGCAAACTTATTGAAATAAGACAGCAATGATTATGCTAATTTTATAATGTTGGACAAAAAAATCCAGCTCAGATATTTTATCGCGCTAGATATAAACTAATGATGTTATTTATGTTGCTCAGTGATAAACACATATACTTTAAGTGATCAGTGATTACAATAACCTTTTAGATGTATTTAATTCAATGGATACACATACACTCTGGTGTGGAGGAGACATGCACATAATTAATTTTAAAAACATTTTCTCGCGTGAACAAGCTAACGCACAAGGATTTATAACAATACACTTACATCAGACCGAAATGAGGATAGTATTTAGGGCTTCATAAAATCTTTGGATGCAAGTCTTATCTAATTCACATCATCAGAGAGGGCGCGACCACAAATATAGGTTCTGGTTTGACATTTTTGACCTCATATTTTCATTTTTGTAGGAGGACTTTGTTTTATAAAAGGGATCGTCTAAAGTCGCGTATTCGCATAATCTACTGCAAGTGAAGCAAAGCCAGTTCAAAAACCCATATTAGTGAAATGAAGAAATGTTTCAATATATACGGATTCAAATGCCAGTTATTTTCCGCACTGAAATTATCAATGACACAAACAGAGACGTTCTTTTAATAAATATTGTATTGCTTATATGCATGGCCTGTTGATAGAGCGTTTGTTAACAATTAACTCTAGGTTATGTTACTGTGCTGATTAAAGATTGCGTAGCTCGATACTAGATGTAGATGTTACAAAAAGAAGGAAATATTACCATAGTGATATCCATTTTGTCAACTAAACGTCGGCATCGTAACAGCAATCATCAATACTGAATAGTACTTTGCTTGTTTTAGATGGATTACCCCTATCTGATGAGGTTGGTTTTGCATTACGTATCATCTTTGTTGTATTTATAGAATTATAATCTGTGAGAAATCCTTTTGGCGATGATAAAAAATAAGTAAATTATGTACCTCAATAATAAACTCAATAGTAAAATATTTCCCTAAACTGATGTTTGGTAATAGAATCTTCATCCTCAATAATAAACTATTTCCCTAAACTGTAGTTTGTTAATTAAGTCTTGATACACTTTTGAACAGCCGAAAAATTAAGTTTATATAATAAAATCAATTCCAAATTTGAAATACTTAAAGTAATTTTAACAAATGAAATTCAGTTATTATTACTTTGGTAAGCGTTATGTTAGCTTCATGCCATATATTTAAACTAGTTGTTTAATTTGTAGATGTAAGTCTGGCTCTGAACGTAGTTTGTCTAAGATCACTTAGGTACATGTCTCCTTTTAGCACCCTTACAGCAAGTATTTGAATTCAGTCTTCTTAGCAACCAACATTATTTGACATTGAAAGGTAATTTGAGGTCAATCTATTCAAATGGTTTTAAACGAAAAAGTAAGCCATGAAAGGGTGACCCCAATCCTTTGTGCTCATAACAACCCTGCATTCTAGTAACCGACGTTCACGTACAGCGAAATCGAGGTCAATACTATTAAGCTGTCAGATAACAGGTTCGTACACTATATTGTCTGTATACCAGTTTACAACAAAAGTCAAAATAGAGTACACACAATGGACGACGTTAGAATAAGATATATTGTGCTTTAATAAATATTTTAATATCGTCATATGAATGTGCTCTTGAATAATATTCTTGGTGTAAGCAATACCGTCTATTTTAGAAGTCCTAGTAATCCGAAGTCTTAAATGAAGCTGTGTTCCAGTCGCAATGAACTCCAAATGGAACACGACGAGTGTTTGTAACCTTCAAATTTTAGCAATATCAACAGACATAAGATATTATTCCAAGATATTATTGAATTCTGTACAAATGTTCTAGATGGTCAGGCCCTGCATGTTATTTAAAACAATATTTGCATGGGACGACTGACTATTCTTTCTTAAAACATCATTATAATGTATGTCCATCTTAGATGCAAAAAAACATGCTCGTATAATTGTCAACGTTCTTGAAATACATGTTTGATATATGCAATTATGAAGTGTTCCAGGTATGGCCTTGATTTAAATTAATAATTCGTACTTTCTGAATAAATTAAATAAATAAAATAGTTCTTTATCAAAGTCTTGGGTTATGAAACAAGGTCACGAACTCTATACAGTATTTCCATTATTAGGTGTTTAACAATAAACATTACAACGTCAGGTCAGAGATAATGAATTTAACTTTTAAAACTTCAAGTTTGATGAACAATACAACATTACAATAGCATGTAAAAAAAACAATTAAAAAATCAGAGAAACTAATAAAATAAAATAAAATAAAATATACATAACACTTGAGATATTAACAACTATCTGGAAGAAGGCGAAATATGGCTCTATTATACTTTGATGAATGAGGTTTGATGTGCAAAGTGGATATATTTCAGCGCCATGATATTATGTGCTTTTTACTTGTGTAAAAATATGTTTCGAGATAGGCTATATATTGAGAAATGATGCTATGTCTTTTGGGTAGACCTGGTACAATATGATAGCTGAAGGTATTATTCCAATCATTTTGATTCCAGATCTTAGGCAAAGCTTTGCTTGAATTGAAAGATATCTAGACAACCATATACATGCCTTCAATCATTGTACTACAAATAGAGCGATGGTGATATACATGCTACTGGCTTTGAAAATGCATCTAGTCAATGATCTTTATGTCGCGAATGAAGATGGGTACATATGACACACGACACATAGTATTACAGGGTTTTCTTTTTAATAGATTGAACAATAATGACTAGAGTTTAATAAATGTTGCAGGAACCTGTGCCGGCAGAAAGACAGGGCATTCGCATCGTTTTGTAGTTTGGCAATAGTGTCGATAACATAATTATCAACTCTGAGATGTCACGTTAAGGAAAATTGTTAGAGAGGAAATGCAAGAAACGTATGCCATTTTGAATAAGATCATCCTACAAGAAGCAATGTAACATAAGAGTGAAAGGGATGTATCAACGCATTAAGTTATTTCATCACATGTCAGATGTCACAGATGTATTTTAAGTGATGTAGTGATGTAATTAAAACATTTATTCCTCTCTCTACAATTTTGAAATTTCCGTTTGCTTTGCAACTTCTAATAGGTTTGACCTTGTAAAAATGTCTGAGTTTCGATTTAGTTTTTGTACGTATGTTGATCTAATGCTAAGGTGTTTACATTATCAATTAAAGTATTTTTCGTATCATCAGAGATCACTCTTGTTAAATGATATCATATGCTGCACTTGGGGTTTGAGCTGATAGATTTTATATTCTCCTGCAAGTGCATAAATGTTATTGTAATGCGTAACAGCTTTTTTCTTCTGTTTTTCAAGATTTCTTTTACAATCATTTGAATCTCGTCAACCAATCTTGATATATTACATCTTTCTCCTGAGATTAATGGACTCGACTATTGCAGCAGTGGCTCCTCATCCTTGAACTTGACAATGACATTCTACTTTATATTATAGTAGGAAATCCTATATGACCTTTTCCATCATATAGCCAAATAAGACATTTTCCTTGAATAAATTTGTTTCAAACTTGTGTAGCAATTTTCATTTGCTACGTATTATGGTCCATATAATCTTCCAGCCATGATTTCTCCTTAAAATTGTTTTTCACAAAAATTCCGACTTGTTCCGGACCAAGAGCATGGGACCAGTTCAGATTGGTTTTCGAATAACATCTCTTGTCTTTTTCTAGATTAAATATATCATAACGTTGCTTATCCTCGCCTGTAACTAATGCGGACTGAAGATAGCGTTGTCCATAGTTTATTTTCTGGAGCTAGTGGATCCTCCATTAAGTTCAACAAATTTGTAGAGGTGTTGGGAATTAATTTCTAAAATATGCCTGTGTTGGCATCATTTCATTTCATTTCTACGTTCAATCATTGTGGTGACATCCAAAACAAGTTGATAACAGCAAGCGTTTTTGGCATAAACAAGACCATCCCAACTGTGTATGTAGTTAGACAATAGTAAATCAGTATAGATATATATTGAGACCTTAACAGCATCTCTTAATATTTGTTCAGTCTAAACTCTTTAGAACCTTCACACCATAAGACGTAAAGACATTGATCACCCAAAATAGTATTATGAAATTTAATTCCGTTTCTTTATTAAAATTGAATTATACTACTTTGAAACATTTCAACAGGTATTATATGGTTTGACATTCTAAATTTGAAAATGGCAAATATAATGTTTCAAGCAATTGCTTTAAGAATCCTTATAATTGGCTAGAATTCACTACAACATAGTAGTCAAGAGTGCCCATCGTTAGGGATCACTGCAGTCTCACATCTGTCAGCGTGAGCTCGAGTCATGGGCTCGGCCAATATGGATACGACCGAGAGCGTGCTGGTAGCTTCTCGTGGGTTGGTGGTTATGTTCGGGATTTTTCGAGTTCTTCCTCCACCGTCTATAATGGATGCCATGCCGTTACACTGAACAAAAACAACAACAATATGTACTATCAGAAAACAAATACTGTTTGCGTTAAGCACATAGAATAGTTTTAATTGAATTTGTTTCTAGCCATGGTGAACTTCGTCTTATATGTTATTTGGCATTTCTTTGACAGGCTCGTCTGTAAACAAAGCAACGTTTGATATAGTTGGGGCGATATACTGCTGAAAGTAATATGCGTAATGCAAATATATAAAGGTATAAACTAATATAGATCAGGCATAACAAATTAATTCCAACAATAAGTTTCATCGCAAGTTGCCGTATATTTTAACAACAGTTGCCATTGTTTGCAAGATTTCTAATTTAACAATATTTTTTATAGCTGAATAAGAAATGGACAGGATGCTAAATGAAACATATTGTAATTACCGTCTTAATATTTTTTTAAAAACTGATTATTCTTGTTCTAATAATTAGTAATATTCATTGTTAACGTTTGCATACGTGCTTTTAACATTACCTCAAAACATAATTTCATTACAATAGCCAGTACTATGACTTTAGTTTTGTTAATAATTAAAATCTTCTCTCTTATTGTATTAATATATATTTTTACCACGAACTAGGATACTTAAATATCTCAATAATTGTCATGATACATAAATGTCGCCATTAAATCGGACATTTACTATTCCATGTTTGCGTATTTGCTTTATAATTCGTAATTTTTATGACATAATGTATGTTTTTGTTAATAGGTGTGCTTAAAAATCACGCTTTCTCAATGGGTAGGTATTGTTACTAAAATGATGGGTTTGCTTGTTATGACTGTACACAATTATAACGAATTCTTTTTAATAATATATTTTACTATATGCTTTTTAGACGAATGGACCAAATGTTTATCATATGTTGGCATTATATACAATAATGTCGCCACACTGAATCCTTCTTTACTTAACATTTTGCAGGCGATCAAGAACATCGACTCGAATTGTGTTTGTGATGTGATAAATGGATAAACAAAACCACATCGCGTAACTGGTTATGTAAGATATTACGTTTAACCATTATTTGAAAACTGCTTTTAAAGGTAAACTGGATAATGTATTATGTTAATATTTTCCAAACATAAGTGTTTTCTATTTTACAATAATAGTAATGAGGACTATGTATTGCGCCTAAGGTTTAGAACCTCTAAGCGCTTTACAACATCAATAATGATATGACTACAAAGAAAAAAAAGGAAAGCAAATACTATGACAAATTAGAAAACCTAAAACAAAGGTAGGACACATCATTAGGTCTTTTTATTCCTGCATTCAACAAAGACGAGTTTTACGTATTCTTGAAAGGGATCACTGTGTATTTGAAACATAATTTATACGGGCAATTCGTTAATGGTGGCTGTGCCCGGGTATGCAAAAGCAAGTTGTCCATATGACTTTATTTGCATAGTGTGAACAATGAGTATACGATTGTCAGCAGAGGAGTGTTAAGTATCTTTCTGGTGTGTACAAATGGGTGAGGCCCGATATATATGTTATTATGGAGTCCGTCTGTGAAACGTAGCACAGATAACACCTAGATTGTTTTGATTCTAGATCGAATGTAGGAGACAGAGCAGCGAAGAGGTTTACCCTGAACGTGGCACACTAAGGATGATCCGACCAGCTCTGATTTGAATTTGTTGAAATTTTTAGAGTAGCTATTCAGACAAACCAGCCATAATTCATTTACAATAATCCAGTCTTGAAAGTACTAAAGGACCCACACGTGTTTTAGTGGCATCAACTGAACGATATTTGCGAATGGAGCTGATGTATCTCAGCTCAAGATATGCAACCCTGAATATCTTCATGCACTGTTATTTCAATTTGAGAGTACTGTCCACATTAATACCTAGTTGTCCTACTGACTGTGTGAATTTAATGTTTTTTATGCTGACATTTTGTTGTTGTTGAGACAATATAAATGAGAAGGTCTTTGTGTTGTGATCATAATAGCCTCAGGTTTATCATCATTCATCTGCAACTTGTTACATGACATCCATGATTTCAAAGTAGGACTTGAACCACATGAAACACATAAATTCTGTATTGGGAATGTCAAATTCATGCTGAAGAGGGTGAAGTAATATATCATGGTCTTTTGTGTCAAATGCTGTAGACAAATCGAGGAGGTAGAGGACTGTAATGTTTCAGCTATCCAAAGCAGATAATATGCCATTAACTACGTTCAGAAGAATAGTTTTAGTATTGCGGCCAGGGCGACATTCAGACTAAACATTGCAAGACATACTGAATTCAGATGAGATATAAAGTTGACTTAGAACAATTTTTTCTAAAATTTATTTTATTTGAACGGGATATTAGAAACTGGTCGGTAGTTCTCTAAATAATTATTGTCAATTGTTGGTTTATTCAGCAGAGGATTTACAATTGTAATTTATAAAAGTGATAGGAATTCCCTGGATTAGAGGGAAAAATTAAAAACATCAGTCATTACCGGCAATATTGGATTAAAGCTCTCACGCAGCATTGATGTTAGAACTAGACTCAAGATCACATCTCTTTGGTACATTCTTCACGACGACTATCCATACTAAATCCATAGTGACAGACACAACTGCTGCTAAAGGATGTTGCTGAAATTCTGTATCGTAAGTGTTATATGATGGAGTGTCAATTGAAATCGTGTTGTCAAGCTTATCTCTACTGGTTTGCACCCTGCCATAGAATATATTCGCAAATAGGTCAAGAAGGTGCACTGTAGTAAAGATAGTTGGAAGTGGTATATATTCGGCCATTAACATTAGTTTGCTAGTTATCTCGAAGAAATTTTTGCATTAGGAGCTCTCCGTGATCTAAGCACTGTAGCGGTTTCATCTGGCTCAATGAGCAATGTTTATTACGTTCTTATTAGTGGCTTAATAGATTTGTTTATGTATAGTGAGTCTGGTGGAAGCCAAAGCCTCATGAATGAGTTCACCGCTGGTTCCGAACAATCTATAGCACGGAGAACACTTTTGAATCGATACTCTCCACTTGGCTTTGGAAGCAATGCACGCAGGCAGTTATTGAGGCGGTTTGTTGTAAGAGGAATGCAAGTTGTTATATTTGCTTGGATGTCATGCAATATTTTGGTTCTATTTATCATACAGCCATTTCTCCTTGTATAAATTAACGGTGGATGGTTAGGAACTGTTACGTTCATATGGCATCTATTGCATAAGTGGGCTAATGCAAGTTCATGGGATTCAAACTTGGACAGTAGAATATTATCATCAGGTCTATGAAGAATCCAGTCTAAAATGTGTCCATGTTTATGGGTGGCTTGGTTAGGTGACTGTTTACGATTGGAGATTTGAATGAAATCTAGGAGTTTTTATGTGTATGCGTTTCCAGGACAGTCAAAATGAAAGTTAAAATCTCCGAGACGAATTCGGTTGACACCTATGGAATTACCATACTCCATGAGATTCAGTAACTGCTCAAAAAAGAGAGATTTGGTCAAGTTTCTTTTCTACTAGGAGTAGTTGGTTGTGGCAGAAAACACAACGTATAGATTCCAAACATTGGTCAATAAAAGTTCAGTTCAGAACGCATCCACCCGAAACACCATAAAACCACAAGGTCTGTACTTCACAGTGAATTGAATTTCAATTATTAGGCTAAAAACTGAAAAAGCTGGCATTTAAATAATGAATATAAATGGTTTAGTGTGGTTAGCCTGCTGTTTACACCGTGTGAAAAGCATTGTACTAAAACTAGATATTTTATTAATCAAGAAGGATTAATAACACTGCTACTTACGTCTTTGACACTGATACAGTTAGGACCGCTACATTGAATGTTCGGCCAGGATGGTATTCAGAGAGGGCCAGTCAACGGAAAACACATTTGTTCAAAAATGACGTTAATAGTTAATTTGAGATTAAGTAAAGTTTAGTATAAATGCAATGTAAGTTTAAAGTTTGATTTCCAATAATATTCAACAACGATGTTACGATTTTCATGACACGTACATGTTCAATCACAAGATCCAAATAGTCGTTGAGAAATAAACTATGTTGAATTGTAATATTTCGATATTGAAGTAAACATGTTTGATAATGAAATAAGAGGCATTTCAATGATATTTTTGTTTATATGTCCCATGATTAATTTACAAACACACATACACACAATTATACAAGAATAACAACAACGTCGTTGTTGATCGAAATGCAGTTAGATTATCTTGCGTAAAGCCGAAACAATGAAGGACACTCATACATTAATGCTGACATTAAAGGGATTTAAAGTTATTAATCCTTACGAAATAATTAATATTAACAACGTTGAACAAATAAAGGATAATACCATTATATAATAGTACTAGAACGGGTTCTAGTATGAAGGTGATGTGCTATCTAGATGTCTGCGTTAATTGCAATTGTATATTCAAGAATAACTATAGACAGACTGTTTATGAAAACATAGTTTTCTATACGGCGAGAAGCAGGCACACCTTTGTACAAATTCGTGAGGAATGCAAGCGCTTAGTATAAAGGAATCACGTCAGTAAATATTATGTAGACGTTTCTACAATGAAACAGTCATCTCACAACACCAGCAACAGTACATACCATTACAACACTAGGGCAGTCAAAACATAACCTATAAATACAATTTACCTTATGACGTAATCGATGATGATCATACTGGAAATATAAAGCATTGATTGAAAATATGAAAACGGTTACATTTACTCTTTACATTAAAAAAGTAAATCCCTTATTAATCATTCAGTACACCATCAATCCTGTAAAAGACAACAACGATATGATTGTAATGATTATTGTATTCATATTATCAGCTATTAAAGATATAACATTTTTGGGCAATTTAAAAGTTATACTATAAGAGAACGAATTTATTGAACTTGGCTAAACGAGAAACGCATGTACCGCGACATTACAAGAGTATACTGTATCTACTATAAATTTATTCATACATACAGATACATATGTTTGTACTTTACATGTAGTTACAATATGCTCGTGGCAACTTTGTATTGAATAAACGAATGAACTCTTCATATCCATGCGAGAGTGTCCGCTGCAAAATACAGTTCTATGATATTTATTCGTGTTTACAAACATACATGATTTACATTATTAAATCAATAAAAGACACACTTATGATTTAAAGATTAAATATGTATTTTGCGAAGAAAGTAGTGCACTGCAAACGTACTTAGTTTCTTGTACTCTTAACCTTTACTATTCAGTCGAACAAAGCATTCAAATCAGGTCGAGGCAACTAACTAAAACGTTTATATATTGCACATATTGATCGATCAAAGAGATAAAGACTAAGAGAGAGAGAGAGAGAGAGAGAGAGAGAGAGAGAGAGAGAGAGAGAGAAAGCGAGAGAGAGAGAGAGACGGATAGATAGATAGATGTCGCAAGCTAGGTGTTCAAATGAGTTTATAAAGTTAGATCGTGTTTCTAAGAGGTTACGTAATGTTGAAAAAGACGGTGACGTGTTCCATCTGCGACAAGCCGGGTTTGTAAGAGAAATTGTAAATCGTTATCCATCTCTATGTATACATATCTATAAAACAGATTGCGTACTACCAATGAGAGTGGTTCCCGATGCAATGGATCCAGGAAAGAATATTCTTTCGATTTGTTATATAAACCAAAACTCTTTTGTTTCTACTTGTGTTTATGGAAATGTACTGTTCATGTTGCTGTACGATGAAAAATAATGCTCTGCCGAATTCGATATTCGTGGTTGTATATAACTTTCGCTTATTTGAACGTTTCGGTTACATTTGACTGCCACGTGTGCTTACAAAGACCGCATGTATGCCTAGAACGTAAAGAGAAAACAAATTACCCGTTCCAATGGACGTTTCTTTTAGTTCCTTCACGTGTGATTGAGATAGAACAAAACTATCTGCTGAGTTGAATGGCTTAACTAAAACATTGAAAAATTACAAAAGAGTTGATGAAATCACGTCCTATCGACAACAAATTTGAGAGAAAAGAATATTAATTTTGTATTATTGGTGTTATGGGTACGCATCGTCGTTTACAAGAACGATCACACACAGTACATTTTGTGACAAAATCTTCCTTAAAATAAAGTAATATGTGAGGTTGAATTTATCTTTAAATTTCCACATAACAGTGTAACCTGAAAATGAAATTTGTTATGACTATTTTTGTTTTGCACACACACACAATGCATTTTGATTAAAAATAAACTTAGATGTGTCTTGTTTCTTCTTAGATGATTCTTGTTTCTTAGATGATTCTTACTTGTTCATATTTTTAATGGTTCATGAAAAAGTGCATACAAATATTTATTAAAGCTTATTGTAATAGGCATTGAAGATTCAAGACAGGCGGAGCAGAACTGGTCCCTTATTAGGTTAAACTTGCATATTCCTGAAAGCGTAGCCATTTCACCGATACCTGAGGCGCTCTGTCTCTAACAGGCTAACATATTCAGTTATGCTTTCATCATAATTAATGGCGATTGCTTCCATCACTACGTAACTGATAAACGTGCATTAATTATTCTTTGAAGCTCATTTTTATTAACTGTATCGGTACAACAATATTATTAGAAATGTCCTATTTTTGTTTTCAAATAAACAATTAACGATTGAATTCCTAAATTGGAATCCTTAGATAATATTCACTTAAAATGCATCTTGTTCAGTGGCCAATGTATTTGGAAGCTCTTAAAAAACAGGTTAAAACAGTGATGAATGTCGGTTGGTTTTGTTTGAAATGTTAAGATGATGCCAATGTTCGTCAAGCCGAATGGACAATATGTCCAAGTATGCTAACGTTTATCAAGCATATCGGTCATTATGTATGGGGAGTAATTTTTATCCAGATTAATGGACATTATTTGTGGTATTTAATAAATTAGCTTGCAGTGTTTGGTAATTTTAAATGATGGACTTTTTATGTTGCTTTATACATATATAATTTTACAAATTATCTTTTGTGACTTTGACAATGTATATAAAGGTCTTTACCCAAGTTTAAGTGACATAATGTTGTAATTTAATGAATAATGTCAAAACATGCGTGGCTCTCATTTATTAAAATATTGGTAGGTGTTACATCTTGAAATAAGAAAGTTACACATACATACATACATACATACATACATACATACATACATACATACATACATACATACATACATACATACATACATACATAGTACGTATGTATTTAATTACCTACCTACCTACCTACCTACCTACGTACCTACTTACCTACCTACCTACCTGCGTACATCATGTTTTATTTTCACTACTTACATGAAAATTCAAAATTATGCATATATATATATATATATATATATATATATATATATATATATATATATATATATATATATATATATATATATATAATTTTAATACTGTTTCATCTTCTACATATTTCTCAATAATTTGTTTTTCATGTTTGATCTCACCACGTTAAATATATTTGTAAGTATGAGCCCCATATCATTGCAAACATTGTAATGTTTTTGTAGTATATATGTGTCAATGGGCTACTTTACCATACTCCACAGCTATACCTAAGTAATTAAGTAGTTACTTACGTACGTACGAACATTCCTACATACGGTAGCTCAGTTGTGCTTTGAGTGAGGTCATCTGATTTTTTAATTGAACAGGACTAGTTACTTTGACATTGGCAAGCAAATAGTTAGGAAGCAAATACTCAATAGCGTATTACCAATTTTTATATTACATATTACACGCTTGGACTTTGAAGTTGAACGTTTAAACTGACAAGTATACATAATCACGTTACCAAGGAGCACAAAAATCAATTATCAAAATATCATTAATGGAATTTTTTAAAATTTATATATTGTAGATCATTGTAGCATCATGGACCACATTTTACATTTACTCGGCATGGTGATTCTTGTTCACGGCAACTGCAATAGAACAGGAAAAACGTTAACAGAAAACCTGTTACAGAACAACCCATTCCAGAAAAACCGTTTACAGATGAACCCATTCAAGAAAACCCTTTTCTCGACTTGTACACCGCAGGAAACACGAAATGTAGGACTGGCCATGAGTGCGATTATCACGGGCATCCTTACCGCTCATGTTATGTAGACAAATATGATAATTGGGATTATTGCTGCACTAAACCGTGCGACACTACCGGAGAAGGACATCCGTCTTGCTGGAATGGAGAAAAGACCGTTGAGTGTACTGAACCTAGTTACACTGCTGTACATGGACAAACGTGTGAACCGGACTTTCCGTGTGGATTGCATACATATGTTTCTCATTCCCTCAAGTATAGGTGTTATGTAGATCAAAGATTCAATAAATGGGAAGAATGTTGTCCACCTCATATTCCGTCTCCTGAGGGCTGCAAACCGCAGGCAGGTTAGACTCTGCTAGCATTCGGTAGCATAAAGCGATTTGATTCATATAGTATATTATGGAACGCCATAGCTGTCTTATGTTTCAACTTATTTTTATTTAGGGTTCACCAGATATAGTTTGGGGTCAAATAATACTACAAATGCTTCTTTAAGCGTTATGTCAGGTTAACTCAGCCTTATATGTGGTTGCTAAGCTATGATGTTACATCAATTTAGCTTAACGTAGTGTTCACCAGTCATGATTTGAGGTCGAATAATACTACAAATGCTTCTTGAAGCATCATGTGAGGTCAACTCGGCCTTATATGGGGTTGCTAAGCTATGATGTCATATCAATCTAGCCTAACATAGGGTTCACCAGTCATGATCTGGGGTCAAATAATACTACAAATGCTTCTTTAAGCGTTATGTCAGGTCAACTCAGCCTTATATGGGGTTGTTAAGCTATGATGTTACATCAATTTAGCCTAACGTAGGGTTCACCAGTCATGATTTGAGGTCAAATAATACTACAAATGCTTCTTGAAGTGTCATGTCAGGTCAACTCGGCCTTATATGGGGTTGTTAAGCTATGATGTCATATCAATCTAGCCTAACATAGGGTTCACCAGTCATGATTTTGGGGTCAAATAGTACTACAAATGCTTCTTGAAGCGTCATGTCAGGTCAACTCAGCCTTATATGGGGTTGTTAAGCTATGATGTTATATCAATTTAGCCTAACGTAGGGTTCACCAGTCATGATTTGAGGTCAAATAATACTACAAAAGCTTCTTGAAGCGTCATGTCAGGTCAACTCGGCCTTATATGGGGTTGCTAAGCTATGATGTCATATCAATTTAGCCTAACATAGGGTTCACCAGTCATGATTCTGGGGTCAAATAATACTACAAATGCTTCTTTAAGCGTTTTGTCAGGTCAACTCAGCCTTATATGGGGTTGTTAAGTTATGATGTTATATCAATTTAGCCTAACGTAGGGTTCACCAGTCATGATTTGAGGTCAAATAATACTACAAATGCTTCTTGAAGCGTCATGTCAGGTCAACTCGGCCTTATATGGGGTTGCTAAGCTATGATGTCATATCTATCTAGCCTAACATAGGGTTCACCAGTCATGATTCTGGGGTCAAATAATACTACAAATGCTTCTTTAAGCGTTTTGTCAGGTCAACTCAGCCTTATATGGGGTTGTTAAGCTATGATGTTATATCAATTTAGCCTAACGTAGGGTTCACCAGTCATAATTTGAGGTCAAATAATACTACAAATGCTTCTTGAAGCGTCATGTCAGGTCAACTCAGCCTTATATGGGGTTGCTAAGCTATGATGTCATATCAATCTAGCCTAACATAGGGTTCACCAGTCATGATATGGTTTGTTTTGACATACTTAACATGCTGCTGTAAGCACTGCATTTTGTGTTCGAACTTTAAAAAAATGGCAGATCGATGCAACAAAGATATGTGGAATGTTTTGAAAAAAGTTGGTCTAGATGAATTCGCTGTTAATTTTGACAAACAAAAAGTATCACCTGATATTGTCTGCTTCTTATCAGCACAAGAATTACATCAACTAGGACTTTCGAGGAAAGAAGAAATGGTCAAACTGTGAATGGAATGTATAAAATATGGTGCAAACCAACCGCAAATGAGAATGATAAAATCTGGACCCCCAGAATTTGTGATACCAAAATGTATTTTACAAAATCTAATTGATGATGGCTTTCTAATCTCCGATATTGCCAAACTGTTATCTGTGTCAGAGAGTACAATCTATCGTAGGATGGGACAGCATGATATTACTAAAGTGGAGTTTTCAAATATGAATGATGATGAGATAGGGATTCATGTTGGAAAAGTCATAAAAGAATTTCCATTTTGTGGGGAAAACATTCTGAGGCAAATACTGAAACTTCGAGGTGTCTATGTACAAAGATGGAGACTAAGAGATATCATACATTGTATAGATGAAAAAGGTGTAGAAGAAAGGAAAAAAGGACGTCTTCAAAGACGTGTGTATAATGTAAAGGGACCAAATCACCTGTGGCATATTGACACTAATCACAAGCTTATTCGCTGGCATATGGTTATTGCTGGAGGGATTGATGGTTTTAGTCGTTTGATTGTGTATCTGCAATGCAAGGATAACAACAGAGCTGAAACAATCTTTCAGTGCTTCTTAACTGCTGTTGAAAATTTTGGTATTCCTCAAAGAGTTAGGTCTGACAAAGGTTTGGAAAATGTGTCTGTTGCCAATTACATGATACAACAGAGAGGCACTGGTCGTGGCAGTATGATAACTGGAAAAAGTGTACACAATCAGCGGATTGAAAGATTATGGAGGGATGTATACCTTGGGGTTCTGGTATTCTACTATAACCTCTTTTACTTTATGGAGGATGAAGGTGTTCTGGATCCTTTAAATGACATGCATATTGCAGCTCTTCACAAAACATTTCTTCCAAAAATAAATGAAAAATTAGATATCTGGAAAGAAGCATGGGCCAGGCACAGAATGCGAACTGTCCATTCATCTCCTCGAACTCTATGGATTGCTGGTCAGCTGCAAGTTCCTGTCGGGATATCAATCTCAGATCTGGACAATTATGGTGCTGAAGGAATTATGGACACCAATGCAGAGGACACTGTAGAGAACGCGCGTCCAGTTTTTAACTGTCCCGAATATAATCTAAGCAACCAATGTCGACAGCACTTAGAAACTGACATACATGCTAGTTGGGTCTCACACAACTTTGGGATTGATATTTACTTGAAGGCATTGGACATTATAAGAATTCATAGTAATGATGTGTAACAATCAAAGATAATGCTCATTAGAGACTAGATATATATCATTTAATGTCATTAATCGTGTGGGTGTTTTGTGTGACCTTGATGATTTTGTTAAAAAATAAGGAATGAGCCCAATGTTTCAAGCTAATTAAGGATATATTTCTTCCTGCATTACTTAATTGAACATAAACATTAATGATATTCTCTGGCTTATGATTAGTGCCGTCAAAAACCAGAAAAACTTCACCTGGGTACCCATTGCACCGTTTGATGATATATGATATTTTGATAGTGCTGTTGACAAATTTTATGAACAGGTACTTGTCATTAATTTTCAATGCCCAGGTGTATCACTACGGTTGGGTACCCGGTTACCCGTTGACAGCCCTACTTATTATTACAGTCATCTTTTCGCAAGTTTATATTTACCATAAAACTTGTAAGTCTTTATTTTAAAGCAAAATGACAAGATGATGACTTTTCATATCTTTAATCACACAAGTCCAACTAATTCTAAAATATCTGAAGCACATTTTTGTTCTAAAATACATTTTAGCAGTACTCACAAAGCTTCATGGCTTTTGAGGTTCAAAATAAATGAAAATCACAAAGTAATATAGAGCAAACTACCTTTTCTCGTCTACTTAGACATCTGCTCTTAAAATTTTAAACTGATGGTTATATCATGTCACAACAACTACATGAAAACTAAAAAGAAGCATATACGTCACCATCACTTTTTCAGCATATATGCACATTTGTCATATTACTCGGGTAATTAAATTTTGAGCAACCTTCAATATTGTCAACACTACCAAAACTAATTTTTGTAGAATTCTCGTGTTTTACATACAAGTTGAAGCAAAGCATCCTTTTATTATCAAAACAAATAATGAAAAGATTTTTTTCAAAATGTCTGACATCATTACATGAAACACAGCCAACCTAACAAAGACACGACATGACAAAAAACAGTGATCCTAATTTTCAGATTAAATTTTCTGAGAAATTTGAAGTCTGCCATCATTGCATGAACCTACTTTAACATCACTGAAAAGTACATCAATGTTTGGTATATTACAATAAAGGTTCGTGGAAACATGATTTATCTTGAATGTAATATAGGTTATATAGTGTAACCTTGATTGAACACTAGTTTTGTGCCAAACTAAAATAAGCAATGTTAAACTCAGATCTGTTATTTTCTATCGAAGTCAAATATAATAAAATAATTACTGTTCTTAACTATAGGACTTGTTGATATGTTTTCACATACATGATAATTAATTACCTTAAATACATAACTATGTAATACCCAATACATGTATTTGCTATCCTCATATATGGACCTTGCTGGTATGTCATTACATACCAAGTAACTGCTTTGTAAACTAAAATTGTGTGTATAAAATAATCAAAGAACATTCACTAACATTTTGAACAAATAAAACAATTAGATTTAAAACTAAATGATTTTGTTTTGTTTTTACAACCCATAAACAAATCAAGTTTTTCTCCAGATTTATGTAATTTTTTGATTTTCTATTGGTCCCTGCATATGTTTTTGGTTATTTATTTCTAAACTACAGAACATACTACCATAATTATACGCTGACATGAAGTTCCTTTGATTTACTGCAATAAAATCATACTGTAGTTTAACTTGATATAAGTCTTTTGTTTCATTATTATCATGTTTGTTTTTCATACTGAAAATTAGAATTTCATAAATGCAGAAAGGTTTGTATTGAAATAACACCTACACATACAGTAGCTCTGTCATGAGAGTTTTATTTTAAATTGCTGCACACTGAACAAATTAATTCCTAATGAAGCTAACTTCTGTTTATATGATAACCTTAGTGGATGGAGGTTGGCAAAAGCAGTATTACGATCAATTAAAAATAGTGTATCAACAAAAAGGTTACATGCACTTGAGGCTACTGATATGACATGCATATGGACTAATTAGACTAATTTAATTTGACAGAATACCAACATTTCCTATACAGTTATTTTATTTTACTGGAATTAAAATCTGTTACACAGCTGTTATAGGGCATGTCATTGGATAGCAACAATAAAAATACCCTAGGACATTATATGACAGTGGTGTTTTGTGTGTTTCTCAATACAAGATTGCACTGCTAATAAAGATGAATCCCCAAACAAATTTCACAACTTTGCCATGAATATGGCCAAAAATCACTCAAAATTAAATCAGTGAACAAGAGTCCCTCAAATAAGAGTGACACTTCACTAACAAAATCAAATTCGTGAGCATATGACACAATTCCTTAATTACCTCTTAACTGATCTGTATGTAAAACATTTGAGATAATGTGCTTCAGTCATCTTGAATTTTCAATGTGAGATATAATATTATGCTAAAGGTTGTGCTCAACAGTTTTGCATTTTTTAGATTTTGAATTTTAAAGAAAAAGAATATTTCACGTTTTCCTCTGGTTTTACTGGCTATTTAAAACTGGCCATGCATATCTTAGATTCTGTTCAATGAACTTTTAATTCCCTTTATTTCTGTGTATATGGGTGTAATATGGGTTAAAGAGTATACAGCTTGGCTTTACTTCAGATGTGCACCTTAAAGATTGCTAGCTCCCCTTTGGTCATTTTGACTTCCTGGACTTCAGAGGTAAATTGTAACATATTTGGTAATTCATTCATTGCACTTTCATAAGCTGGTATTGTCTCGTCTACCAAATTTTTTTGCCTATTTTAATAACTGCTAAAGATCATGTGCTTCAGACTGATTTTTTCAGCAAAAGAGAACAGTTATTTTTGTTGTGTCTTTAGATCACGTACAGTTTCAACAAAATACAATATCCAAAGAAATTTCAGCCAAAGTACATGAAAGAATCATAGATGTATACCAACATTCTTTCCAATGTGCATGTTGCAAATGTAAACAACTTCACCTTACACCAGCCACTCTCTCACTCCTAAATATATAGGTTTCTTAGGTGACTGTAACCAGTGAACATTTAATTCCAAAATGAATAAGCTTTCTTCTTTAAGTAAAAAGTATAAGTCATCCATAAATTTTGGGAAAGTTCTAAGGTCCACATTTTAAGCAGTTTTGCAGTTACTGTTAGCCTTTTTTAAGACACTGTGGACCTAGCCTGTCATACTTTGACCCCAAAATGATTAACCCTTTTCCTTGCTCCTAGTGAAAACCATCCACAAACTTTAGTCTGTATTTTAGATGTGTGACTAAAGTCATTGTATAAAAAATAAAAATGGTAATGGACAGACCTACCATTTAATGGGACTGAGTTATGCCTCTGCCATATTGATGGCAGAGACAAAATATCCAAAGTCATTTAGTCTTAAAATATGCCATAAAAATTATTTCTGTATGAAAGTACTTAATACCATGCATCTCAAAGTAAATGATGTACTGGAACTATACATCTTGCTTGTTAACCTCTTCATGACTCAAAGTAAATGATGTATTGGTACTATACATCTTGCTCCATGACTCAAAGTAACTGATGTATTAGTACTATACATCTTGCTTTATGACTCTAAGTAAATGATGTATTGGTACTATACATCTTGCTCCATGACTCAAAGTAAATGATATATTGGTACTATACATCTTGCTCCATGACTCAAAGTAAATGATATATTGGTACTATACATCTTGCTTCATGACTCAAAGTAAATGATATATTGGTACATCTACTATACATCTTGCTTGCTAACCTCTTTATGACTCAAAGAAAATGATATATTGGTACTATACATCTTGCTCCATGATTCAAAGTAACTGATGTATTAGTACTATACATCTTGCCCCATGACTCAAAGTAAATGAGGTATTGGTACTATACATCTTGCTCCATGACTCAAAGTAAATGATGTATTGGTACTATACATCTTGCTCCATAACTCAAAGTAAATGATGCATTAGTACAATACATCTTGCTCCATGACTCAAAGTAAATGATGTATTAGTACTATACCTCTTGCTTCATGACTCATAGTAAATGATATATTGGTACTATACATCTTGCTTGCTAACCTCTAAGCCACTGCGGTTCCAAACTCTATTTAGAATATGAAAACAACATTTGGAGTAAAAATTTTCTTTGATAATACTTACATAATCATAAATCATAATAAAATGTCAACTACTTTTGTTATCTTGGTTTATGGACAAAGGTGCTAAAAGGTTGTCTGCTTGGCAAGCCAAAGTGTTATTCAAACTTTATTTGTCTTACAAGGATAAAGGTTACTACTGGTCTGAGCAGATTTTGCAGTTATGTGACCACCGGGAGAGCTTTGTAGGCAGATTCCATGTACCTGGCAAAGTCACTGTGACCTACACATATCCATCATATTAAGTAGTAATCTTCAAGATTTGTGAATTTTTTTTATTTTGTGGGTTTAATGCCAATTTTCAGCATATGATAGGCTATAAATAGCAGCATTACATTTGGGAGGAAGAACCCTGGAAAACCTCTGGAAGAACCACAAACCTACAAATAGCTACTGGTAAGCTTTCTCACATATCTATGCTAACAGAATCTATACTCAAACCAATTCTGACAGAATGTAAATTTTTTGTGATCCTTAAATCATGGTGCCTCACAGCAAGATCAATACAGTCATCAAGTTGTGTGACTATACATACAGTGTTGTATGAGATACTGAGGAAAATGCAAGAGACTTACTTTTCACACTGGAGTGTGAAGAATAGGTATCAGCATCCTACCTTTGCCTGTGGAAAGGAATATCCCTCACAATGAAAACACCTGTCATGTGACTGTTCATGCAAAAGATTTGGAGTAATATCTGCTATAACAGAAACAAAATTGAGCTAAACAAAAAAAAATCTGATGCTTACAGTTAAAAGTTAAATGAACAAGTGCAATACAATCCCAAAGTATATGCCTATCTTTGCATATGAGAGAATACATTAGCCAGGTTATTTCAATCCATAAAAAGAATTTGCAAAAGAATAATCATACAAATTAAAAAGTGTTGTATCATCTGGTAGCTTCACAGTTTGAGATGGACGAGGCAGGGTTAAGCGATTTATGCATGTGTTTGCTGTTGGCAAAAAGGATTCAGATGATGTAAATCTGATGTTTGCAGGAATTTTAAATCCAAGAACTGGCTCCTCATCAGCACCAGTGATGAATTGCAAAACACTCTCCAGGCACACTGCTTCTCTGCGGCCACCTGTAATAATACACCATGTTGAATTACAGCTGATATAATTTTGTTTTACATTAATTATTCTGGAAATGTCTAATTGATTTATTGGATGGATTTGCTTTTAATCACTGCAACGATACAACTGAATACTTCTTGTGCTGTACCCTTTGTAAAGTGTTAAAGAGGCTGATGACTAGCTCAAAAAAACATGTCTTGTCGTAAGCAAATGTTCCAGATCAAATCCTGATATGAAATTATTCGGGCACCTTTTGGACAGAGAACTAAATTTTTATCTTAACAGAATGGTGCAACTATCATTACTTATTTTTAAAATAAAAACCTAAATGAAACATGGAAAATTCTGCTGAATTTTGTTATTCGTGTTGGAGAAGTGTAAAAGTGTTGGTGGACTCACTTGCAACTTCTCTCAAGTATCTTAAGAAAGCTGCATACACAGTTTTCTCAAACTGATTATTATTCGTCCCCTCTTCACTGAAATGAGGTTGAACCAATGAAGTCAGCTTTTTATAAGTCAGAGGAATCAACGTTGAATGAAAAAGATATAGGAATGTTGGAAGCTACTTGCCAACCTGTAACAATAAAAAAAGAACTGTGCATTATGATTACTGTGTTGTGCCAGTAGCCTCAAATGTGCTAATGTGCCAATAGTCTTGAGGTAGCACAAGGATATATTTCAAAATTTCCTTGAATGAATTCACAATAATCTCAAGATAGTGACTTTGTCCAAATAGTATCAGCAAGATCTAATTCCAGTGAATAAATTTAACAAATTCTCTCAAATTAAAATTGAACACAACAACAGACTGAATCCACTTTGGATATTAAGATAGGAATTAGTAATTCTAATATAAGTAACCTTGATATAAAAACTTAAGACACAATTTGAGGATCGGGATGAAGGTTAAAAGTTCATTTCCAGAACATATAAAGTTATAGAGAATCTTTCATAGAACCCAACTATTCTGTCATCTTAATGGAAATGTCCATCAAACTGTAACAGAATTCATTTCATGGAAATTCTAAGGCTGCATCACTCAAACTTAGTAAACAGGTTTACCCTACAAGACATTTTAGATGCAGGCCCAATTCCTATCCTCAATTAGGTAAATCAGATAATACATTGGTCATCTGATAAACAGTACAGAAGTGTAGGGTACAGAAGTGTGTGTAATCTGATAAAATTGGTACTGAAGTGTAGAGTCTTACAAGGTGCGTGAAATGATGACAAGAGTTTAATCATATTTCAGTATACAATTCTGACCTGGTACAGCCCCAATGACTCCAAACCATTCCGCAGTTTAACTATGCAGGGTGAGGTTTCTGTGCTGTTGAACAGGTCTTCCAGAATATTTGGACTCATGAATGTGGGAATTTTCCCATTCTGCAGAACACTGAGGGCTATAATAATAATAATAATAATAATAATAATAATAATAATAATAATAATGATAATAACAATAATAATGCAACCAAATTAAATGAGTTTTTGTTTCACAAAATTTCACAATAATGAAAGATATTACCTTTAATATGGAGCTGTAAAGTCATTTGATAGGTATGGAAAGTAACCATGTTTCATTCCCTTATCTCAAACAAACAGAAAAGTGTAGAAAAGGGGAAAAACATACCAGTGAAGCCTTCACTGTGATACATGAAGTGGCATCAAATTGAGAAGCATAACTATACCATGGTTCATCTCTACCTCTGAGAACTTTTTATGATGTAAACAGAAAGGAAGGAAACATTTAAATATTGATATGTGGCCTTGACCCAGAAGATCCCTAAAATGAAACGGCCATGTCCATTCAATGTCCATTCCTTTACCAATCAATCACTGATCAATTAACTTATGATCAAGGCAAACTGTGATAAGGTCATCCCCATCAATTTCTTGCCCTTAATCAGACAATAATAATGACAAGCATCATTCATGCAGAGGTACCAAGAAATATATATACATTTTGTGCCTTCCCAAAAGTCAATACTAGGTTGAGTCAACCTCCTTGAACATAATCTCTGTATTAAAAAGACACTATTCAAAACCCAACTTAATGCATTCCATATAAAATCAACCCCAATATAAGGGGTTTCTATAGCTCAAAAAAACAAATGAGTTATCATTGTTTGATGACCCACTTGCCATGCAAAGCAATACTAAATTTAAAAACTAATGGAACCTTGAATGAGGGTCCATCCAAAATATCTCATTGACTGTAAATATTACCCATTGAGTCAAACAAATACAAGATAAGAATTGGTCTTTAATGTTGCCCATTCAAAAATATATCCATCTGTATACATGTAACCAATAAATAGAAAAGTACAAAACATGAATGTAAATTAACACTTACCAAAGACTTTGCCTATTGTTTCATAGTCTGATGCCAGAAGTTCCCTCAGGCCATTATCAAAATATTTTTCTTTAATTTCTCTCAGAATAAGTCGGAAGAATTCTTTTCTTGGACCTCCATAGTCAGCAGCAACCTAATAGAAAAGGTTTGAAATAAAAGAAAATGAACAATGAAAGCATTGCTGTCCTATGCAAATTCACTAAAAACCAATCACCTGATTATTAAAATGTTCGGTGAACAAAAGTAGTTGCTTATACAGTGGATCATCTCTTATAAGGCCACAACCTCTTCTAGGCAAACGCTCCCTTTTAAAATTATGTCCTGTGCTGAAGAGTATAAAATAGCAACCAGTAATACTGGTAATACATGTATATCATTCTGATGTCTAACAAGCATGTTCTTATAAAATGGGTGGTATTTGGGGAGGGGTAAGAAGGGTCTCTCAGGAGGGAGACCAATGTATTTATTTATAATACTGTTAGAAAAATTCAAACATTTACACTTCAGTCAAACTTTTTTTTACAAGTTCATGTATTTCAAATATACAGAACTTTATTCTGACACATTTCCACCCCTTCAAAAAGACTATGATTAATTTGTTCCTTGTCATCAGCAAAATAACTACATATGACTATGACTAAAAATTACAATAAGAGAGATCACAAAATGCTTTCAGTTTCTGTGTAATAGTAGATCCAGCATAAAGGGAATTTGTGTTAGTCTCTATACATATGCTAGACTCACATGTTTTATGATAACATGACAAAAATACTGGCAGACTGAAAGTTTGACATAGAAGCAACATTTACTACCGGTAGTTTTTCTGCTCCATTGGTTTGAGTGGACCAATGATCTTTTTGCAAACTCTGTTGATGATTGTTAAATGTATAGACAATATCATTGGGAAAATGTCTGAAAATATAGGTCAGGAATCTCTTTACCAAATTATCAATGCCACTGTGACTTTGAATCCTCTAAAACTGCTACTACATGTAAAATACACAATACATGAATGCATTATATCACCCTCCTCAGAAAATAAGCTTGACCACAATTTCTTGATAATGCTGCATGTCTGTATAGGAATATCGTGTTACATACAAACAGTAATTTATTAAAAAGTAATAACAAAAAAATTGTTTGGAATATCATGAAGAAAGCTACATAACTGACTTGATATTGACATAATAAAATCTATTTTGAGAATTCTGTAAGCAATATTACCTCATTATAAAACTGCACTTCAAGTGTTTTCCGGAGGTTTGTGATGGCACTTATTTCATCCATGCCGGTGGATAATACATTTATCCTGTCCACTAGGATAAAATTTGTGTCACCTTCTGCACAAACAGTTACATCTTCCACTTCCAATGGCCTGCCAGTCACAATGACATCCTGTAACTTTTTCAGGATTTCCACAGGGTCATTGATATGTCCTGTCCTACAGTATTCAATGGCCTCTGTCACAAGCACTGAAATAGGACTGTCTTTATCATTTGATGGAGATGCCGTTCCTGAATTATCTGCTGAATTTGCTATACTTGAATTATTTTCATTGCTAACTGAATTTACAGTAGCAGAATTACTTGTACCTGAATTAATTACATAAATGATTGTTTCTGCATTTGTTGTACTTTCTCTTCCAGCCTCAGAGTGCTCAATTATGAGGTCATCAATTTCATTCTCAAATGAAACATCAGATACAAAATCATCATCACACTCCAAGTTCTGCAAGTCCAATGCACCTGGACAAAATTGCATATGATCTCTAAGTTCACGTAGAGCAAACTCTTTGCTGCATCCGTGACATGAGTCTTTTACTTGCATTTCCCTTGTATTGTCTGTTTGTAGTGGCTTTGTTGATAAATTCTTTTGAATGGGCCTTATGTATATATTTGCTTGCGGGCCTACTGTAGCTTTTAGCTCTCTAACTGACCAGCAACAATCAATAAGTTTTAAAGTTCTACAATTTTGTGTTGTTCTCAGTAATTCTATTCCACCACAATTATTTAACTGTGGAAATCCCATAGTTTCATTTCTTTCATCTGGCTGTGCAGACATCAATTTCCGTACCACATCTTCTTCCTCATCATCAGCATCTAGTCTGATTTTTTTCACTCCCAAACCTGCTTTGTGTAATATTTCTTTTTCTGTTGCAGTTGGGATGGATGTGCTTCCTTTGTTTGCTAAATACACAAACTGAACAGTCCAACTGCGGGATTGAGATTTTTTCCTGCAATTGTGACTGCTGGACCTTTGCCTTTTCTGGCCCCTTATTTGCCCACTGAATAATGTGGGACGTTCATGTGCTATCTCTTGAGCCATCCTACCCCTTGAGCTGGTTATGTTATTGTTTGTTCCTGTCTCAGTAGGTTCATTGTCAAATGTATTTTTCAGTTTTTGATTTATAGTTTCCCTTAGACGATGTCTATCTCCAATTGTATCAACACCAAGACGAATCAGCTCGCCATCAGAAAGTGACATGATCATGGATGCATCTATTTTTTCTAACTGGAACCGTTCAAACAGTGTACTAAGACCTAGTACATCCAATGTTCTTTGAAGTATATCCACCATTTTTTCATTAAGCAGCCACACACCTCCAAAGGTTTGGACACCACTGGATTTTTGGGTATCTGCAAAAAAACATTATTTATTTCTTGAATCATAGATGAACACTAGAATGGGCAACCCAATCACCATCAACAACCAACCTCTGCAAGTAGACGAATTCACGTAACTGGGCAGCAAGGTTGCCATGGACGGATATTGCACAAAAGAAGTCACCACAAGAATCAGCAAGGCCAACCAGGCCTTCGCAATGCTGAAGCCCATCTTGAGGACAACAAACCTCAGCATCCATACGAAGATCCGTATCTTCAAGAGCAATGTGCTGAGCATCCTTTTGTACGGTTCAGAGTGTTGGAAGACCACTGCTAACATAGAACACAAGCTCGAAGTCTTCCAAACCAAACCAAGTGCCTACGACGGATCATGCGCATCTTCTGGCCAAACATGATCTCAAACGAGGAACTCTGGCACAGAGCAGGCGCAATACCATCGCTGAGACCATTGTAACTCGTTGATGGAGATGGCAGAATGCCCCCTAACTCACTACCAAGGGTGGCACTGAGATGGACTCCACATGGGAAAGGAACCATGGCAGCCCCAAAGAGACCTGGCGCAGAACTGTGGAGCGAGAACTCAAGACCAGAGGCCTCACCCTGCAGACTGACCCCGTAACAGTGGCCAACAGACCAAAGTGGTGTTCCCCTGCTGTCGCCTCAAGCACCAGACGGTGCATAGAGGACTGATGATGATGATGAGATGAACAGAGTAATTAAACCATTTAGCTGTCCCAAACTACACATGCTGTAACCACCCCAAATTTGTTTTCATAGGGTAGGTCAATAGGATAAATATACACATGGTCACTTTTGTTTTGTTATTCTTTTTATATGTAGCACTTGTGTATATACAGCAAATGGGTGGGGATTTCAATGGTTTTTCTAGACTTTAACCCGTAGGCATACAGCCACCACGACTCAGTGCTGAAGGTGGTGGACTAGAATACCAGTTTGATTTCATTGGGTCAGACTGGATAAAGCAGCATGTCCTATTACAAAGTACTTTATTCTGATTGCCTCAACATGATATAACATAAAAGTGTTGATGTGGCATACAACACCAAACAAAACATGAGGCAATGGCTTTAGTTCCCCATCTCCAACTCAAAATCAAATACACTCATTATGTATATCCATGCCATGACTACATATACAAAGCTTGATCCAAAAATATTTGAAAAAGTCATTGCAATTAAATTTTTTTACTTATTAACCTTGGATGATAGATTTCTGCCCAGGGCATTCAGGCACCTGGGCAGGGAGCCAAAATATGAAAATCTGGTGTAAAAAGCATTTGTTCACTCAACTAATTTATATCATAAGCTTTTATAAGGCATTAAATTACCACTTAAAAGCTGACATTAGACATACTCTAGATCCATCTTTAGATATACATGCTAATGACCGTTTGTGTCATCTGATATTTCTATAAAGTTAAGACAGAGAATGTAGAGCCATCACGTGCATGGATTTCATGCATAACCTGAAGTATTTTAGCTATATAAATAAGTGGTCATGCATACTAACTACAAGTCATGTTACACAATTCCTATTACTCAGTCTGTAGCTTGAGTTAATGTGCGTGCTGAAGTTGTGCAGAATCTGTTTCAAGTTTCCTATCTAAACTGGGTGGTAGTGGAGGTGGGGGTGGTTTGAGTCAACTCTGAAATAATGGTAATATACCATGATTCATCCCTGTTCTTCAAACAGCTATTATTTATGAAGCTGAAAGAAAAAAAAAACTTAAAATACTGACCTGAGGCCTTGACAATAAGACTTTGAAAGTGCAATGTACAATGTAAACCTATTAATGATGATGTCCAAGTAGTCTTAGTGTCATCTCTTAATTTCAAACTTTTGAGGTATGCTGCAGAAAGGAAAGTGTCATGGACATCTACAATACTGAGCATTGATTTTGACCCTGAAGACAGGATCCCCTAAAATAATATGCAATACACCTTATAGTGATGATGTATAAGTATATTATTTCTTATCTTAATCTCAACTAGTTTTAAGTTATTGAGCAACAGGGAAATGGTGATGGAAACATAAAATACAGCTTTAACCATGACCTTTAAAGATAGTACATAAATATGGTGTGTGACACATTCTAGTGAGCATACCTAGTTTAAGTTTTTAAAATAACACAATTTGAAAGTTTCTGACTAAATAGAATGAGATAGAAAATGTAGAATACCGAAACACTTAAGATTTAATTTTAGTAGGCGTATTTATTCGGTGTTGGTAACATTGGGAATAACTGGATAAAAAATATACTCTATATGATATTGGCAAACTGGATTTTCTGATTATTTTTGGACATGCGCTGACTTGCGGTTGTTTACAGTTGTAAAGCTGCAGCCAGTAAGGACACAAACATTGCATAGCACAATTGCCTCTAAAATTGCAAAAATTTTGATAAGTTTACAATGAAAAAGAATGAACATCACTTTTTTGTAAAGTGTATGCAATTACGTTGATATAAAACTCCAGTCGAACTTGCTACACCTGAATTGGCTTTGATTACAAAATATATTAAGTGTATCGTCTGATGTTTAATGATTATAGGTCATATACTGATGGTGACATACATGTCCTTACAAGGTTAAGCTTTGAATTTCATTCCATGCTAGCCAATATGGACCACAACTGACAAAATGTTGTTTATGATCTTACTTCTGGTACGTAAATAAGAATACAGTAACAACTAAACTTTATTGAAATCAATAATATTTCAATATTAATACAACATTAATAATATTTTTTAACATTTATATTTTTTTGCCCATACTGCATTTAAAATTCATATAAAGTTAAATAATAAGTTTTTAATTTAAAATGTTCTTAATTACCGATTTCCACTCATATTACATTTGTGTGCTTGATTTGATCATTGGATCCTTTCGTTTAATGTGGAAATATTCTGCCAGTACAGGCAGGAACATGCCTTCTCATAGGTAAGTTGCAATTTTATTATAATACCCGCGTACTACCATACGTAAGTTAGGCAAATAGTGCGATAATAGAGTTGTTTCCCCATGGTACGTTAATCTGAGTCACCCACCATATGCGGTTTTATTTACATTTACACACTTCAAGTGACAAAGATTATTTTATAGGAATAGAAGGCAGGAAAGTCATTGAAATGTTACAAATTAGATGTAAGCAGCAATAGCAAAAGAGTTTTAATATGTACCAATAAGAACATTAAGTAATAAATGTCGGAAATACATGGCACGTACGTGCTAACATAACTGTAAAGTCTATGGTCTTTCAACCACTACCTAATATGATCATGGGACTGGTCATTTGTAGCAAACCGGATGGCTGAAATATATATGAAAAAATGGATGACAGACATGGCAAAACGGCATATTGATAAAGATAAAACAGTTGCGTCGTTAATGAAACATATTAGCTGCTTTCATTAAAAAAACAAATATACGAAATAAATGGAATCAGCAAACGTTACATGTGGTAGTGGCACAGGTGAACCTCACCGCTTTGCAAACTTTCTGTAGTTTCGTCTGCAAGATTGAATGAAACGGTGTTTGAGGAAATTGTTCCCTCAGCACACACGTCCGCCCTCCCCCTCCCAATGTATTACAAATATCATAATGGGAGGGGCTTACGTTAAATGTTGATTGCTTAGAGGTTTTGCTTTGTATTTAAATCCATTCATAAAGATATGAAATATGTATTACATATGACAACGATAACGTTAAATAATACGTTCTCTTTTGTACTGTCAGTTATCCTAAGTGTTTGTTATGCTGTCATATGATGGCATTTCACGATTAATGAAGCAGAATGCATGTATGACACGGGAATATGGCATGATTTGGATAGACGCAATGTTGTGTTTGAGTTAAATTGGGAATGAGAATTATGTTTGTTATATGTGCGAATATTCACAACGTACAGCCTAGCATAAAACGAAAACCGCCGAAATAGCGCGGGAACCCTACAAAATATGCTACTTCAATTGGTTAGGACTGATAGCAGCAGAGAGGGTGAACCCTACAACGTTTTCAGACAAAATTTTGATTGAATCATTAAAACGATCCTTCCTACGATCTCATTTTAACCAAAAAAAATGTCTCAGGGGCAAACCCTACAACGTTTTCAGACAAAAAATTGATTGAAATCTTAATGAGCTTTCCCTACGAAATCTCATTTTAACTAAAAAAAATGAAAACGGAGATTTTACGATTTTTTAATCAATTTTGGTCGCAACTTGTTGTCATCGCCCTCTCTGCTGCTTAGTGATTTCATCACTGGGTTAACAAAAAATAATAAATGATTTTAACCGAAGATTTGATCAAGTCCGATACGATATCGTGTCCGAGGATCATGCAAATTTATTGTTGCGAATCCGTGCGGAGTCGACTGAGCATGACTAAAGAAATCTCGAAATTGATTGAAGTCCATATCAGAACACCATGTCTGCCAAATATTTCTAAGAGTATGAGTATCAACTCCGTTGAATACAGAAAGAATATTGCAGTTATCTCTGATGACTTTTGGAACCTGAGTGTAGCGTTGAGTGACATATATCACGTCAGTGTTTTTGTGACGCCCACGGGAAAATATTCTAGCAGGATTTTTTTGTTTATCCAACATTATATCGTCGTATACGACTAAATTGTTAATATCTCCATCAATATCATCAATACTCGGTGCTTCATCGATATCGGTTATAAAATCAATGGCGTTCTCACCCTTAATTTCTGATGCATTCTCGTTAAAATCCTTTAACACTTCATAACATCGTTGATCATCTACGCTAGGGGCAATTAAATACAACTTATCCCACTTCATCCATCTCATTATTAAATTGAGCAACAATTGCGTTTTACCGGATCCAGATGGCCCGATTATAATCATCCGGATAGAGTTTGGTAGCGCTGTATGATGCTTAATTGGTTCTCTTGTTTTAGTCGCTGAAAAATCAATTATATCCATATTTCTATACATAAATTATGGATCTGTATTGTGTGAAGTGTAAAACGCGTACTGGCACAGATGACTTGACGACGATTACAACTAAAAATAACCGATCAGCGCTTTCTGGTAAATGCGTGCAATGTGGTACAAAGAAATTTAGATTTGTGTCTATGAGATCTGATTTTAAAAAAAACGAGGAGGTGATATCGCAGCCAAATTAGCAAAACTACCTGGAACCCCATGGGCAAAATACCCCGGAGAAAAGCACCTTCCAGGATATAGCTACTGTGGACCGGGAACCAGACTTGATATCAGACTCAATAATCAAAATCAACCCAACCCCGGTGAAGAACCAATAAACGCCATTGATAAGGCCTGTCACCTTCATGATGTTGCTTATAAAAGCAGCAATCTGCAACACAGGCATCTAGCAGATGTGAAATTAATTCATGCGTTAAATGCTATTCCTGATAAATCCTTCAAAGAAAAATTGTCTTCATTTTTGATAAAATCGGCTATGAAAAGTAAATTGATGTTAGGTGCTGGTAATTAATAATATGGAATCAATTTATTATTCTCCGAGGGGATACTGGAGGGGTAACGCTGCAATCAATAAACTCGCTAGAGCTGCAAAAGTGAAAAAAACCACTGCGGCTCATTGGTTATCCAAACAGGCACTATGGCAAATTTATCTACCACCGCCTAAACAAATTCAATTCTCGCATTTTGATGTGACCGCTCCTAATGAAGTTCATCAGGCTGATATATTATTTCCGCCACATGATCGTGGTTACAAATATGCGTTAACCGTAGTTGATATTGCAAGTCGATACAAAGAAGCAGAGCCGTTAAAAACAAAATCAGCCACTGAAGTCGCTTCTGCATTTGAAAGGATTTATCGACGAGGTCCTCTGCGTTGGCCAAATCTATTGCAGGTTGATCCTGGCAAGGAATTTCAGGGTGCAGTGTTATCTACAATGAAACATCATAATGTCACCATACGACGAGGGCATACTGCGCTACATCGCGATCAGGCCATTGTAGAACGATTTAATCGGACGATTGCTGAGCGGTTATTTGGATATCAATACGCAAAAGAATTCATTCAAGAAAAGCGATCCAGTGAATGGGTTAAAAGATTACCATCTGTGATTACTGCACTGAATAACGAGATTACTAGAACAATCAACATGAAACCTATCAACGCGATTAAAAAGAAGTCAATACCCGTACAACCACAAAAAGATTTCAAAGAACCAATTCTTGGTAGTAGTGTCATTGTGAGGTACTTATACGAACCAGGAGAGCTTGAAGGGGGTAGAAAAAGGGCTACTGATCCTATTTGGAGCGTCACTACGCATAAGATATCTAGTATAACACGATCAACTGGTAGACCTCCAGTCTATAAACTGGATTCAACTGCCCCTCAGCGGGGTTTTACTCGACAACAACTACAAGTGATTCCCGAGGATACTCAATTGCCACCGCATGGTCTTAACTAGCACCGTTGCGTCTATTGCACTCAAGACAAGTCAACATCACATTATTTCTGACATGACCGAGATTGTTATTTTTTCTGTCTACGGTGAATTGGCGAGGATCCTTATCCGAATACTGCCAACGCATTATACAATTGCAACTCGCGCAGTGATTATTCTGTTGTTTCTTCAAAGTGATTATTAATTCAGCATCAATATCAAATTCTCGTTGGTTTTTTTTGTCCTGTTGTTTGTAACCGGAGATTTTTTTATTAATGATGCTAACATCAATATCACTTATTGTTGTGTCATTATCATCGAAAACAACTCTTCGAAGTTGATTTATGTTTCGTACTCTGGATACTGCGAGATAGACTAAATTTGACCATTCGATGTGATTATCCACCATCCAAACAATTGTATTCGATATAGTCAATCCCTGTGAAGAGTGTATTGTTGCTGCGTATCCTAGCGTCCACGGGGATTTATTAGCACGCAATGCATCTTCAACGACATTGATATCAACCAGCACAATATCATTTAATACGAGAATTTGTTTTTTACTCTGTCCTGGAATATCAACTTCAATGTTCTGTTTTCGTGTATCCGATGGCCTATAACAAAGGGGTACTGGAAGCGTTGCAAATTTTTCTTTATGCAATTCAAATAGCTTCATCTGAAGTGTATCCCTGACTATTTTTCTACTTGCAATGATCAAATCGTTTGGTCTCCACGCTTCCCAGAAATCATTCATTGGGGTTTCTGAAATCACTTCACGCGCTATTTCGCATTGGATTCTATCCGGTTGTAATCTAATTAGCGCTTTGAACTCGCGTAATCGTTCATCAAGTGATCTATAATCAGTGGTGATTTCTTCATAGTAGTCTACAAAACCCTTTAGCCATTCATGTGGAGATGCACCGACAAATGGTGGTGGTTGGCCTTGATCACCGCACATGACGACTTTTGTGTTTTTGTTTAACAACCACTCAAGAAATATTTTTAATACATCTAATGACACTGTGCATATTTCATCCCAAATTATGATTTCAGGAATGAATTTATCACCCATACGCTCAGGAGTCCATTTGTCACCTTTCCATCGAAAAAAACTGTGATAAGTGCAAGCATTTACCCCTCGTTGTATCATCTCTCTGGCGAGTCTGTGAGTCGATGTTAGCACAATCATGTTAGAAACGCTAGCGTTTCCACGACGAAATAATTCAATTGCACGAGTTGTCTTTCCTGACCCACCACAACCGTTTAAATAAACTGTCTTATATCTACATACTGGATCAGATACCGGTGGTGCATTAGAAAATTCTGATTGAATTTCAATACGGTTACAACAAAGATATTTATCATCCATGGCAACGTCTGCGGATTCACAATACTCATGTAGCATCTCCTTTTTAAATCGCCAACGCCCCCAATTTTCTTCGGGATCTGTGAATGCCGCTACAGCTGATTTGTACTTATTGTGTATATACATCGAATCAGTGGCCACTCTAACCGCGGTATTAGGAAATCTATTTATCATCGAAAATAGATTAATAGAAGCATAGGCTAACATTGAACTTCTCAAATGTGTGTACTGGGAATTATATCCATCACAGTAGGTAACAACCGTACCTAATTTCTCACCATTGGATAGAAAAGCATCCTTACGGGATACAAGTTTTCCCTGTTTCATTAAATCCGCTACAATAAAATCGTATTCAGCGACATCTATGATCAACCGCGAAGAGTATTTTGCGTTGTCGTATCGTCCACCCTGGGTAAATTTACCGATTATTCTTCTTCCGAGATCTTTTGCTTGTTCTTTTTTAATTTCAAATAACTTCTTAGACCAATTTATGATTTCTTCTTCACTGAAATCTGGAAACTGTTTTCGTAGCTCGTTGATTATTCTATCTAGATCGGGTTGTGGTAGCCAAACTTCTTTCTGAGCTCGATAGCATATAATAGCCTCGGAAACAATCAACGATATTAGCATACCACAATCAATCATATATCTCAATAGCACTATTGGCATCCAGTGTTTTTCAGATAGGTGTCTACCGAGCCAAACATAACTACACGGATGTAACCCTGTAGCTAATTCGAATGATATCACACGAGCGAATCCGGTTAAATCAAAATCAGGCAATGGTCCATTAATCGCAACACGAGTCATTTCATGCGTGGGGTGTCCAAATCGTTTGAAGTACTCAGCGCATTCCCCATACCCGAGAAAACTTCCGGGATAACACGCGGATATATCAATTGAAATCATACCATCACGTGAGTATTTCGTATTCCACAGTCCTCCATGACCAAAATCGACGCAACTCAATTTAACATCCTCGAGAAAATCACTTCGTGTTGGACGCCATGAGTTTTTTTCTCTTGCGAAGTGAGCTACCACTGATGGAATAGTAAAACTATCCGTGAGTAGTTTTTCATGGGAATTCTCCGGTGAAAAATCACTAGCGATTTTTCTCATTCTGTTATCTAATTCTTCAATGCGATATAATTCACCATTTGGTTTTACAAATTGATCGAATCCTATTTCGGGATCTTCATCACTTCTAAGTAACCACACTGACACAGGATCATCTTTACACAACGCATGAATAGCATCGAATAATCTCTCTTCATAGAAAACATCCCCGACGAACTCCTTAGGGATATATTTCACGGTTCTATCTCGTGGAAATATTGTTACCGCAGGTGTCCACGCGTGTTTGTTATGATCAATAATCTGTATTGGCGCTCCATTTTTGTTATATTTCGGTTCGTATAAAACCTCTCCGGTTATCGTCATAACGGTTATTGGGAATCGTAATGATGTTTCTAATTTAGCTATATCAAAAATCTTTGCACCATGCTGTTTCACTGTCAGTTCCCACTCGGTTATTTTCCTACGTCGCAGATCAGTTAGTTTATTTCCTTGGGATGCATTTGTGAAGTGTTCTATTATTCGTTCTGCTACACAATTAAGCCCTGACGAATATTTCATAGGAGCTAGTTTTGCGATATCGGGTTTATCATTTAACGGATATATCCCATAAACCATTGCTGTTACGGGATAAGATCTTTCGTAGTATGGCTTATCGATTCCGGTTAGAATTCCTGGTTTGGAATCTCTGCTCACAATGACAGCTTTTTTATTCTTGAGGATTGGTTCAAATTTATCCCTAATAATCCATTTGCCATCGACTTCGATAATGAATTTGATTCGTAAAAAATGCCGTTTTTCCCCAACACGTGAAATTATCACTGCTGCTTTTTCATCATTCATGGTAGCATCAACAACACCATCAATTCGAAATGTTGACCAACAATAAGATGCTCCATCACGCTTGAATTCATTAAAACAGTCTCTGATTTTACTAATCATGGCTTTATCAAGAATTGTATTCTTTGGTGTATTAGAAACTATATCGAGATTGAATTGAGCATCTTTCCAGGGGTAATCTCTCTTGGACGTTTTTTTTTTGGTTTATCGAGATTAAATCTAGGACTAATTTTTAATAATCTCTTAAACTCTTTCATGTTTCCGTCTCTTGGACGTTTTTTTGGTTTATCGAGATTAAATCTAGGATTGATTTTGTTACGTTTTTTTGGTTTATCGAGATTAAATCTAGGACTAATTTTTAATAATCTCTTAAACTCTTTCATGTTTCCGTCTCTTGGACGTTTTTTTGGTTTATCGAGATTAAATCTAGGACTAATTTTCAATAATCTCTTAAACTCTTTCATGTTTCCGTCTATTGGACGTTTTTTGGGTTTATCGAGATTAAATCTAGGATTGATTTTCAATAATCTCTTAAACTCCTTATCAGCATTGAATTCAGCATTTTTCGAAGGCAAACTCTTGAACTCCCTCATGCTATACTAAAAACAAGTGTCTAAATGAAAGGTTTATGTATAATGAATCACTGCAATGGATCAGTCAATGAATTAGACAAATAGTATAGTATATACTAATGAACCAGGAATTTAGACCACACCCAGTGAGTACAAATTATGAAGCATCCAGTGATGGTGTTGTAAGACACTGTAGACTGAAGAACCCAGTTGGGTGGGATAATGGTATGGGGTATTTGTTCTTTACTGTTGGAAAGAAGAAATATTACAATCATCGTTTCGTATTTGAATGTTTCAATGGATTGATCAAAAATGGTTTTGTTATCGATCACAAGGATTCTAATCCAAGGAACAATTCTTTATCAACTCTGCAAGCTATCACACAAAGTGAGAATTTGAAAAGAGGAGAGAATGGCATTTGCTCAAAAAAAGCGAGACCAGTAAAATCTTTGAATACAACAACTAACGAAGAAAAAATATTTAAATCAATATATGAAGCCGGCAAGTATTTCAATATGTGTAGAGCCTCAGTACGATTCGTTGCAGAGGGGGTTTGTCGATCGGCTATTTCAAAAAGGACGGGACAAAAAATTCAATTTAGTTATGTCTAATGCGTCATATTTTTCATTTAGAAATATATCATTATTATAGAATAATGAATTCTGAAAACATGAATAGCATCATATCCGAGATTTCAAAATTGAAAAGTTGGGATATTGAACTATCAGATAGGTTAAATCCTGATCAAATCATGTCTGATTTTCAGGATATAGAATACGGAGTTAGCACTAACAAGTATATGCTACCAAAGAAGTATGCGCTCATCAAAAGAATTCAGAATTCTATTAAGGACTCTCTCGCATTTTCCAGTGACGTAAGTGTGTTCGCTCCGTTGTATACCATCGTAGAACGAATACGAAAAGAATTGGGGTACGAATACGAATTGAAAAAGGAGGTTAATTCTAAAGTTAGAAACCTACGGGCGTTAATTCAAGAAAATGAACAATTTTGATTGACCAACCATTTATCATTATTTGATTGTGACCGTCCCTCATAGAGATTTTAATTTTTTTTTAGCATTTTTTGATTAAAAATGTCAAAATCAGTGAATGAAAAATATTTCACACACACTGAATAAAAAATTGATAGACCGTTAATGGATGATCAAATGACAATGGGAAAAGTGTGGTATTAATTGTTTTGCAATTGAAAAATTGTTTGCGATTTCAAATAATGGTCAATAAAGCATTAACGACCCGATTGGCTCGTGAACGACTTGATGCAATCAAGAAATTTATACCAATTCGAGACTCTGTCAGGAATAAACTGTAACAACGACAGAGTTTACAAACTGATTTTGCTGTGGGGTCTGAAGAATTGTTTAAACCAGTAACCACAGCAACGAAACAGATAGTGTCAACAATCTCTGAAGAAGGAAAAAAACAAGAAGAGTCTTTTCTTCCTGTGTTAGAAAAAATAGCAAAAAGAACTAAACAAACAAAAAATTCATTGAAAACACTTCCTCAGGATATATCAACCGCTTCAGAACAACAACGAGAACTTCAAGAAGATATCCCCCCACCCGAATTTCAAGAAGAAGGGGAGGATACTACTACTAGTGGACGAGTTGCATTCAATGAAAAACTTCTTCCTGGTAAATTAGATGAATTGAGAAATAAAAAATTTGATTCTATGGAAGAATTAGCCCAATTTGTCACTAGGAGTTTTCATCAGAGAAGAAAATATATTTACGATGATTATAATCTTCCCCCTAAAAAAGATTGGTATAGGGGGTTATATCGTATAATATCAGGTTCCTCTCAAGCAAAAGGAGATGATAAAACATTTCAGGAATATATGGCAGCAATAAAAAAAAGCTGAATCATCTATAGGGGAGCAATCGGATACCGGATTTCTTAGACTACCAGAACAATCAAAATTTATTGATATAACACAATCCCCCCAACAGATGAAAATAACGAGAGAGGCTGATCATGAAAAGGGTGCAACCGGTATCACTGATAAAACCAAAGGATTTTCAGGCAGTGGTTTAGTTGGAAACTCTTCGGGTTTCTGTCCTGGTAGTGTTATCAATGATATATCACGATTAGAAGTTCTTGTAGGAGGTTTCCGAGCTGGAAATAACTCACCGGAAATAATTAATGAAGCAGCTGATATCTGTAGACGATTATTTCAGGGTGGTATCATAGATATCAGCACATATCGAGATTTCATTGGCGAGTTAGTGGAAAGTGGGTATCATAGTGACTGAATTGAAAAGTCAATTGAAAAATTGTTTCTGATTTCAAATAATGATCATACACTACAATCATGATAAACCAACCCCCGTCTACGTAGTTAATTCACGGTTTCCGGTTTATAGAGCATACTACGGAGATGGTTTAGGCAATACCATTTTAGGGTTATTTGCGAGAATGGCTCCAAAAGTGATGCCGTTGGCTAAACAACTAGGAATGAAAGCAATTGAAGTTATTCGTGATAAGGGTATTGGTGCTGTTGGAGATCTTGCTGGAAAAGCGTTTTCAACTGCGAAGAATAAAATAACATCATTAGTGAGACGAAAAAAGAAACCGTTACCGTCTACAGCGGAAATGCCTGCAAGTGTTAGTAGAATTATAAATAACGCAGTAGACGAAAAATTAGCGTCGATGGCTTTAAACCCCGACCAAAGCAATATTGCAAATATGATAGCAGGAAGTGGCTTTAAAAAACTACGACGATGAAAATGGAAAATCGCGATTTAGACTCTGATAAATAGAATAAAATGTTCAAAAAGTCACATGATCCAGCGTTTGATATAGACGCCCCAGTTGGCAAGGATGATTCTGTACGCGATTATCAATATTACGCCTATCATGCAATAGACCCAAATAGTCGAGCAAGAATTGAACTTCAAGTCCATGATACCAGTAAATACTTTTTGCCCTGTGAAGCGTTTATTGAAGTAGAAGGAGAACTTGTAACAGCTGATGATACTCCTGCTGTACCAGCACCGTATCCAGATGGTACTCAAGTCGGTTTTGTCAATAATGGTATTATGGCGTTATTTGAGAGTGCTAGATATCTCATTGATGGAAAAGAAATTGAGTCCATAGATCGCGATGTTGATATGGCTACAACAATAATCGGGTTAGCGAGATATTCTGATGATTATACAAGATCAGCAGGACCCTCTATGATGTTTGCAAAAGATGGTAAGAATACCGCTGGAGGAAATCCATTTGTTGTAAGACGACCAAAAAAACGTGATAATAGTGATGCTGATGTCGAGAATATGATTATAAACAACGACGTTAATTTCAATCTAGGAGCTGCAACACGAAACTCAATGTTGCAAGGAGCGCGTAAATCATTTTCATGCGCGATTCCACTGCATCACATATTTGGATTCTGTAGAAACGTCAGAAAAGTTATTTATGGAGCGAAGCATACAGTATCGCTTGTACGAAAGAGTGATGATAACGACGCAATTTGGAGGATTCCAGCAGATGCTGCAAATCCCAATGCTGATGCCGGTAAAGTCAATTTAACAAAAATATCATTGTGGATGCCAGTGTTGACTCCAGCAATCACCGCAGAAGAACGATTACTATCATTTATGGACCAAGGAGGAAAGTCGTTGTTGAGTTGGCTAACCGTGAGTACAGATGTTAAACAATCAAATATCAACGGGTTCTTCACGTGGAATCTAGCATCAAAACAAGGTGTTGCTGCGCCACGTCATATATTTATTGTGTTACAGGATAACACACGAGTTGGCAATCAACTCTCCAGCCATATGATATTTGATCAGTTAGGTGTGAAAGACGTCTCACTGAGAATAAACGGCCAGCAGGAACCATCCGAGGATATACAACTTAATTACACAGAAAATCATATTGCACGAGTTTATCATCGTCTGTTGTCATTTATGGCACGCGACCAAAATGTCGATACTGGTTTGCAAATATCACAATATGATTTTAAAAATTTGTATCCGATCTATTACTTCTCACTGGAACATCTCGATTTGACAAGACAGTCAGTTGTTGATATACACTTTAGAGCTAATGTGACTCGTGGTGCTATTGCTAATTATAGAGCGGTTGCTGTCATTCTCAGTGATAAATCAATGCTACTTGAAGGTGTTGGTGGAAGAATGAGAGTGGTAGATGCCCCAGTAGAAAATCTTTGATTTTCTCGATTTTTCATTGAATTAGAATCAATCAATTATATATAATGTCATATAGTGTTATTAGTGTTGCGTTAACTCCCGGTCAATTAAAAAAATTGCAATCGGAATCAGCTAAAAAAATGTGGAACCACAATCACGTTGAAACCCAACCAAATGACTGGTGGTGCAAATAAATTATCACTGACAACTCGTCAAATAAAACATTTCAATGATGCACTTGCAGCCAAAAAAGGGGTTCAGATTACTCTCTCTGCGGCTGCTATCAAAAATATGATTAAAACAGGCGGTATATTTCCGTTGTTAGCTGCGATTCCAGCATTGATTGCAGCAGCAGCCCCAGCGGTGGCTAAAGCGGCAGCGTTAGGAGCCGTTGGTACTGCAGCAGGAATGGCACTAAAGAAGGCAACTGGGAAAGGATATAAAAAAAGGGAAAGGGTCTAAGACTACCAGGAACTCCGTATTCGTGGTACAGCGGAAAGGGTCTAAGACTACCAGGAACGATTTATTAATTCAGGAATCGATGGTTCCCAAATCTTCGATGGTTCCTATGTCCAATTTTGATTTAATGGATGCTGCTAAAAAACTAGCGATTAAAAACTTCAGAGGTGTCTTTATGAAAGATCAATTACCACATCAATCAAACAGCGTTGAAACCGGAATCATTAATTTAGATAACAGCACCGGACCTGGAACTCACTGGGTTGCATACGCTATTGATCCACGTGGGATTGTTTATTTCGATTCATATGGATTAGCCCCACCAAAAGAGTTTATGCGGTATATAAAAACCCTTCCAATGAAGACTTGGTATTCTACGCTACCAACACAACAAATGAATGACCCACCAATATGTGGCAGCGAAGTATTAAATGTCCTTGACGCTATTTCTAACTCCTTGAGTAACCCAAGCGGAAAACCACCACATGTTGTCGTTAATGAATACACTAGTAATCGCTGGCAACGACGAAGTCGTCAAAAACGATTTTAGAGAGAGAAAGAGTTTTACAATAACATGATTGATATTTGGGGGAGATCTTTGAAACCCAAACCCGATGACACTGCACCACCTGATTCTGTCAAGGATGTAAAAAAACTAATCAAAGATGAAATAGCTGAGACGTTGAACTTAACAAATGTTGATCCTAATGAAATAGTTGTATTTCAAGACAAACAGGGTAAATTGAAATCCAGTGATGTGTCATTGGATAATATTTTAGTTAAACAACGAAACGCAATCGAGAATACTATCGCGTTATTTTCGGATCAGGGTAAATTGAAAACCAGTAATATTTCTCTGGATGATATTTTGGTTAAACAACAAAACGCAATCGAAAATACTATCGCATTATTTTCCGATCAGGGTAAACTAAAACCGGGTGTACTCGTTTCGACGATTACAGATCGATTAAAAACTCTCAACGATGAGTTAAACAATTCTGTGTTTGTACTAACAACACTTGAATCTAGAATTGAAGAAAACGGAAAACAGTTTTCAGTTTTTCGTAGAAATATCATTGATAAATTTATTGGAACCCAGTTGGATAAAATTGAAATAAAACTCCCTGATATTAAAAAATCCATCGATGAGACGAAAACTTTCATCGAAGCCGTCAAAGGTGATTTTTCGAGGATGATAACAATCATTGAAAAAACAAAAATTCCTCATGAGAAAACCAATAACGTAGTATATACAATCCAACACGGATCATTTTTGTGGACATCTACAGACAACAAATTAGATATCACTGCAACCGTTAAGGGTATTTATCGATTAACACTAGTAACAACGACTCAATTTAATATATCATCGTCGAGTTCATCCGGGGTCAACAATACGATTTCAACGATCATCGACAAGGATACAACTGAAAAGTTCACGATAACATCTACTGATAAACATTTGGATAAAACTCCGGTATCATGGTATGTGGAATTCGTAGCGGATTTAAGTAAATAACTAAATCGTTCGGATTTCACAATTGAAAACGCTAGTGTTTTTAAAATAAAAATGATTTCATCAACTCAATGTCGCTATGATCAGGTCAGAGAATTTCAGAATAGACTCAAAACCCTCACTGAGGAGTATCAAATAAAAAGAAAAAAATACCGACGAAGAATCACCGCAATTGATGTTATTATATACTCGGTGTCAAGCGTTCTCACTGGTGCCGGAATAATACTAGCATCTGTTACAATGATTGCCCCGGTCGTAGTTCCAATTTGCATTTCTGCGGTGGCTACAATCGGCGGTATATCAACCGGGATAGCAAAAAAGATATCATCATGCAGCCAGAGTAAACTGCAGAATTACTTACTTCAATTTCATATTGCATCAACCGCATACTCGCAATTATCATTGATGATATCGTCGTCACTCGATAATACGATTATATCAGATAGTGAATTCTCAGCGATGGTCAGTATTTTTGATTCCGCGATATCGAAATTAGAGCGACAACATGAGTATAATAACAATGACAACACCGATGGAATCAAAAAACACGAACCCAAAAAACAAAATGATCTCAATAATATCAACATTACCAGATTGTGAGTTCTCAGTGATGGTCAGTATTTATGATTCCTCGATACCAAAATTAGAAATAAATCATGAGTATAATAACAATGACAACACCGCAGGAATTACTTCAACGAATAGTGGAGAACACGAACCCAGTACAAACAAGCATGATATCAATAACATCAACGAATCCAGAATTCAGTGTGAATTTCCCCTCTCCGGTCCCAGTGAAGGAGATAGCGCTAGCAAAACTACGAGTATACCACAGTTGGCCTAATATCAGATCAAAATCATTTGGTGGTCAACAACCGAATAATTCTTTAGTGTTTGCGAATAAGAATAAACCCGACGGGACTCCAGACTGGAACGTCGTTTCGATACCAACAGGGTCATACCAAATTGAACAAATCAATAATGAATTCGCGCGTAGAATAAAATCGATTACTGGAACAGAATCGAAAATCGCTATAACAGTTCATGAACCAACACTATCATCCGCAATTGAGATAAGCACAGAAGGATACGTAGTAGATATCTATCAAAGCTCAATAAGAACCGTACTAGGATGGCCTGAATTACCACCAGGGGGAGTAACCGTTGATGTACCAGAACCACAAAAATCTGATTATATCACCGACAGAATAAAACCCGATAATCCAATAAGGAGTTATGAAGATCACAGAATCACTATACAATTTTTTGGTCTTGGATACCAACCAACTGGGAAAGAGAAGCCAGGGGAGGGAATAGAGGGATATCATTTTGTTGACAAACCTAAAATCGTTAAAAATTTCACAGCAATGAATAATGATTTTTCACTGTTGTTAATATCTCTTAAATCCGGCTCTCTCACCCGAGATGAATTTATCAGCGTCGTAGAAACATGCAATAAAATTATCGACGATATGGAAACATTTAACCTAAAAATTATTCAGGATATATTAGATGACGATAATCCCCTATCGAGAACAAGATTTGCATCAGACTATAATATCCCCGTTAAGGATATTCCAACATTTAAACTACCCGGATATAATGTACCAGAACTAAAAAAACTTCTCAGTGATGCCATCGATGTTGGTTTCAAAATAATTCATGATCCATGGAAAAAAACAGCATCACCGGAAATAAAAATCCTCAAACACAATAATGACCCAGACGGTGGCGGCAGGCATATCGCTCCGTTCAACGTGAATATTTCATCGGTGATTGCGCTCAATTTAGTATGCGATGTTATCGAAGGAAGCTATCAAATTAATCTCGAACGATCAAATCAAGCTCAGCAGGGATATATTCATTATTCGTTTGCACCAACAGCTCCTCCAGGATTCCTAATTATTGAAAACCCAATTAATCCTGTCTACATGCGATGCCATAATAATTCGTTAACGAGAATTAATTTCAAACTCACAGATCAGTCCAATAATCTAATTGATCTACAAGAAGAGGTGTTAGCGATTAGTCTGTTTGAGAGATCCTAAAGACTTGATCAAATCATTTATTATTTTTTGTTAACCCAGTGATGAAATCACTAAGCAGCAGAGAGGGCGATGACAACAAGTTGCGACCAAAATTGATTAAAAAATCGTAAAATCTCCGTTTTCATTTTTTTAGTTAAAATGAGATTTCGTAGGGAAAGCTCATTAAGATTTCAATCAATTTTTTGTCTGAAAACGTTGTAGGGTTTGCCCCTGAGACATTTTTTTTTGGTTAAAATGAGATCGTAGGAAGGATCGTTTTAATGATTCAATCAAAATTTTGTCTGAAAACGTTGTAGGGTTCACCCTCTCTGCTGCTCTGATACATATTTCTAGCCATTACTTTTGAGAGTAAAATAATACCCATATACCACGTTCTGCAGCTTAAGCGTATGGTGCTTATTGCTGAGAGATGACACATTACCTAAATAAACGGCCGGCAAAGTTTCACGTCTGTGTAGAGAGACATTTATCGTGGACCGTAGAAGTAGCGACAAAGTTAGTCTGGTTCCCTGACCTCTCTCCACTCTTTGCTTTGTATTTAAATCCATTCATAAAGATATGAAATATGTACTACATATGACAACGATAACGTTACAAATTTAAGTAACGTTGAATGTTTTACAAGAGCCTATCTGAAATTGTCATATTACAGGGAACCAGACTAATACAAAGTTGGATGTGTTCCGAATGAACATAACGAAATCACAACATAATGGCAAATTGACCACACGAAATTAAATCTGACTTCATATTATGCAATATGAACAATGACACGTAAATATTGACAACCTGGAAAAAATATTAACCGATCAGCATAAGTTGACAGGACTACACAATAACAAGCTAACACCAATATATGCAATTATATAGTCATTTGACCGTAAATCATTAATTATGAACCTTACATTAAGTTGTTTTGAACTTATATCATGACCTGACAACTCTGTATAAGCTCAGCTCACCTCAGGTAACATTTAAAGGAGCGCTCATAGTATCGTTGTACCCCCAAATGATGACAAATTAATGCAACATTAAGAAAAGATGAAATCATATATAACTGGTGAACCCTCCATTGGGCTAAATTGATATGACACCATGGCTTAGCAACCCCATATAAGGCCGAGTTGACCTGACATAAGGCTTAAAGAAGCATTTGTAGTATCATTTGACCCCAGATCATGACTGGTGAACCCTATGTTAAACTAAATTGATATGACATCATAGCTTAGCAACACCATATAAGGCCGAGTTGACCTGACATGACGCTTAAAGAAGCATTTGTAGTATTATTTGACCGTAAATCGTATCTGGTGAATCCTACGTTAGGCTAAATTGATATGACATCATAGCTTAACAACCCCATATAAGGCTGAGTTGACCTGACATAATGCTTAAAGAAGCATTTGTAGTATTATTTGACCTCAGATCATGACTGGTGAACCCTATGTTAGGCTAAATTGATATGACATCATGGCTTAGCAACCCCATATAAGCCTGAGTTGACCTGACATAATGCTTCAAGAAGCATTTGTAGTAACATTTGGCCCCAGATCATGACTGGTGAACACTACGTTAGGCTAAATTGATATGACGTCATCGCTTAGCAACCCCATATAAGGCTGAGTTGACCTGACATAATGCTTCAAGAAGCATTTGTAGTAACATTTCACCATAAATCATATCTGGTGAACACTACGTTAGGCTAAATTGATATGACATCATAGCTTACCAACCCCATATAAGGCCGAGTTGACCTGACATGACGCTTAAAGAAGCATTTGTAGTATTATTTTACCTCAAATTATGACTGGTGAACCCTATGTTAGGCTAAATTGATATAACATCATAGCTTAGCAACCCCATATAAGGCTGAGTTGACCTGACATGACGCTTCAAGAAGCATTTGTAGTAACATTTGACCCCAAACCATATCTGGTGAACCCAACGTTAAACTCATTGGAAACATCAGACAGCTATGGCGTTCCATAGTATATGTCAAGTACAATTTCACTTATTTCACTAACAACTGATTTAGCTTTAAACACTGTAATAGTTATGCATTATGTAAAACGCATACCAATACTCAGGCATTAGCACCTTTGCATTTGTTACAATTATAAAGATTTTAATGATAACGATACAAATTTGATCTCTAAAAAATCAAAGCGAATTTGACAAAAAAATTAAATCATACTTATATTGTATTATACAAAATGGGCAGCATGTTGTCCACGTAACATTCCGTATGCTGAGGGCTGTAATATGTATGCAACATTGACCTTGCTAGTGATTTGGTAACATAAGAGATTTGATTGATATAACATCTTTTCTGTGCAATGTAACTTAATTTACTGACGTTCCAATACAGAAGGAAATACGGTAATATGTTTGCACAATGTAAAACGTATTGCAATTGCTTTGGCATTAGTAACTCTGTATTTATTGAAATTACTGAGATTTCAGTGATATGATACAATTTGATCTATGAAAATCAAATAAAATTTGCAAGAAAATTAAATCGTGACATTGTTATTGTCTAAAAAAAATTGGTTACTTCACAGGTGACTAATAGTATTTGTTTGTCTGTTTGATACTTGGACAATAATTTAATAAATGGCAATATCACCAAAACATTGGGCTCTTGTTTTTAAATAACCGCAAATATATGAGGACCATGTTGATTATATCATTCCCGGTAGGTGATGATAATGAGAAAATAGACATGAGTAATACAGACTAACTGCATTTCGATCAACAACGACGTTGTTGTTATTTTTGTATAATTGTGTGTATGTGTGTTTGTAAATTAATCATGGGACATATAAACAAAAATATCATTGAAATGCCCCTTGTTTCATTATCAAACATTTTTACTTCCATATCAAAATATTACAATTTAACATAGTCTATTTCTCAACGACTAGTTGAATCTTGTCATTGAACATGTACGTGTCATGAAAATCGTAATATCGTTGTTGAATATTATTGAAAATCAAACTTTAAACTTACATTGCATTTGTACTAAACTTTACTGAATCTCAAATTAACTATTCTCGTCATTTTTGAACAAATGTGTTTTCCGTTGACTGGCCCTCTCGGAATAATATCCTGGCCGAACATTCAATGTAGCGGTCCTAACTGTATCAGTATCATAGACGTTGGTAGCAGTGTCATTAATCCTTCTTGATTAATAAACTATCTAGTTTTAGTACAATGCTTTTCACACGGTGTAAACAGCAGGCTAACCACACTAAACCCCATTTCCATTCATTATTTAAATCCCAGCTTATTCAGTTTTAGACTAATAAGTGAAATTCAATTCACTATGAAGTACTGTCCTCGTGGTTTTATGGTGTTCCGGGTGGAAGCGTTCTGAATTGAGCTTTTATTGACCAATGTTTGGAATCTATATGATGCGTTTTCTGCCACAACCATCTACTCCTAGTAGAAAAGAAACTTGACCAAATCTCTCTTTTTTGAGCAGTTACCGAATTTTATGGAGTATGGTAATTCCATATGTGTCAACCGAATTCGTCTCGGAGATTTCAACTTTCACTTCGACTGTCCTGGAAACGCACACACATCAAAACTCCTAGATTTCATTCAAATCTCCAATCGTAAACAGTCACCTAACCAAGCCACCCATAAACATGGACACATTTTAGACTGAATTCTTCATAGACCTCATGATAATATTCAACTGTCCAATTTTGTATCCCATAAACCTGCATTAGCCCACCTATGTAATAGATTCCATATGAACGTATCAGTTCCCAACCATCCACCGTTAATTTATACAAGGAGAAATGACCGTATGATAAATAGAACCACAATATTGCATGACATCCAAGCAAATATAACAACTTGCTTTCGTCTTACAACAGAATGCCTCAATAACTGCCAGCGTGCATTGCTTCCAAACCCAAGTGCAGAGTATCAATTCAAAAGTGTTCTCCGTGGTATAGAGTGTTCGAGACCAGCTTTGAACTCATATATGAGACTGCATTATAGCGAAGAGGCTTTGGCTTCCACCAGACTCACTATACATAAACAAATCTATTAAGCCACTAATAAGAACGTAATAAACATTGTTCATTGAGCCAGAATAAACTGCTACAGTACTTAGATCACGGAGAGTTTTAAATGCAAAAATTTCTTCGAGATAACTAGCAAACTAATGTTAATGGCCGAATATATACCACTTCCAACTATCTTTTCTACATTACACTTCTTGACCTATTTGCAAATATATTCTATGACAGGGTGCAAACCAGTAGAGATAAGCTTGACAACACAATTTCAATTGACACGTCATCATATAACACTTACGATACAGAATTTCAGCAACATCCTTTAGCAGCAGTTGCGTCTGTCACTATGGATTTAGTATGGATAATCGTTATGAAGAATGTACCAAAGAGATGTGACCTTGATTCTTCTAGCTCTAACATCAATTCTGCGTGAGAGCTTAGATCCAATATTGCCGTCAATGACTGATGTTTCTAATTTTTCCCTCTAATCCAGGGAATTCCTAGCATTTTTATAAATTACAATTGTAAATCCTCTGCTGAATAAACCAACAATTGACAATAATTATTTAGAGAACTACCGACCAGTTTCTAATATCAAAACCATATAAAATAAATCTTAGAAACAATTTGTTCTAAGTCAACTTTAAATCTCATCTGAATTCACTATGTCTAGCAATGTATAGTCTGCATGTCGCCCTGGCCGCAGTGCTAAAACTATTCTTCTGAACGTAGTTATTGGCATATTATCTGCATTGGATAGCTGAAACATTACAGTCCTCTACCTCCTCGATTTGTCTACAGCATTTGACACAAACGACCATGATATATTACTTCACCATCTTCAGCATGAATTTGACATTCACAATACAGCCTTTCTGTGGTTCATGTGGTTCAAGTCCTACTTATTCAACATTACACAAATTATATAAAATTATATATGCAAATGGAATACATAGCCCAGATGACCTGTTCTCTTCATTCAATCCACACAGCCGCTCTTAAGTGTCATAGATCATCACCAAGTGTCTCACTAATTGTACGCTGATGACACCCTTCTATACAAGTCTAGTCACCCAACTGAAGTGATGCTACCATCCAAGGAGTAGGGAGGTGAATTGCTGATGTGAAATCATGGATGTCATGTAACAAGTTGCAGATGAATGATGATGAACCTTAGGCTATTCTGATTACAACACAAAGACCTTCTCATTTATATTGTTTATCTCAACAACAAAAAAATGTCAGCACAAAAAACATTAAATTCACACAGTCAGTACGACAACTAGGTATTAATGTGGACAGTACTCTCAAATTTAAATAACAGTGCATGAACATATGCAGGGTTGCATATCTTGATCTGAGATACATCAGCTCCATTCGCAAATATCGTTTAGTTGTTGCCACTAAAACACGTGTGGGTCCTTTAGTACTTTCAAGACTAGATTATTGTAAATCAATTATGGCTGGTTTGTCTCAATAGCTACTCTAAAAATTTCAACAAGTTCAAATCAGAGCTTGTCGGATCATCCTTAGTGTGCCACGTTCAGGGTATACCTCTTCGCTGCTCTGTCTCCTACATTCGATCTAGAATCAAAACAATCTAGGTGTTATCTGTGCTACGTTTCATAGACGGACTCCATTATAACATATATATCGGGCCTCACCCATGTGTACACACCAGAAAGATACTTAACACTCCTCTGCTGACAATCGTATACTCATTGTTCACACTATGCAAAGGAAGTCATATGGACAACTTGCTTTTGCATACAGGGGCACAGCCACGAGGAATAAATTGCCCGTATAAATTATGTTTCAAATACACAGTGATCACTTTCAAGAATACGTAAAACTCGTCTTTGTTTGATGCAGGAATAAAAAGACCTAATGATGGGTCCTACCTTTGTTTTAGGTTTTCTAATTTGTCATAGTATTTGTTTTCTTTTCTTTTCTTTGTAGTCATTGATGTTGTAAAGCGCTTAGAGGTTCTAAACATTAGGCGCAATACAAAGTCCTCATTACTATTATTATAATTAGAAAACACTTATGTTTGGAAAATATTTACATAATACATTACCCAGTTTTCCTTTAAAAGCAGTTTTCAAATAATGTTTAAACCTTGTAGTTTACATAATCAGTTACGCGATGTGGTTTTGTTTATCCATTGATCACATCACAAACACAATTCGAGTCGATGTTCTTGATCGCCTGCAAAATGTTAAGTAAAGAAGGATTCAGTGTGGTGACATTATTGTATATAATGAAAACAGCTGATAAACATTTGGTCCATTCGTCTAAAAAGCATATAATAAAATATATTATTAAAAAGAATTCGTTATAATTGTCTACAGTCATAACAAGCAAACCCATCATTTTAGTAACAATATTTGATTTTTAAGCAGGACACCTATTAACTAAAACATACATCATGTCATAACAAATACGAATTATAAAGCAAATACGCAAACATGGAATAGTAAATATCCGATTTGATGGTGACATTTATGTATCATGACAATTATTGAGATATTTAAGTATCCTAGTTCGTGGTAAAAATATATATTATTTCAATAAGAGAGAAGATTCTAATTATTAACAAAACTAAAGTTATAGAATTTTCTATTGTAATGAAATTATGTTTTGAGGTAATGTTAAAAGCACGTATGCAAACTTTAACAATAAATATTACTAATTATTAGTACAAGAATAATTAGTATTTTAACAATATTAAGACGGTAATTGCAATATGTTTCATTTAGCATCCTGCCCATCTCATATTCAGCTATACAAAATATTGTTAAATTAGAAATCTTGCAAACAACGGCAACTGTTGTTAAAATATACGGCAAATTGCGATGAAACTTATTTTTGAAATTAATTTGCTATGCCTGATCTATGTTAGTTTATACCTTTATATATACCGCATTACTTTCAGAAGTATATCGCTCCAACTATATAAAACGTTGCTTTGTTTACAGACCAGCCTGTCAAAGAAATGTCAAATAATATATAAGACGAAGTTCACCATGGCTAGAAACAAATTCAATTAAAACTATTCTATGTGATTAATGCAAACAGTATTTGTTTTCTGATAGTACGTATTGTTGTTGTTGTTGTTCAGTGTAACGGCATGGTCTCAATTATAGATAGTGGAGGAAGAACTCGAAAAATCCCGAACATAACCACCAACCCACGAGAAGCTACCAGCACGCTTTCGGTCGTATCCATATTGGCAGAGCCCATGACTCGAGCTCACGCTGACAGATGTGAGATTGCAGTGATCCCTAACGATGGGCACTCTTGACTACTATGTTGTAGTGAATTCTAGCCAATTATAAGGATTCTTAAAGCAATTGCTTGAAACATTATATTTGCCCTTTTCAAATTTAGAATGTCAAACCATATAATACCTGTTGAAATGTTTCAAAGTAGTATAATTCAATTTTAATAAAGAAACGGAATAAAATTTCATAATACTATTTTGGGTGATCAATGTCTTTACGTCTTATGGTGTGAAGGTACTAAAGAGTTTAGACTGAACAAATATTAAGAGATGCTGTGGCGGATCAAGTGACAAGTTTGGCGTATTAGGAAATTTTAGATGCTGACGTAAGGTCTCAATATATATCTATACTGATTTACTATTGTCTAACTACATACACAGTTGGGATGGCTTGTTTATGCCACAAACGCTTGCTGTTGTCAACTTGTTTTGGATGTCACCACAATGGATGAACGTAGAAATGAAATGAAATGATGCCAACACAGGCATATTTTAGAAATTAATTCCCAACACCTTTACAAACTTGATGTACTTAATGGAGGATCCACTTACTCCAGAAAATAAACTATGGACGACGCTATCTTCAGTCCGCATTAGTTACAGGCGAGGATAAGCAACGTTATGATATATTTAATCTAGAAAAAGACGAGAGATGTTATTCGCAAACCAATCTAAACTGGTCCCTTGCTCTTGGTCCGGAATGAGTCGGAATTCTTTGTGAAAAACATTTTTAAGCAGAAATCATGGCTGTAAGATCATATGGACCTTAACACGTACCAAATGAAAATTGCTACACAAGTTTGAAACAAATGTCTTCAAGGAAAATGTCTTATTTGGCTAGATGATGGAAAGGGTCATATAGGATTTCCTACTATAATATAAAGTAGAATGTCATTGTCAAGTTCAAGGATGAGGAGCCACTGCTGCAATACTCGAGTCCATTAATCTCAGGAAAAAGATGTAATATATCAAGATTGTTTGACGAGATTCAAATGATTGTAAAATAAGTCTGAAAAAACAGAAGAAAAAAGCTGTTACGCATTACAATAACATTTATGCACTTGCAGGAGAACATGTATATAAAGAGATAAAGTCTATCAGCTCAAACTCCAAGTGCAGCATATGATATCATTTAACAAGAGTGATCGCTAATGATACGAAATATACTTTAATTGATCATGTGAATACCTTAGCCTTAGATCAACCTACGTACAAAAACTAAATCGAAACTCAGACATTTTTACAAGGTCAAGCCTATTAGAAGTTGCAAAGCAAACGGAAATTTCAAAATTGTAGAGAGAGGAATAAATGTTATAATTACATCTGACATGTGATGAAATAACTTAATGCGTTGATAATATCCCTTTCCCTCTTATGTTACGTTGCTTCTTGTAGGATGATCTTATTAAAAATGGCATACGTTTCCTGCATTTCCTGTCTAAAAATTTTCCTTAGCGTGACATCTCAGAGTTGATAATTATGTTATCGACACTATTGCCAAACTACAAAACGATCCGAATGCCCTCCCTTTCTCCCGGCACAGGTTCCTGCAACATTCATTAAACTCTAGTCATTATTGTTCAATATATTAAAAAGAAAACCCTGTAACACTATGTGTCGTGTGTCATATGTACCCATCTTCATTCGCGACATAAAGATCATTGACTAGATGCATTCTCAAAGCCAGTAGCATGTATATCACCATCGCTCTATTTGTATTACAAATGATTGAAGGCATGTATATGGTGGTCTAGATATCTTTCAATTGAAGCAAAGCTTTGCATAAGATCTGGAATCAAAATGATTGGAATAGTACCTTCAGCTATCATATTGTACCAGGTCTACTTTAAAGACAAAGCATCCTTTCTCAATAAATAGCCTATCTCGAAACATATTTTTACACAAGTAAAAAGCACATAATATCATGGCGCTAAAATGTATCCACTTTGTACAGCAAACCTCATTCACCAAAGTATAATAGAGCCATATTTCGCATTCTTCTAAATAGTTGTTAATATATCAAGTGTTATCTATATTTTATTTTATTTTATTTTATTAGTTTCTCCGATTTTTTTTTTCTTTACATGCTATTGTAATGTTGTATTGTTCATCAAACTTGAATTTTTAAAAGTTAAATTCTTTATCTCTGACCTGACATTGTCATTTTTATTGTTAAACACCTAATAATGGAAATACTGTATAGAGTTCGTGACCTTGTTTCATAACCCAAGACTTTGATAAAGAACTATTTTATTTATTTAGTTCATTCACAAAGTACGAATTATTAATTCAAATTAAGGCCATGCCTGGAACACTTCATAATTGCATATATCAAACGTGTATTTTAAGAATGTTGACAATTATACGAGCATGTTTTTGCATCTAAGATGGACATACATTATAATAATGTTTTAAGAAAGAATAGTCAGTCGCCCCCTGCAAATATTGTTTTAAATAACATGCTGGGCCTGATCATCTAAAACATTTGTACAAAATTCAATAATATCTTGGAATAATATCTTATGTCATTCAACAACAGTCTGTTGAAATTGCATAAATGTGAAGGTTACAAACACTCGTCGTGTTCCATTTGGAGTTCATTGCGACTGGAACACAGCTTCATTTAAGACTTCGGATTACTAGGACTTCTGAAATAGGCGGTATTGTTTACACCAAGAATATTATTCAAGAGCACATTCATATGACGATATTAAAACATTTATTAAAGCACATTATATCTTATTCTAACGTCGTCCATTGTGTGCACTCTATTTTGAACTCGATTTCACTGTACGTGAAAGTCGGTTACTAGAACGCAGCGTTGTTATGAGCACAAAGGATTAAGGTCACCTTTTCGTGGCTTACTTTTTCGTTTAAAACCATTTGAATAGATTGACCTCAAATTACCTTTCAATGTCAAATTATGTTGGTTGATAAGAAACCTGCATTCAAATACTTGCTGTAAGGGTGCTAAAAGGAGACATGTACCTAAGTGATCTTAGACAAACTACGTTTAGAGCCAGACTTACATCTACAAATTAAACAACTAGTTTAAATGTATGGCATGAAGCTAACATAACGCTTACCAAAGTACTAATAACTGAATTTCGTTTGTTCAAATTACGTTTAAGTATTTCAAATTGGGAATTGATTTGATTATATAAACTTAATTTTGTGGCTGTTCAAAAGTGTATCAAGACTAAATTAACAAACCACAGTTTAGTGAAATAGTTTATTATTGAGGTTTAAGATTCTATTACCAAACCTCAGTTTAGTGAAATATATTACTATTGAGTTTATTATTGAGGTACATACTTTACATATTTTTTATCATCGCCAAAAGGATTTCTCACAGATTATAATCCTATAAATACAAAAAAGATGATACATAATGCAAAACCAACCTCATCAGATAGGGGTAATCCATCTGAAAAAAGCAAAGTACTATTCAGTACTAAAGATTGCTGTTACGATGCCGACGTTTAGTTGACAAAACGGATATCACTATGGTAATATTTCCTTCTTTTTTTAACATCTACATCTAGTATCGAGCTATGCAATCTTTAATCAGCACAGTTACATGACCTAGAGTTAATTGTTAAGAAACGCTGTATCAACAAGCCATACATATAAGCAATACAATATTTTTTAAAAGAACATCTCTGTTTGTGTCATTGATAATTTCAGTGCGAAAAATAACTGTCATTTGAATTCGTATATATTCAAACATTTCTTCATTTCACTAATATGGGTTTTTGAACATTTCTTATACTCGTCTGGTTGGTTCGCTTCAAATACCTTCATTTCCTATATTGAACCATTTTTCGACCACAATAGCGACATACAAAACTGGTTTTGCTTCACTTGCAGTAGATTATGCGAATACGCGACTTTAGACGATCCCTTTTATAAAACAAAGTCCTCCTACAAAAATGAAAATATGAGGTCAAAAATGTCAAACCAAAACCTATATTTGTGGTCGCGCCCTCTCTGATGATGTGAATTAGATAAGACTTGCATTCAAAGATTTTATAAAGCCCTAAATACTATCCTCATTTCGGTCTCATGTAAGTGTATTGTTATAAATCCTTGTGCGTTAGCTTGTTCACGCGAGAAAATGTTTTAAAATTAATTATGTGCATGTCTCCTCCACACCAGAGTATGTGTATCCATTGAATTAAATACAGCTAAAAGGTTATGGTAATCTCTGATCACTTAAAGTATTTGTGTTTATCACTGAGCAACATAAATAACATCATTATTTTATATCTAGCGCGATAAAATATCCGAGCTGGATTTTTTTGTCCAACATTATAAATTAGTATAATCATTACTGTCATATTTCAATAAGTTTGCTTTTTCATGAAACTCTTTAAGTACATTGTAGCATCGTTGATCATCTTCCGATGGTGTTAATCAATACAAAGTATCTGATTTGAGCCGTCTCATTGTTAGTGAGACTAAGTAATAATTGCGTCTAAGCAGACACAGATAGACTTATGTTATTTCCTCCGAAAACATTCGGTAGCACAGAATGTTGTTTGTCTCGTTATTGTTTACGTGTCGCTGTGAAATCAGTGACATCCATGTTTTACAAATATAAACATAATATGGTCTATACTGTGTAAAATATAGATCAACGGAGCAACAACAATACTAACAAAAGATAAAAAGGTCACAGGCATTTTTGAGTGATAGTGCAAAACTATCAATCTATCTCTGTAACAATAATAAGGGTAGTGATACTGCATCTACATTCCAATAATTACCATTAACCCCTCGGGGAAAATCCCCAGGAGAAAAAGATCTTGCAGGATATAAAAAATTTGGTTATGGAGCCAGATCATAATATTTTTTCGCGTGTGACCAAGAATACTATCGAATCTCTCTCTACGGTAAATTGTATTCGATTATTAAGAATACAGCTCCACAACATTATTGTGTTACAGCTGACACAATGATTATTCTGTTCTTATTATTACGTCTCTAAAAACATTGTTAATGATGCCGCATCTGAGATATTGCTCTGACTCGAGACACTTCAAAATACACTAAATCTAACCAATCGATAATATCATCAACGTTCCAAACAACTGTATTAGAGAAACAGAAGTAAAATCATGTACTTATAATGTACTCCGATGGAAAGGAGAAAGGAGTCGCATGGTGTCCTAAACCAATGTCTGATAAATATGTTCCAATGATCATCATTTGGGATGAAGTATTCACAATATAAAAAGATGTACACAAAATATTTTTCGATTGGTTATTGTTCATGAACGAGCTGCGGTCATGTGTGCAACTCATGGCAAACCACCACGTTTTATTGGCTTTTCTCCGCACCAATGCTTCAAAACGTCTATAGATTATTATGAGAATAAAACTGGTGATCATAAAGCCCTTGATCCAAACTTGCATAGAGTTTAAAAAAATAATCTGACAACAATCGAATAAAAGTAAGTTTGCAATCAATCGTGAGATAATTTTAGAAACGATTATATATTAATACATTTCTGGAGGAAAAATAATGTTTAAGATATCCCATGATTGAAAATGATGAAGCATTCAATAATTGTTTCATTAGACACTGTCGACTAGAAATAAACAGTCGAAAATGTCAATAATTATTGTTATCTTAGATGTATTGCAGGGGGAATAATATTTATCTTTGTAAAAGATTTGTTTTTGAATCTTTCGACGGACCAGTCAAAAAGGGTTTTGTCTTCGTTCATATTGATGGTAAAAAATCGATAATTGATTTCTCCACTTACGAATTACCACGCAGTCATAATTCTACATGTGGAAAAATTGTATAAAGAGTTCTGAAGAACGGAGAGTAGGTCTGTAAATACAGCGAGTGGTGAAGAAATACTATTTATATCGATGTATGCTGCTGGCAGACCTCATCATATTAACTCGTGCTCCCTCCACGTGTCGCAGACAATATTACTAAAAAGACGTTTTTGCAATAGCATAAACAAAAAAAAAACTTTCCATTTGTGATTAGATAGAGGACTGTCAAGCTAAGCTATCTCCTGTAGAGTAACAAGAGTTACGGAACAATACATTTTTGGTGGAGAATGTATCAAAATCAACATATATCATTTTGTATAGTTACCAGGACGTAACACTGTAAATTTCAGGTAAGGAAAGCATCAAAATCACCATAATATATATGATTTATGCTAGGTAAAGCAGAATAACACAGTAAATTGCAAGTGGGGAACTTATGATAATCAATATAATATATATTAGCTATGATAGCTTTCCAAGACGCAACATGGTAGATTTTAGGTCGCGAAAGTGTTACAATCACTTTATTATATATTTTGTAAGATACAGGATAGTAAATTTCAGGTGTGAAAATTGTCATAAGCAATATAATATATGAAGACGAGACTGCTTTCTGTAACAGAATTGTTACCGAGTGGATGGTGGATTAAATAAACAACACAAACACAAGTGTGAAAGATAATGTAAATTTATGAAATAAATTATTAATGAAAAATAATGATGTATCAACACAATAACTCATGCGTTCAACCCACAATTACACTTACAACCATTCACAATACATGAATAAATTAAATATTAATACAAAATAAAACACAGATACAAAGGAATCTCTTGGACTATACACAGATCCAAAGAACCTTTACAAAAGTTATATTAACGCAAGTATAAATTACGATAATAAACACAAACATCAAACTATACTATCGCACGTATGGATTGCGACAACTAGCACGAACATATACAGGTATTCAATCAAGTTGCTAACTTTTATTGAGAATCATGCAATGCCTTGAAATACTATTGTGTTCTGAAATAACCATGTAAATACAACTATGTATTCAATTGTACACAATTGCAACACACACATGTGTCTCGACCCTGTATAACCGTACGATTCACAAACAGTTGAATCGCCGCCCAGTTTCCCCGAAGACCTAGGGTTGACCAATACTTTTATCGGCCGTTTGCCCTTCACGGATCCACCACAGTTATACGTACATACAGCATACAACATCTACTAGAACCAACGTTCCTTAATACCCTAGATGTCGCCCCGGATGTTTATAACTCTAAACAGCTCCAACACTCGGACTTCTAGCTTTCCGGATATTTACACGTCACGACAGATGTAGACGAACAGACAGTTTGACAGACAGACAGTCAGATACTTCAATTCGATTGCACAATAAATCAGCAACAATTTCAGCTATGATAACAGATGTTATCAGAGATGCTCCGCAATAAATCAGCTATAATTCAGAGATGTTCTCAGTGATGTTATCAACGATGTTATCAGAGACGTTATCAGCTACAATAAAGAAACAAGACTAATAACAGTTGTCTCAAAAAATAATCTAAACCTTAGATCACGCTATTGCGTTGAAAGTCTAATGGTGACTAGTAATTCCAAATATTCCACGTTTAAAATCTGCATTGCAATAAAGGCATCATTATATGAAATAATAAACTGAATAAAATTCACAATAAAACGAAATATAAATTTAACACTCACCCCTTTGGCTGGAGATTAATGACAGGCTATCTTTCCTACGATAAGATACTTTTGGTCCCGTAATTATTATGAGAAATATTCTGTCTTATATACTCTCAAATAGGAGAGCAGAAATCACGGCAAGATTACCGTGCACCCCGTGATTCTTGGTGTTCCCTGACAGGCACATGCAAATCGTTACACGCCGCTTACCTTGGAGAAAACAACTTATTCACCCCAGGCAATGCATGTACGACGAAACAAAGAAAATGGTGGGTTTAGTTTGTAAATCAAGAAGAAAATAAATTTAATTTTCGCCTAATTCTGTGACAATACCTCCCTCCTAAGAATAAAAATGTACACATTTTTAAAACTAACACATAATAGAAGAAAACTAACTTCTGATGATATCTTACAACATTTACACTGGTTATACTACAAACTGGATTTTATTACTGGGCAAATTCATACAAATTTCCCATCATGCCCTACTCAAGTAGTCTGCGCCTATATTTTCAACTCCCCTTATTGCTTCTACACGGAAACGATAAGGTTGTAGTGTTAGCGCCCAACGCATCAACCGAGCGTTAGCGACCTTGGCCTTGTTTAAATACAGTAGGGGTTGGTGATCAGTCTCGAGAACGAAATCTCTCCCAAATAGATATGCATGATACTTCACAATTCCCCATACTACGGCCAAACATTCCTTTTCTATGACGGAATAATTTTTCTCCTTGGGTAGCAATTTCCTACTCGAGTAAGCTACGGGTAACTTACTGTTGTCTTGCTCTTGCAGTAAAACTGCCCCCAACCCAGTTTCAGAAGCATCTGTTCTTAGAATAAACGGTTTGCTGACATCTGGCAATTTTAATATAGGTCCACTAACCAGTTTCTCTTTCAGAGCACAAAATACTTTATCTTGTGGCGGTCCCCATTCAACTTTGTTTGGTTGCCCCTTCTTTGTTAAATCAGACAGTGGGCTAGGAATGGCTGCAAAGTTCGGTATAAACTTTTTATAAAAACCTACTAGACCTAGAAATGATCTTACCTGCGTTTTATTGGTTGGCTTTGGTGAGTCTCAAATTGTTTCAACTTGCTTGGGATGAGGTTTTAACTGACCCATACCGCTGACCCTATGACCCAAACAATCTAAATCTGTATAACCAATACTGCATTTAGTGGGTCTCACTGTGAGGTTCGCTCTGCGGAGTCTATTGAAGAGCTCGCTCAGGACGGACACGTGCTCACTCCAAGTATTCGTGTACACGAATATGTCGTCTACAAAGCTATCAACGTTTGCTAAACCTTTCAGCAACTTTCGCATCAAACGACAACAAGTGGCGCTGGCTCCAACTAACCCGAAAGGCATCACTTTGAACTGATACAATCCTTTCTAGGTCGCAAATGCCGTCAAAGTTCGAGACTCTGGGACAATGGGAACCTGCCAATATCCCTTGGACAGATCCAATTTGGAAATCCATCAGTTTCCTGACAACTTTGCAAATAGACCCTCCATATCTGGCATTGGTTCTGCATCGAACACAGTGATTTTATTTAACTGCCAAAAATCAATGCAGAATCGGTTCGTCCCGTCCTTTTTCCTTACTAGCACTACCTTAGACGAATATGGTGAGTTGGAGGGTTCAATCACACCCAGATCCAACATTTTACCCACCTCTTTGTCCACAGCTTCACGTGCGTTGTATGGCACCGGATATCCCTTGATTCGAATAGGGTCAGACGTATTCAGCTTAATTTTGAGGTGCAACAGAGTTGTACAACCTGGTCTATCAGTGAATACATAAGAATATTTAGCCAAGAGCGCATTAATCTGTTGACGCTGGTCTTTCGTCAACTCCGCACTCACATCGACTTTATCTATCCCTTCCCCCGCAACTCCCAAGGGACATTCAAGGGAACTCTCGATATTCGAATCTGCTTCATCATCGTCTACGACTGCCGTACAAACGACATTTAAGACCCCCTTTTCAACATTGTCGCTCTGTCTCTTGATATACAACTTGAGCATGTTTGCATGGAATGTCTTTACATTACCGTCCATGTCAATTTTATAGTCCATGTCACCTTTTACCTCTTTAACTTCATAGGGACCTTTCCACTGGACTAATAACTTATTTGAACTCGTTGGAAGAAGCAATAGCACCTGATCTCCTACAAGAAATTTCCTATTTCGCGCTCTGTGGTTGTAATACTCGGCATATCTGCGCCCCGATTTAATCAATTCGTCACGTGCCATCTGGCATGTACTCTCCAGTTTATTTCTTAGATCTAACACGTACTGGTAAGTTGTTTTTTTTCCTCGTTCGCGACGTCACCAGTCCATAGTTCGCGTAGTATCCGCATTGGACCTCGAACCGTTCTACCGTACAACAGTTCGAAGGGTGAAAACCCTAAACTTTCCAGCGGTACTTCACGGTACGCGAACAGAACAGCGTTTAAATAACGGTCCCAGTCTTGCGGACGTTCCGCGCACATCTTTCGCAGCATGCTTTTCAGGGTACCATTAAACTTCTCTACCAATCCATTGCACATCGGATGGTATGGGGTAGTGTTTAGCTGTTTGATGGATAACAGCCTACTTATTTCACCCATGAGGCACCACAATCAGTGAGGATTTCTTCTGGCACCCCTACCCTACTGAAGATATCAACTAATGCTTCAGCTACCCTTTCTGTTTCAATAGTTGGTAACGCTACGGCTTCGGGGTATCTGGTCGCGTAATCAACCAGAGTAAGAATATACCGATTCTTTCTTTCGGTAACCGGGTGTATTGGTCCTACAATATCTACTGCCACTCTTTTAAACGGTGTATCTATTAATGGCATTTGTCCTAAGGGCACCCTTGTGACCCTTCCCTTACAGACGGTTTTCTGACATACGTCGCACGACCTACAGAACCGTAAGACATCGCCATTAACACCGGGCCAGTAGAATTCAGCGACTACCCTGCTAGTGGTCTTAGCCTTACCTAGGTGTCCTGCCATGCTTGACTCATGCGCCACCCTAAGTACTTGAGATCTATATCTCTGGGGTACGACCACTTGCCAATACTTCTTACCCTCCCGAGCGCTAAACTCCCTATGAATTAATCCGTTCTTGCGTACGAATCTAGAGCTACCCCCACGCTTGCAGTGTTTAATCGCGCCGGACGTGATTTTCTCAACAATTGATTTGATGGATTCATCATGTTCTTGCTCTTGTTTGAAATCATCACGCGAAATTCCGGAGATCGATTCAGGGACTATTAATTTATGAAACGCGGTTTTCTCTCGCCGTGTTTGCGCTCGCGTTTTGACTGCCTGAGCCAAAGGTATTTTAAAATCGGCCATGGTTGGAAGACGGGAACCTTCAACATTACCGATCGTCAGATCGTAAATAGGGTTCTCCATACAAAGGGCATCAACAGTTCCCGTCAGGAAAGGTGTTTTTACCGTGATCCTTGCTACGGGAATGCGACCGATCGTTTGATCAAGTAGCATACATGGGGACTCCCACCCGAGCATTTGGTTATCCTGCACGAGACTACGTTTGATCACTACGCCAGTGCAACCAGTGTCACGTAATACCACGACTTCTCGACCGTTGACAAACCCTCTCGCGGTTGGTACACGCGCTTCGGGAAATAGACACGTGCCAAGCGAATGAATGCAAGGTTCTACCTGTACGATGTTATCAGATATACATTTACTTTGTATAGCCACTGCTACCTTATGTACAAGTCCCTTTCTTTTAGGACAGTCTTTTTTAACATGACCCCATGCATTACACAAGAAACATTGCACACGCTGAATAACTGGATTCCTAACTGACCTTTTTACCTCAGCTGATTTTACAAGCTCCCTAGGCATAGGTCTCGCAGACTGGTTTCCAGACTTAAAATCTTTCAAAACCACGTTCTGGGTTCCCCCATGAGCTTCGGCAAAGAAATCGGCTTGCTTAGCCATATCTTTTACGTTTGTGAAGACTTTCTCCTTCAGAAATTGATCTAATTCTCGCCCAACTGTATTAAATAATTGATCTCTGAGCAAGAAATCAGTCAACCATTCAAACGTCTTCACCGCTTTACCGCATTCAATCCACCGCTCAAAATAGTTCGCAATTCTGACGGTGAACTGACCAAAGGTTTCTCCCTTATCGTGCTTGCTTCACCTGAACTTTTACGAAAACCTTGTTCAGTGAGCTCGTACCTTTTGAGAAGTGCTTCCTTTAGGACGTCGTACTTAAACACATCGTCCCTAGGAAGTCGCGAGTATACATCCAGTGCTTTACACTTTAATAGAACACTCAGATGCAATGCTCAGTCATTTTGACTCCACTTCTGGTTTTCGGCAAACCGCTCAAAGCGATGAAGATAACTATCCATGTTATCTTTTTCATCGTCAAAGGGAGGTAATTTGGGGCCCGTTAATTTGCTAAAGGCAGAATCGTGTTCTCTTCCAGATGTCGCTAATTCTACCTTACGATCATGATCTCGTTGCTTTGCTTTTTCTTCTAACTCTATTCGCTTTCCCTCCGCTTCCATTTCCCATCCTATCCTGTCCTTTTCGGCCTGCTTCTCTAATTCTATCTTTTCCCTTTCGGCCTGCTTCTCTAATTCTATCTTTTCTCTTTGGGCCTGCTTCTCTAATTCTATCTTATCCTTCTCAAATTCTATCTTTTCCCTCTCAAAGGCCCATTTCCTTTCATCGGCTTCCCTTTCTGATTCCCTTGCCCTTACCCTTTCTTCCCTTTCCCGGGCTTGTTTTTCTTGAATAAATTTCCTTAAATTTTCACCTTCATAACCAAATTCTTTGCCTAAGGCAATCAAGTCCTTAAGGGATTACATGACAATGACAATTGTAATATAAAACTATAAATATATATATATATATACCACAGGCTGACCTTATCTTCCTGATGAAGGTAACCAAACCAATACTTTAAACACGTTTATACTGGACACAAGAACCTAGATAAACTAAACAAAAAAAAAAAACCAACTTAGAGCATTATCTTGTCAAGAAGGTCACGCTCAAATATAAACATTAAATGTATACTTTCACAAAAATGATTGAAAGTTCACTTAATCCAGCGATCCCACTTCTGACACCATTGTAACCAAATTGTTACCGAGTGGATGGTGGATTAAATAAACAACACAAACACAAGTGTGAAAGATAATGTAAATTTATGAAATAAATTATTAATGAAAAATAATGATGTATCAACACAATAACTCATGCGTTCAACCCACAATTACACTTACAACCATTCACAATACATGAATAAATTAAATATTAATACAAAATAAAACACAGATACAAAGGAATCTCTTGGACTATACACAGATCCAAAGAACCTTTACAAAAGTTATATTAACGCAAGTATAAATTACGATAATAAACATAAACATCAAACAATACTATCGCACGTATGGATTGCGACAACTAGCACGAACATATACAGGTATTCAATCAAGTTGCTAACTTTTATTGAGAATCATGCAATGCCTTGAAATACTATTGTGTTCTGAAATAACCATGTAAATACAACTATGTATTCAATTGTACACAATTGCAACACACACATGTGTCTCGACCCTGTATAACCGTACGATTCACAAACAGTTGAATCGCCGCCCAGTTTCCCCGAAGACCTAGGGTTGACCAATACTTTTATCGGCCGTTTGCCCTTCACGGATCGACCACAGTTATACGTACAGACAGCATACAACATCTACTAGAACCAACGTTCCTTAATACCCTAGATGTCGCCCCGGATGTTTATAACTCTAGACAGCTCCAACACTCGGACTTCTAGCTTTCCGAATATTTACACGTCACGACAGATGTAGACGAACAGACAGTTCGACAGACAGACAGTCAGATACTTCAATTTGATTGCACAATAAATCAGCAACAATTTCAGCTACGATAACAGATGTTATCAGAGATGTTCCGCAATAAATCAGCTATAATTCAGAGATGTTCTCAGTAATGTTATCAACGATGTTATTAGAGATGCTATCAGCGATGTTATCAGATGTTATCAGATGTTATCAACCGACGTTATCAGCTACAATAAAGAAACCAGACTAATAACAGTTGTCACAAAAAATAATCTAAACCTTAGATCATGCTATTGCGTTGAAAGTCTAATGGTGACTAGTAATTCCAAATATCCCACGTTTAAAATCTGCATTGCAATAAAGGCATCATTATATGAAATGATAAACTGAATAAAATTCACAATAAAACGAAATATAAATTTAACACTCACCCCTTTGGCTGGAGATTAATGACAGGCTATCTTTCCTACGATAAGATACTTTTGGTCCCGTAATTATTATGATAAATATTCTGTCTTATATACTCTCAAATAGGAGAGCAGAAATCACGGCAAGATTACCGTGCACCCCGTGATTCTTGGTGTTCCCTGACAGGCACATGCAAATTGTTACACGCCGCTTACCTTGGAGAAAACAACTTATTCACCCCAGGCAATGCATGTACGACGAAACAAAGAAAATCGTGGGATTAGTTTGTAAATCAAGAAGAAAATAAATTTAATTTTCGCCTAATTCTGGGACACTTTCTTTTGTTAGCCATCAGCGGATAGTAGGGCTACACGAGCTTGGAATTGTATATCAATGAGAAATGTCCTTGATAAATCTAATGTGATGATATATGCCATATGAATAACCAAGCAGCATTACCCTGAATACTATATCTGGTCATTGTCAGCAATGATAACAGTGATTTACCAACCGAGTTCATACAAGATATACGATCCATGAAGTCATTACTGGCATCCACAGCGATATTTTTTTTTTGTATTACTTTCCAAGCATCAACTGTGTTGGGTCGACAGATTGCATCATTGTCAATGGCTTTTCTAACACGTATCACGGTGTCTTTCGCGCCGAATATAACTTTTCTAACATTTCTGCAAAATGCATAAATATTAGAATTTGAAATTGTCTAGCAATCTTCGGCGTTTGGTAAATCCTAAGTTTAAATTTTCATTTTATTGATACAATTTCAGATCTAGCTGCATTCATTGTTACATTTCTACATTTTGAAGGATCAGTTACAATGATCATTGCTGTCCAGGCCGATCTCGTATAATAATTACCTTGTCGCCGAAAACCAAACATAGTCCTGGCGACAACGTTATTTTTAGACAAGAAACAATATTCTTTAAGCCTATCGTGTACATAGCGCTGTTACATAACGCTATGAAATCATTGGTAACTAAACAAACACGGTCACCAGTTCCGTATGATGTATCATCTGCTTTTTATTCTCTACCTTCGACTTCAATAAATGCCACAGTGGATAAAAATATAAACTTGTATCCTGAACTTGTAATTCAGTGTGCATTTTTTCGTTAAGTGTGCCATACTTAGAAAACTTTGAAGACATTTAAATGTGGTCAACATACCAATATAATTTTGTCTTAACGCACACACAATTCGCGCACATGTTTGTTCCTTACTGCATATACTATTTACACTATTCTTCTTTTATAGGGGAGTTATATGTATTGAACATGTATATGTTATGAGGCATACCATAAGGTTCAATTCAGTCTTGTATATCAGTTAGTATGTGTTACAATGAAATGAACATTGATTTCAATGATGTTTGTAATGATTAATGACTCCTTTAATGAGAACAATACATCATTGAATTTGCTTGTTCATTTGTACCATTGAACCGTCTGTAACGCTTGTTAATTGAAAGGACGATAGGTGACAGTGCAGATATGACCTAACTAAAATGATATTAAAAAAGTATTGGTCAGTAAATATGAAATGTATAAAGTGATAATTACCTCTCTCTCTCTCTCTCTCTCTCTCTCTCTCTCTCTCTCTCTCTCTCTCTTGCAATTATTAATAATCAACTATGTCTTATTGTTATCTAGAAAATAACGTAACATTTAGATTCTCACTTATTTTCCTATTTTGATGCTACATATTCCTTGCTATGATTTATACATTTTGGTTAGGCAGTCAAGAACTTATAGAAGGTAACAAAACAACTTGCGATATTCACGTTTGGTTCCGTCAAGTTATTAATATAAAACTAAATCCGTTCGATATGAAGAAACATACATGTATTATTGGTGCAATGTATAGCCAGTTTATTAAAAAATTTAAAAGGTGCTCATTTATGACAAAAGTCGCAGATAACACGTATCTTGGCATTTGATTGTACCTGATATTTGTGGTTGAATGTTTAAAATATAGACTTGTTAAGTAGGTCCATGCCACTGCTATACTTTATATGTCGTGCTAAGTTATCACACGCAGATTATGGTTACATCCTTTTTAGTACTCGGATTTTTTTCCTTTAATTTATCCGCTTATAATTAGTAAACATAAGTTAACTTGTTTTGGCAAATTTGGTAGTTTATTGATAGGTGGTGTTCGTCTCTAAAGGTTCATAAACATTACAAAAATAGTAGACGATTCGTATAAATTGAAGAGTTGGTGAGCATAAGATTGAAATATTACAAAATGCAGGCTGCAATTAAATTTATCTAACTTTAGACATATAGACCCCCAACTCAACTATAAGGGCTGGGGCGTATGTGCTGTAGATTTTATTAACTCAAAACTGCACCGAGTTCATTCAATTAGGGGGGAACAAGTTTGGATAAAGGGACATCACCGCTTGACCAAAACCGGAAAAAAAAATCAGGAGAGAAACAACTACAAAGAACCCAGGACAAAGGAAATTGCTGGTACGAGGGAACAACCATATGCTGGGACACCATGAGAACAAGGTGGCAGCCTGACATTATGGAATACTCTAACAGACAAGAAAAAGCAACACAGAAAAGAATCCTATTGTTTTCACTGCCTGGTTAACAGGGTCCTCATTTGGTACGAGAATCCTCTTCGAACAATCTATTTCACGAAACCTGACTTGATCAATTTTTTTTGCACACCATTCAAAATTAACTAGCTATTTTTACCAAACACTGATTATGCTTATTTATGTCGCATAGACATCTTAGTATTAAATCTTGTTGGGGACTTAATACATGTACACTTTGTACTAGAAATATTGCAAAGTTAAGATAGTTATATAAATTTTTCGACTTCATTGAGTTGATTTAATTGCATAGGTGGCTCACACATTATTGGTATTTTCCTGACCATTAGTAATAACTGGACCAGATATGAATTAATCACGGAATCACGATGTTGTGGGCTGTAAAACATCTTTGGACGTAATGATACCTCTATTTTATTGCCACAACTCGGATAACTCCAAAATGGCGGAGATGTGAAACTAATTTCTAATACCTCCACTTATGCCATTTCACACCATTAACACACATAATTGGCTGTTAGGGTTGAGTGTGTGTTGGGTCTATTCCCACTCACCCATGGTCCTCCATTCAGGTTGATGGTTACTTAATAGCAACCCCGACCTGACGACCAAATTAAATAGTACTCCTTGAGTATATAAATGCCTGGGGGAAGCGGCACCATTCCTCACCCCAGGAGAAATTAATATCCAGCTTGGCTGGAAACTTAAAACAGTCCTACATGCCCCTATTGGGCGATACAGCACTATAATTCAAATTCATCATCATTACAAAATGCACCTTGTACAACTGATGACGTTTCTTTTTTCTTTTGAATATTCTTCTTGTAAACGTATTTCAGCCTAATACGAGCACTTCCATTTCTCAAACTAGCACAACAGTTAGAAATCAATTTTCTGTTAAATTTTACCCAGTCCTTATCACTCCCTGTGTCTCTTTATCGCAAGAAGAAAGGGCATTTTAGTTTTGAAAGACGCAAATTTGAACAATACGAAATAAAATACACCAGTTCTTTCAACTCCAAATGTCAGTCAATCATTTGTCTGATGATGTTAGTCATGCTGGGTTGGAGCAGTACTGATTCAAGTAAACAAAAATGATGTACATCATTCTGTGTGCTAGTTTTCCATATAAAAAAAATTAGAAAAAAGCATTCCTCCACATTGAAGTGTATATTATTTCAGCTTCGTCTCCGATTACTGTGTTTTGTGGTCCCGACCCCTTTACTTTCACTGGCAAGATAACAAACATCAAATTTTATTAAGGTGTAGTTTTATGTTGAAGGAATATAATATTGACATCAGTCACGTACAGGTAAAAGATGTGTTAAATAACAAACACACATTCACCTCTATAATGGTTTTATGTAAACTATGTGTCGTTAATTTTATCACAAGTTAACGTGACTAAAATTATAAAGAAAACTGAATGGGAACAGATTTATATTTCTGTATAAATTCAGGGTAATACAGTTTTCAATTGCAGTATGTGTTACTTTTAATTTTGATTTTATTTCCTTGCAGACTATTGTTTTTATATCATTGCATGTTGGAATTATTCTTGTCCACAATCAATCTAGGGTGTATAAAATTTATTTTGGATTTTTTAGTTATCTGCATTTAGTTATCATCAAATATGCTTGAAACGTATCGATCCTTGTATAATTGTCCAATGGAAATCGGACATCAAGTTAGGCTTGGGTTTCTTCGTCAGCAGTGCAAGTTCTAGTTCACAATTTATTCCAATACAAGTTCATTTGCTTTTGACACAATCATTAAATGTCGAGATGAAACATATCCAAGTAGTTTAAGCAGAGGGGGCGAATCGGATAACCTATAGAGGCGTCTGCTGCAATAAAAAAGTTATACCCGTCCGTGATTCTGTCAGACAAAAATTACAGCAACGACCAGAATCTTGAGTTGATTTTGCAACAGGTACTGAACAATTATTTAAGCTCGCTACAACAACCACTAAAGCAGTTATACATGGAGAGAAAGGAGAAAACGTAATTAAAAGGTGTTCTTCCTGAACTAGAAAGAAATCACGGAGAAAACCGGAGAAACACAAATATTAAACAAACTGCAGCACAACATCCTCTGTTGTGAAAGAAAAATCTTACACCTAAAACTATAATAAGAAAGGATAATACTGATCTGATTAAAAGGTTTCGCGAAGAAATTATTGGAGATATTAAAAATAATAAGGAATCTGATTTATATGATGTGTATGATAAATCTAACATGTTAAAATTAGTTTATGAAACCGTAAGTGATGATAATTTTATTAAATGTTCATATCATATATATTACAATAAAAACGAGTCAGTCGCGATGATTATAAGTTTGATATATTTTTTGAACAAATAAAAACACTTGATAATAAATATAGATTACAGTTTCAACAACCACCGTCTCCATATTTTCCATCTGAGCAATTTTCTTAATCTCAGAAACAACAGTCTTTCACACCGCAACAACGATTGTTGTCAACACTTGAAACAGCTAGTGAAAAACCTAAAAAAGCAAAAGTAGAAGGATCATCATTAAGACCATTTAATAAAAGGAGGAAAAAGGTGCTACTGGTGAAGAATTTTCTCCTAGTGTAACTCGGTGGAGTGATCTTGTCGCCTGTCCTAATAATATTCTCTTCGATATAGCACGATTAAAAATTCTCATATGGGGTAAACGATCTGGAAATAACTCACCGAAAATGAATAATGAAGCCGCTGATTTCTGTCAACGAATTTTTCAAGGTGGTGTCATGGATATCGGAGTATATCGATAATTTATTGATGAACTCGTTAATGGCTATCACAGTGACTAATTGTCACCACATTATATATAACGATAATAAATAAGATGATAATACACTATCAACATTATAAACCAACAATGACAACCGTAGTTAATTCACGATTACCCGTTTATACAACGATTTATGGAGATGGTCTTGGCAATGTTATTCAAGGGTTATTTGCAAGGATGGCGCCAAAAATTAGCATCAGTCGCAAAACAATTATCGGTGAAAGCTATTAGTGTTACCGGTGCAAAAGCTCCTGGTGCTATTGGAAATATTGCCAGTAAGGCGTTTTCTGCAGCTAAAGAAAGACTAATCTCCTTGATTCAACGACGACGAAAACCACTGTCATTAAACTTGCCATCTACAGAAACCATGCCCGCGAATGTCATCAACAAACTGATGCATATGTAAATATTACTGCAAATTTAATAGCACGAAGTCGTTTGAGATCGTGATTTAGATCGAGAAATATATAATAAAATAATCAACTATTCACCTGATCGAGCTTTTGACATAGACGCGTCTGTACGCGATTATCAGTTTTATTCTTATAACGCAATACAACCAAATAGTCAATCAAGGATTGACTTCAAGCTCATGATACAAGTAGATATTTCTTACCCGCTGCAGCATTTACTGAAGTATAAGAGGTACTTGTAACAAATGTTGCAGTGAATACACCATATGCTGATAATGTCAGAACTGGTTTTGTCAATAACGGTGTTATGGCGCTGTTTAGTAGTGCTACATATATGATTGATGGAAGAGAGATTGAATTTATCCAGAAGGACGTTGCTACAACAATAGTTGGTTTAGCAAGATTTTTAGATGAATGCACAAAATCGACTGTTCCATCAATGATGTTTGCTAAGGATAGTACTGATCACTCTGAACATGTTCAGTATGTTAAAGTAAAGGCAACACGGGCAACTGCACTTGATCTAGCATAGATGGGTATGTGAGACAAGGTGATAATTTTGATATTATTAATGATGTTAATGCAACCATTTACAACCTATGATTTGCAACACGTGTATCCATGTTACGAGGAGTGCTAAGATTATTTTCATGCGCGATTCCGTTGTCTCATTTATTTGAATTTTGTAGAAATGTCAGAAAAGTTATCTTTGGAGCGAAACATACAGTAGTCCTCGTGCGGAAAGGTGATTATAATGATGCAATCTGGCATGGTGATAGTGTTTCTCATGGTAAATTAAATATAACAAAACTTTCACTGTGTATGCCACTAATGACTCCATCGATCACCGCATAGGAAAAGTTAATATCATTTATGGATACAGGTGGTAAATCATTACTATTATGGCTAACAGTTACGACAGATAGTATTCAGAGTACCATTAACGGTATATTTTCATGGCACATGGCATCACAGAAGGGTGTTTCTGCGCCTCGACATATATTTGTTGCGCTACATAATAATAGGCGATTAAATAAAGAAAAGCGGAGTCATATGATATTTGATCAACTGGATGTTTATGAAGTCTCGTTAAGGTTAAACGGCCAACAAGAAAAATCTGATGATATTTTACTTAAGTACGACAAAAACCAAAAAGCACGCTCATATCATCGTTTATTGACATTTATGGGACGAGATCTGAATATAGATACTAGTCTCCAACTATCACAATTAGATTTTTTAAAACTATATTCGATTCATTACTTTTTGCTGGAACATCTTGATTTAACCAGACAGACTATTATTGCTATATACTTTCGAGCTCGTGTAACTCTTTCAGCTGCTCCAGCCATACTTTTCCTTGATTACAGAGCAATTGCCGTCATACTCGAAGGTGTTGGTGGACGAATGAGGGTAGTTGATGCGCCAGTTGAAAACATGTAACACATCTAGATCAATCGCGTATTAAATAAAATGTCATATAGTCATGTTAATGTTACTCTGAATCTCGGTCAGATTAAAACGTTGCAATCGGATTCAGCTTAAACATGTGGAACTACAATATCGTTTAAACACAATCAGATCACTGGTGGTCAGAATAAACTTTCACTGACAGTGAGTCATATTAAGCATTTAAATGAATCTAACAATTATAAAACGGAGTTCAGGTCACTCTCTCTGTGGGCGCAATCAAATACACAAATAAATCAGGTGGTATATTTCCACCTCTCGTGGCAATACCAGTATTGATTGCCGCCGTCGCTCCCACAGTTGCGAAATCCGCATCGTTAGGAGCACTTACAACAGTGGCAGGAATGGCACTAAATAAAGTAACTGGCAAAGGATATAAAAAGGGAAGGGGTCTAAGGTTACCAGGGACTCCGTATCCATGGTGCAGAGGAAAAGGCCTCAGGTTTTCAGGGACGGTTTACTAAAATAATGCACATTTTGATTTACTTTATGCTGCAAAGAAATTATGAATTAAAAATTTCACATGTTTATGCAAGATCAATTACCTTCCACACCAAACATTATTGACACCAGTATTATTAATCTCGATAACAGCACCTGACTTGGAACTTACTGGGTTGCATACGCGATTGATCCACGCCGAATGTTTTTTTTTTATTCATACGGATTAGCGCCACCTAAAGAATGTATGCGTTATATACACCAATTACAAATACTCGCTGGTACTCAACGCTACAAACACATACAATAACCGAACCATTAATATGCGGCCAGGAAATAACTAATGTACTTAAAGCTTTATCAACATCAGCTAAACCACCTCATAAAATCGTACACCAATATACGAGTAATATCTTGTTAGAGAGATTATAATGATTGATATTTACAAAAGATCTCTCTCGAGCCTAAAAATCCAAGGGGGAAATATCGGCAACCAAGGATGTAACAAAATTATCGAGAATGGCATATCCGAAATGTTAAATCTTACCAGATTGGAGCCAAATGAAATACTCGTATTTCAAGATAGACAGTGAAAATTAAAAACGAGTATTGTTTCCTTAAATGATATTATAGTTAACATTAATGGAGTAACCGAAAACTCCAGGGCGGTGTTTGATTACACCGGTAAGATTAAACCAGGAGTTCTTATTCCAACTGTGTTAGATAGCATTAATGATCGAGTAAAAACATCTGGTGATGCAATGACGGGCGAGCTCAACATGAACTCGAATAATATAACCGCACTTGGTAATCCAACATTGGACAGTGACGCTGTGACAGAAAACTGTGTAGACAATAATCAATTAACTTATAAGACCGTTGATAATTTCTTTTTAAAAACCGTCAAAAATCCCCATGAAACTCTCTGATATTAAAATAACTATTGATACAATTATACAAAGAAAGGATAATATCGTTAGTGATTTTCCTGCTATCGCTGTACGGCTTGATAAAATTAAAATACCCCATAAACAAAATATTAATACCGTGTACTCAATACAACATGAATCTTTCACCTGGACACCTCAAAATATCATCATTCAAGTTACTGTCGATGTCCGGGGTATTTATAGATTAACCCTACTTTCACAGTTGCAGTTTAACGTGTCATCAAGTATGTCCACGGAATTAATACTACATGTGCAATAATAGATAAAGGCGTCATGGCGATGTTTACAATAACCTCAATCGATGGTAATTTAGCATCCATATCAGTCACATGGTATGTAGAATTTGTAATTGATTTAAGTAAATAGTATAATGAATGTCCAACAATATTGATACAAGCAAGTGCGTGAGTTTCAAACTAAACTAAAATATTTCATTGACCTGTATCAGGTGAAAAAAAATAATACCGCAGGCGTATTACCCGTGTTGACATAATTGTGTATTCGGTTTTAAGTGTTATTGTTGGAACGGGTATATTACTATCAGCAATAACAAATATTACACCTGCAATTATCACAATTTGTCTTTAAGCAGCAACAACAATTACAGTGATTCTTAATATAATTGCAAAAGCAATATCCACATGCAATCAGAATAAACCACACGAGTATATAATCAAGTTAAATATCGTAACGGCTGCATATTCTCAAAAATATCTATGTTGATACCATCTAGTATCGACGATACAGTGATATCCGATAACGAGTTCTCGGTGATGATTAATATCTACAATACAGCGACAGCAAAGTGAGAAAAATATAACAATAATAACAATGGCAACGGCAACGGAATTACTGCAAAAGATAGCCGCGAACACAGCCCCATCAAAGACAAACATGATCTCAATCACTTCAACTAAACCTGAATTTAATATGTATTTCTCATCGGCAATTCTGTTAAAGAAAATCGCACTAGCAAAATTACGAGTATATTACAGCTGGCCCAATATTAGATCAAAACCATTCGCGGGTCAAAAGCCTATTAATTCTCTCTGGTGTTTGCAAATAAAAATGAAAAGGATAGAAACCCTGAATGGAACGTTGTTTCTGTACCATCCAATAGTAATCCAATCGAACATCAATAATGAATTCCAGCGTAGAATAAAATACATTACGGGAAAGAATCAAAAATAGCTATAATAGTCCACTAACCGACATTCTCAGCCGCGATCGAGATAAACTCACCTTGCTATGTTGAAGGTATTTATCAGTCATCGATCAGAACAGTGCTAGGTTGTCCTGAAATTCCACCATCTGTTTATCAAAAACCGCGAGAACCAGCCTTGAATGATTTTACCACAGATGTGAAAACATTTATACAAGAACCATAAGTACAAAGAACCGATTTGGGAAAAGGAATTATTCATTATTCTCGATTTCGAAAAAATACCCACTCATATTAATGATTTATTTATGACTGATATTACAGGGAAGGGTGCAAAAATGATTGTAAATGAGGAGTATATTTATAGTTTTAGAGACTGAATCGACCCAGAACTCACTCGCGAATTTGGTAGATTATACAGGAGTATTCTTTTGACTTAACACAAGAAATTGTCGAAACAATTCATCATATATATCAAATAATAGACGATATTGAGTATATTTATCTACGAATTCGTGATCGAGCAATAAATATTAAAGTTACTCGCTCGTATAATAATAAGGTATGGTTTCATTCAGATAAGGTATTTCTTGATCATTTTAAAATAACCGAACAACAATTACAGACATTTGTAATACCTGAACTTGCAGCCGAACAACTAAAGAAATCATTCAGTGATCTTATCAATGAAAACTTTTCTCTGATACTCGTTGGATGGAAACAAATACCCCCAGATGGGTAGGGGTATCTTCAAACATAATAATGAGCCCGACGGAGGTGGGAGACATATCTCATCTGGTAATATCAATATATCCTCGGTGATCGCAGTAAATGTAGTACTGATGTTATTGATGGAAGCTACCAAATAAATCTCGAAAAATCAAATCAAGCCCAGCAAGAATACATTTTATATTCGTGTACAACACTGGTTCCAACTGGGTATTTAATAGTTCATTAGTCAGTGAGACACGTATATATGCAGTGTCAAGATAATTTATTAACGAGAAAAAATTTAAACTCACTGACCAATTCGGTAACTTAATTGACCTCGATAATAAAATTTTATAAATAAGTCTCTATGTGAAATCGAATAAAATTTCCATCTTAAATGTCAATCCACGGGTACAAAAAAGTATAAACATTTCAGTCACATAATTTGTTTTATGGAATCGGTCGACTTTTGTGATTGTTAGTAGTAAATAAGAATGTGTAAATATGTCAGTGTGCACAGAATATAAATAAAAATATTTTCCGTCGAATAATACAATTATTGTGAAATTAAGGTGCACAGTTTTTACTAATAAATATCCTCAGCGGGGATGATTTTCATATGTTTTAATTGTAAATACCCTCAGCGCAGACGCCTTCATGAAATCAAGGTGGTTGGTTTTGAAGGGTAAATACCCTATCAATGTTACGAAATCGGAATTAGCAAATTTGATAATTTTCATCATTTTTAGTAGTAATTACCTTATTAAAATTAGTAAATTTGTTATCGTGCATGATTTGAAGTAGTAAAAAAAATTCCGAATTAAAATATTTCTGTGCTATGACCTACTTTTGCTTCGGTTAGAATTTGGTTATCGAAAAATGGGCTACTACTTTCGTTTTTAATAACCGTTTTTTAGCTATCTTACGCGTAAATTAATGTTGTTTTTTTTTTTCGTTTCATATTGCTTTGATAATTTCTCTTATTTTTTTTCTACTCCGTTAAACACAGGTACGAAACTTATTTAATTCGCTAACGATGCGTCAAGGGCCTGCTGTATTTCCTTAATGAATCTACACTGAGACGGTAGTGCATACCTATTTTCGAGTATAAGCTTTTGTAGCTACTCAAAGTTAAAGAGGATTTTATTACAATCAAGTTTATCTGATAATTGTTTTCCTTGGTTTCTCAAATTTGTTATAACAGAAATTATATCATTGATATTTTCGTAGTTCATTATAATAAATTGAAAAGAAAAAAATAGGGCTCATTGCTGTCCCTTTTTGTTTTGAAGCATAATTACAGCATTGCTTGAAGCATATGTACAGCATTGTATTTACATATTTACAACCTTAATCAACTTAATTCTAAGGACGGCACAGTGCAAGAAACACAACCCTCATGAGAACTCCTAACCTGTCATACAACAGTCTAGGAATCCGAGATTATTTTTTGGGTGAACGACGAACCTTAATTAAGGACAACACAATCCCATGTGAGCCTCGAAGGTCCCATATAACATCATGGTAGGATCAGGGGCAGCGCCAATTCACACAAACCTCATGTGAGAATTCCTAACCTGTCAAAACAACAGTCTAGCGAGTCCAAGAGGGCGTGGTTTGGTAAATGACGACACAGTACGTAAATACGTAAACCTTAGTTAAGGACGGCATATTATATATTTACAGTAGGGCAGTACCACATACAACCTTAATTAAGGACGGCACAGTATATATTTACAATATTTACTTATGACGACACAGTGCATAAATACGTATACCTTAATTAAGGACGGTACAACACATTCGGAGGTCATTCTCTATATTCAACAGATTCACGAAATCATTCCCAGGGTGCAAGACAGCACCAGACCGTGTGACGGCTTGGGGGAGAGTGTTCTAATGGGACAAATATATACTTTGGAAATTAGTAAAAAGATAACCTGGATAGATAATTGCGACTGGTTTTTTATGTCTAATCCATAAATTTAGTCAAACCATCCTTAATCCTACTAGGGGCAATATATACTCGCAGATAAATCATAAATCCTGACAAATTGAGTCAATCGATGATATCCGCCCTTGATGAACCCCACAAACCTTGTGTTGTGTATATTAATAAATTACAAACAGATACACAAGAAAGTAATCTGATATGCCTGTCATTCCACCTTAGCGGCTGAACAGGCATATCAAGGGAATTCAGGGATAGCATATATAGGTAACCAAGCAGAGATAATGGCATTAAGATCCTTTGCAAATAATACAGTTCTCCTTAAAAAATAACGACTTCATAAAGTCCATTACGCAGTTTCTGAGAGAACTCCATTAAAGTTACACACATCCCCACCAGTGTTATCTCACTTTTGGTAACAGGCAACATTACATATCAATAATTGAATTGTGGTCATTTGTACTGTATATATTTAAACTAAATATTCTATCCGTATTTTTTCAGAAAGGCCTACTTGGTTATTTTATCTGCAACATATTGTAGCCTGCGTGGGTTAATACCGAAATGTTTCCCGGCTGCATTCATTGATTAAAATGTTAATTCTTGACCAGTCTCCGTTATAGATTTGGCAGGTCTCTTTCCCACTGTTTTATAAGTACCGGTAAGACCTGGTTCGGCATTCTTACCTTGAGTGATAGCTTGAAGGTTACATATATAAATATCGGTTGTTATACCATTAATGTGATCAATTACATTACCATCCTTGATCAATCGGTTGAAACGTTAAAAATAAGTCGATGGCAGAGATAGCATTTTGTTTTCGAGCACTAAACATTAAATAACCCGTAATACTGACAGTATCTACTGGTCTTTTCAACCGAATATGTCTTACTACACCATCTCGTGTTACTTCGTAGTTCCTGATCGTAGGTGTGATTGAAATGTTTGTCTTATTTATATCTAATATATTAATTTATTTGAATCATTATTTGTTTTAATTATTATTGTAGAGAATCTAGTAATACAATCCTCCGGAGTTCTTATAACTTTATCGTTGACTTTAGCAGGGACGCTTTCAACATCGTTATTTCTTTTTTCATAATACCATTTAAGCTCTCTGTATCGCTTACCACCACATTGGAGGCATATCTGTGTTTTTTCGCATACTCTAACACCACATCGTAAACACGGTTTTGGACCTAAGCTTCCTCGTCGCACACTCTGTCAATGATATCAGCAGAATTAGTTTCTACAGGATTTGTTACAAAGGGTTATGGATCCTATCATTAGCCATTTACAATGATTCATTATATAACATATTTTTATTTAAATACTTGTTTTAATTATTATAGGGAGAAATTCGAGAGATTGAATCAAATCAAAGCCTCGAAAATATCTAAATTTCATCTCGATTGAATCTTTGTAGATGCACCAAAGAAGGTTCTAGTGAATGCTAAAAGCATGAGTTATACAATTTACAATGCTATTAACGAATTCAGGAAGGATGGCGCATCTAACCCCTGATCAACATTTCGAATCTGTTGTTGTGTTGATGTCTGCATGAATGATAAACGATCAGCGAATCTAATAGCGGATCTAAAAAATATAAAAAGTATTTTAACAGAGTGGAATTTATTATAATATCAAAAACGGGAAATTTTATTATTAGTGATAAATACGACCCTGTCCTCGCTCATTAAAAAAACCGCCATTGTGAGTCAAAGTTCCAAACCATAAATATTGACCAGAATTGACAAACCGTATTACGAGCTAGCGAATCCTGTGACCGCGGACGTCTATGAGATTTACCAATAAATGAAAAGCCAAGTGTTGAGAATCTAAAACTCATGAAACTGACAAATATAAATTGTGTCGCTGAACAAGTAACAGCATTTTACAAATGCGATGCGTGGAAACGGTTTGACAGATCTAACACGTAGCAAGATAAACAAATGAGCTTTATCAGCAAAGGATGCTGGTGCAATAATAATAAAATGTTGCTGAGCTAGAAAAAATATTAAGATTCCCAATAACCGTAGCGACGATAAAAGGAGAAGTAGTATACAAGTCATTTTGACTTTTTAAATCAAAAGCAGCTCCAATAAATATCATTGATCATAATGCGCACGCGTGGACTAACGCAGTAACAATATTTCCACGGAATAGAATTATGAGATACTACACAGAATTTGTTTGATTTTATTTACGAGTTAAGTAAAACCGAGTATGTGTCAGTGTGGTTATTTCAGAGTTTTGAAGAAGAAGACGGTCAATTTGAACAATTTGTAAAACATAACGGTGAAATATACCATAGTTATGTAGAATATGGACACAGTGGCTTGAGGTATACCAGATATGATTCTAAAAAGTTATTTTGGAAGATATGGTTACGTGTTATCCAGTACGTTTCCTCTAGTATGGAAAGTGTTCTGAGCATTTTAAACGATTTGGACATCCCACGCATGAGATGACATGAGTTGCGAAAACTGGACCACTACCCGATTTGATCTAATTGCATTTGCTCGTGTAATATCATTCGAAATCGCTAAAGGACTCCATCCGCTTTGTTGTTTGGTTTGGTAAACATTTTGCTGAAAAATACTGGACACCAACAGTGTTATTACGATCTATTATTGATTGTAAAATACTGATATGGTTCATTGTCTTGATCAAAGTAAGGAACAGTTTCCTGATCTCGACGAAGACTATATTGTTAAATGATCCGAGGAGATCTTTGAAATCAATGATAAAAACGCTAACGATCTCGCTAGAAGAATAATTGGTAAATTCACCCATATGATCACAAGCGGCATTAATGACGATTAGTTCTAGATGACGCTGATGCGACAGCTAAAAATATATATGTCATTCGTGAAAATTCTTACTTTTCTGATGGAACAATATTTGGTACAATTGTTAGCTACAAAATGGCGAATCTCCTCAGTATAGACATATAAGGTAATCTATGCTGTCTTATGTTTCTATAAACCTGCTGTCGATGATAAATAGATTTCCTGACACCGCGGTCACAGTCAGAGTCGCCACGGATTCATTTTATATAGATATCAAGTATAAAGAAGCAGTGGCTCGTTTTACAAATTATGATGCGTCGTGGGGTTCATGGATAATAAAAGAAGAAATGTCGCATGATTATTCTGAATCAGCGGATGTTATGGTTGCTGATAATTACCCGAAAAATAATCACATATAAGATTTATCGAGTGCACCTTCGTTCGCCGATCCAGTATGTAGATATAAAACCGTTTACTTAAATGGATGTGGCGGCTCTGGAAAAACAACACGAGTGATCGAATTATTTCGAGATAAGTCAGACATTATTGTGCTAACAACCACACACAGACTTGCCAGAGAGATGAAACAACCAGGAGTTAATTCCTGCATTTATCACAGTTTCTTTCGGTATAAGGGTGACGCATGGACTCCTGATCGAAATGGGCGAGAAATATATTCCACAAATCATTATTTGGGATGAGATATGCACAGTGTCGTTAGATATATTACAAACTATTCTTGATTGGCTGTTACTCAAAAATACAGCTGTGATAATGTGTGCCGATAATGCCATTTCTCAGTTTGTCTCCGCATGATTGGTTGAAGTAATTTGCAGCTTATTACGAAGAAATTAATACTGATCATAGAGCGCCTGATCCAGATTTAAGCGAGTTCAAGAAATTAATCATATTACAATCAGATAAAATCACATTTCGAAATTACGCGTAAATTAATTACAGAAACTTCGTTAAATAATTTTTGGAAAACGTGGAGTCCAAACAATTTGATAGTGGCAAGTAGAAAAAAATCAGAGACTAACTTCAGCGACAAAAGAAACCCTTCCAATGCCGTTATGTTATAGTCTTTTCTAGACCAGGTGATATACGAAAACAAAATATTGAAGTTGATATTCCTGGTAAAACAGAAAAACAGACTCTTGTGTTAAATTATATTGTTCTGGTCGATATCAATGATGTCGAAGATGCATTGCGCGCTGATAAATCTCCCTGGACGAAAGGATACGCAAAGACGATACACTCATCTCAAGAGTTAACCATCTCTGATACAGTTGTTTGGATCGTAGGTGATCGCATCGAGTTGTCAAAATTAGTTTATCTTGCAGTGTCACCAGTTAGAAGAATAAATCAACTTGTTAGAGTGATTTTAAATTCTAATGACAATTCCAACAGTGAAAATGTGATCGATGATATAATCAGAAAAAAATCTCGCTGGTTATAAACAGAGCGACAAAGAAATAATCGTGTTTTTGATATTGTTGTGGAATTTATAATGATGCTGAAACAAAAACAGAATAATCAGGTCGTGAGTTGTAATTGTATAATGCTATGGCGTTGGTCTAAAGATAAAAATCTTCACAATTTACTGCAGACAGATAAAATAGCAGTCGTGGTCATGCCCGTGAAAATGTTATGCTGACCTGTCTTGAGTGTAATAAACGCAGAGGTGCTAGTTAAGTGATCGCTATGGTAATTGTGTTATCCTCGGGTATCACTTGTAACTCTTTACATGTAAATCCACGCTGAGGATCAGTTGAATATAACCTATAGATCACGGGTTTACCCGTGGATCTTGTAATGTTAGATATTTTGTGTGCGTTAACACTCCAAATAGGATCAGTAGCTCTCTTTTACTACCTTCAAGTTCACCTGGTTCATATAAATATCTTACAGTCACATTACCGAGTATGTTTTGTTTTGAAAAATCGTTTTGTGTGGGTATATATTTTCGGATCGCGTTAATAGGTTTCGTATGATTATTCGAGTAATTTCATTATTTAACGCAGCTATCACACTTGGTAATCTTGCAACCCATTCACGAGATCTCTTGTCTTGAATAAATTCCTTCGCGTATTGTTATCCAAATAACCGCTCAGCAAGTGTTCGATTAAATCGTTCAACAATTGCCTGATCGCGGTGTATTGCAGTATATCCTCGTCTGATGGTGATAATATATTGTTTCATTAATGATAGCACTGCACCCTGAAATCCTTTGCCAGGATCAGCCTGTAATAGACTTGCCACTGCAGACCACCTTGTGGTCCGGTTCCTCGTCGATAAATTCGTTCAAACGCAGAAGTTACTTCTGATGCCACCTTGGTCAATAATGGCTCAGCTTCTTTGTATCTACTCGCAACATCAACTACAGTTAACGCATACTTGTGAGTCCGCAATTTGACAGTATCTTGTGGGAGAAATACAATATCCGCACGATAAACATCAATTGGAACAATGACATCAAAATGAGCAAAGTTAATTTGTTTAGATGGTGGTAGATAAATCTGCCATATCGCCTGTCTTGATAACCAATCTGCTGCAGTAACTTCTTTGACTTTTGCTGCTTTGGCAAGTTTATTAATTGCTGGTTTACCCCTCCAGTATCCTCTTAGTGAATAATAAATAGATTCCATAATAATATTAATTACAAGCACCTAATACCAGTTTACCCTTCATCGCAGATCCTACTAACCAGTTAGCTAATTATTCCATGAAAGACTTATTCGTAATATAATTTAACGCGTGAATCAAAATTTCACATCTGCGATATGTCTATGTTGCAGATTGATACTTTTATAAGCAACATCATAAGCATGACAAGCCTAATCAATTTAATTTATAGGATATTCACCTGGTCTTGAATGGTCTTGGCTATAAGTCGGATATCGAGTCTGGTTCCAGGGCCGCAGTAATTATATCCTGGAAGATTTTGTTTTGTCCTGGGTATCTGGCCCATAGAGTCCCAAGGATTTTTGTCAATTTTGCTGCATTATCACCTACTTTTTTTAATTTGCAGAAATAAATTTAAATTTCTTGGTACCGCACTGTGCGCACTTGCCGGTGAACGTTGATCTGTTATTTGTGTTGTAGTTGTTGTTTGTTCGTTTCTGCTAGTATGTGTCCTACATTTAACACAATATGGATCCATAATTTGTTTATAATAACATGGATGTAATTAATTTTTCGCAACAAAAACACGAGAACCTGTTAAGCATATTGCTGCGCCACCAAATTTCATCAGAATGAGTATCATAGGTCCGTCTGGAAGTGGCAAGACGCAAATGTTACTTAATCGGATAATCAGATGGTTAAAATGGGACAGGTTGAATTTAGTGGCACGATCTGTAGATGATCAAAGATGTTACGATGTGTTAAAAGAATTTAACGTGAACGCGAAATCGTTCACTGAAGATGAAGCTGCTATTGAATTTATCACTGAAATCAATGAGGCACCGAGTGTTGATTCCATTGATGGATCTATTAACAATTTAGTCGCATATGATGATGTGATGATGGATAACCAATCAAATCCTGCTCAGATATTCTCCAGAGGCAGACATAAAAAGACCGATATGATTTATGTAACCCAACGGTATTCACAAATTCCAAAAGTGATCAGGGATAATTGTAATATTCTTGTTGTGTTTAATGGAGTTAATACTCACACACATGAACTATTCATCGGACCTGGTGTGGCGGAGATATGGATTATAATCTTTTTAGAAATTGCTATAGTCATGCTAAATCAAACATCATGGGTTTAAAACAATAAATTAACATGATCCTAGATCAAGATATCGAATCGGACTTGATAAAATATTTTTTTAAAACACTAGCAGAAGAGGGGGCGCGACAACAAAAATGAGTCTCGAAAGTTGGAAGCCTTAGTTCTATTTTATTTCTTCTGTTTTTTTAGGAGGCTTTGGTTTGACAAGCAGACACCTCTAAAGGTTGTCTTAATCGCCCCCTCTGCTGCTGTGTAACACTCTTTTTGTCAGTTTTATTTATCGCCGAAGATTTAAGACAATATTGATCTTTGAGCAGAACACTAAACTAAATGATCAGCATTTAATAGAAGATTCATAATATTCTAAAATAAATTGCATATGTATGTTCAATAGTAGGTATAGCACAACTACACGATTGTTTTGACATGTATTTTTAAAGCGTTTGTTGAGATGGGCTTTTTCTGTTGGGTGCAAAATGTTTTATTCTAAACTCGACCATCAACAATATAGTTAATTTCACTTTGAACGTTTGGGTTATTAATATTTAGTTCATTCTCTAAAGCAATTAGCGGGTACAAAAAACCATTACAGTGCACCCCATGTAAACCAAAATCAGTCTGAATGTTATTTTGGCATGCTGAAAAAGCTCATCATTTAGATTAGGATAATCAATATAACAGTCTTTACCTGCATTTCGAGACCTGCTCATAAAAGCTCAACATTGTATACGTATTTACTTGGTCGTTCAAGTTATCAAAAGGAAATTATCTGCAATGTTACTATCACTCGAAAAAAACGAGCATTTAAAATCACTCCCATTCTTCTCGTACAGATAAAATGTTGTTCCGTACGAGTATAATAAACTCGAAGAAGAATACTTTAATTAATTTTTATCACCGACACAAGGGTAAATATTTCGTTTCTTACTAGTTCCTTATCCTATAAAGGCAAAAGAGGTGATACTTCATGCATTTCCCAACGTGGGTCCATACAATGAACAAGAACATCAGCTCGTCTGGAATGAAATTAATCCCAATTTGACCTCCCAAACGTTTTGATTTATCTCAAAACAATTTCGTCATAGACTATATATAATATCTATATTAAAATGCGGCGGATTCAGCTTCTTTAATGGCTGCTTTCACATTCATTCCTACAATTATTGAAATATCTCAGTCCATTCTTGGCTGCCTCAGAAATACAAACGATCTATGGAAGAGTATATTTGCAAACTTGTGGTTAATAAGTACTGGTTCCATAATAAGTTTAACGGACATCAAGCAATCTAACCCAAAACCACCCTCATCAGATAGGAATAATCCATATGAAACAAGCAAAGTACAATTCAGTACTGATGATTGCTGTTACGATGCCGACGTTTAGTTGACAAAACGGACATCGCTCTGGTAATATGTCATTATTTGTTTTACATCGACATCTATTATTAAGCTATCAAAACTTTAGGCAGCGCAATTACAAGAAATCTCTAATTGTAAACAACCCTCGTATCGACAGGCCACACAATTTACATGTAAGCAATAGAATATGTATCTAACAAACCTCTATGTCTGTGTCATTGACTATTCCAGTCATTTCAACGCGTATATTTTCCGCAATGGGGGATAGCCTCATTTCCTTAATACGGATTTCTGAACATTTCTCATGCTCGTCTGGTTTATTCACTTTAATTTAATTTAATTTAATTCTTTTTTTAAATTGATTTGTCTTTCAACCATAATCGCATAGACAGAACTAGTTTTGCTTCACTTGCAGCAGATAGGGCGAACCCTTCACTGTTAGAAGGTCCTTTTTAGAAACTAAGTCTTCCTACGAAAATGAAAATATAATGTCAATATTGACAAAACAAAATCTCTAACTAACCGAACGTTCTCTACATTTATTAGATTATCACTTACTGTATATTTGTCTTAGTGTGTTGAAAAAGGTATGCACGCGCATTTAACTTCCATTGCACTTATCCGTGGTCACGCCCTCCCTGATACTGTGAATTAGATCAGACCCTCATCCAAAAATTTGATCAAGTCCTATATGCTATCTTGATGTTGGTATCTTGTAAATGTCTTGTTTTGAATCCTTGTATGGTAGCTTGTGCACGTGAGATGCAGTTTTTAACCTTATCTATATCCATGTCTCTGCTACACCAATTATGCTGCACATTTCGCAGAGTATGTGTATCCATTGAATTAAATACAGCTAAAATGTTGAGATAATCTCTGGTCACTTAAGTTATTTGTGATTATGACTGAGCAACGTAAATCACGTCGTTTCGTCGTTGTATCCTACTAAATTATTAATAAATCCATCGAGGTCATCTTCACTCGGCGCTTCATCAATATCAGTGATAAAATTAATATCATTCTTACCGTGTTCTTTCAATAAGTTTCTTTTTCATTAAAATCTGTAAGTACATTGTACCATCTTTGACCATCTTCAGATGGTGCTACTAAATACAACTTATCCGATTTAAGCAATCTCATTCTTAGATTAAGTAATAATTGCGTCTAACCAGACTCAGATGGAACTATGATAAATTGCTCTGATAGAATTCGGTAGCGCTGGGTGATGCTTGACTGGTTATTGTTTACGTGTCGCTGAGAAATCAGTGACATCCATTTTGTACAAATATAAAACAGAATATGGTCTATATTGTCTAAACTGTAGATCACCCACCTCTAGAAATGCAGTAACAACAATACTAACAATACAAAGCGTGCAGTAACATGCAAGTGTGTGAATATGGAACAACAATATAAATTTATCTCCGTGACAAAAATAAGGGCAGTAATACTGCATCTACATTCATATAATTACCATTAACGCCACGGGGAAAATCCCCAGGAGACAAACATCTTGCAGGATATAAATAATGTGGTTCTGGAACCAGACTTGGCATGCGACTTGACGAACAAGATCCACCAAGACCTGGCCAATATTCGATAAATGAAATTGATAAAGCATGTTCTGTTCATGATGTAGCTTTAAAAAGTAAATATTTGCTACAGACACATCGCAGATATAAAGTTGACTCATGCATTAGACTCTACAAAACAAAATCTTTAAGGTAATCAATAGCTCATTGGTTAGTAAAATCCGCACTGAAAGGTAAACTATTTGGAGTGGGTAATTAGTCGTCCAATTTCTAAAATAATGTATTTAATTTACTACGGCCCAAAACGACATTGGAAATGTAGAGCATCGATTAGTAACATGCTGACCCAGCAAAAACTACAAATTCTGCCGCCGCAGCTAGGTTAGCACGACAGGCAATATGGCAAGTTTATATACCACAACCTGAACAAATCAAGAACGTACATTATCATGTCAGCGTCCCAAATGAAGTTCATCAGGGGATATATCTTGTAACAAACAATACTGTCAAAATTGGACGACGTCAGTTAATGTACATATAACCGCTGGCTGTCGTTGACGGTGCAAGTAGATACAAGTAGTTACGCGAAGCAGAGCCGTTATTGACTAAAACAACAACTGATGATGTTTCCTCGAATTGTAAGGTGCAATGTCGTCGTTGATGAGTAAACATAACATTATAATCAAACGAGGAATTACCGAAATTAATTCTAATCAGGCAATCGTTGAACGATTTACTTGAACACTTGTGTCACGGAATTGTATACGACTATGTTCAATATGTATATGTGGTCAAAAATCTAGTCTTGATTTCGTTACTGCGTACAGCCTTACCGAGGGTAGTTTATTATTTTTTCGGATTTTTAGTTATTTCGACATAATGAGCGAACACTCAGCTCATGCTGCACGTGCGAAATTGCCTGCAGTTTAAAGTACCTAGCTGCGCATATCTGTCACAGCTAGGGGTATATAAGGACGAAATTATAAGACGGAAATCACATCACGATCCAGTCTTGTCGGAAAAAGCTTCCATCCTTAAACGGAGCAATCTATCAGCTAAAAGAGGTAACAATAGATTTAACTTTGTTCTCATTGCCATTTGTATTATAATATAATTCATTGTTTTACATATTAGATGTTTAGAATTTATTATAAAATCTATAGAAGAAATACATAGGTTAGGCAGCGCCATTTTATCAGAAGTACTATATTTTGTTTCATTAGTTCTTTTGTATCTGAACATAATTGAGTTCAATTATACGCTGCATGCTTAACGTTAAATGTACATGGATAATTATTTCATGTGCGCGCATGCGCTACATATATGTGAGAATACTTGACCGTGTCATATGTATTACACGGTTCGGTTGTTTTAATTTTAGCTGACGTGGTATGGTGCCATATTGTGCTGAAGTGTTCTGACGTGGTGTGGTAACTGAAGTGGTGTGGTACTGAAGAAGTATGATGAAGTGGTGTGGTGCCGTTTTGTGCTGAAGTGGTGTGGTACTGAAGAAGTATGATGAAGTGGTGTGGTGCCGTTTTGTGCTGAAGTGGTGTGGTGACGTAGTGTGGTGACGTAGTGTGGTGACGTGTTGTGCTGAAGTGTTGTGCTGAAGTGGTGCAGTGTTGTGGTAACTGCGTGTGTGGTGCCATGTTGTGGTGACTACGTGTGTGGGCTTGTCTATGCTGACCGTGTAATGCCCGTGTGTGGTGCCTGTGTATGGTGCTTATGTATATTGCATATATCTCGTCATATGGACGACGTATTATTTATTTAATATCTTCTTTGCAGTCTCGTTATATGAACGACACCTGCATAATTCCATTCTACTCAAATCTCGTCCCATGAACGAGAGCTTCAGAATTTAGGGTTCACAATTGCATATGTCTCGTCATATGGACGACGTATTAATTATTTAATATCTTCATTCTAGTCTCGTCATATTGACGACGCATTCTTTGCATATTTGCATCTATCTCGTTATACGAGCCTTTTATATATATTCATATTTGTAAATTCATTCATATATTTTTTTGTCATTACGTTACTAAAATTCATAGTTCCATGTTAGGAATATTTATTTAAATATATTTTTTCTTATATTTTGTAAAATATTGGTGTCAGAGTTGATTTTTAAAATTGCGTTTATAAAATAAACATCTTATTAACGCAGTTGCTTTCCGTGTCTTCACTAATCCAGTCCCGACTCGGTCTATCTTGTGACAACTTGCTCAGCGGTTATTTGGATATCAATATGCGAATGAAATAGTTTTAAAAACTATGAGATCTCGTGCATGGGTTTCAAGACTACCAAGTTGGATAACTCCAAAAATAATGAGGTTACTCGTGCAATTTCTATCAAACCTACCAACACAATCACAAACAATATATACCAATACGACATGATTTTTTTCAAAACAACCAGTATTAAGCAATGTGACTCTAAACTATTTATATGAACCTGGTGAACTTGAAGGTAGTAAAACAGAGTGACTGGTCCTATATTTGAGCCTAACTACACATACAATTTCCAGCGTAGAAACATCCATGGGTAGACTTGCGTTATACAGATTAGTCAACTGCGTCTCAAAAAGGATTTGTACATTAACGATTACAAATAATTCCTGAAGATGAATGAAAGTTGAATTATAGTGATGCCGGCCATAAAGGTCATTTGATCACTGTTTTAACCATCAAATTTTTATGATGGTTAGGTTCCCGTGGGGAAGGAATGGTGCCACATCCCCACCGGCATTTAACGCACAAAGTGAGCTATTTAGTTTGGTCGTCATGTCATACCACTAAAGAGTGGCTAATAACATGAATGTAAGACCCTGGGTGAGTGGGAATAGACCCAACACACACTCAACCTTATCAACCAATCGGTCAGTTCGCTACAATTGGAAGTGCAATGACACCAATTAATAGCAAGAAGAAAAACAGTTTCCTTATATCGCTATGTTGATGGGCTCTGGACGAGGAAAAGGTCCCGGAGGTCGGCCAGCCGATGTCGTAGATGGATGTCGTTTACGCCCTGGAACGCCCTAGCCATACTTATGTCAAATTCAGTCCAGTTTTACTAATGGACAAAAAATAAAACCAATAATGTGTCAGCCACCTGTGCAATTGAGTCAGATTCAATACCATTACAACAATAAGTTGTAAAATTTTCCTAACTCTTAAAAAACCAATGTTTCTAGTACATGGTATACATATTGTAAGTCCCTAACAAATTTCAAACTAAAATGTCTATGCGACATATGTAGGTGGGTCACTGTTAGGTTAGAGTAGATTGTGAATTTTGATGCGGTGTTTCAAAATAATCATATCAGATTTTTCAATAGAGATTGTTCGAATAGAGTTCTCGTACCAAATGAGAACTCAATAAGATAAATGGCAATAAATTTAGCCCTTAAAAGGGCTGGTACTCATCGTGAGAAAAAGTACCACGTTTGTCCTCTATCTTCACCAATAAGGCAGCAGTTTTTTCTTCCTCCCGTGTTCTTCTTGGAAAGTAAATTCTGTGGCGGGAGGCGATATGGGCTGCTGCGTCAAATAGATGATGTAGAGGTCTGTCCTCAAAGGCCTCATAGTAGTGTCGGGTGAGAATTGTGAGGGCGAAGTGCCATTGCTGGAGCCTTGGTGGCGAAGTTTGTAACGAACGGAACCCCACGTAGGTCACCACTGAGATGAAACTGGCTGCTTTTCTCTTGTCTTTCAAGAGTGATGTTAGGCCCAGTTCGTTACATAGCTTTTCCATTAATTCTTCCTTTGCTTTATCAGGCATCCTCGCCGTCCTCACCGGTGACTCCCATTTCTCCTTTGGGGTGGTGGCCTCCTCTAATTTTTTGTCCAGGTTTATTGCCACGCCTGGTGAATGAGTGGGGGTGGGTGTTGATGTTTTTATCACCCCCTTTTTCCCTTCCCTTTTCCTTTCTTTGGCGGGGGTGGTGGTGGTGGTGGTGATGGTTCTGGTACAGGCTCTATTACGGGTGATGTGGCCATCTCCGCCGTCTCCGTATCCGTAAAAAATGCCTGTAGTTGTGTAGATAGCACTGCTATCTGTTCCTGAAGTACCTATTTTGTACCCCCCTGTAAAGTAGATTCCGCTGTGGGAGTCGTGGGGGCCGGTTCCTCATGAACCGCTGGTTGTGGGGTGGGTGTACTGTGGTCCGGCTCGGTTTTCCGCCACCGCCGTTGTCTACCTCTGTTTTTCCTGTACTTGAAATCCCCTCTTAATTCCTTTTGTTCTTCTTTATCCCTTACAAGCAGCAGTGTAGTTCTTTTCCCTGCTGCTCTAAGGCTCCAATTAGTTGACTCCTTCAGCCCATTGCCAAATATAGCATTGAGGGCTTGCTGTGGGATAATTCCATCACTAGCGTACTCAGTGAATTCATGTTGCTTCTTGCTCGTTCGCTGCAGACTATTCCTGAAGATACACAATTATCACCATTTTTACTTAACTAGTACCCCTACGTTTTTGCATTCAAGACAAGTCAGCATAACGCCAAGAATACTATCAATTATCTCTACGGTAAATTGTCTTGGATTATTAGGAATGATGCTCCACAACATTATTGTGTTTCAGCTCGCACAAAGATTATTTTCTTATTGTTTTATAGCCATGATAAATTCAGCGAAAAGATTAAAGTCGTGCTTTTTGTTTATCACATTGTTTACCAACTATGTGACGTTGTCTTATTATATTATCGCTAACAACATAGTTAATGGTGCCAGCAGTTTCTCTGAAATTTATATTAACCCTCCGCTACTGCAATATTCGTTTGACTAGAAATACTGTGAGCTAAACTATGTTAGACCTCTCGATACGATCATCAATGATCCACACAACTGTATCGGAAATGGTTAATTATAGTAATGAATGGATCGTCATTATGTATTCTAACATCCACGGAGATTATCCTATTTTCGGCGCATCCTCAACAGCTGTGACACCAACTAACACAATATGATGTTATACAAGATTTCTTTTCACTCATGATTCTATGAAGGGTCCAGGTATATCAATGTCAATATCCTGTCGTCGCGTATCTGCTGGTCGATATAACAATGGTACAGACACGTCTCACCTTGCAACTGAGATAATATCTACTGAAGTGTATCACGAACCATCTTTCTACTTGCAACTATCAAGTCGCTTGGTCTCCACCTATCCCAAAACAGATTTTTATATAGGAATTTCTAAAATTATCTCACGATTTTTTGCACACTTCAAATTTATTCGGGTGTATTCTGATTAATTTCATAAACTCTGTGTAATTCTGGATTAAGAACGTTTTGATTATCAGTAGCAGCTGGCGGAACGTAAAATCAATTATTCAGTAATTGTTCAATCTTGTCAGTCTGCGATGTAAATCTGCGCGTGATTTTTCATTTCTTCCTTGTGAGAATCGAAACAATAAAGGGTTTCGCTAGGTCATAAAAACTGATCACAGTTTTCCTTATCGGAACTTAAAAGCAGACACACGGTATCACCTTTTCATATTGCTTTAATAAAATCAAATATAACACCGTTATAACATCGTATGGTTCGATTTCTTGGAAATATTGTTAATGCATTAGTCCATGTATGTGGATTTTGATCAACGGTATTTATTGGAGCTACTCCTGTTTTATAATAGTTTGATTCGTGTATACTGTCTGCTGTTATGTGTTTTACTATTATTGCAAATGTTAGTGATTTTACTAACTAGATATCATAAATCGTAGCTCTATATCCTTGGCTAATTTAGCTCTACTGTTTACGTCGTAGATCTGTTAACCCATTTCCAGGTATCGCATTTGTTAAATGTTCCGTTACTCGTTGGGCTACAATTTGTTTTCTTGGAGGGAGGAATGTGATCGGCGCTAAGTCATCAACGTTGAGATTATCATCCAGCGGATATATCCCATGAATCACTGCAATTACAGGATACAGTCTTGTATAAACGGGTTTCTCAATATCAGTCAACATTTCTGGTTTTTAGATTTTACTCTTACAGCAATTGTTTATCAGCAAGAACAGGTTAACGTTTGTCACCGATAGTCGAGTTATTATTATCTGTTTCGGCTAATACGATACATTTAATTTCGAAGATGTATCTTTGATCATCAAGTTCCTAATAATCGTTGCTACTCTTTGGTCGTTCATTGTAGCATTGACAACATCGTTGTTAATTTTATGAACACCTTTGGTGTTGCGTATAATTTGTTGAATGTTCACCACACATGATTCGCACCATCGTCAATTACTTCTTTCGTGACGCCTCGAATAATTTTAATCATATTATTCGTCGAATCAAACCGATCTTGCTTTTTTAAGACGTGTTTTTCTTTCAAGATCAAATCTAGATTTAGAAGGCTTGATTTTAGATAATCTCTAAACCTCCACAATGCACCAACATGTCAGGAAGATATGCAAAGCTGCATATCTTGAGCTGAGACGCATCAGCTCCATACGAAACTATTTTTCAGTTGATGCCACTAAAACACGTGTGTGTTCATTAGTACTGTTACACGCACAGGGGTATTCACTTGACCGAGCGGTGTCAAAACCCTGGCGCGAGTCACGCTGGAAGTCATATGTTTTCCCCAAATTTCCAAAGACTTCCATACAACTTGAGTTGTAAAATGGAAAGAAAGACGTGTCTGCTATAATTATTAATCTTTGCTGTAATCAATGGGCGACCCAGAGGAGACAACTTGCCCAAGAGTCCATTAACCGCACTTTAGTATGGTTTTTCTTCATTATCATCCTATTTCCGTACCGCAAGCCCGTCATGCCGTAGAAATTCCACTAGCATTCCCTTACTAACTGGGAAATATTTCACTGCGCGACCCTAGGCCAGTCAATCCACAGAATTTCCGGCGTATCATGCTCATATACATACGCCCATTTTCCACTATGGCCACATAAACGGCACCTACCAAGTTCCAACTTATTGATTCCATTCTATAAATTACTGATTTCCAACCATAAATGCTGCCTTTTCAATTACAATACTTGTATACACCGCGGAATTTTAATATGGACTATGTTACTGAAAGGGACAGTCATTCGGCTTGTACCCAAATTCACTACTAACGACCCAAGCATGGTTCAAATTCACTAACACTTACTCCAAATTTATTACAGTACTTTCAAGACTGTACTATTATAACTCAATTCTGACTGGTTCGCCTAAATATCTACTCCAGATACTTCAAAATGTTCCAAACACAGCCGTTCAGATCATTTTTCGAGTACCACGATCAGAGCAAACCTCCCCACTACTCTGTACCCTACAATGACTATCCATTTGATCCAGAATCAAACACTTTTTTAATATGTGTTACGTTTCACTGATGGACTCCAGTTCAACATTCCTACCCGCCTCACCCATGTGTACACATCAGCAAGATACTTACGCTCCTCTTCTGACAATCGTATACTCACTGTTCCCACTATAAAAACGACAATGTGGAATGACAATGTCGTATGAATTGCCCATCGAAACTAGACACAAAACTCTGTGATCCCTTTCAAGAGTGCTCCTAAAACTCACCTTTTCGATTGCAAGAAAAAAACTTAAAAATCTAATATTTCGTACATAAATATTTCAGCATTTTTCGTTTTCCAAATGTCAATTTTTTTTAAAGTCTTATCATTATCATTATATGTTTTACACCGCTTAGAGCTTCTACAGATTAGGCGCTATACAAAGTCCTCAATATTATTATTATTATTATTATTATTATTATTATTATTATTATTATTATATCAGTAATTTCAAGTGTTGTTTTATTTCTTGCATACCTCCCTCCGTAGGTTTGTCTTTAGGTACTAACTCCTTTTTGACTTAGTGTTTCATTTCCTTCCTCGACAGGTCGGTGGATGGATGTTGAGCATCAGCTACTTGAATTGGAAGATCTTGTAAAATCTTCTTTATTTTATTGGTTGTCGCTTCTATTTTGTCAGTGTCCTCAGCGGGTTGTCTTACTGATGGAAATTGACCTTCAGTAGCCGTTGTAACTCTTTCCGGAACCTTTGTGACATGTATAAAAAGTTGTTCTACACTTTTCGCAAATTAAACTTGAGATTCCTTACGTTCCTGTAGTTGGTCTTTAACATAATCACGAACATTAAGAAATGTTTTTTTTTTATTGCTTTGAATCGCTAATCCAACTGTATGAGGCTCCATAAATTGTTTATCTCTTGAGTCGTGTTGCCAAATATTTTAAAAAAGAAAAGTGTAAATTATGTTTATACGATAATATTTATTTATGGTTTGATCCCCAGTCGAGTCATACCAAAGATTTACAAAAATAGTACTAACTGCTGCCTCGCTTGGCGCTCAGCATTGACATGTTAGCGTTAGGACTGATCGGCCTGGTATCAGGATAATGTGATTGGGTGATACATCATGCTATATGTCTGCTGCATGATGCCCCATTACTATACATTAAAATGAAATGTCTCACTACAAAAACAGTAGTGATACAACTAAACAAATTGGTTAAGCTACGTTACCAATCCTTCTCACAAACTTACATTAATGGAAACAATTCTGATGCCTTCTTATTTATCATTTTTAGATGCAAGTGTATATGCACTTAGATGCATTGTCTAAAATTAATTCTTTGAATATTCTCTTAACAACCATGAAACTTGATAGTAAAGCTGTTTAGAAACAAAAGTTGTGTTTCAGTTTCATATAAATTTTAACTGTTTCGTACATGTGACGAAAATATACAAGACTCATTTGTCTATCGATCCTGATAAAGAGCAAATTGATAGTTCCAGCTTTGTGACTATTAATATTTTAGCTTAGTAAAGTTTTATTTCCAACGTGGTTTTTCACTGGCAGTATTTAAAACATCATAATTAATAATCATCACCATAATTTTATTTTATTGAAAGATACATGCATGGTATATGTATTGTTTAATAAATATATTGTTTTTACCTCTAATGCTATTTACGTGTGCGTTGATATCGCATTAAGATTTAGGAATGTTAATAAAATTTAATTAATTTTCTTAAATTGATTTTCGTTTCGCTGAACTATTAAATCTTCCAAATCCGTTGCAATGGTGCAATTTGTGTTGACCGTAATGGTAATTCATCTGGTACAATGTTTATTTTTAAACAAATCAGTTTTCTTACCTTAGGTCTCACGCTGCATGTTAATCATATATACTTTTATATTTGTATGGATATCAGTAAAAATAGGAAATTTCTCCACTTTTATTTGCTCTTCCTTCCTGTTTCTTTTTTACTTCTGGTTGTACACTTCTTAATATATTGAGAAAGTAAAGTTATCAATCAAAAACGTCAACAAATTATGTATTTTTGTTCTACTGAATGCTTTTTTTAATCTGGGTGGATTTAGATTAAGTTATGGGGACGGTGTCAGTAATATGATAAATAGCAACAAGTTTTGTTATTTTTGTAAAACAAGTGACGATGGATGAAAGGATTATAATCATTAGAACCAGCAATATTTTGTGGGATCGTATTAAAACCTACTAATGCAATAAAAGCCAACTGGGATCTGCGGTAGCTCACCTGTTAAGGTGTACAACTCGTAATCGAAGTGTCTCGGGTTCAGTACCTGTCTAGAATATCCTTGGCAGTGTACGAAAGTGAGAAAGAATATGGTATTAGCTTTTATGATAAAAATCATTCGACCATGTCATTAAGTCTCTGGTAAATAAAATCATGATGATGTCCCATTAGCTGTCACTGTTCAGTTCCTAACATAACGAAGTTGAACAGTAGTAGCAGGAGTATTATTATTATTATTATTATTATTATTATTATTATTATTATTATCCACATCCATTCATTTGTAGTACTCGTGTCCTTTTTATCATTATCATCACATGCCGGGAATGATATAATCAACATGGTCCTCATATATTTGCGGTTATTGAATAATAAGAGTCCAATGTTTTGGTGATATTGCCATTATAAAATTATTGTCCAAGAAACAAACAAACAAACAAGTACTATTAGTCACCTGTGAAGTACCAAAAAATGTTTAGATAACAACAATGTCACGATTGAATTTTCATTGTATCGTAAATTCTAAAATCTTATGGAGAGTTACTAAAGCATTACCTGAGTTACATGAGCGTTGCAATACGTTGCTGATAATAGAATATTGTCTGCGTACAAGGGAAACATCATCCTCTTATTATTGTTTGCGCTCGACATTGTCCTCTACCTTTTCTCACATCTGAATAATATTGTTCATCACCGTGTACATGTTATGTGGATGTGTGCTACATATTCTTGTGTTTTCTTTCGTGGTCGCGGGGGAGGGGGTGTATTCAGGTTTGGGCGTTGATATTCTTTTTAATTGTATTTTAATTTTATTTTATTTTCTGTTGGTTCGGGTTGCAGGATTTCTTTTTTTTAAAAAAAAACGATGTCGTGTGGCTATTTCGTTCTGGTTTCCCATTTTCCAAAAGTGGATGCTTATTTTCCTGCTTATCTTTAGTATAACATTTTTGGCGTGGGAGTTTTTTTCATATGTAGTCATTATTTGTCCTTCTTATGTTCTAATCTTCGCAATTTCTGCCACTTTTCCATTTTGTCTCACTTCGACTGCAGTGATGTTGCTTTCTTTTCGTGAGTTTATTTCTTCTACTTGTTTCTAGCATTGTGTTTTTCTTGTCTTCTGCTTGTGGACTGATTTCATATTCTCTAAGTTAGTCCCTTGTAGCTGGGTTTTGGTTGGCAATATATTCCTTACCGAACTGGTCATTTGTTTACTGATTTCGCTTACGATCATTTTATGCTCTTTGTTAATGTTAATTTATCGTTTTCTTTTCTGAGTGATTTTGTTATCTTTTGTCATTCATGGCCTTAAGTGTAGTCCTAGGGTTAATCTTATGTTGATTTTGTTATTATAATGCTTTTGTTCATATGATTTTAACTTTTGGCTTTGTATACATTTTTCCCTAACCACTGTTTTTGTTTTAGTTAGCTATGTCTCGGATCTACACACAACTGTAATACGTGCGTAGCGTGACAATTTGATAGTCGTTGACATAGCGCGTACTACGTTTTATGCAACACACAAAATGATGACGCATTGAACGAGAACTACTTCCGAAGAAAGGTAAACAACAAAATCTAGGAGAGACGCTGTGTGTGATTTGTAAAGAAAAGCAAGTTGATCTAGATAAGTAATCCACGAAGGAACATTAAAGGATACCATAGTCTGCCATCAAAGGTATACAAATATTATTTTATGTTTTTATTGAATCGATCCATTTATAGTTGAGCAGAAAATGACATTTGTCTTAACAAGTAAAAGAATTTAATTGATTTTTTTTATTTTATTAGCAGCAGGGAACGCCGCTAGAGGGCACTGGCGATCAAGATTAAAGTTATCTCAAAATGTCAACCTCATTACACCTGATACTTTTTCAGCTTTAATATGTAAAATCCCGACATTATTACTTCCGAATCTATTCATGGTTGAAAGGTCAAATGTATATAAATAGCGTATATGACATTGGGACATTTCTACAACTTATTCAGCGGGAAAAAAAAAAACGAAACCCAAATTTTTCAAAACGCTGAAAAACTAAATAAACGAACATATACGCTCACCTACGCCTTCTTTTTAAATACTTTGGAGTTCTTTTTACGAGAATAATGGTAAAATATGTGTGAATATTTACGGAAAACCCACAAATTACGTCTTTTTCATAGGTCACCCATGCCAGCAAGAACGATAACTCTTTACGTACAAAATGTAAACAATTACAACAATACGACATAATTTGGATTAAAAAACACACGAAAACTTAATTGTATAAAAGGCAGACGTTAATAGCAAGGAATAGGATTATAGTGACGTACTGTCATTCACGACACCAAACTTATTACAAAATATTTGTACGATGTATGTTGTGTAATATATTTTCGATGTTAGAGACTCGACCGGAGTATCACCCACTAATTCAGTGATAATATCCGTTGTTTTCACGTGACGTCACAAAACATGTGTACTTCCATATCCGCCATTTTGAGTCCCTATCCCAAATAGCCGGCACATTTCATTTGTAAGTAAGAATATAAAAATACATCACATTCCGTTGTGCAACGTCAACCTCGCGAGCTCGAATCGCGTGACTCTTTATTACGTGTTTTCTTCAAGTAAAATATGTATATTTCAACCATATTTGTTGTTCTTCCCTAAACAAATCGATCAATAAACAAACGCATAAACAAATAGAAACATGTAATGGTTTTCGATTTTCACGGGCTTAAATCAAGCATTTGATTATCGTTAAAGTTTAAAAGCGAATTGTTTATATATAATTTCATATTTCTAAAAGCATTTGAGGAAAACATCGTTTTGACATTCGAAACAACGTCATGTTCCGTCAGACACGTGTTTCGTTTGAATACACTATAGATGAAACTTCTTTGACCGGTTATCGCTTTCATCTAGTATAAACCTACGTCCACCATCCCCTCCACAAATACAATATTTGAATATACTAATTAAAATGGTTTCTCAAATAGTCTATGGTACACACACATGTTGTCGCGAAAAATATTTGTACATAAAAGTTCTAGCATAAAATACATGCTATGAAATTTTAATTCGTGACAGATATTGTATCCAGAAAATCATGATCTGGAAATACTCTTTCAAGATGACAAGCTTTGGGATATGATACGAATGACTTTTTAAAAACGTCAATATTGTCTGTTTGTAAACAACAACAAAAAGTGCATTTCTTAGAGATCAATAATATACACGATTACGGTTCTACTTTACTGTTCTGTCTTTCGATATAAGCAAGGGAACTTACAGCTTTATTTTTATTGTTGTGCTATAGTGCACATAATTTCAAGTATAATCTATGTATTGTGTTGAAGAAGTAAATATCCTTATCGATAGTTAAATCAGATTATTATTCTTGAATATACATAATGACTAATGTTGACAACAGTTTGTTAGGGACTCAAAATGGCGGCAGAAGGTGCACGCGCTTTGAATTGTGGGTATTTGCATACTTAATCGTGACGTCTGTGAAAACAACCATTGATATATGTGATTGTGATCACAGAGATATTATCAGAGACACTGGTATTAAAATGAAAATGTTCATGTTTAGTAGAGACAGAAAAGAGGTAATAAAACAAAGTTAAATAATTTTTCAGAATTTTGAATAATGAAAACATGCATTTAAAATGTTAATGCCATTTTTGTGAATATCAATATGAATGTTGTCATCATAAGCCAATGAATAGAGAATCAAACTGTAGTATTTCTCCATTTAAACAAATAATCAAATATTTCTTGAGAACCAACTCGGTGTCAGTTTCTTTTCTTTCTCTGATACACATTTGTGTTTTTTCTTTTGTCATAGGTTTTATTTCATAGATATGAAAACTGACCAAGTATATCTTATGATAACTAAATTCTAAAATAGCAATTGTTATGTACTAAATTGTGATTTCAGTTTAATGTATATCTGTATAAGAACACTAATGAATATGCACTATTGGTTGTAAGAGTAACATACAATTTCAACTTGGTATGACTCGTGATTATTTTATTACATGCAAAAATGTTTGGGGGGGGGGTGATAACAAGGCACATAAAGTCTTCAGAAGTACCTAGAACATAAAAAAGTGAATTTATTCTTGAAGCTGAATGTTCACAACACAATTATATATAACCATATGAAAAAAATATGCAACTTTCAGATTGAAATAACATGAGGTCAAGAATTTTCAAAAAGTGACTAAATACCAATATTAAAAATGGTGGACTACATGTGTTTGAATGCTTCCTGTGAATTTATTTGAAAAGATATATTACAGTTGGATTCGTTTTTGAAATCTGCACACTCAAATTAAGCAGAAAACATTCCATTTTAAAAGCAAGATATAATTTCAACTTGTGTATGACTCAAAAATATAGTATTTAATGCAAAAATGTTTGGGGAGGGGTGTAATAAAAAGGCACGGGGGGGGGGGGCTTCTGAATTACCTGGAACATAGAACAAGTCAATTTATTCTTAAAGCTGAATGTTCACAAAACATTTCTATATAAAATATATGTAAGAAATATGCAAATTTAAGCTTGAAATAACATGAGGTCAGGAATTTTCAAAAACTGACAAAGACCAATATTAAAAATGGTACATGTGTTTGAATGCTTCCTGTGAATTTATTTGAAAAGATATCATCCAGATGGGTTCATTTTTTTAAATCTGCACACTCAAATTATGCAGAAAACATTCTATTTTTATATATTCTGTAATCATGAAAAAATCTTCCCCAGTTGCTATTTTTATGTCATAGTTTTGAATTCAAATTTTGATTTATCTAATTTCATGACAGTGATTAAAAATTTTTTAAAATTGACAACACTGTCACTGGAAATGTGCAGACTTAGGTAAATGACATAGGTAGTATAGTTTTACAGCACAGATAATTTAGGAGTTGAACCTGTAACATTGTTATATAGGTTGGGTCGGCATGACGTCACGAGCTTAGCGACCTACTTTCCGCCATTTGGTGGAGGTGAAAACAATTGTTTAGTAACAGTACAGTAACGTTAGTTGTGTTCGATATTGCACAGCATTTTTGTTTACCTATATTTTGTTTATTATTTCTGTTTTTTGTTCAGGAAAAAAAAAGAGAAGCATAATATCCGTATCCATAATTTACTAAACTGTACCATCAACCTCTCATTTTGGTAGGCCTACCCCTCGTCCTCCACCAGAATAAGGGGGTAAACTCACTCAAGAACCCAAATGTCAACGCTTGCGTTCATTTCGAAATGCTTTAGGTACGACCCTGTAAATATTCCCATATTTACTGTCATTACACAATTAAAAATAAATACTTTCATTTTTTTTTTTTTACCTTTCCATAAACATGTAAAACGTACATTAACGAAATGCAAAGAAGATTGGCAAAACAAAAAAGTCATTTCAATATAAAATGAATGTAGATTTTTTTAAAACTCTACTCCATCACCTTAGATTCTCCAAACTCTCAAGAATCTGTATTTTGACCCTGACAAACATGCAATCTCAGTTTATTTTCCTGCTTGCCTGTTGACTGGAATTTAATGTGCGCCAAAATACTTCTGTATAAAATTTTTAATTTGCATATTATGTTGTTAAACTTTCATGCCGATAATTAGAGAATCTCTTTTCTTCCTTCAGTGAAAATTGTGGGACTAAGGCTGACTTTTACAAAATGTTTTAGCCCATAGAACCCTTTTCAAGTTTTGCATGCTGTTTAGTTTTTTAATTGGTTGGTTTGTCAGATGGATGAACGGACGGACGGATATACAGACAGGCAGATAGATAGATATATAGACAGGCAGACTGATAAGAGCTCACAAGAAATCTTTAATTCTAATCAATATATAAATGCTGATACTAATATGTCTTGCCAGTGTTTCGACCTTCAGTGAGAATAAAATAATGTAGGTTATTATTTAACATACAGTAGGTTTGTGAAATAAACTGATTGTCATTGTCATTTAATACACCAACTTTCCATTTTTATGTGTATGTGAATTTAATTAAAACCTGCTAATTACAGTAATCGTTCTCATGATTAAAGAGATTAAAGAAATGGCACACAATCAGAGTAGTCAATCAATTTAAGGTGGGCACATATAATTGGCTTGTATTTTTTTGCATACTAATACACCCAATCTATGTGTCTTATATTTAGTTTTGAGTTTGCATTATAAAGGCAAATATGAACGATGGAGTGTCAAGGAAATAAGCGTGGTTCGATACTATTTATAATTTGGGGAAAATTTAAACAACGGAAAAGCTGAACGGTTAATAGTAGAACTTGTAGTTTATTTCTTTATTTTTAAACGTACATGTATTTGTACCTATAATAGACACTTGTATATTTATGTAGTTATTGGCAAGAGAGAAAAAACGTATTTGGTAATTTAGGAAAAGTTTATAATTATTTTAATTTTTCCTTTTGCATATGATGGTTTGTGCACCCACCAACACTGCAAATTTTAGGCATATCTTAAAATGTGTAAATGTCCCCCACATGTTACTCAAGTTTCTAGAAAAATGGTGGTTGTTTTCACCTCTGCGGGCATAACCATGCACTGAAAATGCCCGGATGTGAACAGGTGCCCGGATTCCAGACCCAACCTATTGCTACAGTACAGGTTAGACTAACAAACTGTTCTCTACCCTTTTTTGATATTTTGATTTCCACCGCAAGTCAAAATTTAAAAAAAAAAGTTGGATATCAGTTTGATGGTGTAAAGTACATTTAAGAGTCATATTCTGTGTAACGAACCCTAGTCCTACCTGTAAGACATAGCACATGTTGATTTTGTTTAAGTGCTACGTCTTACGATCCGAATAACGGAGTTGTGTAGTCTGTTCCGATGTTGTCAACATCGGGACGAGTAGTCAAAGTTTCAGGAATATCGCACATACTTGGTAACCTAGATTGACACTCTTCCACTAATTTATGTTTAATTAGTATACTTACTTTGCTGTTTTTATCCTGGTGGAATCAATATATGACACTTGGAAATGGACGCATTTTCTTGTTCAGTTGACATACATTTGAATTTGTTGAAATGCGACAGTAGTCGAGGTATGACGAAGTATGTTCAAGTAGGTTCCAATGGTAAAATGTTTCTTGAACGAAACAAAATGTTGCTTGCTGTTCAAATACTTGATACAAATTGATACTTTTGTTTCGTTAAAATAAAACAGCCTTGTTGAATCCTTCTTCGGCATTCCTCAGCCACCATTACATTGCAACCAATTGAAATGCGTGTCAAAGGAACATAAAAATGCGTTCATTTGCTAGTGTCAGATTTTGAGTCGATTATGATCAAGACAACAAAGTAAGTATACCAGTAACTCTGAATGTTGATATTTATTGCCAAGTATGTGATAATCATGAAAATTTCACTTCTTATTCTCCAGTCAGTAGAGTTCAAAACACACTACACAGCGCTGTTCATTAGGCAGCAACACCCTGACACCCCCAACATAAATATCAGCGTCGGGTCTTATATGTAGGACTACCAATTTAACTAGAGCAATATTTGCCACAAGTTTGTGAGTAAGGAGCACAAGGAAAATTTGAATTTGATGGCCAGGTGGGGATGGGGTGTCCAACCAGTAACAGTATAGGCTAACACAAGGGAAGACACAGATTCGACACCGCTGGTTAGTCCTAATTTCATCTAACAGCTTAGGCCAACCATAATTCAATAAAAGATCAGTTTTCAAAAAACTCAACTCGTCATTGACCGAAAGAAAGATCCAACCAATCTCTGTTCTGCGGTAAAACTCTTACCATTCAACATCTCAAAAGACCTTAGTTTCTGACAGTTATGAGTTCATAGCAGGGATAGTTCATTGTGTTATAACAATAAACTTGTATATAAGATAATTTCTTATCTAATGCTGCATAAAGAGAAACACTTGTACATTATTTCGGAAGAAACAGCAAGACAGACATGGCCATTACATAATTCACTTTCAAGTTATATATAAAGAATTATTATATATATTTTATAACTTCTCAATACATTATATTTTGAACTTGTAAAGTCACTGAGCATAATTCCTGTACATTTATGATGAAGTAAATATTACATTAACTCAAATATTTCAAGATTTCACAGAATGAAGCTAACTTATCAGCAAGGAAATATCTGTCCACACACCTTTGACAACTGGTTTTACAAGCTGGCATATTTTTCAGTTTGTATAATTGTTTATAATCTGATAGGCAATCAAACAAACTGATATTTGATAAAAAGTTAACCAAATCAATCAATGAATCTCTTCATCCACTATCATAATAGTTCAAGATAATCTCAGCACACTCAAACCATAGTTCAGTTATGCTCAACACAGTTCTTAATGATTTATCATAGGTATGTTATAAATGGCCATTAACCATTTTAATGTGTAAGCTGCAGTCTAACAAATTTTGGTCACTGATGCATGCAGTAAATTTGTTATGGACAGCATAGACTCCGCAGGGAAAGTATTCTAGAGACAAATCATGGATATTTAAGACACATGCTCAGGCCCAAATATACATGTTACATAAAATTGCAAATTGTTTCGTGTGTCAAAAAGGGGTCACACATAAATTCCCAGCATCAAAACAAGAGGGTATGCATCTGTTAAAATTCTTATGATGTCACAAAAATGAAAATCTCAACATTTGTCAAAAACAATTTTTTAAAGATGCAGCTGCCATTCTTTGAAATGAATTATTGGATCACTTTAATGAGCATTCAGATTTTAGTTAATTTGAATTATTATCTTGGAAATATCAAGACATCAAATAAAATTTTGCCACTCACATCACTCCAATTCATCTGTAATGTTGAGGATAACTAATATCAATTCATTTTTGTTTTGTTTACCACCAAGTGCCATATTGTTATCTCTTATTTGTTTTCAAAGGGAGGCTTAATTTACATATGTTCAGCACACCATTTTGGTGATGTTGCATTAGATTGCCACCTGGTTACAGGTCTGGATGCCAAGTTTCTGACTTTAAATATATGCTAATATTTTCAAGGTCTCAGTTAAGTATGATTATAAATAAAAGTCATGCATTTTAGAGATGTGACCATGGATCTGATTGGTTGAGGTTGTCATTGCTATAGCAACTCTGTTTTTGATAAGATTTTGATTAAGCTGTGTATTTTGTGAGGGGATATACAAAAATTTAATGTAGATTTAATAATTTGAGTCATGTTGCAATGATGACTGCAGTATGACAGTTTATAGTGATGTCTTGCACTGGGGCATTATGCCACAGACATGTAGGATCATGTGTCACCCAGTCCCATTATCCTGACATCAGGCCAACCCGTCTTGATTGAATTTAAACATATTTTGTTGATTTGTTTCAGTTAAATTGCAACATCTTTTGTAGTATTTATGTACAATGACAAACAAGAAAAACATGTCCTTCTGTACTTTATATTATAGACTCATCTCATATGAATGAAATAATTTTGGGGCATTGTAGCATTATTTCAGTTACATTTGACTGATCAGCCATAAAAAGTTGCATTCATTTAACAAAGTTGTAGAAAAAAATAACACACAATGTAATATTATTGTCAGGTTAAAGTATACATGTCATTAATTTAAAAGAGATTACTCCTGTACATTTATAAACATATTGAACTCTTGATCAAAGATATAACTGTTTTAACAAAAATTAAAATTGGCTCTTAATAACTGATTATAATTGATGATCAGATGCTTAAGGGGAACCAATTATAGATTATGAATTTCTGACCAATTCCCATCACTAGTTTTGATTATTTCAGTTATGCAATTCCTTTAGCTAAAGTTAGCCAACAGAAGTAACCCGGTACCTTATCACATGTTCAACAATGAGTGCCTTATGAAATTTGTACTTTTTACTTCTGTGGCATATCACGTGCAGTGACATCATTTTCATACAAATAGCCATCAGCTTACTTTTGGATAAGGCAAACCAGCATAATAGTGGTCAGTGTCAGTGGTCATTTCCATGTTATTTTTCTTATTGAAAATGATGATCCAAAAATAGATGACCATTCCAATATTTAGCTGCAGCGATGGTTGGAATGTTAAGGCACATAGACTGTATTGTTCTTAGAATCATATTTGATTAATCTTTCTGGAAAGTTTGAGATGAATATTTCAAGGAATCTGTCCCAGATAAATTACTGGAATGAAATGTTTTAATGTGTGAATGTTTCACCTCTTGGGAAAGAGAGAGGGATGTAAATAGGATAGTGACTATTATATTTTGTTTTGCACTAGGTTAGAAGCCATGTGTATATGATAGACACTGTGGCTATAGCAGGTCTTCTTCGCAAGGGTGTGAAAAAGTCGCATGTGGACGTTGAAAGCTTTGTTTAAGGACAAAGGGCCCTTTTAGGCATCATAAATCTCATTGTGTTGACAGATGGACTGGGGGCATTGTCTGTTAAGTTGATTAGAATAGGGTAGAATCAACATCCACTTGGAATTGAGAGAGGGTGTGGTCACCATTTCAATCTGAAATTAATTTAGTATTTTTGAACTAGGAACTTGGTAATTGCCCAAACATTGTGCTGGAAGGATAAAGCAATACTCAGAGAAACTCACTCGTAATTTGGCAAGGAAACTTAGGATATTTTGAGAGAGACAAAGCTTCATAAAGGAAGCTTTATGGGGACAGACTTCTGGTTTAGTTAGTTCCGAGTGTCAAGGAGGGAGACTGAATAAAGATCAGTGGAGAAGATGATTGTGAATCAAAGGCTAGTCATGAAAGGAGTCAAGGAGGAAAAATTGGAGGATAGAAAAGTGGAGAGAAGAAAGAATTTGGATCTTGAGGAGGAAGAAGAGAAGGAATTTGAAGAATATAGTAGAATACACCGATGAGTAGAATACAGGAACAGGTGGAAAGCTATGTCACACTACATATCAAGTGATGCAGTAGCCTGTTACAGGGTCGAGAGAAGAAGATTGATTGGAGAATTATTATCATTTGACAATTGAATTGTATTGTTATTCTTTTGAATTTTACCTTTTTTTTGTACTCAATAATTTTTCTGTAGGCATTGCTGATTGGGGACTCGGAGCTTTACCTCTTTATCACTAATTTTACTTCCTACAAAATCAAGCATATGTGTGACTTCTATGTGACAACCTGTGTACATGTAATTTGAATTTTTATGATTTTTCATCTTGTGTATGTTATATTTTGATACTTGCATGCTTGGTAGATTTCAGATACTTGCAGTAATTTTGAAGCAAATATTAGGCAAAATATCTTACCTGAGTGAAGTTAGTCGGCAGGTAAGTATTGGGTTAGGAACATGTAATATCTGTCACTTATTTAGTAAGTCGGGAAAAGGTGTCACTGTTAATATAATCATAAAAAAGACAGATGGTTAGAGAGTGCCACGCCATGGGCAAGGAAGATCTAGGGTATGAGGGAGATCATCAAGCAGCATTCATAGAGGACAGAATCAAAGAAGGGAAGGCCAAAAGAAAAACCTGGAGCTGGCCAAGATTGCAGTGGACAAAGAGGCACAGACAGCTGGCCAGGATAGCAGTGACCACATAGGAAAGAAAGCTTGCTCATCATTTTGAAATGGACAAATTAGGGCAGAAGCAAGGACCATCGATAGGAACAACTCCAGCACGAGTTCTGGAGGGAGTGTACAACCGATTAATGATGACCGAATGGTACAGATATAAGTATGCCATAGTTCAGTGACTAAAAAGAGTGCATTGACAGTTATCTCATGCAATTTGAGAAACTTCGGATGTTCATAAATTTCCCTCGCAACATTGGCCGATTTGTTCAAGGGTTATTTAAAAAGTGGATGAATATGGCCCATGTCAAACAATCATATGATGGTCTACACGAGGTCATACTCAAGGAACACACCCTAAGTATCTACTGTCATGAGTTGACAGTCTTTCTAGCAGAGAGAGAACACCAGATGCACAAAGAGATATATATGAGCTTGCACACTCTAAGAGTGGAAGTTCTGTGGATCCAAACCTACCCCGCCCCACTGAGTTGCACCATGTGGATGAGAGAGAGCCTGCTATCTGTAACCATCAGGGTGATAAGAAGGTTTGAGGGGGATCTACATGTAGGTAAGGATGCCACCCATAGACCAGGGCAAGTCACTTCACCCACAAAACGGGTCTTGTAGGTCAGCGAGGGCTGCCGATGTGTTACAACTGCAAGTGCCTGGGGCATTTTGTTCCAAGGGCAGGCAGACCCAGGTGAATGCCAGTGCTAGGAAGAAGTGCAAGCTCGAGGTAAGCTGTAAACCAGGAAACCTTGTGCCTTCAACTGTTAATAGAGAAGTTGTCATCATATTGTATGACACTGGGTGTAGCGTTCCAGTCCTTGTTGACAAGAAATACGTTAAGCGAGCAGAATTATTACACCGGATAGGTAATGGAAGTCCAGCACGCTTGACTTGTTGCCAGTGGCTGCCATTGATCTCGATTCACCATATATGAGAGAAAAAGTTGATATATTTATTTTGCATGTTAGTTTTACCTCCTACCCCCCAAAAATTCATAGTTTTGAATGAAAGTTTGCAATTATACACAGGTTCATTAGAATTACGGTGCTGGAAATGCATTTTATAATTTTTATATTTTGTCTGGAATACTACAGTAATCCCAAAACAGCTTTCACTAATAATGACTGCCACCCTAAAAATGATGCACATTTTACACACAAAATTACTTGAAAAGTAAACCAAATGCACATGAATATTATTGATTCAAACAGGCACGCACACACACACACACACACACACACATATATATATATATATATATATATATATATATATATATATATATATATATATATATATATATATATATATATATACATACATATATATTAATTACTTCAATGTGTACATAAAAGAGTATTGCAAACAGTACATAAGGTTGACAGAAATAAAATCTACATGATTTAAACACTCCTTGTGTTATGTGATTTTATCTAACCATTACATTATGAGGGAAGTGAAAACCAAACCAGCTCAGACATATATAAACACATATCTTGAACTGCTTCATGTTATTAGGTGTCACTGAGTGCAATGCTTTGTCCAAAAACACAGATTCTTTAGTGGAAGCTTTTACCAGGAAGTACACAACATTTAGCTTTAGATTTACATGGAGATAATTTTGTTCACAGAGAGGTTGGTACCCAGACGGACAACATAACACATTAACCCCTGGAAGTTTTTGCTGTTTTCGCATGAAATTAGAGTAGGAAACACATTTGGGGGGCTATTTCTGAATGCAATCTAATGAATAGACTTCCAAGCACTTTTCCATTAGCCTAATGCCTAGTTTTGTTATAAACATTGTTTTCCATTGGTTATTTTGATTGCACATGAGCAGAAGGGGGAAAATTGGAGATTGGGAGGGGATTCAATTTTGGGTGGGGAAAAAAACAGGTCCAAAAATTTACGTTTGTTCCTTTTTATTTTCAAGTGCGGCTAAAATGTCCAGATTATTTGGTACTATTTTGAGCTAAATTTGTCTACCTTTCTATTATACTACCCACTTTAGTGTATCATACATGACCTTGATGAGATACACACACTGCAATTACAATTACTGTTAAGTACTAATATAATTATTATTTTATCCATGTCTGACAAATTCCTGTGTTCACTAATAACAGTTTCTTTAGAGTTCATTATCTTTGTATTGTAATTAGATTCATGTGTTATGTGTTGCTGTAATAATACAAGTTGCACGTGCCTTTAACTTCTATTATCATACATGTAATTAGCTGTGTATTACAGTGGTTTCTTGTTTATAGATCATTCTTGATTTTAGAGTTGAAATGAGTTATCAAGGGGAATAGTATGTACAGTATAAGTAAAATGAGACATAGTTGTACCAGTTTATTTTTTGTTAGTAAGGGTAGGTCATGTACACTTTATCTGATCCAGTCCCATTATTTGTTACTACCATAATGTAATGTGGATACTACTATCAGTTAGAATTAATTACAATGTACAGTTTCCGCCAATGTACCCATTTGAAGTCATATGACCAAAATCTATAGTCAATTAGTTTGATGAACAGAGTGAGATAATACACCATTTTAGTTCAGTAAGTAGGTTAAGTAAGATAGGATGGATCTATTTTGGTCACTGTTTGTATTTGTTTATATTGATGCTACTAGCAACTCACCAATGTAGATGATTGATCACTTGAAAGCTGAATAGATCTTCACCAAGTATTTTCTGCAGTGAGTAATATTTTTTAATAACAGTACAGACATGGTAATATTAGTATTATGTTTCAAATTCATACAATCTGTGTTAAATAGAATTTCATACAGGTAAATTACAAAGTACAGTGGCCAGAATTAACATCCTAATTGCAGCAACAAGGTTGTTGTTTTGTATCTTATATTTTTTTTAGCTCACCTTTACAAAGCACAGGTGTTTTTATGACACTGGCAGAATCAACATTTGCAGATATGGATTTCATGGTTGTAGTTGGTATTTATGGTTTTGATTTTGCCTATTTTACTGAACAATGCATTTAATTAAATAACAGATGTCTGATCATGTTGTCATTAAATGCTTTTAAATCCAATTTTATTGATATTTTGGGGGGGAAACGTTTATGGGTAACGATTGCTTTTAAGGTTTTGCACTGGAAAACAGTGATCACCAAAGTTCTCTTTAGTAAATTTCACACATGCGAATTTACTCATTTTAAATATAATTTGTTCTTTTAAAATTTAACCAATAATTCATAAAGCAAAGTCTGTTGAATCATAAATATTGAATGCTCTGCACCTTAACTGCCATTAAGAAACTTTCAGATAAAAATTATTGATCTTGATGGTCTTTTACAATATTGGCCATAGCTAAGCTAGTGTCAAGAAAAGAACATGATGAGTAGAATCGTCACAGTATATGGTAATACAAATTTGTTTATCAGTATGCATAGCTTTCATTGTGACATCACAGCACACGACATTTCATTGTATTGGATCAGACACCATTAGGTTCATTTCGTCCAAAAATGTCTATTTATATCATGCATAACATTGATTCTGTCATTTGCATATCTCTGCATATCTGAATAATGACCTTCCAAAGGATATATAAGAATCCAAATGAAAGGAATACTTGGCCACTTAATGATATGTAGAATCAAATTATAAAAATGACACCCCTTTCTGAAATAGTCTGTGTTGAATGCCTTTATGACCTGTGTGACTTTTACTATACACTATAAATGAAACAATACAGAAACAGATTGACTTAACTTACACCATAGAGTAAAACATCTACGTAGTCTCCATATCTAGTCTAACTTTGCAAAAGGTAGATTGGCTTAAATTAAAATGCTTACTAGAGCACTTCTAATGTCTTTAATAACACCTCTATCCCATGTTTGGTATCAAAACATTTTGTCTAAACATAAAAGATTTTCATTTCCGTGTTCTAACACAGGTCTGTCTTAATTCATTAGGATTATTTAAACCCAGTTTTACCGATTTTTTTTGGCATTGTGTGAGTTTGAGGTTAAAGTTTGCGCTTTTGGTATTGCTTAATATAGACAGTAGTTTAAGATTTTGTTTATTGCTTGTAGGAACAAATTTTACAATTGAATTTCATTTTCTGTGTTTTACGAAATGTATGCCTTAACCCAATTTAATTATTTTTTTGATGATTTGTGGGGAAAAGTGGGGTTTAGGTCTGTGTTTAAGGTTTTGCTTATTGCTCATAAAAAATTAATTGTCACTTGTATGTAAATGTTGTTTCTTTTAAACCCAGTTATACTGGGGTTTTTTGTGCAAATTATGAGAATAATTTGAAGTTAACATTTAAATATACATGTAAATTTTGTTAGTCTTATAGTCAGCTAATGGACATTGTGGTGTACTTGATATGCCTGAAGGCTGAATTTCCCTGCAGGATGCCTCAAATTTTGATGGAGGACATCCTAGTGACTCCCAAAGATGTTTCCATGTACCTCCAAATGAACAAAGATGCCACCCTACCCTCAATATATACAAAAAGGTTAACCAGTGCATTATAAAATGATTAATCCCACATCATTAGCTTTTAATATCAGTTATATCATTGCTGGCACTTTTCCAGGTGGAAAATACATTGGCTGTATGACAAGAAATCTCATCACATTAAGGTGAACACTGTATATTGTTTGCATTGAAGATTAGTAGTGACTTAATGCTTTAACAAGTGTGGGGGCTCCGAGTGTCCATGTGGCCTAAAGAGTTCTCAGTTACGGATCACTGCCATCTCATATGTCTGCGAGGGTTCAAGTCTCAGATTCGGCCAATGTTGGTATGTGAGAAAGCTTGCCAGTAGCTTTTTGTGGGTCGGTGGTTCTTTTCCAGGGCTTTTCCTGGGTTCTTCCTCCACCATTAATATGGCCTATCGTGTGCTGAAAAATGATGTAAAACCCTACGACGACAACATTATAATGTTATAACAAGTGAATTTACACTTCGTCTCATGTGTTCATAATTTCTTTGCAAACATATGAATTATACCCATTGATTTGTTGAAATCTGGATATTAATCTTACTACTCTTGAGTGTCTTCAGCATTTATTTGGCATTTCATTTCTTGTTTTTTCCCCTACACATGGTGTTTCTGATTCAACTTGTTTGTGCTTTTTTCTAGCTAAGTGTAGGCAGTTTGTTTAATTTTCACATAACTGCAGTCATTGAATATGCCTTGATCCATTTTATTCTTGATTACAAATCATTGTTACAAAGTTCACATTATCTGTAGTGTATTGTGCTATTTTATAATGGAAAAGCTGGTCATTAAACAGGTTCTTTTTCAATTGTTAGTTATTTAGCTGTCCTTGGTTTTATTGTTTTATTAGCCATCATACCCACTGTTCTATATTTAGTAATTTGGTAGTCTCTTGTATTTCACTATACTGAACTTAGCATTGTTTTCTTTCTTTGCATTTTAAGATTCTGAAAACACACAAGTTGGCTTCCTATTATCATATGAGTATGAACGTGGTTTACATATTACCTCATGTTTATTTTTGGTTGCATATATTTTTTTCTATTACAAATCTTTTCTGCTGTCATTTAAAAGGGCAATGTCAAAACAGTGTGTGGGTATGACTGATTAAAACCCAGCAAAGATACCAAATGCTTCATATCTAGAACATCAGATCCGGGAAATAATCTACAGAACATGGAATAAGCTAACTTCCTTGATATCTTTAGAATTTTTGAGCTTTCTCTGTCTCAGTCACTTATGTCTCAGAGAAGGGTTAGTGGGCCTTCTCCCATGGGTGGTTATCAATGGGTGGAGAGTGAGATGCAGCCTTCTGTTAGGGAGGAATATCACCCTCCCATTCTGTGAGGGCAGTGAGTGTGTCACTTCTGCAATGGAGGAGCAAGAGCCAAAACTCTTTTCCTTTAGGCCAATGAGCTTGTTGCACAATCCCCTAAGGTGGTGCTCTACAATTTCATATTTTGCATAGGGTTAGAATTTTAAAGAAAAAGAATTTCCTCAGGTTTCCTCACTGGTTATACTGGCTATTTAAAAAATACCTTGGATATTGTTCAAAGATCCTTTAATTTCTTTTATTTCGGTGTATGATAGATGGGTGTAATATTGATTATAGAGTATACAGCCAGCTTCCCAAACCAAAATGCAAGCTTTCCACAAGCTTGCAGCAGGCTTGTGGCAAGCTTGCAGCAAGCTAATTGAAGTTGTACAAGCTAGTAAGGTATCTTGCGCAAGCTTGCAAAAGGAATTTTTTCAAGTCTGCAAGCTTGTGCAAGCTTGCAAAAAGAAATTCTCAAAGTCTGCAAGCTTATTGTAAAATCTCAAACTTACACAAATAAAGCTAGCTTGCAAAAGGAATTTTTCCAAGTCTGCAAGCATGGAAAATGTAAAATTCAAGCTTCCTAGATTGCAAAAAATGAAGGAGTGCATCTGCAGTCATTCATCAAACAGTAGCACAGTGGATAAACTTTAACATAGAACATAATTTGTCCACATTGTTTTACACCATTAAATATAAAAAGAACAGAGTAAGAATTTCTTGAATGTGTGTTATATTTTACACTGTGATAAAGGATTCCATTTAGTAAAATCCGGTAAAATACATAGCATTTACCGATTGCAAAGTTATTTACAGACTGACTTAATGCAGCAAGATATTTGAAGTCAAGTACTTATAAATGCTTCTTACCAACAATGTATGCACCATCAAATATAGTCTCTGTAATTTTGTGATGATTACTTATGGCATTTAGTTTTTGAAAGAATATTCCAATTTCTGTTTCAATTTGACAATTTTTGTATTTGAACGTGTAGGTAATTTTAACATTCTTGAAACAGCGTCAGACTCCTGTGATCGAACGGAAATCACATGGAATAATGTTTTTGATTAACTCCTCAATACATGTATACGGTAATTTATCCTGAAATTAATATAAATGAGTATTAAAAACAAAAAAAATCTGCTAACCACCCACCATTTTGCCTTTGCAGACCTGTTTACCAGTTCGTATTTGACTGAATTTGTATGGAATAAAGCTCATTCGTACGATAGTATGGTCATTGGTTTTAAATTACGATTTGAGGTTGCATTTATTTTTTATTTTTTTTAAAATAATTTTTTAAGCGTTTTTTATTCTGGTTAGTTTTGTTGTATCGTCTCTTCGGTCCGCGTCCGGGTCTGTAGTCGGCGCCACATCACTGATTGTAACATTCTCTCAACATCCGGTTGTTTAAACATGCCGCCGTTTACAAAATTTCAGCTCGAATCTGATGTTGAAAATAGAATGTCTAAACATAGAAAGCAGCATTTTCTACCAGTTCATAATACTCTGTGACCATGCCTTAAACCACCGTCTAAAGGAGTGCATTTTGTACTCTGCACTGTTTGCAACTTAAATTTTTCATGTGCACAACATGGTGGAATGAATGACTTTTCACGGCAGGTGGAATCGGAAAATCATGCGAAATTGGCATCATTAGTGAAGGGAAATACAAGTATTTTGTCAACGATGAAGGGAAAGGAAGTCGGTGATCAGCACATATTTCAAAAGCAGATAACGTGATGAGGTGATTCTATGAGCTGATCGTAAATTGAGCACAGCCTACAAGTTAATGGAAGTAATTAAAAATGTGTTCCCAGATTTCAAAATTGCAGAAGATATTTAGAAACAATCTCTCTCTCTCTCTCTCTCTCTCTCTCTCTCTCTCTCTCTCTCTCTCTCTCTCTCTCTCTCTCTCTCTCTCTCAATAGTAAATAACGGTAATTATAGTATATTGATGTGTCTACTATTTGTTATCAAGGGAATGGTGTATTTGGTCCAATTGCTGTTTCAATTGGTACATTTGTATTAATTACATGAGATTATTTTGAATCTAGTTGACTAGTTGAATTCCAGGAGATTTGTGAATCTTTTACTTACAGTTCAAAACTTTTGAAATTTATTTGAATTGTTTGAATCTCAATCCTAGGCGGTACATAAAATTATGTGAGTATCGGATAGTGTATACTATTTTTTTTTAACTGAGGTGTTTTGAATCTGTATATCAGATAGATATAATTTTTTTTTTTTTCTTCAATTTGTTAATGTTAGTATAGAGTAATTGGATCAATTGCATTTTGAGAGCATGTGAGAATCATTGTATTTTTACATCATATATTTTTATTAACTAATTAAATTCATGAATTGCCATCTTTCACTCATTGTTTGAGTTATTCATTTAATAAAAAATCCACTCTGTTTCAATTCTGCGACATACATTGTAGCATATATCAACATTTTACTTTTAATATTTTATATAAATGGTCATTTTCACACATCAAGGGCTAGAAATATGGTGGCAGTACATGCCATGTCAGTTTCCTATATATATATATATATATATATATATATATATATATAATTTAAAATCTAATTGGCTTGTCATGCACAACCTTAAAGATAAGCTTGCGGCAAGCTTGCCACAACGTTAAAAATAAGCTTGCGCAAGCTTGCCACAACCTTAAAAATAAGCTTGCGGCAAGCTTGTCGCAACTTTAAAAATAAGCTTGCGCAAGCTTGCCGCAACCTTAAAAATAAGCTTGCGCAAGCTTGCTGCAAGCTTGCCGCGGTTTCAAATCTAAGCTTGCGGCAATCTTAAATAACAAGCTTGCCGCAACCTTAAAAATAAGCTTGCGATTTTGGTTTATATATATAATTGGCCTTACCCCAGATGTGCATCTTTAAAAAAAAAACTACTACGGTAGCTCTACTTGATGGTCATTTCACCTTCTGGACTACGGTAATGGGGTAAAATGTATTTTTTTAAAAAATAAAGAAATAACTTTTTACATTTGATATATTTAATAAATCATCCATTGCAATTTAGAACCTGGTATTGTCTAGTTAGGCCAAAAAATCAAATTTCCCTGTTTTAATAGATGCCAAAGATATTGTACTTTAGACTAATTGAGGTTGATTTTTTATCATAAGTGAACAGTCATTTTAGTTACCAGTGTGCTTAGATCATGTACAATTTCCATAAGTACAATATCCAAAGAAATGTCGGTCACATTTCATCAAAGTAGCATATAGGTAGACAGGTGGAGACTCGCAACCACCACCAGCTGAATCCACTTTTAAGATTAGTCTGTCAATTCCACAAAGGTGTTTAAGATTCTTCCCTGTCTCTAATTCTCCCCTGCAAGAAAGAGACATTGTAAATTTGTGAAGAGACAAAGTAATGACAAGGATGGACAGTGTAGCACTACTGTAGTGTGAATTTATTTATTTCTATTGGTATTATTTTTTGTAGTTTTGCGAAAAATACCATTTTCATCTTTGATCAGGGCTTTAAGATCTCATTGTCCTGAGATAATTATTTAATTAATCTGTCTTTAAATTTACAGTCAGCTTAATTCGTGGATTTAGTTGACTTGGTCCATCTCCTTAATGCGTAAAGTTCTTTTGAAAACTTAAGTTGCTAAAGCTAATATTTTGATTTCTTGTTACAGGTTTTAAAAGTAGTATGATAAAATTTAGTGTATATGATGAACTACCATTTTGGTTTTATTTGTCCTATCTTGTTGTTTTTACTTCTTGTTTTGTTTTTTCTTCCAGCTATTTGATTGAGTTTGGGCCATGTCAGGACAACCACCTCCATATGGTAAATTAGTATAATAGTAGAATTATAGATAATGAAAAAATGTATGGTGACCCCTGCATCTGTATTTTGCGTTGATGACTGTAATTTTATCTCCTATTAACGTTAACAAAATTAATGGATTATATGATATTTTGTTGACCATGTTTAAGTAGTAGGGGTGACATGATTCATTGATATATTGATACATCATTACTTTTCTTGTAATGAAACACATCTTGAAACAAGTGTTGGAAATTTAAATGTAAAATGGTACATACCATATGCAAGCTATTTTGATCTTCAGCGAACAACAATAATTTTTAATTTGCCTTTTTATTCTTTAAATTTTGTATTAGTCTGATACAGCTTTTTAAGGCACATGTCCTCAATTTTGCTAGTTAAAATGAGCAAGACTTGACAACACTTACTCACCAGACACCATGCCCAGCCAATTTCATAGTAATTATTTTATCACAGCAGCTTGTTTGGCCATGTTTTCTCAGACCTTGTCACCCCAATTTTGATATTTGGATATTTATGTTGGGGTGTAGTTTCTGCGCCATTTCCCTATCAGGATGTTGGAATTTGCTGACAACATTGGCATAGGGTAGCTGCTTATTAGACAGCCAGAAAAACTTTAATGCCATTACATTAGGCTAATCCTGCATGAAATCAATTGGGAAAGATTTAGTTTTTCATAAATTCCAAGTATAAAATTTCTTATGTTTTTAATATGTGGAAATACAAGATGAAACTACAGCATAAGTCAAATTGTACCTGAAACTTGCCATTTGCTTTGCTAGTCAAATAACATTTGGTTGTTAAACGAAATTTGATTTGCACATTGTTTCCTGGAACAGAATTATATCATAGTTTGAACCTTTCATCAAGCAAGTTTTACAAACACATGTTAAAAGTACAGGCTAAGTAGAAAACCTAAAATGGCTCATTCCCTGCAAGATTCATCTTCAGATGATGATTTTATTTGGCAAATACTGGCTAGTTATGATAAGAGTACTTTTTAAAGTTATTAAGTATGCCAACCAGTTGTAATTAAGTACGATGGAGAATATTTTATAGCAGAAAGACCAGTCTTTCCAGTTATTTATAGTATGAATTTTTTCTCATACTTTATTATAATATGGATAACTTCTCTCATACTCGATTGATATCACACTGTTGCAGCATGAAGAAGACTTTCCATCATAATAGTGTCATATTGATTTAATTTAGATCAATCAGCAGTGGGGGGACTTAACAGAGCAAATGAATAACATTCACTGCTTGATTGCATCTAACAACACGGCCAAGTTATGTACACATGCATGTTGGTGTATTTCATTCTGTGATGCTTTTAATAAAATTTTAACAAGCTTTAGCTCTGCGATTCACTATGATGTCGAGCAGTGTACTTAAATTAATTGATTTATAAATCCAGGTTATTGTTTGGTGCTTAATTGTGTATGCAGTATAAATAACAAACATGTCAGCTGTTGTTTGAGTAACAGTTGTACACAGAATGCATTGAAGCCAAATGCAAAGAAGACTTAATGGCTTTATTCTTCATGGATCAGTGATAATAAAATTAATGTAGTAAGCTAAAAGTTCTGAAAAGACCCAGCCAATTGAACAGTTATGTGTAATTTTGATAATCTTTATCTTCTTTTAAGGAAAGTATATTTTGTGCATGGGGAAAATACATGTATATTTGTTATTTGCATTCATTTCATGATATCTTCTCCAAAATGATGATAAAACTTGTATACATTCTTTTGTACAGTGTGAGCCCACTGTAACAATTGTTTTAACCAACCAAGTCAGTTAGCTGAAGAAAACCCATTACCCCCCCCCCCCCTCGCCAAACATATTACATATTTAATATTTATTTGGATGTATATGAAATCTTCAACATAAGCTGAAATAGGTTAGTACATGCAGTTACCAGTTGAATATGTTTCATCCAAAATAGTAATTCATCAAAAATATGCTTAAAGATTCATCATTTCCATAATTCAAAAACATTTCCTATATCCATTTGAATCCTGACATTTAATTTCTTGCTATAATATTCACACAAACTTATGCAGTGGGTGTATATTTTCTCGGCAACATTGATATTTGCTGAATGTATGTGTATATTTTCTCGGCAACATTGATATTTGCTGGATGTATGTGACAATGACCAAAACTGCTGACAATTCAGTCCATAAACTTGTTTTGGTGGGTATTTTTCGGCAGATATTTCTGACAGCTGATTGAGCAAACATTGATAATCTGCTGTCTTTTAAAATGGTAGGTAAATTTATTGACATAAATTCAGGTAAGAAGCTTTCTCAAACACGTCATCATTTGCTTGACTTGATAACACTGATTATCTCAAACTTTCAAAGCTAATGGCATTTAACTCCAACTGTCTACATGTCTTCTTGTTTAAACAGAAAAAGGCTTTGTATTCACTATCCTGTTACCTGTTGTTACCCACTAGTTAACACATTGAGCACTAATTTGTTTTGAACTAATACAGCAAGATTAATTCATACAGAAGAAATGGGGTCATTTTTATAAGAAATGCAGAATAGTATTCACTGGTTTACTGACTGCATGACAAATGATTACACGAAAAGCCATGTACGCATGTTGTCAGCTTTCTTGTTTGTTTGCCCCTTTTTTTTGCTATAAATCATTGTCCCATAACTTGAACAACCTATAGTAGTGAGAGTAACTTTGATGATTAGCAATGGCCGAAATTATTTGATTTTTAAATTTTGATGAGAATCTTTTCTTTCATTTGAGCAAAAATTGTACACAGGGAGCAATGAAGATAAATGGAGAAGACATGCTGGAATGTTTGTTCATAGTTCAGTAATTAAAAGGTTAACACTAATCAGTGTTTTAATCTTTAACCTTGGCACTTCTTCAAGAAATTGGTGACATTATTGTAAAATTTTGTGAGCCAAACTGCGAATGTATTATATCCAAATTCATACATGATCTTGTGACAAGTTGTCGCCAGAATGATAATTAACTTTATATGCATTAGTTCTCATACTTTGACAAATAAAATTATCCACAAGTGAATAAATATACAAGTTTTCACTTTTTGTATTCATATTCATACATGACCTCTTCCCCAAAATGATGATAAACATTTCATACCTTATTTCTGGTACTTTAGCAATATATTTTTTTTGTGCATTAAATATATATAAAATCTCAGGAACCATACCACAATTGTGTTATATGTCAACTTGTGCTATAATGGAGTGTGCTTTAGCAGATTTGCATGTGTATGAAAGTTTGATAGCCATATTATGATCACTTATATCCATATATGCATGCTATAGCAGGGTCACACTATTTATATATCATCCTTTCATGTATATGACATAAAGCTGTCTTGAGACACAACATTATTAATGCACATAATTATCAATTAAACAAAAACCAAATGACCTCCAATGAGATACCAGTTATACTGTAAGAATTTAATTGATTGACAGAAGTGGTGGTCATTTAAGATGGATTCTAATCTCTGTTTGTGCATCTGTCCAATCACTTGACCACCAGTTTAAGCATCTGTATTGTTTAGTATGTTTAATGTTTGTTTTATTTTAAGGACAAGGTCAGCCAGGGTATGTACATGGGCAGCCACCCCCAGGTAAGAACATACACCTTCACTTTTTATATAATGGTGCATCATGAATAAAATAGACTATACAGTATTTGTATAGTCTATATTGCCATTGGCAGTTTTTAAAGTGGCAAGGTTGGAGGATTCATCGTACTAATTCAGTTTCCATATTAAAACATAAGCAATATTAAAAATTGAATCACTTTAAAATTTTGAATGCTCAAGATCAAACCTATATTTATCAGTATATATGAAACCTGGATGACAGCTTCTGTGTATGAGTTGTTTTCACTATTGAGTACGCAAATACCCACACTGAATTGCACATGACCTTTCGCCGCCATTTTGAGTCCCTAACAAACCTTTGTCAACATTAGTTATCATGTATAATATTCAAGATAATAATCTGATTTAACTATCGACAAGGATATTTACTTCATCGACACGATACATAGATTATACTTGAAATTACGTGCCCTATAGCACAGAAATAAAAATAAAACTGGAAGTTCCCTTGCTTATATCGAAAAACTAGAGTATTGGCATTGTTTAAAAGTGATTCATATCATAACCCTAATATTGTCATCTTGAAAGAGTACATGTATTTCCAAATAATGATTTTCGGGATACAATATCAGTCACGAAATAAAATTTCTTAGCATGTGTTTTATACTAGAACCTTTATGTACAAATTCTTTTTGCGAAAACACGTGTTTGTGCCAAAGACAGTTGACAAGCTCATGTAATTAGTATGGTCAAATATTGTATTTTTGGTGGAGATGATGGACGTATGATTATACTGAATGAAAGCAAAAACCGTTCAAAGAAGTTTCATCTTTAGTGTAGTTAAATGAAAGTTAAACACGTGTCTAATGGAACATGACTTTGTCGAATGTCAAAATGATGTATTCCTGAAATGCTTTTAGAATTATGAAATTATCTACATGTATTAACAATTAGCTTTTTAACTTGAACGATAACCAAATGATTGATTTAAGACCATGAAAATTGATTGATCTATTTATTTATAAAGAATAACAAAGATGGTTGAAATTTAAATAATAATTTTACTTGAATAACAAGTATAAAATTCATGCATTTGATCTCATGCAGTTGACATGCACAATATAATGTGATGTATTATTATATTCTTACCCACAACATTGAACATGTCTTTGTAATTATGCTGGAAGAACAATGTTATTAGGTGCTGGTTATATTGGCTAGGGATTCAAAATGGCAGATATGGAAGTACATGTACATGTACATGTTTTGTGACGTCATGTGAAAACAACAAATAGGAAAGGATATGAGCAATAGAATTTTCTGGATCTACATGTGTTTGAAACATGCTTTCAATTCCACACCAAAGGGTCGTGCTAATTTTGGTAATAAGTGTTCCAAACTCAAGACTTAAAGGACTGAAATTCCATCAGTGTCTCTATTCTTTTCAGTTACAAGATGGATAAGCTCTCAAAATATTTTTGTTAAAAACTAAAAATAACTTACATTATCAACCAATTTTGGCCAGTCAAACCCATATATCGTATTTACCATATTTGTTAGGGCATGATAAATTCATTTTTAAAGTAATTTTTTGTGCACTGTAGGTTCAGCAGCACATTCCCTTTTTGAATCGTAAGTTGCACTCTAACTGAATTTTATTTTAAAGAATATAAATTGTGTACTTTTGATAAAACTCTTTAATTAATCAACTGCAGCATCTACTTGTTAACACAACCCTTCTATGCATGCATGATCCATTCTTTCGGTGCTTGAATATTTCTTTAGCTTTCTCATGCTGTGAAACATTATCATTTAAGCAGCATATCACCTAAAGCAGAAACTTCAAGTTTTTAAGTCGGTTTTAACTTTGCACCATTCAATCTAATTCATGCACTTTACCCCCCACCCCCACCCACCCACCCCTTTGTCAGTCCGTTAAGGAATAAGATCAAAGTACACTAGAATTTTATCCATGTTAATGATCATATTGTCTGTAAAATCATGTTCTTCTCTTCTGGCCTTTATGAATTCATCAAATGATTTTATTTTCTCCATATCTTCTTGGCAACACTATGCCGTCAATGCCCATATACGAAGCAATATATTGTCACTTTCAAAAATATTCCAATGTTTCAATTTTTTTAAAAAATTTCTGTATTTATACTGGTGAAAAGGAAACCAAAGTTAGTAAACTCCACTCAGCCATCTTTATGTAATTTAGTAAAAAAAAATCTTACAAAAAAGAAAAGCAGTGCACTTAAAAAAATCCAGATTCAGCATCCAAGGTCAGCATGCTGTATAATAAAATTACCTTCTTATTGATATTCTTTTTTAAAAAAGAGAGGAAAATAAAAACGAAACAATAAACATGGCTTCAAAGTAGTCAAAGTTGGTTTACGAGGTCTGCTTCCTTTATGATAATACATGCCTTTGATGTCCTGGCAGTAAGTTAAAACAATGATTTCATGTCATTGCGCGCTAGTGGGTAAATAGTATGCTAACAATAGCTTGCTTTAATGATATTTTTTGTAACCCATGCTAGTGAAAAGATTGTCATTTGCACTCAAGTTAATATATTATTCAAATAATGATTTTTATTTGCGAGATACTGTCATACAGTTGACCTGGGTGTAATTCAGTATTGGTTATTTTACTCCTACCACCGTGTTATGTGTGAATTGCAGTTTTCTTCAAGCGATCTGTTTATTATTTCTCTCTCGTTTTATATTTTGGATACTACAAAATGTGACCAATTAGTAAAACATTTTCGAGTGGTGCATGAAAATTTTGTTTCATAACCACATTAGCAATAAACAGATACATAGCATTATCCAATAAGGTTCACTATTCTGTATATATTACTTTAATTTTTAATATGACTAGTCTCTGAAGATATATAAAAATTTTTACTCAGTGGTTTCAAAACATCATATGTGTACAAATGAAAACATTGTGTATTTATGTCATTGCTGTTTTGCATGCGAGTATGGATACATTCAAGTGTTACTGTTGATTCAGAAAAGAAAGATTTTTCTTCAAAACAAGAATGACTGTTATTTTAAGAAATGTCCAAACTTTTTTCAAATTGTTTTATTAGTAAAAAGATGATGTGATTTCATTGCAGTTAAATCATAACATTTATGTTTGTCATATTTTGCCATTGAAACTTGTGTTTTGTGATACCTTCATTATGACTTTAACACATATACCAGGAAACAGTATACGTTAATATCAAGATTTATATTTATAAGCAAATTTTGATTTGTGACTTGTGTTTTAACAGTTTAGAAGAGTTATTTGGCCAAGATTTTTTGTACCATTTTTCCGATGTCATCTGTATTTTCTGGACAATTCCTAGTTTATGCTTAAATGACATTTTCTTTTTTATACAGTAGTGCCGTTGTTTTAAATACATTCTAAGAACAAAATAGAACTTTTACAAAATCTATTTGTTGGGTGTGAATAATGTAATAATTTAAAATGATCTCATTCTTTATTTACAATATACTGGTATAATCATGCCTGATTCTCTTTCTTTCAGCCCAGTATGGGTATGGAGCCCCACCTCCAGGTCAGCCTGGTCATGCACCACATCAACCACATGGAGGTAAATTTGCCAGATTGACTTTCCATTTCAGTCCTTCCTTTTCATAGTAAATGGACAGAGTTAGATTCATATTAATCTCACTAACATTATCCTGGTGCATGTACATCATGATGAAGAATTTTTTTTTAAAAAAAAAAATTAAACAAAAATTACTGGGCTGTTTGGGTAGCAGCAACATCTTCAGAATTTGAAAATGATTTGTAATGTTAAAATCAGTTGTGATTAAATAGCCAGGACATCTTAAAAATCTTATTCATGCCATACCACCTGAATGGATGGTAATATCAGCATGAGGTTTTTGACGAAGACTTCTTTTGATGTCTGGTGGTCCTAAATAATAATTATGCCCACCTGACTTTCAGTATACCCTCCAGAGCAGCCATCTTCAAAATTGTATAGTTACTCCTGAACAGAAAGTCATATCAGCATTGGAGTTCACCAGAGCACTTCTCAGGGGCTCAGTTTCGGCCAACATGGATATGTAAGAAAGCTTGCCAGTAGCGTCTTGTGGATCAGTGGTTCTTTCTGGGGATTTTCCAAGGTTCTTCCTCCACCATTAATACTGGCGCCATGTATAGCCTATCATGTGCTGATGAATGGCATTAAGCTCTATAACAACCACAAAAACCAGAGCACTTTCCAATTGTCTAGTTGGTCTTACACATTGTAGAGATCTGATATCCAGAATCTTGAAAATCATTTTCTTCTAGAGGGAAATTTATCCAATGTGACTGTTACACAGGCTGACTTCAAAATGTATTGCTCAAGAATAGCAAAGATGGTTTGAACAGTCAGTAGTTACAAAGCAAATTAATGGTCTTATCTCAAATCCCTTCAAATCTTTTAGACAGTATAGTGATAGCCTCTTTTGAGGGACTTTTTATTTTCAAGTAGAGGTTTTTAAAAGGCATATAAGATGGAGGCCCCATATTTTGGGGTATGGTATTCATTATATTCCTTATAACTTTGGTTTTCAAATTAATGAGAAGATATTGACATCAATTTTAAATTGATACATCTTTTAGTATTGCAATAAACATGGAACTTTTGTGCCAGATAAAAAAAATTAAATGGGGCTCAAAGTTGTTAACCGTATCCATCTGCATTACACCTGTTTTTCACAATAGTCCAGCTTGAATTTCCTTTATCCCCAACAACTTTCAATTTTGGTGAATTTTGGCATGGCACATAAAATTAAGAAAACAAGTTTGGCACTTAAAATCTAGAAATTAAATTTTGTTTTATCTTCTAGCCTGTTCCAAAATTGAGTGAGTTGTGTGTGGTTCCTTTTTTGACTTAAAAATCTGCCCTTGCACCATATTGGCAGGTCATTGGTTTCAATTGGTACATATCAAATTATCGTATTAAGAAATGTCTACAAATAGATTAATATGTCATATGATTCAGGTTACAGCCCAGCAATCAGTAAGTAAATTCATTTAATTGTCCTCATTCTGTGGGGTTGGTAATGTTGAGCATTGTTTGAAATTTAAATTTTGGTGATTGATTTGTTTATCATAGCAGATCAACCGTCAGTTTTTTTGGTTGGTTTGGAGATTTTCTGTATTGCACTTTATTTTTTTGTTCATTTTCTTAATTGACTGTGTCATTTGTTCATGCTTAAAATGGTTAGTTAGGTTGCCAGTATTTTGTTAAATCTAACAATTTTGGCGCATTTGTTGTCTTCCATATCATTGGTGCTTGTATTATGATAGTACAATGTAGACCACATAGTTGAGATGGCAAACGGTCCAGACAATTACCAGTTAGACTATCTCATTTTTATTTCACTATTAGTGCATGCTATACTATTATTTTCCTTTGTCCCTCTATATTAGTGTGTCATTCAAATGTGGGTGGGGGACAGAGTGATCATTGTACTTGGCATCCTATGAGCAAAACTAACACTGTATTGCTATTTTCTGAGAACCAGCGAAAGTTAAGTGCAGAATAATGATGATGATGTTAACAGACAAGCACTGATAGTTTTTTTCCTAGCAAAAAGTATACATTTTGTTCCTAATGTGACCATTTGAAGCAACCAACTCATGACCTGTCTGATTCAGTGAATGAAAGTGGATTGTTACTTTAATAAAAAAATTTAACATGTTCTTACTTGAACTAAACAAGATACCATCATTGTATTATATTGCAGATCATTGATTCCACCTGTTGAATAATAATTGTTTTTTATATCAGATGTTTATTTTCAGTGCACACTGTAGTTTTAATTTAACATTTTGATATGTTTGAGTTTTATACAGTTGATCTGTAACTGTGAGCATCTTTCCTTGGCCTTTATATACATGACCTCTGTATGCAAGGTCACCTGTCAGACTTGCCTTTTTGAACAAATATCATGCACTAAAGAACATAATTGTTAATAGTAGTAGTAGTAGTCCTAAAGTTAACATCCAAACAAGGTTAATATATCCTGTTCACTTTAATCCATCAATAAATTCATCTATCACTGGCTCTGTAATAAAATCACTGTGACCATGCTTTTTTATGTGCACCTTAAAGAACACTATTATTTAGTGCTAATTGATAACTTGCATATGATTTACATAGATGACTGACTCTTTCTTGAAAATTCTTGTATAATTAATTTTAGAAAACAACTGTTCACATTTGAAGCAGTATTTGAATAAACCAGTTGCTTATCGCAGTGATATCTTATGTCAGAGTAATGTGATGATAAGAGAATGATAGTAAACTTAATGGTATTTTAGTTGCATGTAATACCTGAACTGAAACTTCACCTGTCTTTACATAAAAGGTTTTGTAAATATTGAATGACCTCGACCCTAATGGAAAAGGATATAAGTTGTATTTCTCCTCATTGAATCTTTTTCTTCAGAGATTTGATTCACATAAAGATATCAAAACTAACCTGTCATCTGACACAGAAGGTAACTCTTAATTTCTGCTGTGACATCACAACTGATTTTATAACTATTCAGGAAATAAATTACTTATTCCACTCTAATGATGAAAAAACTGCCATATTGAGATGATATTAATATGAGCATAAATTCAACCAAGTTCCCAGAAATTTTCAGCTTTAGGATACATTGCAATTACAAATATTTTCAGTAGAAATCAGACACTATAGTGAATAGTGGCAGCAACTGTACAAAACAAATTTAAATTTATACACATGACACCAAGAGATATATTTGCAGTTGTTATATTTATTTTTCAGTTATCATGGAAAACTCTTTAATTTCTGGTTTGTATCCATGCAGTTGCCCTGAATGTTCAATTATCATAAAGCAATCTACAATTTCTGGATGGTATCCATGCAGTTGCCCTGAATGTTCAATTATCATTGAACAGTCTATATTGTATGATTGGTACACAAGCTGTTGTTGTAAATGTAGAACTGGCAACACTTATGATATTGCCATAAGTCTTATGAAAATGACATATACAATATGGACTTGTGGAATAAAAGTAAAAACTACATAATATGATTGTTTTAGTATAACCTGAAGAATTTGCTTATCTTTGTTTAATTTGGATCCAGGTTTCATATTAGCTTTAGTGGAATCTGTCAGTGAACCATACTATTTTCATAGTATTACATCAGATGCTTTAAACTGCACCAGTGACTGATACATGTTAATATTCAGTGCAGAAGAATAAAAAGGAATATTTAGATTATTCTGAGTAAAAGGATGAAAAGATGCAATAATCTTTATTGTACATCACATGTCCATTTGAGCATGTCATGTAGTGGGAAATGCAATTGCTGTCTTCATGTGAAATGAAGAAAAAAAGTCAAAGAATTACATCAAGATGAGAGATAGAAACAAGCCAATTAGCTGCATAGAATTTTAACTAAAGTTTGGTTAACTGTACCTGAGGTAAATAAGGTCTATGTGTACTTTTCAGATGAACATAAAGTTTCCTGTCAAGGCATCAGTTTGGAATACAGAACTTTTAAGATGCACATTTCTCCTTTGAATACGTTCCCCAATCACATTACTTTAGGGATATTAGCCTGCTACCTCGCGAATCCAGCCCTACCAAAAGACGAAAATTCGTCTTTCCTGTCTATGTCATATAGACAAAGGGCAATAACTCTTGCCCATTACCTCCCCTTGCCGCCCGTTAGGTGTCGCTTCTTTAGTTTTTTAGCTTCGCTTACGCGAAAACACGTACAATTAGACCTCCAATGAATCCAAGCCATCTTAGTGTAAATTCTGACCATCCGAAGTTAAATTTGGAATTACTGTGTTGGATAATCATTCCTCTACAGGTCGTATACATTATTTTACAATATTTTCCAATTTGAGTGACTTTGTCACCTTTTCTAGACTTCGGACCAGGTTGCAACGTGGTCAAAGCATGTAATACATGTAGCACTCAATAATTTCGCTTATTCCGTATGTAACGTTTACGATATTAGCGACTAATAACGTGCTGCATTGATAATGTGTGCTGTATTTATCTTCTTTGACGTTTCAGTAGACTTCAAAAAAGTCTTTGAACGACCAATTGCGACTATTTAATGGCGGACTTCGTGTTGTAGTCACGAATTCACGTGCGACTATTTAATGGCGGAATTGCGTGTTGTAGTCACGAATTCACACGACACTTAATCATTTCGCTTCCTCCGTTAGTTACGGTTATGGAATAGCGACTTAATAGCGTACTGATTGTTAATTTGTGCTTTGTTTATCTTCTTTCCATTTCAGTAGACTTCGTCTCTGAACGACCAGTTGCGACTATTTAATGGCGGAATTTCGTGTTGTAGTCACGAATTCACGCGACACTTAATCATTTCGCTTCCTTCGTTAGTTACGGTTATGGAATAGCAACTTAATAGCGTACTGAATTGTTAATTTGTGCTTTGTTTATCATCTTTTCGTTTCAGTAGACTTCGTCTTGAACGACCTATTGCAACATGCTTACGGTGATAACTAGTGTGGTCATTAAGAGTTAACATGGCACGGAATAATTTGACTACTCCGTTAATAACGGTTATAGTATTATCGAATTAATAATATGCTGAATTTTTTAATCTGTGCTTTGTTCTCTTCTTTTGTCGTTTCAGTAGCAAAGTCGACAACGAAGGCATGAATGGCAAAATGGGTGTTGGCAATGTGGAAATGGAGGAAATTATGTTGACATGGTTTAGGCTGCCCAGTGGATGTAAATTTCACCGCAGGTCCGTGCATGGCTTTCGGGCCTGTAAGTCCGGACGCATGGAGTCTAGGCTGGATCAATTGGATCCATTTTATTATGCACTTTCGCCGTCCGTCCAGCCGACACCGTCAGTTCAGCCGGCACTTCAGCAGGCACCAACCGGCACTAGCCATACATCCGGCACCGTCCGTTCAGCCCAAATGGCACCGGACGGCCAGCCGACCTTCCAGCTGGCATCAACAGGCACCGGCCGTTCAGCCCAAATGGCACCGGCCGGCCAGCCGACCTTCCAGCCTGCATCAACAGGCACCGGCCGTCCACCCGGCAACGACCGTTCAGCCCAAATGGCACCGGTCGTCCAGCCGACCTTCCAGCCGGCATCAACCCGCACCGGCTGTCCATCCGACAACGACCGTTCAGCCCAAATGGCACCGGTCGTCCAGCCGACCTTCCAGCCTGCATCAACAGGCACCGGCCGTCCACCCGGCAACGACCGTTCAGACCAAATGGTACCGGTCGTCCAGTCGACCTTCCAGCCGGCATCAACCGGCACCGGCCGTCCATCCGGCAACGACCGTTCAGCCCAAATGGCACCGGTCGTCCAGCCGACCTTCCAGCCGGCATCAACCTATGCAGGCCGTCCATCCGGCAACGACCATTCAGCCCAAATGGCACCGGTCGTCCAGCCGACCTTCCAGCCGGCATCAACCTGCACCGGCCGTCCATCCGGCAACGACCGTTCAGCCCAAATGGCACTGGTCTTCCAGCCGACATCAACCTGCACCGGCTGTACATTTGATTTACGGAGATTATAGTGATGTACCCGTCAGTCAATCTGTACTACTGGTTACATATCACTACCATGAGAGAGATGTTATAGATGTATCTCCGTCCAATCAGACCATTCGAGAGGCAGGTGCCGGTCATAGCCGGACCTTCGCCGACATTCCGGCCGACCATATACCAGACAAATCAGTCGGTATCGCCGGTGTACACCTCCCGTCACGTCAAATACGTGTCGGTGTGATTTTAAAACAAGGGAGAATTAGTGACATTATCAGAGATGACGGAATTGAGTTATCTATGCCACTTGGTATGCGCTACCCAGATATGGCAGCTTTACCAGATGAGGACTTTCAGGCCGACCATTCGTCAGTTCAATCAGCCGTTAGTGCCGGCCGTCCATATGTTCACGGCTTCTCCACAAGGGAGATTTAGTGAAAGTGTCAATTATGACCGAATTGCGTCATCTAGGTCACCTGGTATGCTGTACAGATATGCAAGCTATACCAGAACCAACATTCCCTCTGAGCGAATGGTAGATGGGTGCACAGTGCTGGCCGCACTACATAAGCATTATGTAATTATTATTACCTTCTAGCCGGCACCAACTGGCACCGGGCGTCCATCCGGCAATGACCGTTCAGCCATATGGCACCGGTCATCCAGCCGGCACTAACCGGCACCGGGCGTCGATCCGGCAATGACCGTTCAACCCAAATGGCACCGGTTGTCCAGCCAAGCTTCCAGCCGACACTTGCCAGCACTGACAGTCCATCCGGCTCCGGCCGTCCAGCCCAACAGGCACCGGTCGTCCAACCGTATGGAGATTTTAGTCATATACCAGTCCGTCCGACTGTACCGCTGTACCAGCACGGGGACTTTTATCATACCGCAATCCGCATAAATCGGATTGACGAAGATTCTAGTGATGTTTCCGTCTGTCAATCCGTACTACCGGTTACATATCACTACCATGACTCTGATGTTGGCGATGAATTTCTCGATCCAACCCGACCATTCGAGCGGTCGGTGCCGGTCATAGCCGGCCCGTCGCAGGCGTTCAGGCCAAACATATACCAATCAATTCATTCGGCATTGCCGGCCGTCCATAGGCTATCAACTCATCCACAAGGGAGAGTGAATGCCTTTTTTAGAGATGACGGAATCGAGTCATCTATGCCACCTGGTATGCATTACCCCGATATGGATGCTTTACCAGAGCAAGATTATGCACATAGTGAGTGCGATGAATCACAGGCAAATCAGCTGTATGCAGATCCAACTATGGAACGGACTGAGTTCAGCTTCAAAGCCGCAGTGGAGGAAATTTTTAGGGTGTTAAGGCCCCTTCAGAATGCCCTCCACCTCCTGCTGCAATTACCGACTATAGGGTTAGTGCGTCGGTCGATCTGGATGAAGGGGAAGAGATTCTATCCTTCCGCCTCCTTCCCCAGTCGACAAAATTAAGGAAATTAATGACCGTCTGTCGACACGTATAGGGGATCCAGGAAATGCTAAGGCGTTCTTTTCTGAAAGCCAAGTACCAGCGTCGTTTTCAGGTCGATGGTACAAAACTCACTCCGATGCGTTCAATACTGAGGTCCTGGCTCGGGATAAAATAGGGCAGCAGTCCATATGTCTGCGGCATTGTCTTATAAAGTGGACAAAACTGTGTTCAATGCCACGTCCAAGCTGGTTCGAATGTAGTCGCTACGTCTTCACTGTTAGACCTAGCCTCCCTAGCCATTTTCAGGATCGCTAAAAAATCTGGCAATGAACATGCTTGGGATTCGACGGCCCGGTTAGCTAGGGTTCTTAACAGGGCAGCTCACCATTCCATGGCCAATGCGCTGACTGCTTCTGCCAACCTAGACCTGATACGTCGTGACGCATGTCTGAAGGGCACGTCGCTTAAACCCCATCATAAGCTGGCTAGATATGACCGACGCACATTTCACGTCCCTATCCCACGAGTAGCGGACATTCTCCGTTGTGCTTGTCGGGACTAGGCTTATCAGTTCCATGTCATACCTTTTGGCCTCAACTTAAGCACTTGGGCTAGTACCAAGGTTATGGGTTACGTCGTCACCCTGTTCCGCTCGACTTCATCTATTGCTTCGGCAGTATATTTGGATGACATCCTCCAGAAACATCTGTCAAGTTCTATTCTGCTCAAAGGCAGAAACGATCTTATATCACTTTACGTCATATAGGCTTTCTCGTGAACTGGATAAAGTTTGATCTCTGTCCAATCCGGATTTTGATCCATCTGGGTGTGGAGTTTCTCCCGATCTGAATCTGGTAAGGCTTCCTCGAGTTTGCGATTATCCAGATAATTGCACTCGTAGAGTCCGTTTCCGACAGGATACGCATTTTAGCGAGAGAGTTGCAGATCCTCGGATTATTCAATGCGGCAGCAGACTTGATCCCGATCAGCCGTCCTTTTATGCGCCCTTTACAAAGGACGTTGCTAGCGTAATTGCGCTCTTTTCAAGTCCCTTCGATCCCAGAAAACAGTCATGCTCACGCCAGAGATACAATCATTCTTGAGTCAATGGCACAACCCCTGTAGGCTGTCCACAGGGATTACTCTGGAGATACCCCAAGGGGATAACGGTATGTTCCGCCACTAATACCTACGGTTGGGGTGCCCACCTGTTGCCGAACTGCGATACTGTCAGCGGCACGTGGGTGCCAGGGGCGAGCCCTTTCCACATCAACCTTTCAGAAATAACGGCTGTCATCAATGCCTTTCATTTCGGGCAGGATCAACTCTTATTACAAACTGCCCTCATTATGTCAGACAACATTGTGGTGGTGCCTTGCCTCAAAACAAGGGGACACCAATCACCAGACCTGTGCAATCTGAACTGGCAATTTCTACATTGGTTCGACAATCTCCACCTCAATGTACAATTCAGACACATTCTTGGCAGACTCAATGTCTTGGCTGACACTCTATCTAGTCATTCACACAGAATGGTCACTCCATCAATCGGACTTTCTTCCAATTGACACACTTTGGAGACGTCCGATGATTGATCTTTTGCAACAAGATGGAATCGCAAGTTCTCCACCTTTCATCTCACAGGTTCCAGACCCAGAAGCTTGGGTCGTGGATGCTCGATCAATCGCCTGGGAAGGGTTGTGGGCATTCTCCTACCCTCCCACGGTCTTGGTACTGGAATTAATCCAGAAGTTAAAGGGTCAGAATTGTCAGATGGTTCTGATTACCCCTCTCAGATGGAACAACTCCTGGGTCTCCGATCTACTCAATCTAGGCGATAGATCTACCCAGGAAGATTACAGTCAGCACAAGTATTCACAAGCAACCGCGGCCAGGGGTGTTCCACCCCTGTCCGGACCGTCTTTATGTTCAAGCTTGGCTCTTGTCCAGACAGCCTTGCAAGACAAACAATTTAAATCTTTGATTGCGGAGAGAATCTCGAGAGCAAGAAGGCCCTCTACTCTGAAGGTTTACGAGGGCAAGTGGCATGTTTTCAGAGACTGGTACCATATCATTCACATTGTTCCTCTGAGTGTCACAATCCCTCAACTGGCCAACCTTTCTCTGGCTTTTCGAGGAGAAACATCTGGCTCCAGTTATTCTCAAATGTTACCACTCCATGATATCAGACACATTCCGCCATTCTGGTACATGTGCTATCAGCCATGACAAAGATTTGTCAGATCTTTAGACATTTAAAAAAAAAAAAAAAAAAAAAATAAAATTTAATCGACTTATATCCCTCACCCTGTTTTCAAATGGAATCTGTCCTGGGTTTTAACATGACTCAATTCAGACAGTATTGAGTCTTTAACCCACGATTAGTTAAAGCTACTATTATACAAATTTGGTTTCTTTATAGCCTTAGCTTCAGCATGCAGGGTGAGCGAGTTACATGTCCTTTCTAGTGACCCGAACTCTCTTTCATTTCGATCAGAGGGTTTGATGGTCCTCTTGACGCAGCCAGGCTTCGTAGTCCAAAATAGATTACCATACATTGCGATCAACGAGTCGTCATTAGCTCGCTTTCTTTATAGATAAGTCAGGATCAACAGCCATGTAAGATCCTGTTTGGGCACTCTAGCACCATTTCAATGCATAGAGGTGAGTCAGGTCACATACTAGCACCTCTTTCTTCTGGTGATAGCTGGGATATGAGATATCACCATTTAAGCCCTTGCTTCATGGCTGTAGTGGGTTATACGCTCGGCGTACTCTGAGAATTCGCAAATCAGTCACCTTATAGAAGCTGTTGCAGAGTCAACCTTCTACAGTTTTATCTTCAAGTTTGTACTCGCAGAGGCAAACATTGATTCTAGTAGGTCCGGTGTTGATCAGCCCAGACGCCCACCAGACCCATGTGCAACAATCAGCACAGCCTATTAGCTTCGCTGGATTCGCCAGATAAATTTTCGTAGGTAAGAAGATTTCAATAACTATCTTCTTAACCGCATAAAAGGGTCACATATCATGTGACCCTGGGCTGTGTTGCTGATTGAAAATTAGGAGACCGGGTTATCATTCACATGGGGAATCCAACCATCATTCCCTAGAGGATACCCGGGGTGGAGGTCGGATGCTCCGCATTCCCTCCTCCTATTACTTATTCTCCTAAAGTAATGTGATTGGGGAACGTATTCAAAGGAGAAAGCAAATTTTTTAGTAAATTATGTTTCTCCGAGAATACTTACCCAATCACATTACTAAGAAACCCTCCCAACCACCCCGCCATGCGAGCATCCTCGTGTTTTATATATCGCTCAGCTTAAAAACCAAAGAAGCGACACCTAACGGGCGGCAAGGGGAGGTAATGGGCAAGAGTTATTGCCCTTTGTCTATATGACATAGACAGGAAAGACGAATTTTCGTCTTTTGGTAGGGCTGGATTCGCGAGGTAGCAGGCTAATATCCCTAAAGTAATGTGATTGGGTAAGTATTCTCGGAGAAACATAATTTACTAAAAAATTTGCTTTTTCCAACTAGACAGTAGTAATACATATTTTGTTACACCTAACTGAAAGCTGGTCAAACTTATGGAAAAAAATCAACTGCCTTACTGAGACAATCTTGTTAGAGTTGTCAGCTCTGTAAATGTTCAATATTTAATAAAAACAATCTATCTACAATTATTTGGTTGGTATCCAAGCTGCTGTTATTGGTGGGAAGTGGCTGAACTATTACTACCAAATTGTCATGCTTATGTCGACGTTGAGATAAAAGATAAACATACATGTCGACAGAAGCCCTTGGTACCAGCTTGAACAAATCCTTTGTTTTCTAATCATTTATGTCGACAAGCTGCCAGTTCCGACCTATACTTTGTTCAACAATTAGTTGATCTTGCCGCCAGGCTTTAATGTCGCGGTAGGATTTAAAAAAACACTCTAGCCTTTTGTTTTGCCTATAAAGCTGGCCTCTCGCGGCAACTAAATACATGTGGTAGTGGAATCTGATCGATTCTTCCATATTCCACAGAGGTATTGCTAGGATTTAAAACTACGAGTTCAAGATTACCACCAGTAAACGTTGGGCATACTTGAAATGGCTATATTTCCAGACAAGTAGAAACTGCGGTTGCCATCGAGTTTAATTTTCAACATATTTGCCTTAAATTTGCTGTCCAGGAAATTGATGCGTACAGAGGACTCCTGTATACGTGATTTTCTGAATGCCAGATATATATTTTAAAAAATGCAACCAAATATGTGTGATTACGCGTTTCCAAGACCTTTGTAAAGTGATCGGTGATTAAAACAAGTTTATTTTGCTGTGAAAGTTTCGTTTTTAACTTTATTTACATTTATGATGGCTACCAACAGCAGTGTAAAACGCAAATTAAATTTACAGTTTCTGGAAACTAAATAGCTGGCTGTTAAGGAAGTTGAGAGATGAACATCTCGCAAAGAGGTCCATGACATTCTTTCACTTAAAAAAACACCCGTTTAGGGAGAGTGAAAACTGCCAAGTCTATAAAGAAAGTCTATGTTGAAGGTTACTGCGCTCTCCAAAGGAAGAAGCAAAAGACTGCTACATTTAAAGACGTGGAGGAAGCATCAAAATGGTTCAATGAAGTATTTGTGAGAAAAACTTTGTGTGGAGAACTTTGCTGCAACAATTGGCTGATTTTGTCGCTTTAATGTTCATCGGATACAATAGTATTTGTGATTTAATACACGTACTGTTGACAGTTTTTTTTTCATTTCCCAGTGAATAGCCCCATCCCCTTGGTAGCCTCAGTAAGATGGGAACAGACTGACCAAATTCTAGGCCAATTTAATAAATACATGTTCATGAAGCATGTAAATAACAACTATCCAACCATGTGCTAATGCCGACATTGATTATCATAATGTTTTTCATATCTGGATGTGATCGATGCAATATTTTATTTTGGAATTTACTACATAAAGGTAACCAAATATAATTTGTCAATATACAAAAGTATTTCACACTGATTCTGTCTTCATGTCCTCAAAATTTCCATTGTGTTCTCATAGTGTAAATGCTATTCACTGATGATAAAAACACATATTTCATCGGGCCTGAGGATGTCGACATAAACAGTTAGGACTGTATAACACAATAGATGGGATCCATAGAACTTGACCGAACGCATTACAACACAAGCTATGTGCCCTGAGGGTCTAATATAATGTCTTTTAATACATACCTGAGGGCAGTGATTCATTGCTAGGGTATAGTGTCTACACAAATTACACAATTGGAAAAAAGAAACTATGTAAATTAGACATACCTGTGACATAGCTGCCGTGGGTCTCATTTTTCCCATATTTTGGACCAGAATACGTGTGTACATTTTTCGTTTTAAAAATCCACCTTTTTATTAAACAATTTAATTAAAATTCACTGGCAAATTTCTGTTTTGAACTGGCATTCGGTTCCATTCTGATAGAATGTATTGCATGTATTAGGGAATTGAGTTCAAAATTATGATTGGTTCATTTGAAATCAAGGCTACCTTGCCTATCTTTAACAGTTGCTGCTATTACTGTATCATATTTGTAATATTCAACTGCAGATCATGTTGAAAGTGAAGTGGAAAACTCAGAATTTTCTTCAGGGAAGAAAAGAAAATAAAACTGGAAGGACAATTGTGCCATTTTGTATATGTGAAAGCATCTTGTAAATGAGAAAACTTTACATTTTGCAAATTGTGGGTCATGATTTGGCTACTAGGCATGGAGGCACCCATGACATAAATCAGCATGAAAATGCTAATAAAAATCAGCTTGCTGCTTCATCATCAACAACTCAGCCTGAACTTATGACATATATAAATATCAGAGAGAGCTTTCATGTAATTTGATCAAGGTTTAGTTTCCTAAATTTCTTTTGGGAGTAAACCTTCTTTTAGTTACAAGGGCTGCTGGCAATTTATTTTACACGATTTTTTTTTATTTTCTACACTTTTAAATTGCAAAGGATTACTCTTGTGCTAGAAAGAAAACAGTTCAATAAGAAAATCACACACAATTCATATCATCATTGTACGATGGTACATTAGAATTGATAATGATTGAGAGAGAAAAAAATATGGAGTCTGTTTCGTAGTCATGTTATCTAGAAACTTTCTCACATACTTAATGGACTGGAGATTATCTCTCACAGGTAAAGGAATGTATCTCTCTCTACTTCATACCCATTCTCCTAAGGTTTCATGATCATATAATGTATTTGAAGAGGAAACTAATGTTATTTTAGTTAAAAGTTTCTTCAGTAATAATTACCTGATTCGGCCTCCCCACAGTTACATATAGAGTGTGCTGTCCACTCCAGTATTAACTAAAGATTTAACAGGATTTGTCTGTAATCTTTATCATGAAGAGATCACTCTATCTGATCTAGCTGAGCAGATAACTTCTAATTTTACATCTACAATGTTTTAATATGATTTGTTAAGTATTATCAAAGAAACGTATTGTATTTTAAACAAAATTGGAAATTGTTGTACTTGTTAGGGGCATAATTTTAATAGTGTAATGCTTAACTGCTATTTTTCTTCCTCCCACTCCACTTGGATGTTTCATACTCTTGATCCAAGTCAAAAGAGGATGGTATTACTTTTATCATGTGTGACTAAGTGGTAAGACTGGGACAATGTTTCTTTCAATTCTGGTCTTCTGTTGCTAATTATTAACCTCGACTGGAGTCCTTGATTAAAAAAGCAGTGCAATGCAAAAGTTTACTGTGAAATTGCTTACATGTTCTTCTGTATGACAGAGTGATAATGTGCATAACTTGATCTGCAGAATATTTTGTACATACATTCTGCAGAATCTATGATCTGGCACTGTAATATCAATTAAATTAGTCATACCTGTTAGTGATAGTAAGGCTATAGCCATGACAAAACCCAAATTCAAAATTAATATAGTATACTGAAGTAAAAGCTTTGTTAAAAATGGAATTCATGGCATACCAACTGGTTGGTTTAATTCTAACCCATTTCATATCCCCACAGAAAAATAGAGCAGTTTATTTTCCTTTAGACGCCTGTTTGTGCCACCAACATTATCATTTTGTTTAACATATGTTTAAATAAGACATGTTTTGTGTACTTTTAATGTTAAAATCCAAATGTTTTTGGAAAAGTATTTCTTGTCACTGCTGCATATATTGCACTGGTACGCTTGTGGATTTGTTTTAATTTACAACATTACTAATGGATAATTATTTATAGAACTGATATATATTTTTTTTAGTTATCATTTCCTAATTTAAAAATTCAAAGATTTTGCTTGCTAGAGAAGTCACCATTAATAGATATCATGTCAGCTTATGTGGCCTGTGCAAATGCTTCATTTCTGACTCCTCGATTTCAGCTCCAGGTATGATGCAGATGCAGGTCATAGGTCAACAACCCCAGGTACAGTGGATGACCCGACCCCAAGGACCCCCTGGCTGTCCCCCAGGACTAGAGTACCTAAGTCAGATTGATCAGCTACTTGTCAAGCAGCAAGTGGAACTCTTTGAGCGTAACTGTTTTACTTTAATTGCTTATGCAACACAGATTCTTGTGAAGAATCAGTCCTTGTTATGTCCTAGTTTAATAGTTTATCTGTGTTTCTGCTGTGATCTGTCTCACAGTGAGATGAAAGTACCATCTACAGTCTAGTATTCCTGAAATATGCAAAGTTAGTATGACTCAGGAAGATAAATTAGTGCATGCTTCTAATAAATCTTGCCCATCATCTCCTCTTACCACTGCCAGGTGTTGCTAGTTTTCAAGCTTCAATGCTGTACTCATAATACATATATTACACCTTAAACAATCCAAGCCATCTTAGTGTTGAATCTAAACCATCCAACTTTCAAGTTTGGATTTATTGCATTTGACAATCATTCATTTAAGGGTTATTTGTTTTTAATAAAAATTCCAGATTTGTGTGACTTTGTCACCTTTACATACTTATCTATTTAAGACCATGTTATTACATGCCGTCATTGAACTTGTGCTGTCATTTACAAATTAGTGTAACACTCTTTACACATACTTTTTTTAGTAACCGGGGAACTATTAGCAAGTTAGTAACATGTTGAATAACTAATATATGGTTTGTTTTCTTTTCTTGTTTAGTTTCAGTATAAATGTTCAAGTAACACATGAAATGCAAAACATTCAATATCAAAGGGTACAACCACTTATGTACTAAGTGTACATTGTCTGTATCATGTAGCATGTGTAATAACTGTACAGGAAAGTCTTGGCTACAGTAGTCCTAAAAGCATAAAAAAGGAAAGAAAAGTGAAGTAAGATGAGGAAAACAAATGTTGATGTCCTCAGTATACATCCAAAGTCAGCCTCCATTGCAAGTATTCCTCCAACCTTTTCCTGACTCGGTGGGGGCAGGGGGCATTGTCTTCTTATTTATGCTTGCAAAACTAACAATGTAAACCTTCAATTGTGAAGGCTGACAAGGGAAAGTGGCATGTTTTCAGGAACTACTGCCATGTGAATAACATAATCCTTTTGTGTGCCTCAATCCCTCAACTTACTGAATTTGTTTCACTGGCTCTTTGAAGAGAGACATTGGGTTCCACTTGTTATCAAAGTATTTTGATCCATGAACTCAGATACATTGCATCATGACAGATGTGAGATTAGGCACGTTAATGATGTATGAGCCAATTTTTATCTCAGTTTACTAAAATCTTTCACTTTTTCTGAAATTAAATATGTCATGCGCTTTTAATATTGTATAATTCAAAAATATTTGAGCCTTTGGCCCACTCTTTGCTAAAGTTATTTGCATACAAAATATGTTTCCTGATAGCTTTAACTTCAGCATGCAGAGAGAGTGAGTTACATGCCCAGTCTGTCAACCCAAACTGTCTTTTGTCCAGATTGGATGATTCAGTGGTCCTCTAGACTCAACCAAAGAAAGTTTACAGTCTGTCAGCAATCATAGGGTTGTTATTCACCCGCTCTCTGCCATGGACAAGTCAAGAGTAACTACCATGCAAAATGTCATCTGCACACTCAAGCACTACTTGAAATGCACAGACAAGTCATGATATGTGTAAACACCACTTTCTTCCAGTGAAAGCCATGAATAGGATAACATCCCCTTCAAGTTCTTGCTTCATGGCTGAAATGGATTATATGCTTGGCAAAGACATGGAATTTCTGACAGTGGAGTTAAAGAAATTGATTATTTTAAACTTCATTAAGCACTGATCAAATAAAACACAATAAAATTTTGATCAATAAATGGTTTTATTTCATACATCAAGAGTGAGTCCCCCTAACAGTAAATATCAAATGATTTCCAGTGTAGTCTAATTGAAAAATTGAAATGGTCAACTGGGTCGCTTTGGGTAATTACCAGTTGACAATCAGTCAATTTGAATTAAATTTTTTCCGAAAAGTCTGTTATGTCTTTGATATAACATACAAGGTAAGTACTAATTTAGTTTTGTTTATATTTCTCTCTTCCTGTTGTATAACAAGAGTTAGTTCCCCTATTAGTTGATCTCACTTGATGTCCAGTGTAGTTCTGTCAGAATGAAATTCATTTCTTCTCAAAAAATCTGTTATGGCAAGTTGTGTCCAATCATCCAAAATCTTGGCACCAGGAACCTGGATGGACCTAATGTTTGAAATGCAGAGACTAATCATTCACACCCTGGAAAGTTTTTGTTGCCAACAGTATCTTTGTATCACTGCCACAGAATCTGTAGGAGACACTTAGCAATCTCTATTACTTCTTTAAAGATTCTCCAGATAGAATAGATGACTATTAAAAGGCATCTGGTATCAATAGCTGCCACCAAAATTCTGTAAGCACAGGTGGCATTAGTACTAATATTAGTACCCCTACTCACATGAACTGGGTACAAACATGTGCATATTTGTGTCAGTGGAGCCTTTTTTTAGCCAAATATCAACAATATGACCATGTTCCTTTCATATTATGAAATAAAATTGAGTATTCCTCCTGTTTAATACTGGAAATATTGCAACTCTTTGTAGAAATAGTTATAAAATCTCATTTACTCAAATTGGTAGATGAAATTGCTGAAAAAGCCAGAAAGGACAGGACAATAGCCTGAGCCTACTAACTGCATCCAATTCTCTCAGAATAACTGCAAAAGTGAAACAAGAGACTCTGAAGGACCTTGAAAAGGAGACAGAGCAGAAAAAGTTATCTTCTCACTAAATACAAGAAATCAATTGGAAAGCAATGTTTTGTAATATTGTAAATAGGAACACATACAAAGACTACATAGGAATATTTCTTTTTTTCTTTTGAATACAAAATACATTGAACATTGGATTATGACATGAATTACTACATGAAGTCAAGGTTTGCAAGTCTAGGCAAATTTAAAATTTTGTCATTTATTTGTTTTTTTCTTCATAGATGTCATTCTTTAAATTCAATAACTTGAAAATGCAAGATTATGGTCCTTGAGTTTTGTGAAATGGCCCTGGAAAAGTTTTGGAAGAGTCATCAAATTTGTTTAACTTAAAACTGCAGGAACTAGGTGAATATGTATTCACTATTACTAATTTCATGCTTGGTAAATGCCTGTGGTTAGAGTTTTAAAATTCATAATTCTCTGTGTCCTCTGGATTGAATTATGCATGAAGTAACAAAGATTATTATGTGTGGAACATAAACATTCCATGAGATAGAACTACGAAAAAGATATCCTTAGTACCTTACATATATTAAACAAGGTAATATTGTAAGCAAAGTATTTATATGGCAAAAGTCCTTGCACATTCATTTTTTTTCTTCAGTTGTCACAGGATGGGAGACAGCCAACAAGTACAAAATAAGTAACAGTATGGGCCAGCAGGTCTACTTTGCAGCAGAAGGTAACCCACTCTAACGTTCAGAGATAAGACTTGTGAGAGCACATACAGTTTAGAATGAAAGTTCTCACATAACTTCTCTAGATGATTACTATTGATCTGTTGGTTCCCTTTTCTTTCTCAGAATTATTGCCCTTATGTAGAACCCTTAGAAACAAAGAAGAAGTCTTGAATCATCAAGTATACTCTTCCCATTTAGCTATATGCAAGAGTGATCGGCAAGTTCTATTGTTAGAACTTTTACTAAAAAGTAGTTAACTGCTTTTTTTATGACATCGCTTCTGTTATAATGCAAACAAATTGACAAAGACTCCAGTTTCCATTATCTGCAGTGATTGACAAATCTTCAGCACTGCTAACCACAATGATGGAAATATTCACTTGCAGTTTATACTCACTATTCCCTTGTGATGGATATATTTGCTCTGTATGTCAGTGTAAGGGATGTTCTTATTTGTTGATAAATGGGGAAACATCCCATTCGACCAATTAAATCAGAGTTAAGAAATAATGGATTTTGATGCGAAAGATTTTGCATACTTAAGATTAGAGCTGGATACCAAATGTATGCCAGCCATTAAACTTTTGGCTTAATCATTATCTCTTTTTCAGCAAACTATATTTTTTCATGAGACTACATATGGATTATGCTTTTCTGCTACATTAAAAAGTAAAATAAAAATAAAGCAATGAAATGTTTTTGTCATTTTACTGTCATCTTTTTAATTGCACTTTTATAAATTTGAGAATATTCTTAAGAATGTGACTGCTGCATAATAGTAACATGCATTTGACTTTCCTTGTTTGCTATTTAAAGCAACTGTATATGACCCCATTCCAAGAAAACACATTTCTTCAAACATGCACAAATTCATTTTATTGATCAGCTAGTTCGGTCGTGAACCAGTCTATATTTTTAAAGAAAATGGTGCCAGATGTTAGATTTACGGTATGAGTTGTGGATATTTTAGGATGGAAAATGTTAGAGCAGATGGATCCTTTCAAACTTCGAAACATGTCAGATCAGAAAAAGTTACTAATTAACACTCATTAGAAACTTTAAGAGAAGCATATGCAAGTAGTTTAATGCAGCAATCTGAGCACCTGACCATGATCATTGCCGAATTCCAGTTCATGATCATTACACCTGCTGATAAGTTGAAGTGAGTGTTGAATATTAACAATTTTTCAGTATATTTTGTCAGATGCTTAACAGAAGTTTTCATTACAACCATGGCCATCCTCGAGATCAATTTCCAGTTCCTGGACAAGTCCATTTTTAGCGAAGGGGCAGATGCATAAATACGCATGTATGTACATAGAAGGTAGATTTTATAGGTGGCAAAGGGATATAACTTTTAACCTTACCGTAATTAACGGAAGTATCTGGGAGTAACCAAATAGAAGCAATGACGTCGCTCTATTTGCGGGAAATAGACTTGCCCCAATTGTATGTAATATGGTGTCGTGTTTTTATGAAAACTTTCGTTAAGCACAGACGCACAGACGATAAAGGTGTTATGGACACCCTGGTCGCAGTCAGGTTAGAAATGATAAATCACTGAATGAACTGAGTAAGATTTATTGACTTTTTATTTTGTTTATGGTTTTCGTTACTGAAATCAGCAGGGGGGGGTACAAACAAATGTGAATACAGACTCAGACTATAACAGTTTTCAAGTTAGAGGGATTAGAAAAATCATAATAGAGGTAGATGCTCTAACTTTAATATATGCACTGTTTAATATATAAATCGGTGAACTACAAAAAAAATAATTGTACAAAATTGCCCAACTACTCAAGTAATCAACTCTTAACAGCCTTTGGCATCCAGACTAGCTGCAATAGTGACCTCACCAACCATGCAGCACAGTTGATCACTACAGCAGAAATGTCAGTAAAAAAGTTAATGATATTTTTAATTTGCACTATGGATAAACATTGATGCGAGTTTCTTAATGTATGATAGGGCACCAAAGGTCCATGGTCATGAGGATGGGGAGCAGAGAGGGTGTAATTTAGAAGATTGATATTATAGCACAGGCAAGACATTATTTTACTTACACAAATTCAGAAAATATTGTTTGCTGTATTTTCAGAATCTGATGCATGCTTAAGACAGTGCTGTGGGGCAAACCGAGGTTTTACTATACATATTACAGATAATGCAGGACAGGTAAACCTACATGACAGATTCCATTATTGCATATGTAAAGAAGTGTTCAATCCAGAAATTGAAAATGTTGGGCCTACTGGGTCCAACCAGCTCAGCTAGTGGGTCATGTATAAATCTGTCACCCAGTCACACTCTGCCTCCCCTGTCATGAACCTCTAACAATAAATGCAGCAGTAACATTGATAGAGTTTAAATTGTAGATTTTCTGTATGTTAACACCATTTTGTACCCAGGATACTTAATAACAGACATTTTCTCTAATCCAGTAAAATTGATCTGTTTGTGATTCTTTGAGAAGTGAATGATACGCTTGAGGGGCACTCGATTCAGGGAATCTCAAATCTGTCATTGTGAACTTTTATCTTTATTTTCTCAAGTCTTATTTATGTGCATTATTCATGGCATAAAGTGAACGCTCATGTACCAGAGATGAAATGTAAGGGTCATTAATGTTAGGCCGCAGCCTTAAATAAACCCTGGTAAAGAGATTCAAGAATAAAAACTTGTTTTTTCTTCTGATAACAGATGTTTTAAGGATTTTGCATGTGCTACCTTGATCTTTTTTGTTCTATACCATCTACAGAGTTTTAACATATTATAACCGGAAAGATGATTGACTCCTCATTGGCCCACATACATTTATTTTAAGAATTACAAGAGTTGGCCGCTCCTCACTCAATTTCAAGGATGTGTGCAAGAGAGACATGAAGGCATGCGACATTTCACATGATAGCTGGAAACCTACCAAAGCCCAAAATTGATGTTGAGTGCGAGTCCGATGTACGTGTTCGATGGACAGTTACATTTATTCAAGATACCCATGTCTGAACAAGCAGACATTGTAACAATATGACTAACATTTTTTTTTTAAGCGATGTTAAAATTCCAAATCACACACACACACAGAGTACATAATTGTAGCATAGTGGTGTGCCAACATTCTCTCCACCATTATGCATTTTTAAAATGCACAAAACTTCATATAATACCAGTTCTGCTTTCAGAAGTATGTAGAGGTCATAATGTAATAATTCTAGCAATTTAGCAGGACAGAGTCTGGATTTGTGAGATATTGGATCCATTGATTACTTGTTATGATGGGATCATGTTGAATGAATGATTTTACCATAAATATTTGGATTTTCAGGAGGTGATCAGAGTAAGCAGGGAGTTCAAGTGTTGTGCTTATCAGTGGTGTGCATGTATAGATGCATGTGCTCATGAGGTGCAGATAGAGGCCCCCCCTGGACATGTTGTTGGATATGTCAAACAGCAGTAAGGCTTTCAGACTAACAGCAGTATGATAACAATCATAGTTTAAAGCTTGAACAACTGCTTCAATGTAAAAATAGAGAATGTAATTTAATTTTAGCCTTGTAGAAGTTGGGGGCCATCCATTTAATATGTTTGCATGGAAGGGCAAGGGGGACATATAACCCATATGCATACACTTGCTAATTTAGGAGTTTACTGATAATGTATGCATGCATAGAAAACCGGGAAATGGAGTTTGATAATTTGTCATGCAGCTTATTTATTTGATTCCGCATGGATGTTCAGTGTCAGTCTATCTGTTTTATTAAACACATAAATATTATTAATCCTTGATCATTTCTGCATAAATTAAAAATATAGACCGTCCTACAGAATTGAAGATGCATCAAGCATACATACGCATTTGGGGTGATGTAAAAAGTTCACATGTATAGGGAGGGGAATAGGGGTCAAGCTTTGACGGATTTTTGCATACATACTAAATGGATGCCCCTTTGCTTGTCTTTAATATTTCTTTCATTACTTTATAAACTATAGCACTATGATAACAACCTTAGTTAACAAATCAGTAAACTATTCTTAAACAGTGCTTGTCAAAAAAATGTTGCATGCAAGTTGGTGTTAGCCTTGTTGAAGTTGCATAAATGTGATACCTCCCTGAGCATGATAAAAATTTCTTTATTCGATAGATTTAGTCAAAATGATTTAGGGCTGTTCCATTGAAACATACTTGGTACCCAAGGAGGCAGTTTTGCAAAATTATATGCCATGGTACTTTAGTTTCACAGATTTTATATTAAAATGGTAATACAATTATAAATTAAAAGGGCCTTTTCTGGATCCCATATATGTTTTACTGGAACAGCCCTTATATATAGGACACTAGAGATACAAGTTATTTAACTTTACTGATATTATCGCCAGTCAGGTTCATACAGTGCCCTTTCACCTGTAATTTGGTGTTTTGTCATCTATTTTCCATATGTACTGTGTCTAGCAGTTGGCACGTACTTGTAAACACAGCAACTTGAAAAATACTTTTATCAAAAAAAATGTTGATATATTGGTAGTAATTTGAAGGAGTTCAGTAATCAAAACTTTGTGATAAAGAAGATGGTTAGATTTTGAGTGACAGCTTGTTTTGACAGTATATTGAACAAATGCAAATGTATCTTAATCAAATTTGATGATGTAAGTATATCTCAACTAAATCTTAGATTAAGCAGTATTGCCCATGGTCAAATATTGTGACTTGAACTTTAATGACATGTAAACACCATTGCTTGAATAAAAAGATATGGATTTTTGTTAAACTTGGTACGTGGGTTCAATAACCATAATTATTCAATTTAATAATTCAACTAAACTTGAAATGATCATGGTCTGTAAAAAGCTCAGTATATATTATTATCAGAATAGGAAGTAGGTGCATTAAATTTGGTATCATCCCAAATTAGCAAATTTTACAAAAAAGAATTATATTAAAATTATTTTCAAAAAATGACAGGACACTAATTGTGGCAAAAATGTAAGAAATACATACCTGAATAGGAACTTTCTCTGCAGCAAAGCTGGTTTTATTTTGACAATCATTTAAATGTTTGTCTTTCAACATGATTACAAAAGCTAATTGGGGCCCCGATGTGGTCTAAAGCATACACTGTTACAGATCACTGCCATCTCATCTGTCTGTGTGGATTCGGGTCTCAGTCTCGGTAAATGTGGGTATGTGAGAAAGCTTGCCGGTAGCTTTGCATTGGTCGGTGGTTTAACTTTATTGGGTTTTCCCAAATTCTTCCTCACCACCTATACTGGCCACCATGTATAGCCTATCTTATGCTGACAAATGGCATGTAAACCTAATTATTATCTTCATTGGTAACATCTTTATTGTCTGATAAATAGGCCAAGTCGCATTGGAAAAATAATCTTATTTTGGTAACATCCTTATTGTCTGATAAATAGACCAAGTCACCTTTGAAATAATCTTATTTGGTAACATCCTTTTTCTCTGATATATAGACCAAGTCACCATGGAAATAATCTTTTTTGGTAACATCCTTATTGTCTGATAAATAGACAAAGTCACCTTGGAAATAATCTTATTTGGTAACATCCTTATTGTCTGATAAATAGACCAAGTCACCTTTGAAATAATCTTATTTGCTAACATCCTTTTTCTCTGATATATAGACCAAGTCACCTTTGAAATAATCTTATTTGGTAACATCCTTTTTCTCTGATATATATAGACCAAGTCACCTTTGAAATAATCTTATTTGCTAACATCCTTTTTCTCTGATATATAGACCAAGTCACCTTTGAAATAATCTTTTTTGGTAACATCCTTATTGTCTGATAAATAGACAAAGTCACCTTGGAAATAATCTTATTTGCTAACATCCTTATTGTCTGACAAATAGACCAGGTCACCTTGGAAATAATCTTATTTGGTAACATACAATTTTTTTGGGTAACATCCATATTGTCTGATAAATAGACCAAGTCACCTTGAAAATAATCTTATTTGGCAACATCCTTATTGTCTGAAAAATAAGCAGTTTGTAAATTTGGCCTAGTCATCTTTGAATTTCACTTTGATATGGCCTTTATTTGGTAGTTTAGTGTTATAAACAAAGCAAACACAAGTTAAAAGAATGATATTTACGAAATATGGTGTTGCTGAAAGTATGTGCAGGTTAAAACATTTGATCTATTAGACATGTCCATCAAATATAGTGATTTAATGACTGCTGATGGCAAAACCATTAATTTTTCCAATTTTTATTTGCTAGACGGAGTTGCTGGGAGCCTAGGTATAAAATACTTGATCACGACCATCACAAAAAGCTAGTCATGCAGGGACCCTGCTGTATGATGACTGGCCCATGCTGCACCTGGGATCATGATTTCATTGTAAGTACATAATCTAGTGTTTCATGGAGCTACAATTATTGACCACATTTACACTCAGAAAAATAAAGATTTACTTTTTTTGAAAGAGAAATTAGAAGCATTTTTGTTTGACTCCAAAAGGCCACAGAGAGATCAAATATTTTATTATGACCATCACCGAGATGATTTATCATGTGTCCTTTTATACTTGAGTAATTTATAGCAAGATTGTACCATCATTGGAGATTTTGTTATGGTCTACATTCAGAATCAGTCCTGCAAGAACACACTTGAGTCTTTCAGTAATATCATTCAGACATCTTTATATGGTTTAGATTATTTTAATATATGACTGTATCTGATTGCATGATCTTTTGATATGGTTGTCATATTAGCAGGGTATATACTATGATGCCTGTAGATCTGTCCATTAACTTTTCATTTTTTTTGCAAGATAACTTAAAGATTCTATAGCATATACCATTCACAAAACTTAGTGGATTCCTTTCACTTAGAAACTTAGGATAAGGAAGTTTCCTATTAGTTATCAGAATATCAAAGGTCACTGACTGAATGAAGATAAATCACTTCCACACAATAACAATTGTTCTATGTGATATACTTGAATGGCAATTAATGGAGAAGAAATAAATCATTTGATTTTGGGGGTCGAAAGGTTAAAAGACAGGATCATTGTTAATGAAGGAGGAAGAATGGTTTCCATTCAGTAACATTCTCTTTGAGGATTGTTTACAATTAGGGTAAGTAGAAGATTGGAGGTCAAAGGTCACAGTCACCTCAGCCAAACAGTTTTGATAATTCACTCTTGGAGTAAGGAAGAAGCCCATTCATTTGGGTGACAAAATATTTAAGGTCAAGGTCGCTGTTTGAAAGAAGAAAAATACTTTCTGCACAGTAACTTAATATTCTACATCACAGACCTGGACAAAACTTGTGAATAAGAGTAAGGAATATGACTGTTGATTCAAATTCACTGAGTCTGAAAGAAGGTAATAAGTTTTGGCATAACAGCTTTTGTTCTAGACCAAGTACTTTTCCTAGAATATGTGGAGGGCATGCACTTAAGTTATGCAATAATTTTATTGATTGCGGGATGAAAAGCTCAAGGGCAGGATTATTCTGGCTCAGAGAAAACTGTTCTGCACTGCAGAGTAATTTTTATTCTAGAGTAAGTTTATTCACCAGTCTTTCTGGATACTCTGTATTTGGGATCATAAAGCAACGTATTAATTCTGGGATCTAGAGGTCACAGTTATTAGAAAATTATGATTTTAGCACAGTAAATTAAAATCTTAATTGCAATCCGTGACCAGCTGTCCAGGTCATCAAGACCCATATTCTCCAGAGTCAACCATATCCTACTATTTCCATATTTCCTACAGGATTTTTCAAATGAAGCAGATGTATTGTTACATGGTTAATCTGTTTCCCAAACAGAGATAGGTGGTGGTGGGGTGTTCTACAATATAATTGTCTTTTTGTTCATTGCACTTCTCAGTATCTTGGCATAGGAAGAATGTAGGGGTGCAAGTTTTCCTTATGTTCAGAAGATTCCATAACCCGGTGTTGTGGAGAAATATTTAAATCTGTGACTGACTATCATATCTATTTAACCTTTGCATGTAGGTGTATTCCAAGGATGGTGCTAATGAGGTGGGAAAGGTGAGCAAACAGTGGAGTGGATTACTGAAGGAATACTTTACGGATGCTGACAACTTTGGGGTGTCATGTGAGTCTAATTTTATGCTTTTCAAGATGTAGCATATAGCTTGTTGATTATCCATTTTGTAGGGGAGGGGGTGGTCATTTGAATAGCTTTGGTTTTAGTTTTTTTCCAGTATAACTAGTTCACTTCATATTAAAAGTATATCATATAGTCATCTGCTTAGTGTCACTCCACAATTGTTCAGTGTGACCATTGGGTCAATGATTGTTTCTGTAATGGGGACATGGGTAAAGTGTTTGGTTTAGATGTTGAAGTTTTGTAACCCACATATTCAATTCACTTTATATTTTGAATATAATATGATCACATACTCTGCTTCATGCATTATCACTCCTGCACTTTGAGTTTTACTCCTAGGTTGGGTTATATGATCAAAAATTAAAATAGGAACACATTTGATTAAAGATTTTCTTTGAAGTTTTTTCATTGCTTGTATTTCCACAAACTCTTGGCCAGTTCACTTCATGTTTGGAATAGAACATCACATACACCCCTTTTCTCAATGCCACCACTTCCCTTGGAGATGGTCATTGGGTCAAGAAATCAGTACCACTCCTGTTCCTGGGTGTGGTCATTGGGTCAAGAAATCAGTACCACTCCTTCTCCTGGGTGTGGTCATGGGGTCAAGAACTCACTACCACTCCTGCACTAGAGATGGAAATAACGTCAATAATTCAGTACCACATATATTAATTTGTCCACATAATCTTTTGTCAGAATATGGCATTTTCCAAATTCAGAGTTTCAAGACTAAAATAGTTGGAATGGTTAAGAGTTTCACCATAATTACATAAAGAAATTGTAAACACTTTTACAATTTGGTATGCAGCTTTAAATTGATGGGATCTTGAAAGGATTTTTATTTTCAGCAGACCATATATTCAGTTAAGGAAATATATGATTCCAGATTGCCTGTTCTAATACTGATTTCAGCTTTGTCGGTTTGTAACTGAATTTATTGGGTTTTTTTTTTTTTGTTGAAGTAACCTTTATTGAATTTGACTTCAAGTGCTACCTGCATAATTTAGATGATACATGGTCCCAGATTGTCTGTCCAAATAAACTTTACTTTCAGCAGCACAATTTTACAAAGGATTGATGTTCAGTTTCAGTTAAATTTGGTATGTGCATCGTATTAGTGAGATCTAAGATATGTTCCATTTCCAGCTTTTTGAATCATAATATACAAGTGCTATATCTCTTGATTTTGTCTCCCTTAGATTGCTTTCCACAGCATTCCTTACTTATGAATGTTAGTTGGTCAATTCATTTTGATGTATAGCTTTATACTGTGATATTGGATGCAGTTTGTGTTTTAGCCATATACTTCATTTGGGAATAATTATAAGGATATACCATTAATTTGGAGTAGTGATGGCCATTTTACTGGGTTTGTTTGTCAACTATTTTATCACATTTGTAATACCAGTAATTACTGAATTCATTTTAATCAGATTCTTAATGTAGCTTTATATTAATTAACTTGTGCATGAATCTGGTTGCAAGCAATTTATATATAGTTCTGGCCCAATATTGTTGAATGATTAATATTTTTATCTAGTAATCCCTATTAAACAAAATTTGTATTGGTTAAAATTGCATCATGCTCTTTTACTAACTTGAAGCTATAGCTATTAAGATCACCAAAGAAAACTACAATGAAACTCCTCATAAACTAACCATCATCAAGATAGGCATTGTTTTGAAATCACAAATTTTTCACTCTGTATCACCATCTTTACCCCCCCTCCATAAACCAGAACCACTCAACTCCAAATACCAAAGCATATTTCAATCCTTCATTTCAATTTTAAGCTCTAAAAAAAAACATATGACCAAGACGCAGTCAAAACTTTGAAATATATTTAGCTGCTTAATTCCTGACATATGCTGGAACAGATTAATTATGATTTTCAAGTGCTGTAGCAAGCTTATCTGAGACAAAAAGTCATAATGGCATACAAAGTTGAAATTATACTTAATATACCTACTGACACAGATTTGGGCTGACACAAGGCAAGTCTGAAATCTATGCATCATACAAATGAGCCAGTTTTTTAAGGCAAATTATTCATTTCTAAATGCTTGTTAGTAAGCCTTTTAAGAATATGTTTATCTAATTGCAAAGATGTTATTGATATGTATATATGATCAGCAGAAAGTTTATTTGTTTAAATTAAATACCAAAGTTGGTTATTAGCCAGACATACAGCTTTAGATGCTCATAATGCTCATCTATCCGAAACAGACAATGTGGTGTTCTGACACTCCGTGTCACTAACTTGATTTTTGAACTGTGAACATTAGAAATTATATAAAGTATTTAATCATTATTGAGTATCATTTATAATTCTAATGGACTTATCAATAAAGCTTTAAAACTTTTTTCATTCCTGAAATGTTTATTGTTATAAGGGCTGTCTCTCTACATAGAACAACTTGCAGAATATGATTTTCAGAAGAAACATGTGTTTATGGCAATTTTGTTTATTAATTGTATTTCTTATTAAAAGTAAATAGCCCAACAGCTTTCTTAATTTTGTGCACTTGTACATGCACACTGATGTGTCTCATAATTATAGTCTTTATCTCCCTCACCTCCTATAAAATTTTGGTTTGGGAGGAGGGAGGGGTTTAAAATCATTGAATTACCAAAAACCTCAAAAACAGCAAAATTGGTCCTTAGCACATCTACTTTTAATGTGTGTCACTGTGTTTATACTATGGCTTTTTTAGGTTTCTGTATTTAGTCTGCTATAAACTTTCAGCTTTAATAATTAATCATCAAGAATGTGATAAAATACCATTTTCATTCTTTTGGTAATGACAATTAAATTTAACCTGTCTGTATTTCATTATATGTAGTCAGTATATATCTGCAGCGGAAAACCCTTGTACTACAATATATAATCAAAATACTAATGTGCTATAAAACGGTATCTGATGACATTGTTACATGAAGCAGAGTTTATTATATACAGTGAAAAGTTGTTAGAAATACTCGTTTAAAAATATTCACACCAGATCCTTTCTTTTTTCCCCCACCAGTCCCCATGGATTTGGATGTGAAGATGAAGGCAGTTATGCTTGGAGCTGTTTTCCTTATTGTAAGAAATACTATTTACTTTGTTATTATAGAAAGGATGAAATTGTCAGATTAAAAATGTTTATATGGATAAAAAAAAAAATCAATTTGTCTCTGTAAAGATTGCAGTCAGAGTATTATAAGTATAAATAAATCACCCATGACTCTGGCATTCTCCATAAAATATTATTATACTTGTTTGTATCTTCATTTGTTCTCTGTGGTATAGCAGTGTTAGGGACCAGCTACACACTGCTAAAAAAGACCGCCATAAGGCAGAGAGGCTTTGGTTTTCCACCAGACTCACTATTCATAAACAAATCTGTGAAGACGCTAAGAAGAACATCACAAACATAGTCCATTTATCCAAATTATCCCACGACAGTACTAAGATGACAGATAGTTCCAGCTGCACAAAGCTCTTTAAGAATACTAACAAATGAATGTCAAGTAACAAATGTATACCCCTTCCAACTAGCTTCTCTCCACTAGACCTTCCGGACCTGTATGCAGATTTCTTCTGTGACAAGGTGCAAAACATTTGAGATAATTTCAATTGACATGTTGTCACCATACAGTTACGATACAGAATTTCAATGACAGCTGTTTTCAGCATTTTAACCTCTCCCTATGTATTAAGTACGGACAATTGTGATAAAGAGTGCATCAAGTCATGTGAACTTGATCCAATTCCAACATCACTGCTGCTTGAGTGCTTAGATCCAATATTGCCTTTACTAACTGATGTTATTAATACCTCTCTTTCATCTGGGGAATTCCCATCATTTTTAAAACTGCCATTTTAAAACCTCTGTTGAAGAAACCAACACTCGACTATAATGATCTAAAGAACTACCGTCCAATTTCTTATCTCCTGTTTCTATAAAGAAATCTTAGAAAAGTTGTTCTTTTTTTTTCTTTTTTTTTTTAATGGTTTAACGCCATTTTTAAGCACAATATAGGCTATACATGGCGGCCAGTGTTAATGGTGGAGGAAGAAACCGGACAAAGCCCGGAAAGAACCACCGACCCACGAGAAGCTACTGGCAAGCTTTTCTCACATAACTACATTTGCCAAATCTTAGACTCGAACACACGCAGACAGAGGTAAGATGGCAGTGGTCCGTAACGGACAGCGCTTTAGACCACTCGGCCACTCGGGGCCCCGAAAAGTTGTTCTAACTTGTATCTCATCTGAATTCAAACAGTCTTTTTAGCAGTGTACAGTCTGCATATTGTCCTTGTACAGTACTGAAACTACTCTTCTGAAAGTAGTTCATGACATTCTCTCTGCTTTGGATAGCGGAAAGAATACAGTCCTCACCCTCCTTGATTTGTCTGCAGCATTTGAAACAATAGACCATGATATATTACTTCACCGTTTCCAGCATGTATTTGGCATTCGCAGTACAGCCTTATTGTGGTTCAAGTCCTATTTAATCAACAGGACACAAATTGTGTCTGCAAATGGAATACACTCCAGGACAGTTGATCTGTGTTGTAGTGTTTGATAGGGGTCTATTCTTGGACCTGTTCTCGTCATTCTGTACACTCAGCTGCTCACAAGTGTCATAGATTATCATCCAGTGTCTCACCAATTGTACGCTGATGACATCCAAACATACGAATCTAGCCACCTAACTGAAGTTCATGCTACCGTCCAAGGAGTAGACAGGTACATTTATGACGTGAAATAATAGATGACATGTAACAAGCTGCATATGAATGATGATAAAACTGAGGTCGTTCTGATCACAACGCAAAGACTTTATCATTCACATCTTTTATTTCAAACAATAAATATCAGCAACATCAACATTAAATTTACAGTCATTATGAAATCTAAGTGTTACTCTGGACAGTAAGTACTCTCACACTGCACCAACATGTCATAAACATATGCAAGGCTGCATATCTTGAGCTGAGACTCATCAGCTCCATTTGCAAATATCTTAAAAGTTGATGCCATTAAAACACTTTCAAGACTGGACTACGGTAACTCAATTCTGTCAGGTTTGTCTCAGTATCTGCTCCAGAAACTTGCAAAAGTTCAAAACACAGCTGCTCGGATCATCATTTGAGTACCAAAATCAGACCACACCTCCCTGCCACTCTGTACACTACACTGGCTATCCATTTGATCCAGAATCAGATACAAAATTTGTTCTCTGTGCTATGTTTCACTGACGGACTCCAGTCCAACATACCTATCTGGCCTCACCCATGTGTACACACCAGCAACATACTTACGCTCCTCTTCTGACAGTAGTATACTTATTATTCCTACAATGAAAACGAAGTCATATGGACATCATTCTTTTGCATATCAGAGCCCTGCAAGGTGAAATGAATTGCACATTGAAATTATACACAAATGCACAATGATCCCTTTCAGGAGTGCTCTTAAAACTCACATTTGTTCGACTGCAAGGACAAACTTAAAGACCAAATAATGTTTTGTACCTCAAATATTTTCAGCATGTTTTTATATTTTCTAATTTCATTGTTTTGTTTTTTGTTGTCCTATCATTTTATATGTTGTAAAGCGCTTAAGAGCTTCTAAAGATTAGGCGCTCTACAAAGTCCTCATTATTATTATTAGTATTTAATTATTATTATTATTATTATTATTATTATTATTATTATTATTATCATCTTGGCATCCCTGGAAGATTCGGTTTAGTACAGACAGATCTTTTGACCCGTATGATAGTTTTGTTTTCCTTGAGCTTTCATTAGTTACCAGAGTTTCAGTCACTATTAAAGTTTAGAATTGTTTACAGAGAGGGTACAAAGCATAGCAAAGACTATATTCTAACCTAATTATTTAAGTAGTTACATTATTTTTATTTAGCATGTTATATTTTGAAAAGACAATGGCAAAATGGAACCTTAACTCTCTGGTTAATTCTGCAGTTCTGTAAATATTGCATTTAATATAATATAAATGTAAATATAATATAAATGATGAAGATGGCACCAAATAAAATTACATACAAATTTACATTAAATTTCTTTTTGATTTCAGGACTTCATGTTCTTTGAACATCAGCAGAACCAGCAGCATCAAAATAGATTCATGTAATCCAGATATGCTACTCCAACAATTATAAGAAGACTGCTTACTAGAGTATTGTACCAAGTCAATAATATTGGAGTATGCAGAATGGGGGATAGTTTTTCACTACAATATTTTCATTCTTTTTTCAACAGTGTGTCACAGTTTGTGCCTAACAAATGTTTTAATTTTAAAAAGTATTTTGTATTTGTGCCATGTGAATAAATTGATAACTTTTTATTTTAAAAACTGATTTTCAATGTTTACCTATTATTATTATTATTATTATTATTATTATTATTATTATTATTATGATTATTATTATTATTACATTACAGTCAGCCACTACATTGTTTAATAGTTACCTTATGGTAGTGAGCATTGTTTGTAGATGCAGGTACAGGTTCATATATCGGTTTCTTTGTTGTACACACTATTTCTGCAAGTTATGTTGTCCTTATTCTGAAAGGTACATTGACTTCTTCATAGGACCCTACCAGTTCAGAATGGTAGCTGCATGACAGGCTGCAATTTTCAGCTGGCCCATTCATCTCTCTCAGCTTAACTAGCAAACATTGCCATTAAAGGAATATAAAAGGAAGAAAGAACTGTATACTTGCTTACAAGTTGAAAATGCATACGCCTTTTTCTGATAGTGCATAATGCATCAGCAGATCGGTGTCTGTGTTGTTTGTTTCTACTGATGGTATTGAGCCAGGTCTACCAGGAAAGTATAAGTAACAGATTTAGTTCTGTCCATTTAGACTATTCTTATGAGATTATTGTATGGTGGTTTTAGGGTAAACTATTCTTTATCTCACTACAACAACTGGTTAGGAATTGAATGGAGAAAGTTATAAACCTAGGACATTGTGAAAATAATGTTACCTAATTTTTGCACTCACACACTCTTTGTTGACAGTTTCTGATTGTGAAACATTTGCATATAATCTGCTTGTAAAGATATTGTTTTCAATTATTTTTTGTTTACAAATGTTTTATTTTTATATTCCTTTTTATAAGCTGACAAAGGAATTACAAAGCTCTGCTCAGAATATGTTGTTGTAAAAAGTATTGGGTTTAAATCATTGTTGTGAATATTTTTGAACTTTTTATCGAATGACACGGGTGATGTAAGGTTTCTTTTTAAATGCAAATCTCTAGACAAAACATTTGAGCTAACAGAAGATTTATTTTTCACTGTGTGCACCCTCTTGTATTGAATATTTTATTTTTGTTTCATTATATTTTTGTGATTAATTATTTTTGTGATTAATTATCTTTTTCATATCTCATTGTTATATGACTTGCTGAGTCTGTAAGGAAATAAAACATCTCATTAGAGCAAATTATTCCTGTCTCAGACCCTATCTTCCTTGATTCTTGCTGTTAACAATGACTCTTATTTTAAAATCTAAGGAATATTTACATACTAGTACAATTTTAAATTTACATTAGAATCTTGGGCTGGGCACGCTAAATTATTTAAGCCCCCTTTAGCATTTTCTCCAGGATTAGTGCTTATGTGAATCCCCCCACCCCCCAATAAACCCACAATATTTGACTTTTAGAACAACCACCAGAATCAAGCACTAACAAAGTCACTTTTTATTAACTGAGCACTGACATGCCTTTTTTGATTATGTAATTATTTAAAAAGTTTTATCAATTACATTTAGGAAAGATTGTATGGTGGCAGAAATGCAATATTCATTGGTAATAGGGGTAATGTTATATGCAGTTTTAGTGCATATTAATCATTACCATTTTCAGAACATATGATCACTACCTCTATGTCAATAATGAAGATAAACAACATAAGTTTTATCTTTATTCATTTAAAGTTACTGATCATACATCTGCTAAAGACTTAACTAGACTGGTCTATTCATAAATATTGTTTTCATATAAAAGCTGTCACCTTCCCCCACTTATGACATTATATTGGAAAGTACATATTCATTTCCAATGTGAAAATCCTGGAGAAATCACTAAGACTAAATTTTTATTTTGTTTTTGTTGTTCTTGTAAACATGTCCCAATTTAAGATGCATTTCCTTGATAATTTTTATGCTGAGGTTTGGTATATTGTAAATCCCAATCTCTCCATATTCCTTCCATCCAGCACTTGTTAAAGCAGCTAGTTTTTAAATTTTTAATGAGAGATATATCAAATATTACGATCATTTAAGGACTATTCCAGTGGCCTAGTGGTTAGTGTCCACCAAGGATGCAAGAAGTCATGGGTTTGATTCCTGGCCAAGCCATACCAAAGACTTACACAAAAAATTGTACTAACAGCTGCCTCATTTGGTGCTCATCATTAAGAGGTTAGTGTTAGGACTGCTTGGCCTGGTGTCAGGATAATGTGACTGGATGGTGCATCATGCTACATGTCTGCAATATGATGCCCATGTACTAAGCATCACACACAGTAAACTGCCACAATGCAGATATCGTAGTGATATATATGACTGAACATTTTTTAAAGCTACGTTAAAAATCCTAATCACACACTCACATGATCATTTAAAAATGTGTGAACTGACAAATGATTTTGCTTCACGATATGTCAGAGTTATTGCCCTTTGTGCCTTGTAGCTTGATGCAGTGTATGAGAGTCTAGTACAAAAAATCCTACACTTTTTTATATCAGTCCTAGTAAATATTGTGTTATAACCTAAAGATATACATTTCTACAAATCATCCCCCCCCCCCCCCAGTTTTTGATATTTTTTCTATCTTCTTGTGTGGTTTAACAGTCAATAATATGACACAATGTCATTAGTGCTACTAATCCTGCAGCTTTTGATTCTTGCCATGAAACTTTATAACTATTATCATCATCACCTAAACTGGCACATGTAGACAAATAATTTTGCTGCTGCAGTGTTTGTAAGAGTTATTGCCCTTCTTGTTTTGGAGTTTTTTGTAGCATTTGACAATCTTGTTACAACAGCCAATCTGACAGCATTTAATGGATTGCTATGAAAATTGATAAATAGTATAGTCATTGTCTTAAGATGTACATATTGGTAAATTATTTTTTTCCCAAACTTGTGTTAGGTTCTTTACCTTTTTTTTTGTTGAGCAAGTAGTTTGTATGACAGTCTTGTAGCACAACTAGTCTAGAAGTTTCTCTTGCAATTTCTTTTATGATTCATATGAAATTCTGAGAGAAAAAGTATAAAAACACCATCTAAAGGTACACATACTGACAGAATTTGTGTGTTCACATGACTTTTATGCAAGTTGCTGCCTATCATTTTGCAGTATATATAGTGTATGTGAATTTTGTCAATGCATCTACTCTTGAAGGTTTTCATTCATTTATTCTTATCGACAAACCATTGTACTTGCACTATTTTCTGAAGGGTTGTGATTTTTTTTGTTTTTCCATGATTGATTAGGGTTGGAGAATGGAATAGGTGAGGCATCATATATACTCTTTCTAAGTTTAGTCCAACACAAACTGCATAGACCCAGATTGTTAGAAGTAAACTATTTATGAAATTAGGATGCAATCAGGATCTGCTGACACAAGATTCTGACCTAGATTTGCTGCAGTTGTGTGAACTTAACACATCTGTGAATATGATGTAAATAAGCAACATATTGTATTCCTGTCGTGATTACTAGTATATGACCCAGACTGTACATCCATGGTCAGTGTTATTTGTAAGAGTGGTATATAAGCAATGCTATAGAGTCACAAAGAATATAGTCATACTCATTATTATAAATTAATGGAAACCTCTTTGAGGAAATGTATTTTAAATTTATCTAAGTAGTTTACAGATTGCTAATTCATTAAGTTCGAGCAATAGATGGCAGGCCACCTAGTAATACAAATTATAATATTTTACTGATTAAGTCCATGACAATCACCTATACATTGCTAATTTGAATATACTTACTGCAGATATACCATTCTGTCTGTGCTTTTCATTTTTGTATTTCTGATATAATAAAATTGAATAAGTAATTATGCTTTATTATTCTCATTTAGCTCATCTGCCCAATATAAGACCGATTGAGCATAACTATATGATTCTGTCTCCGTCATGCACTGGCACATATCTTCTGAGCTTTCATTAAAACATTTGTTATTGATAACACTTTCTTCATCACCACATAATCACATTTTATAACAGCTTTCTTGCTTCAAGATTTACTGGTTGGCAGTTGACAGGTATCAGCATGTGTTAGGGTTTGACCGACATGGCAATACATTAATTGCTACTGACACTACATAATAATCATAAAAAACTTTACTTTTTAATATAAGATCACTCTGGTGGCTTAGTAGTTGTGGGTTCAAACCCTGACCATGTTATACCAAAGACTTATAAAAATGGTATTAACAGTCACCTCGCTAGATGCTCAGCATTAAGAGGTTAGTATTAGGACTGGTCTTCCTGGTGTCAGGATAATATGACTAGGTGGAAATTTATGCTACATGTCTGCAGGATGATGCCCCAGTTCTGGACATCACTATAAAATGAATATGCTGCAAACATCATAGTGATATGACTGAAAAAAATGTTAAGCTATGTTAAAAATCCAAACCACATACACACTTTTGATATTAAAAAAATATTTTTGTTTCCAGTGTCGTCCATCACATGGCTGGATTTAATTAGTATGCCTCTTTATAATTGCTTTTCATCGGAATCTAGATACATTAAATTGCTCGTGTACTTATCAGTTGGGCCCCCGATTGACCAAGTAGTTCAAAGTGCTTGCCATTATTGATCACTCCCATTTCACCTATGTCCACTTAGGTTAAAGTCTAGGACTCGGCCATTGATACACGTGTGAGAAAGCCTGGCAGTAGCTTCTTATGGGACGCTGATTCTTACCAGGGTTTTCCCAGGCTCATCTTCTTTCCCCACCAGTTTTACTGGCCACCATGTGCTAAAAAAATGGCATTAAATAACAAAAGTACATGACAGTTACAGATATTAGTGGCAGATGCATGCTTCTGATTGAAATCTGCACTTGTAGAGATGGAGTCATGTACAGATATGATTAAGTGGAAAGAATCGTATTTCTTTTCATTTATACACCACTTAATAAAAGGTAATGGTAGTTAGTACTTAGATGAAATCAATGTAGGTCTAGGAAAGTTTAATTGATAAACTGGTGGACTAAGTAAGATCTGTAAGATTTAAATTCAGCATTTACAATATCTTAAATAAATTGGAAGTGAAAAATTCAATGATTTGTAAAGTGATGTACTGTGTAAAGAATTTTTATTCCATCTGTAAAAAAAATCATCCTCCCCCTAAAACAACTTTATTTTCCATACATTTTTGATCTTCAGGTAGTATGGATCTATATTTTGAGACTTCAGTTTACATGATATTTACATCTCTGAATTAAAAAGCATGTGGTTTAAATCTTTCACCTTATCCATCCATCTGTACAACCACTTTGGATATGTTAAAGCTTTGACATAAAACTTGTGCTGTGTAGTAGCATCTTGATTTAAATATGTCTTTGCTAAATTTTTCACTTATTGCCATTATATTCCTACAAGAGTTTCTCAAAGATCTAATGGTGATATCAGAAGTAATTTAAGAGTATTTTCCATTATATATTGATTGCAGGTAGCATCATTCATCAATGAAAATGCAGGTCATGAAATGGCAAAATCATAGTTTTTACATAGTGATGTTATTCACTTTGCCCAACATATCCATGTGCAACATGACTGAAATTATGAATTATGTTAAATAAAAAAGTAGATGGGCATATTATGGGATGACCTTTTGTACATTTTCCATGCATCTGTTGGCATTAGTTTGTTATTACTACTCCTGACCTACTTGGAGAATTACCTTGAAACTTTATACACACATTATCCCAAGGTCTGTTTGGTCCTAAATGAAACTGGTGCTGCTTTTACATCCAATATGGCAGCAAAACATCAAGCTTTTCATGGAAAGCATGTATTGCCTAGTTGGTCCTAATTGAAAATAGTGCCATTTGTATATCTATTATTGATACCAAGGTTGTCATTAAGAATCTTGTGTCTACCACTCTAGAATGGATGGTCTTATCAAGATAGGGTTTGCACTGAAATATTTTTCAAGTCTATTTTCTCCAAAATGATGGTGCTTATCTGACAGTTACTAAAGCTACCACATCAGCCATCCTGAAAATCCTGTTATTGCCATTCATTTTAAATGGAAAGTCAATATGGTGTTTTTACTAGAAGGCTTATTATAATGTCTAAAATCCTAATTATCTCTATGTGGTCCTGTTGTCAGCCTGATATACAATATTGGCCACCATAGCAACCATCTTGATATTCATATTGCTACATCTCAGAGCAGAAAGTCATATCAATGTTGTGTTTTCATCAATAGACTTGTAAGGTTGGCCCTGAATGAAAATGGTTTTATGCTGCTGCTCAGACATCTAATATAACACCACAATGGTTCCATTTAAAAAAAAAACAATTGTATTGCTTTGCCTTCCAAATTTATGGTTGTATCAACATGGGAGTTTTCACTATGAGACTTCATATTTCACATGTAATAAGAACATACTGTAATAACAACATGTATTTTGTGTCAACTTATAGACCTTCTTACTTTGGTACTTAACGTTGTATCTATAAATTTAAATGCTGCAGTTTCAATCTATTCCACAAATTATATCATACCGTTCATTGAAGCATAAGGCAGTTTTGGTGCCAGAAAAAAAGCCTAACCTGTGATGTATGAAATAAACACAATCAGTCATGGCAAATTCTATATCATTCAAGGTTCTGAAGCCCTTATTCTGAACATAAATAAATAGTACATACTTTTTCATATTGGGATGCATATTCACATGAGTATGAAACATTACAGAGACATCTAAGATGAGTTTTAAATGTGCTAGTGAATGCATTTTAGAAAGATTGGATTGAAACTTTAGACAATTTGTGATAGAACTGTGCCAAACGTATCTGTGCTGTAAAATGACATCATTATAACAATTTATATAAAGGAAATGCAGTAAAAGATGAAAGGATATGTTCTTTTGAGCTTAGTGAAAAAAGTAGTTCAGCTTCAGGTCTCTAATAAGGTGGATTCATAATTTTGAGCTTTACTGGTCAAAGACAATAAAGGATTTTGTTTTATGTGTTTTGGCCTTATATCCATCGTTTAGCACAAGTTAGTTTTTGCAACTCCAAAACTATTCAGATGATTGCCATGAAAGCAAAGACACACACATGCACATGTCCCGAAGTTGAATTGGTGTTAATTGCAAATGGTGATTTTAACATTTAGTATCACTGCCATTGAAGGAAGTTTGAAAACCATGTTTGGTAGCACTTAAAGCGCCATTTTGCTATGGTCCCAGTCGAAGATGAACACAGTCACTGCAGAAACCAACTGATCAAGATCAATAATTATCAACATGCGAACATTTTCAAAATTGTCGGAAAAGAAGAAACTGACAGCAGCAAAATGACCAGCATGGCAAAGCTGATCTTCTATAATGATCCCATCTATAGTCCCACAAACTCCCTCCCCACAACAAATGAAAATCGATACAAAACTTGCAATTAAAGAACCTACACTTCACATAATTGGTGATATTTCATATAAACACAAGGCAGAGGCAAATATAGCTATTAATGAAGAGGAGAGTACTATGAATAAATCGAAAATCAGTGAAAATACACCCACGAAAATGAACTGTAATGTACTTGGTTGCTCATTGTAGACCAGACTTAATCTCAACCCGGCTAATAAAAATGCATGTGTGCACTAGCATCAACCCCTTGCTTATACATGCATATTAACTCGTGCATTATTGACACCACTGTGTATAACAAGTAGATAAAGTATAAATGTCTCTACACTTAAAAATGTATCCCATAGCCAAGCATGCAAGACTGTTTAATGCTACCTTATGAAGAAATGGAAAGATTCTAACATCGTCTCTCTCCCCCAGCAAGTGAAAATAAACTTGAATACAAATCATATGGTACATATTTTACTTGCTGCGTGTAAAAATTAAGTTAAGGAACTATATAAAGTATAATCTAATAGAGTGTTTCTTTTCACATGTATTAACCATACAGTTGCTAGGAACAAACGTCACGGTGTGAAGTATTAGTGAGTTTTCATTAGGCCAAAACCGAATGAATGTCCTTGGACCATAGTCCATATTAAAATATAGTGGACGTGTACATTGGCAGTATTTACAATAGGTCACCTATAAATTACACAAAGTAATCAAAAAGAAGGGACTCGACAGATGCCGCTTATGTCGCCATGGTGACACATGTAGTGCACTTTTACTGGCAAAATGTGCCTGGAAACCATAACTTAAGGTGGCAGAGTTAAAATAGTTCCCTTATTAAGGGAGAGTTTAATAGTTTCCACGGCGTGAACTGCTGGCGGTGCGGAAATCTGATGAAGAGAAATCACGCATATGTGCGGTTTATAGGTATTTGGCTGGTTGGGGATCTGTGGTCCTGCATTGATTAGAGTAAAATTTATGTTTGGAGCGGACACGTCGGGCTTTCTAATTTACAACTGAAGTTGGTTTGAAGTCTATGCAAATTTGGGGTAAACTTATCAACAATCCATAGTTACATCTGTTTTTGGATATGGCCGTAACCTACAGGCTACAAACTAATATGCACAATTTTGTTCCGCAAGTGTCGATCATGTACGCGATTACCATTTGATTCGGCATGTCCAACGACTAGTTTCTGTTTACCTGAAATCTGTCGGTTGCGAAACCGACACGATGGTCGTAGCTCTCAGTATAAGGAACTGTGTAAAAATCGCAGTATTTGTATGCTTAGAGCCAGAATGCTGCTGTAGCCTAATCAAACGCCTGTTGGCTATTGCTGTCGTAATGTTAAATAAATTAATTCAGTTGGCAGGGACGCCATTTTCTAAGGGCAGTGGGGAGCCCCCTGCCCCGAATTCGTATTTTCTGTTGAATTGCTGTAGGAAAATTAACAAGCCCTTCAAGTATTGCCGCCCACCCCCATCCTTTGAGGAACAAAATTTTGACGTTTTAACCATGTTAATGAGAATATCTACAACGGCAATCGCATGGTGTATACAAATCCACCCACCAGACCAACATAAACAAAACCAAACTAAAAAAAGAACCCTCTCGACCCCCCCCCCTCCCCCGGTCTTAATATTTTATTTAAATTGGCGTCTGTTATCTGAGTAGAAATTCAATATTTAAAGCAAAGGATGTGTTCTTTGTTTGACATACGAATGCATCTTGGATGTTGTCGTGAGTTCATTGTGACTTGACCGAATCGTTATTGTCCAGACACCTTAGTAACCAATTTTCGTGTCTTAAATCGTTTTCCGTGTTCATTAAGTTCAGACTACCTACAGTGGTTACTTACAAATGAAATTAAGACTATAGGTTAATGGTTACACTGATGGGGGTCCAATAGTCAAACGGTGCAAGACATCGACAATGACAGTTACGATGTGGGGTGTAGCGAATCTCCCACCCCACGTTGTAACTATCAAGTCGGCATCCTACATGGTAGGACTGTAAATCAATTTTTTCTACTGTTAGTCTTTGATGAAAAACAAACCACCCTCACAATTGCTTTATCCCTCTACATATAGCTTTAAATTCATGTGTAACGCACTGCATTGATAGTGCTCTATTCCCAATGTTCTTGGCAGCCTATTAGTTTTCCAGCTCTTTTAAAAATACGAATCTAGTTAAAGAAACAATTAGTTATATTCAGGAAAACGGCAAAGATGGGGGAGGCGTATTCTGACAAATAAATTTATTCAATTTAAAATATAAACCCACCGTTTCTATTTCGTTTTAAATGCATGCAGAGTGTGTGCCTTCCGGTGCATTTGCTACTTTGCACATGACTATTTATAGAAGCTAGTATAAAGTAATTATCCGTCCAATTTATACCAAAAGAAACCTAACTGGGTCTGATCATATAATCACAGTCCGACCAATGGAAATCTTACCTTCATTTATCAAGTGTAATTATTAGAAAATGATATATTAATAATTATGCAGAGCGAATATTGCTTTAGAATTACTAGTGAACAGAAGATACTATCAGAGGCGTAGCTGGGGGGGGGGGGGGAAGGGCACATATGTCCCCGGGCGCCAAGGTACAGGGGCGCCAAAATGAGGCTTACAACCTTACATTATAATAAGTAAACAAGGGTAATAAATCGGTCACAAGATCGCTGGGGCGCCAATTTTATAGTTCGTCCCCGGGCGCAAAATATCATCGCTACGCCTCTAGATACTATAACAATAAACTCATTTATCTAACAGACTTTATTCATTTAATTATTTTTCTTATTTTATGTTTGCACTGTTTGTTGTTAGTGGTTGTGGTAGTGTATGTATGTATGTATGTATGTATGTATGTATGTATGTATGGTATGTATGTATGTATGTATGTATGTATGCATGTATGTGTGTGCTGCTTTAATCAAGAATTTTATTCCATGATTATGCTACCTGCATTACTTGGACTGGAAGTAGCAATTACTGGCTCATGATTTATGGAATTATTGTCAACAACACACGGTCCATATTGTCAGCGAAAATGCATTGTCCTAACGTGTATTATACAACAATATCTTATTTCTATTCTGATTCATCAGCTACATCCGAATCCAGGTCATTATCAATTGAAAACAATGCCACGTCGGACAACAAGGATTGAGATGTGGACACATCTCTTTTACAAATTCGTTTGGGATTTGTTAATTTTCTCTTTCTGGATCTGGAAGCGCCACAAACAACTCCGACGCTGCATGTTCCATTACGCATTTTGTGTTCTTGCTCTTGCATGGCTATATGCTTCATTCGATCGGCCTGGTTATTGTGTAGGAACTCAGTATTAATAGTTTGATATAAAACCGTGTTTTGTTCTCCCGAAATGGATGCATTTAAGGTGAGATTGTTGTCCAGTTTGGTAATAGTATCTCTATGTTGGTTCGAGTTTTGATACTCGAGCTTTTTGTGTGTGTCTGTTTTAATACTCGATTCGAATTCCTGGTTTATTTCCCCATTCAAAATATGGCGAATTGAATCGTTACTCTCACTCAGGAATTTTTCATGTAGGCTAAATGAAGAGTTTGCACAAGATCCAGTGATTTGCACGTTTATCTTGTTTCGACTACAAGCCACGTTTCTTTTTGGAAAACAATATGCTTCCCCAGTATTAAATTGATCAGACGTATGCAATGAATAAATATCTTGGTCAACCCTTCCGGTAGAGCGGACCTGCAAGGGTCTCTTTAATTTCCTGTTAATTTCCATTTTACCGTGACTTTTATTTTTTTGCCTAATATGGTCAAAGCACGTGACTTTTACTATATTGCACTCCTCTAATATCGACTCAGACTTTTGTCCTTTCCCTTTCTGCAAATGTTTCTCAGTTTTTTGCGCTGGAGTCTGAACAGCGTTCAGGCCAAATAAACTTGGATCTTGAATATTCGTATGTGGTTTCTGGTACTTCGGTGGAGGTCTCGCATACCATTCCGGACATTTAGATGCTGATTGGTTATGTGGGAACACGTGCAAATTTTGCGATGTGATCTGCAAGGAGCGTGTGGTCTGAGCACTCCCTGTTGGAATGTGTGGCAGAATCTCGCTTTGGGTTGATCCACTAACTGTTGCATGGCTTGACCCTGTCTCCGCATGATGCATCTGTACAATTAAAAGTTTGTAACTCAGTACATAATAACAAGTTATTTTAGCGCTGGAGAAATTTTTAGCGATTTTAATGTCTGAGACTTGAATATGAATTGAGCAACAAACAATATACATGTTTCAACGGCACATGAATTCATTATTCTATGTCATTGCTGGTGTGCATTAAGAGTTCAAGGGACCACAATATATCGACTTTTGTCTGTTTTAATTATAAGAATTGTTTGTGTATCCTTGCTTAACTCACAGGGGCTCGTATCGTTGCTTACAATCGACCGGTCCTACATATACTATATAGTATATGTAGGACCGGTCGATTGTAAGCAACAGTACGATCCCCTGTGGCTTAACTAGCATTCGATAACAAGTACTTTCACTCCAAAAAAATGATATAATATATGATTAATTTCTGTCCCAGTCAACAATTAGGGATAAGTTAATTAACATCATTGTGCTACCAATTGGAAGAATTTACATGTTAAGAACTAATTTCGACATGTCTAGAATTTAGTGTTATGTGACTGGGGGGGTGGGGGGTAACTCAGTCTATGCTCGAAGGACAATTAAAAGATTACAGAAACACTAAATGGAATATATAGCAATTTATTACACAGATAAGCCTGTAAGCCTTCAGGTAACCATAACGTTAGGGAATAGGCCTATATGTACAATGGCTAAAGTGTGATTCGCTGCAATCTAAAATCTCCCATTTTGGATATAATAGCTAATATTTACGTCCACGAAAATAGCTCGCAATACCGTGGTTCATATAACCAGCATATCACGCAAAAGCCACATTAATCTTTTAAATAATACAAGTTTATTGTTATAACAGAAAGAATTACAAGATATTCAACGTGACTAACCCTCCATTTTTAAACAATAAATACGAACAACTCAGCTGCCTTCTGATTAGTTCTCCATGTAAAATAATATGGTGCAAACTTTCTGACGAATGCATTGGATACTTTAAGAGAATATGTTATTATAAACAGAGAAAAAGTGAGCGTTATAAGTTTGTATTTTATTTTTGACTGGATTAAAATGTCTACCTCGTTGTACGGAGGTATTGTCAGTTATCAGTTTTCGCATAATTTTGCGACCTGCGAACTAGATTTTTCTTGAACCGATATTTTCTAAAATACATGGCATCATATTCGAATTTTTTTGAACGCGACATTATATCTGATTGAGAATCGTCTTTATCCGTGAATATTCAAATACATTCTACATAATTTTGCGAAAATTTGTCGAAATAAATGGCAGTGTCACGGTAAGGAGAAAATAGATGTTAGCATGAGTATGTTAAACCCTGAGGCTATAATTGCCCGCCAACAAAATGTCTGAGGTGTCCAGCCGATTTACTTGACGCAGCCATAAACTCAAGGCGCGCGGTTTATTTTGCCAAAGTCAGTTACGTAACCTTTGTTCACTGATTAGTGGCGATTTCTTGTTGAAACAATGCATCGTCCAACTGTATCATAAACATCTTTGACAGACGGTTGGGAGGGGCGAAGTTTAATTATTAAGAACCAACGTACAATCGGAATCGAGTTAGGCGTGCCAGACATTAGAATCTTAAGTTTAAATATATCGTCTTGAGAATCAAACATTACTAGTGTTACAAATATTTGGCGGGGCAAGGCAAATAAAACTACTCCGTGACCATTCGTAATGGCGGAAATATTCAGGGAATAATCAGAAAACTTCGAAACAGAAGCTTTCAGGGACCAGAAGGAAGTACCCAATGCAGTGGTCCGAGTCTCTGGGAGACAAAAGTGAAGACGTTTTATGGACCACAGGGAATTACCCCAGCTGTGGTCCGAGTCTCTGGGAGACAAAATGAAGATAGAAGGAAGTTTGAGGGACCAGAGAGAATTATCCCAGCTGTGGCCCGAGTCTCTGGGAGACAAAAGAGAGAAGGAAAGACTGAGGGAGAAGTGATGCGATAACGGAGGAAGACAAAGGAAGAGAATAGCATATAGATGAATATGACTCAGGACAGAATGGAAAATTACACACTAATTCAGAGGATGAACTAGGCCGTCAATTAGTGGAGTGATATGATATTAGCTTCATTGTGTTTGAGAGATTACTGTTTGAATTATATTAAATTGTTATTTAAAATTTCAATTTGTATATTCATTAATTTAACTGTCGGTACTGTCTATCGCTACTTCGATTTCCGACAAAAACGAGCCAGGGTGGGTATTTTATACTAATTTACATAAACTGGACACACCCCACCCCCAAAAAGGGAAGCAAATTAGACCTTTACAGGCAGCATGCCGCATTACTGCCATACTGAGGCGATCCTATGAAGGCTCTTGTTCAATGAAAACTAGCAAGCGTTATGTCATGTCTTAAGAATGAAAAACAACAGGTACATATCATATACATAGAATTATATGGTTATTATGACCTGACTTGTAACTCTCATATCAACAGGGTTTGATTAACTTTGAGAGTGGTTATTTCCTTTAAAGTTTTTTCTTTTTTTATGCCCCAGTGCATTGGTTAGCAACATAACCCAACTGAAAAGTTCCATGAACTTTATGCGAAGCGTGGAAAACAAATCGTTAACGGATGGACAGACAAACATACATGACCACAGCAGTATACGTTCTGTCATACAGCAGGCGTATACATAATGTTTTATATTTGCTATGTTTTGCGTTTGACTCACTTTTAGTACGTGGTTTCTGAGCACAGCTTCACTCGGACAGCTGCTGCCACAGATGCAACATAAGTATCCCGAAGTTACCATCTTGTCGTGTTTTCTCAAATGATGCTGAAGGTTGGAAAGCTGTGGGAACGCCCTGTCACATCCATCCAGGGGACATCTGTATGGCTTCTCACCTGCGTACAAGAGCGATGTAATATAACAAAGGGACTAAGCATAACAGGACAGAATTATAGTAACTGGAAACGTTAAAAGTTTATAAATTGTTGATTGAAAATTTTACTTCTGACTAATCAGTGATATTCTTTATTGGAAGACAACTAGGTGAAAAATGTATTAAACGCACATTGTAGACTATCAGGTATAAACAACCACAACTGAATAATGTTAAATTGTGGAGATTTTACGTTCAAAACAATAGGACACAACCTGTGAATTAATCATAATAAAAGTAATTTTATTTTATGGATTCAAAGATATCCATATTGATGATGGTGCTTGCGAGAACTAAATGGACTGAACAGCGTTAAAGTTACCTGTATGTATCCTGTGGTGTTGTTGCAAATGAGAAAGTTGTTTGAAGGCACGATCACAATATGAACAACGGTACTTCCGCTCCCCAGAATGCACCAAGTCGTGTTGCTGCAGTTGCTGATGGCTCTGGAACACTTTGTTACAATAGCCGCAAGAATGTCGTCTGCTTTCCGATAATCGGATCATTCTGGGATAAGACGTGCATGGAAAACCATCCATTTTGAAATACCTTTTTTGGATGTCCGTTCCATTTGGGGAAGAAACTGTCAGGTCCCTGATATCCTCGGTCACGTTATCTTCCTCAAATCCGGCGAAAAGTGAAAATGGTCCAAAGTTATTGCCATCAGACCTACCCGTCGATGACATCGCATTATTATAAAATTGATCATTGGGATTAGGCAATCCGATTGTCTTTAAGTCCGATTCGAAAACGTTCTTCTTTTCCATGTTTGATTGATGCATATTACATTGGCGCGATACTAGAAGATTTTTGAAATCCATACTGTGTGAAATTCAGTTTACACTATGGGTGTGTGTGTGTGTGTGTGTCAAGAACTAATCATTTATATAATAAGACAACCTCCAACTAAATTATATGTGCATCAGTTCTCATTTTTTTTATATCGTGTCATTTTCATCCAACATTATACTAACTACAAGAAAATGTACATTTTGATTGATACCACGTCAAGAAACAAAATGTTGCATTTTGTCATTCATGAAGTACATCCGATATTTATTACCATTCATTCACTTTTCTGTAGCAAATTTTTCAGCAAGCCAAGATTTAACGTTAAAATTTCCATTTCATCGACTATGTGTCAGTAAAGCTATCCGTGGTACTGCATTTATCGATTTATCCACATATGAAAATCGATGCTTGTGATATATTTTAAATGTATATCACCTGCATTCGTGCTTTAGACTGCTTGAGAAACAAAATCAAAATGTTCTCTTAAACAAATGTAAAACATGTTCACAACGTATTTGAAGCGATGTTGTATCTCAGATCCATTTCTGAATGTATAAACGTGATGGGTCAGAAGTTTTGACATACAACTCACGCACTTTTCATTTAACAGTAAAATGTCGCCGTCTTTCTACTACGTATGCATCGGCCAAACTGGCTGCTCACCCTGTACATCTCGTATGACTTGCCCATTTTAACAGTTTGCAAGGCTGCATACCATGTGACCTTGTTTAAATCCTTAGTTAAGTTGTGTAATTAATAAATCCGATGTTTAAACACAAAATCTTTTTTTTTTTCTCCTCACGCGCATGCACTCAGCTCCTGCCTTTCTTATGACTAAGCTAGTCAGTCGGTATGCTGCTCTATTTGAAATGAGACTCGACGCGTCAAGAAAAAAAAACTTAAAAAAATAGACTTCTCTACTTGAAAAGAAACAGTTGTTTAGATAGGCTGCGCATAAAAAAAATACGATTTCCTGCGGTTAAGCGGTGCGTAAGGGTTGTGAAATTAGGGAGTAAAAATGCTAAAATAGCAATCTATACAGAGGTAAGTATGTAACTTGCGATCATTTACAGCAAGACATAATGACCTATCTTATTGTTTTGCAGACAGTATGAACATTTTCTGGGGAAGAAAAAAAGAAACAAATACACAAAAAAATTTGTAATACTGCCGAGAGGTTCCATCAGGAAACAATTTAATATCTCTCTCTCTCTCTCTCTCTCTCTCTCTCTCTCTCTCTCTCTCTCTCAATCCTTAGAAATAAAGAAATATGGAGTGCATTCGAAAGCAAAAAGGATGGGTCGATAAAAGCAATAATCAGATAAAACAAAAACGATGGAAAACGAATACATACATTTATAAACGTATTTTATAACTGCTATGTAACACATTTGTATCTGTCCTGCTATATATATATATATATATATATATATATATATATATATATATATATATATATATATATATATATATGTATATATATATATATATATATATATATATATATATATATATATATATATATATATATATATATATATATATATAGAGAGAGAGAGAGAGAGAGAGAGAGAGAGAGAGAGAGAGAGAGAGAGAGAGAGAGAGATATTCGTGGCGTGGGTTGAAAACTTAATCTTCGCGAGTGGTTATTTCCTTGAAAGTTTCTTTCTTTTTATGCTCCAATGCATGAGAGAATATTTGAGAGAATATTTGGGTAGCCCTGAAAAGGGCTGTTTTTTTGTGTTTGTGTGTACGAGGAAGGATGACAATCTTTTATCGTCTAAGATTGCGTCCTCGTTTGGCTACACGATAGGGTCTGCTTCTTCGGAAAGAGAAAGAGAACTCTTTCGTGTCCACACGACAGTCGACAAAACTTCTGTCTGGTTCCTGCTGCTGTTGCTGATGCTGCTGATGCTGTTCTCTCTGCTCTCTCTGCTGCTTTTGAAGTCGATACTTCTCAGTCCATTCTTCTTTCTCTTTTTGAATTTCCTCTCTGAAGAGTTCTTCTATGAGGTCTTCCGTTACTTGTAGCATTCTTACATTCTCAATCTCTTCAGGCTTTGGCATCAGATTGTGTCTGATACGATGCAGAGTGACATAAGCTTCGTTCAGCTTAGCTAGTCTTGAGCACATCTTCGTAGGAGGATGAGTCAAACAATGGATGGCCAGACTGGAGACTACCCCTGCTTTATATGGTTCAAGCGCGGACGTGATGGAAAACACCCCTCTGCGGTTTAGGGTTTTGAAACGTTTAGATAGTTTGATGTGAGGGATAGAAAGAAAAGTCAAAGAGCATTTATATGAATACAAATGTAAAACAAACGACAGACGCATTGGTTTTCAAAACACAACATTTATATTCAAATAACAAACATTATTTCAAACAACAAACATTATTTCAAAGAACAAACATTTTTTTTCTTCCATAACACTAATACACTATCTTTGACATGGTTGACAACGTTGTGAATTAAATTGAGATTTCCACTGATGGAAGTCATTGGGCCATTGATGTACACTACGTTTCCTAGCTAAAGACAACAGATAGCCATAATGGTCACAAAACCATCGATCTACTTTGTCATCGTTTCGAGACGAATGACGATCAAAATAAGTCACTAAATGTTCTAAAGAATATCCAAGACTGCGATGATGCAGATAATAGACACAATATTGTCCACACACCATAGAATCTGTGCTTTGTAATTTCACATTATTGAATCGTGTCGTCTGGGCATTTCTTCTCATAAAGTCAATGATATCATCTTCGAAAGGAGGCAATCCATACGAATCAAAATACTCCGCACAACCCTCTTGAGGAAAGTAGACTGCTACCCAGTGAGTTCCTGGAAGATGACTGTCATCTGTGTTGATGACATAAGCTTGATTCTCTTGAGGTTTGCGATGAGGTAGTTCATCTTTAGCACACACCACAGGATTCCAAGAAGCAGTGTACGAACTACGGTTCAAAAGATAATAAAGTTCCCAAGTATCCATTTTTTGTTGTGTAGCCTTGTTTTTTTTTTTTTTTTTTTTCCCTTTTTTTCACAGGTGATGATAAGTCATCAATTCAATCCAGACTTTTTGTTTGAAACGGTCTGACAAGTAACTGATGGTTTGCTTCGTCTCTTTACTCTGTGCCAAGAGAGCTTCGATGCGATCGATTTCTCGAGCAAACAATGGAGGAGAGGAATGATCACGTAAGCCTTTATACCACTGAAGTAACACGTCTTCTTCGGAGATGAGACTCCATGCTTCGTTCAGATAATCATCCAATTTTTCTTCTTGACTCATCATCATACATTTATCGTGTTGAATTTGACTGGGATGATCGATTTGACATCCATAACAATCTTTTTTAATCACGTCTCTCATTTTATCTTCCAAGTGTTGTGCAAAACAAGCCACTAACTGTTGTTCCTGTTCTGGCCATCTGGATTGCATGATCACTACTTCTTCTTCTTTTTGGTCTTCGGGAACTGCTTTTTCTGTAACCTCCCATTCCATGGATTCTCCACTATTCAAAGAAGGACAAGGGTCTTCCATAATGTCTAATAGTCTAGAATGACTTCTCTCAAACTGTTGATTTCTATGGTATTATCGAATTCAGCATACAGAATGACATTCACCGTTTCGTCAAGAGTCCTTTCAAACTGAAGTTCCACACGTATCTGCCCAGATTTTATAGGGTGGAAATGTCCCTCGTCGCTGCCTTGGTCTGGAGTGAAATCAAAAGCCCACAAAGCGTAACCTCCTGCATAATCTTCGTAGGAAATACCGTGACTGGTGTTGGTTCCTAACTGTCCTGTGGCTTCGTACAGTGACAAGTACGACCTCAAGTAATTCTTCGCGGCAAACTTGGGTTCGAAGGGTCGGGTACACAAAGTTTTGCCATCGCGACTGACTTCGATTTTGGATACTCTGCAGTGCTTAAACTCGAAAGGATTGATATTGTGGGCACCGTTGAAGGCTGCATTGCTGACGATACCAATGAATAAACGTTTGGGTAACTGTCCTTGGAACAGATGATCTTCGATCTTAGATCGGAGTCCAGAGGCAATGGTGAAAGTTTTGACTTCCACGCGTCGTATCGGATACTTGGCTGTCGTTCTGCTCAAAGTGTGACTGATATCATTTCCCACTTTAGGTAACACTTCCACACGACGCACGTATAACCTGGCTTCTTCGATGATGGTTTTGTATTCGTTGGTATCAGCCATCAAATGGAAAGCAGTACTACTTCGATTCAGTCTCAAGCGAATATCTACTCCGTTCAGCAAATACTTCTCTTGAAACCACATGTCCAAATGCAAACGATCGAACAGTTCTAAACTACGTCCAAGAATTTTCTTATGACGCTCGCTAAAACCCTCATTGAAGGGATTGTTGCCTTCTTTGGCTGTGGCTGTGGCGTTAAAGTTATTTGCGGTGTCAGGTTTCCATACCACGCAAGCATCTAAATGAGTGTTCTTGGCTTCTTTTCCGTACGTCAAGAGATTTTCGAGGTACGCTCGATAAGGGTAAGTATCCATGCTACTGCTGACCAGTTTGTTATTCATGTACAAATCCACTTCGCTGAACAAGGAATGCATGAAATTGTTGACAGGAGCTACTTTGTCCGTGTCTGCTACAAGGCTGTTGTCACCCGATTTGGCCACTTTCACTTTCAAATACAAGTAACTGTTATTGAGATCGATGTAATCTTCGGGTTGTCCTTTGATTTCAAACTCGATGGGAGCTGAATCTGTCAAAGAGGAGACGGGATGAAATTCAACCCATTGGGCTTCTTGCATGGTCGTCATGGTGGGTGGCATGGCAAAGAGATCTAGTTCCGACTTGGAACAGGCACAAGATTCTTGGTGCATCATTTTTTCTTTATGTTTTTTCTCTTCACTTTTAATAATCAAAAATGTCTAAGTCTCGAGAGGTTCTTTTTTTCTTCGTCTTTCTCACTTTAGAGGTACGAAGACTTTTGAAAGGGTGTCTTCGTCGTCGCTTTCTACCTTGTCCTTGCTGTGTCGTCAGGGAAGCAGGAATGCCAGACTCGGTACCGTTCAGAGCATTTATAGGACTTTCTCGTCGACCCAAAATCTCTTTACCCGTTTGAAGCAAGACATTTTTGCCTGCTCTCAAAAAAGCTTCTTTAGGGTTTTGTTTGTCAATGAGAACATTTTGAAGAAAATCTTTGCCGTGAGTCAATGCGGCATCTTTTAAGGCGTGCAATCCTCGTGTCACCATCGGTTTTAAAACAGGGACCACGGAACGAAAGGCGGATTTAAACATATCTCCTAAACCATGTCCTCGTTGTCGAGTGACTCCTTGGTACACAGGATACATCACTTTTTCAGTTGTTGGAGAATCCTTTTTGAAAATGGAGTTTCACTGTGACTTTCCCTTTGGTAAATGGAATATTTTGTCCTAGTTCTCCTTTTATAGTAATGTTGACACTGTCGAAATACGACTTACTGACAGGCAAATAATGAGGATGTACAAATTCGCGGTGAACGTGATAGGTATTTCCACCTTCCTCGTCAGCGGTGACAGAGTCCACTTTGAAAGGAATGACACGCAGTAACGGTGCAGAGGTGTGTCCTACCACGTTGTACTCCACCACATCGGAATACACAAACATCAAGTTGAGTCCTTGGTTCAATTCTACAGGGGATCGAAAATATTTGGCAAAATCCAAGTTAGTGGTTATGCTTGGTATTAGCTTTTGCTTCTTAGCCATCTCGACGTCTCCACCCAAAATATCAAACAATTCAGGACAAAAGGTAATGCCTATCATTTTATCCTTTGAAAATTTGATCAGGAGGCGACGAGCCACTTTATGGTACTCAAAGGAAACACTTGAGATAGTTTTGTCCAGGGGTTTACCAAACAATGTATTGAACTTGTTTGCAATCGTAGTCACTAAATGTTGACCACTAAAATAATAGCCTGAAGGGATCTTGAAATGATAGGTAGCCAGATTATTTAGGGCGTTCTGCTCTTTTATTATCCCCTCATCGTTAAGGATTTTGTCTCGCTCGTTTAATGATTTTTGCAAATCCGTGTCATACACATGTACTGAAAAAGTGTTTTGATTTTCGACGATGTTTTTGATTTGTGTCGGGTGTATTATTTCCACTAAAGCCACTTCCCAATGAGCATCTTGATCCAAATGCATGGCTTGAGGTAATTTAGCTGTGTAACAACACAACGTGTTGTTAGGAAACACCTTCATGGAACTGTCACTGGGTAACGTTAAGTAAAATTGGTTAATAGCGTTGTTCATAATTCCAATGTTGTTCTGTCCGAGGAGTCACTCGAGGTTAAAGGAGTATCTAAAAGAGGATTGTGATTGGAAGGGTGACTGTCAGGAGAATGACTAACGTTGGACGCAAGGCTCCCAATATTGTTACTGTTGTTCCCGTTGTAAGAGTATTTCAGGGAAGGATTGGGAAGAAGATAACCGATGCAACTGCTGAGTAAAATAGTCCACAATTGTTTGTCTCCTTGTTGCAAACTCAAATTAGCAATGGCTGCACCGATAACACAATACACCACAAAGATTTGACAGAAAAAGACGATTTGGGTTTTAGGGACACGTTCTCCACACCACACCCACAAGGGTTGCTTTTGTAAATCTTGCAGAGATGACGTGGGTGAAGGAGAAGTTACTGTGGTTGCTGAAGCTGTATTGAAGGGCATGATGGTCACTTCTTTTTATAGTCGATGACTTGGGCAGCGTCAATCCAAGAATCAAAACTAGGAGGATATCCTTTCCAACGTACTTTGACTTCTTTGACACGACGTTTTCCTACTTTACGGGTTCTTCGTTCGAGAATGCTTTCAATGTCGTACACGTCGTCTTCTTTTTTGGTGACACGTTGTAACTCAGGCAAGTAAAACGTTCCTTTTAATACTTCTCCGTTCATGTCTTCCAATTTATAGACGGCAGGATGACGACCACGCACTCGTCCAGTAACACGAAACAATTCGGTGGTCCAGTTGGGTAAGTAACCTTTGTCGAAAGTGCGTTTGGTTTTACCAATGCGTACCCAATCTCCTGGGGTTAACACTTCTCTACCTTTCTTGGGGACAGCCCTCGTCCGGGACGTACCAAACAGACGCTCAAAAACAGTGACTTCGTTGTCAGGTGTCACCTCTTGTGGGGCACGTCCAATGCTTCTATGGTAAGATTGATTGTAGGCTTGGACTAAGTGTGGTAAGACGTCGATGTACTTGAGAGTGTGTTGATGCGTAAAATATTTCCACATGCGTTCTTTCAAGGTACGTTGAAAACGTTCCACGATACTGGCTTTGGTTTCAGGATTTTCGGTGGTGAAAAAATGAATGTCACGTTTCTTTAATTCTCGTTGGAAAGCTTGGTTTAGAAATTCGGTGCCTTTGTCGGTTTGCCATCGAAGAGGGTGACGACCACTTTGTTTCAACACCAGTTGCAAAGCTCGTACTAACTCTCCGCTCGATTTGGATGTCAATGGTACGACCCAGGCAAATTTAGAAAAGACGTCGATGACACAAAACAAATATTTGTAGCCACGATTGTAGGTGGCTAAATGAGAGACATCGGCTAAATCGGCTTGCCATTGATGATCGATGCCTTCCACTTGAGTGCGACTTCTGTGAAATTTTCGTCTAATGGGTTTGTGTAAAGTGTACGTCGCTTGTTCTTGTAACCATCGTTGTACTGTAGGTAAACGGAGCTTTTTCAAGCGAGTTTTGGCAGCACGATACAATTTCTGAATGCCTCCGTAACCTGCAGGGTGAGCTGGATCGTAATAAATGCTGGCTAAGACCTTCTCCATGGTTTAGGTTAATAAGTGACCCACTCTTCGAGGATATTGCTTTGGGTGGGACGAAATGGGGGTTGTTTGGAAACGGTTTTACGTGTCCGATGTGCCACAGGAGTTGACGTCGAGGGTGCTGGTGGTGGTGGTGGTGGTGGTGGCGGAGGTAATGAGATAGCTTTGGTCTTCTTTTCTTTTCTCACCTCTGGTTTCCTTTCTTTCTTTTTCACTTCTGTTGAAGCAGGAGTAGCCATCATCTTTTTAACCCACGTTTTGAGTTCTTCTCGTTGGGGCGTGGGAGAAGGGGTCAATAAGGAAGCGGCAATCTTACTCGGAATGGGAGTAGCAGTGGGTGTTTGAAAGAGATCATGGGGTTCTTTTTCTTCCTTGGGTAATGGTGGGGTGACGTCTGTTTTGGCTACTGTAGAGGGTAAAGGCGACGGATTATTCATTAGTGCCTTCAAATCGGACAGTGTGGGTAGAGCTGTTTGTTCCACAGCTTTTCGATGAAAGAGTTGTAGTCGTTGCAGAAGTTGACCGTACTTTTGCGATTTTTCGGTTTCGGACAAATCGTGGCGATGCAGCAAGGATTGCAATTCGTGTTGTAATTGGGACATCTCGTTCAAATCAGGATTGGGTGGTAAATGGGGGGTACGTTGTTCTTGCCAACGATGGTATTCCATCCATCGTTTGTAAGGAACTAAAGTCAGTTTTCGTCCTTCCATGGGCTTCCAAAGGTTACGTCTGAGATCGTGGTGCTTCATGGATCCCTTTTATCTTCTGGAAGGATCATACATATTGCTACCCATACCTCGGAGCCATCCCTTGGTGCATCCCTGGAGCCATCCCTTGGTGCATCCCTGGGGACATCCCTTGTGTCATCCCTTGTAAAAAACCTGGTAATATGCTGGATAGGATACCGGATTTCGCTAATCCTCCCAACACAGGAAGAAGAAAAGGTAAAAATCCTCCGCGTTGCACCAACATTTTTTTCTTTTGACGGACGGGTATTTTCTTTTCGACCATTTGACGAAGAACGTGTCGATGTTTGGCTAAGCATTTTTTCTGGTGTGAAGACAAAGGTATCGTGCCTTTCAAGACATTCAAACAACATTCGCACACGGTATCGATGACATCTTTGGAAGCCGTTTTAATGATTTGTTTTCGCATGGGTGGAGAGGCTTTGGACAGGACAGACAACACGTCTCCGTGTTTGACCAAACGAGGAGGTAGTCCTTTCCTTTTCTTTCCTTTGTGGGATGAAGAAGAATGTTTTGTGCGAGGTGACATCTTTGCTTGTTCGTTCCACAATGCCACTGACGTCCATGACTTGAAACACACCCTCTTTTATCTTTTTTTTTGTTGTGCCATCACTTGATTTATAAGTGGTATCACTTTTTCTGGAAAGAGATCATGGGGTAGGAAAAATCCTCCGCGTTGCACCAGCATTTTTTTCTTTTGACGGACGGATATTTTCTTTTGGGTCTTTGGACGATGAACGTGTCGATGTTTGGCTAAACGTCCTTTCCTTTTCTTTCCTTTGTGGAGTGTAGAAGAATGTTTTCTGCGAGGTGACATCTTTGCTTGTTCGTTTCACAATATTACTAGTGTCAATGACTTGGTATACACTCTCTTTTATTTACTTTTTTTTGGGAACTAGCGCTTTGTCAAAAAGGTAACAATGTGTTTCCCAAAATTGTCAAAGGATCCTCCTTTTTGGTGTCTTTTCTTTTTCTTTAAAGGTCTACGTCTTTGGAGGGAAGGACGTTGATGTTTGGTTTTAAAGCTTTTGGTGAGATGACGAGATTGTCTTGTTCCTTTTCCTTTTTGGACAGCAGAACGACGAGGGTAGTGGCGGTGGTGGTGTGCATGTTTTTGAGGAAGCATCCTTGAGTGTTCACCATCAGCACAGAAAAAATACTGATTGACGTCGTGGTTTTCAAGTCATATTTTTATACTGGAATGCGTCGCCACTGATTATCTTTGCGTCGTATCAACTTCATGGCAGGTAACACACGTCGTGAAGGAGTTCGCAATGGACTCAATCGGGACAGTTCTTGTTTGGACAAATCTAGTAAACTCTTTAACATGCCAGATCTTTCTTGGACTTTGACTTTGGGGGCAGGTACTTTATGAGCAGCTGCTACTGACGCTAAGGTGGACGAGGGTGTCTCCGGTGGAGGAGACGTTTTGGGAGACGCAGATTTCCAATGTTTCATCAAATTAGGAAAAACGGGTGTCAAATTGGGTTTGGCTGGCATCACCCGCAACGGAGAAGTGGCAGCCCCTGAGGCTACTGGCAACGTAGTCCCTGCCAAACGTCCTTGTAGATCTTTTCTTACAGGTCGTGGTTGACGAAGGTAAGGTTGTGTCCTGGCCGAAGTGCCTCTTTTGCGGGTGACCGCTTTTTTCTGTGGACTTTTCTTTTTCTGTGCTTTGGTCTTGGTACCCTTGTTCTTTTTCTTAGGGGCTTGTTTGGCTTTTTTTGTTTTCTTCTTGGGGTGAACTTTGGGAGTATTGGGATCCCATTTTAAAAGGGAACGAATGATGACACCTCCTAGAGAACCACTGCCTCCAGGTTTCAATATGATTTGCTTTTTGGTGTGAGTGTCAATGCGAGGATTGGCCAGTTGCGTCAAGGCTACTTTGTTTCTGTCAAAAAAGCGTTTGGTTTGATGTGGAAGGTGAATGATGCCTTGCAGTATTTGACGTGCTGTCACCGTAAACCATCGTAAGACTTCTTTGAGACTGGCTTCTAAGACGTGAGCACGTCTTTGTGGATTTTTTTCGCGACTGATGCCGTACAAGGCACGAATCAATTTGATCGGAAGATGAGACTGAAGGGACGTCATGTTGACGATGTATGAGACCAGGTCAAAGTAACCCAAGGTTTTTATAGATTTTTTTAGTGCTTCATAGTGTTATGTCGACGAGGAGGACGTGTACACGACAGGTCCTCCGTCTTGACACCAGTCGTGAAACAAATCGGTACGAAATCGCAAATAATCAGGGGTAGTGGGTTTTAAATCCACGAGTAAATAGGCGTGTGGCGTTTGAGTGGCATCATCGTACGCATGAGTTAGCCAAGGTGTTCCTAACTGTTTGGCTAAAACTTGCACTTGTGATTTATCTCGAGGACTTTTAAACAAGACCACGTAATGAGCATTGAGACTAATGGTACGATGGGCTTTACTTTGTTGAAATAAATTTTGCGTAATGTAAATGACACTGGCATTACGATGATGCCCTTTACGTGTAAACCATAGTTTAATTTCTTCTTCGTCTTCTCCTAACATGTCGTCAAAAATAACCCAATGAGTTTGACTAGGGTCAGACACGATCCCCTCGTCTTCTTTAGGAATGCCTGCTACAAACACAATGGAATCACCTTGACTTTCTTGCAAGAGGCTGTATGCCGATTGCCACTCTTTGTAACACCACACGATGCGTTGAGGTGGACGATCGATCAAATGATGTTTATGTTCGATCAAACGTTTGACAAATTCGGTTTTGCCTGAACCGCTCGGTCCAGCAATTAACATGTTAAAAGGATGACGAAGATACAAGGCTTTCCAACTAGCCTGATCTAAGTGTTCGTCAATGACTTTGAATGTGGAGGAGGAAGGAGTAGTAGAAAGAGTAGAGTGAGCCATAGTCGTGTAGTGGTATGTCAGTATTGACACAAAAACAGACAAGACAAGAGGTTTTTATACTTTTTTCAAGACAAGTTTATTTCAATGCATGTTTAAATTCGAACAACACGAAAACATAAAAGCCAAATAGATAAATACAGGAATAAAATACCTAGGCAAACGATCAAAGTGGCATATAAACAAGTCACTGTACAACGTGGTTTGGGTAACGAAGGTGTCCTAGAGGTAGTATGTAATGTTCTTATAGTCTCCTCTACAGGGGGTATAGTCACATACGTGTCTTCTCTAAAGGGTCTTTGTGGGGAAATGTCCATGACAGTTCTGTCTTGAACAGAAGGATTGTCTTGGGTGACAGATTTTTTTTCTTCTTCTTCTTCTTCTGGTACTGTTACTAACACAGGTTTAAAAGTGACTTTTTTCACTCGACGATGCATTTTAGGAACACAACGCTTGGGCATAATGGGATACTTCGTTTGTCCAAGCCTCAAAATCCCAACTTTTCCAGTCACGTACATCTGTCCAATGAGGGTGTAAATCACAAGCTACACACACATCTTCGTACACTGCTTCCGTACGTAAAAGTTGACGAATCTTTTTTTCTTGGAAAGGTCGAGATGTATCCAGATGAAAGCGTAAGGCTTTGAACAGAATAAGTCTCTCGTGGACATTTAAAGGAACCACCATACTGTCTTATTTTTTTGATAGGTAGTGTTCGTAAAGTGTCCACAAGGAATCGGCAGGTAAACGAAATCCCAGAAAGCAAGTCACTAAAACACACACGACACGTCGACCCCAATTCATAGGGTATAGTTCTTGCAATAAGTGTTCGTAATCTTTCACCGTGTGAATCTTCTCATTGATATCCTTCCACGGAATCTGTTGGATCACCAATGATAAAGGTTGTGGCATGGTTGTTCTCTTTTATACTTCTTTAGGTCAAAGATTACAAGTGTAGATTCAACTCAGAATTAAACACAGAATTAAATTTGCACAAAAAGCGAAAGTGATTAATATAACGTGTAATTTCGTCCCACTGCCATTCAGGGTAACGGTTAAGAAGGATCAAAGTATCTTCAGAGGTAAACGTAGTAAATTGGTAACAGAGCAAAAAAATACCCTTGATCCAGAGAAATCTAACACGTTGGTTAATTTTTGTCACTTTCCTCTTGTGAATTTCACGACACAAAAGTTCTACAGTCACCCCTTGAGATTTTTCTTTAGCAAGGCCTTGCCAAACGTCCTTGTAGATCTTCTCTTGCAATTCGTAGGGTAATCCTTGAATATTATGTTTTATATTATATACTGGTCTAGGTGTGTTACACGACATGGAGTAGTAGTGTCACTTCCAATCATTAGGTCCCACTAAAGGTAGGTATTGACAATTCGGAGACCATCGAGCATGTTCCAGGTAAGCGGAATCTTTCTGTTCCCACTCGTAAATGGATACACCACAACTGAAACACTTGACTTTATCCCCTTCGCCCAAGTAGAAAAATCCGGCTCTGGCTAATTCTTCAGGAGTTGGTCCAGGCAGATATTTTGGCCATTTATCTTTGAAGGTTTGAAATCGACTTTTAAAGTGGCAGTATTCAGGCAAACTCGTCGGGAACGAATATTCGACTCTCCTCACTTCAGTTCGATGCAGGTACGGTGAAATTCCTAGGAGTCCACGATAACGTGTGGCACCGCTTTCACATCCCTCAGGTTTGACACGCACAGCATCACTTTCCAGGGTAGATATAGGGGTAGTAGTCATAGCAAAGTTCCTACGATATCCTGCTGAATCGCTAACGTCACAGAGCCTGGCATCACTACAATCACAAGGTTTAGCATCGCACTCCACTTGAGAATTCCCAAATTTGAATGATGTCTGTTTAAATGGATTCATCTTCTTTTCGCTGGGTTGTTGTAGTGACAAATGAACTATTGGTCTTGGACAATGTCCCTTTTTATATGCTGCCCGATTTCGATGTGACCGTACGGTAGAGTGAAGTGATTGGGAAGTCGTACTCTCTTTTGGTACACGATTTGGTAGACTTTTTCCAAAGGTCTGCTAACGATTTGGTGTGTGGGTAAACGGACAATCTTGTGCGGTTCGTGGGTAGTCACTTGAAACGTTTCATCCTGTCCCAACTGTAAGGCTTCTTGAAGCACGTCAAAGTTCACCACTTGACTGGTGCGATAATTAAGAGTCAATCCTTTCACTTTACATTTGGTGTGCATTTTTCCTTGGGGGTCTCGGTATTCGTAGCCGTAATTTTTAGGACCGCCACTTGCAAAACTTAGAATCTTGTCGTCGGGATGTTCATCGGTCCAGGCTCCTAAACGGTCTCCTTCGATGACAGGGTTACAATCGTTCGGTCGGTGAATGTAGATGCAACTGTCTGTGTCAAAATACAACACGCGATCTCCTAACAGTTCTAACACTTCGTACAATTTTAAGCGAGCGTGGGCTGTCACGTAAGCCGCAATGATGACATTTCCAAATTTGTCGGCTTCTACAAAGTCTAGTTCTTCTTCGTAATTGACTAAGATCAAGTCCTCACGAATGACGTCCACGTGTTTCATGACTTTGGTTGGGTCGTGAATCATCTGGAAGTAGCGAGACGGCTCGGACAAATACTCCGTCTTGGGTAAAGATGGACGTTGTGCCATTTTACCCCACAAACAATTGAGCATGACTTTGGCAAACGATCGCCTTCCTTCATTTTTCTCGATGTGGTCTAAAGTGATACCTTCCTGCTCCCGATATTTTTCTTTGAATATCTTTTGGTCTTCGGGAGTGTGACACCAGGAAGGATAGCCACTAGCTTCTTGTTTTAGTTTTAAAAAGGAATCCACGTAGTCTGCAAAAATACCTTTCTGTCTCTCGTCGCCCTTGCAGTATTGTTGTGTTTTGGGAAAGTGGTAAATTTCGTACACTTCTAACAGTTGGTATCCCATGTCCAGAGCTTTAAACAATTCCACACTCACCCACGTTCCTGTCAAGGTACGTTCTTCCTGAGTGTGATGACAAGGTTGGTCTTGGTTGCACGTTTCAGCACATGTGCGACACAAAGGAAACATCAGTTTTCCTTGGCAATGGTGAGGTAAAACGGGATGGTACAAGTCTGTGGGTGGCAAGACTTTACACTTGATCAATCCTTCGTACTGACGAATGTGGTCCAAGTCAATGTGTTCTGTCATCAATTCTGGATGCCCTACGGGAAAGTGACAATATTTACACACGTAAGGATACAATGAACACACGTCCAAGTATTTGATTTCTTCTTCTCCTTTCTCCTCGTCCGCCTGGTACAGCAAACAAGTGGCATTCGTTCGTCCTCCGTACAAACTATCCCGGGGGTTCAATGGGTCCACCCACTTGTAACTTTCTACGATGCGTTTAAACTCGGGATCGGTTTTCAAACGCTGATCGTACTCGTGTTCCCACATTTCCACTACCTGGTATCCTTGTTGTTCTAACTTCAAACGTCGTTGACACGTGGTCTGGTACAAATCTTCCATAGTTCGTTGTAAAAACTGATTTTTGATGTCACGCTGAGGGTAGCACATAGGACATCCGTGAAATAAGCATCCGTTAAACTCGTACACGATCTGAGGGTTTTCTAAGTCCCAACCATCCACTGAATACGTTCCAATAATCTTTTCGCCTCCTCCGTTGCGAGCGTGTTGGATCCATTTGTCTTCCTTGTCGCACAAGTAATGGAGCCAGCGCAGGGCTTTGACTGAGTATTGACGTTTAACAAAGTTCGTCGTTTGAGGACTGATGACCGCTAGAGTATTTTCAGGCATAAAGCGTTTTCGGTACACTAAAGAACACGCTTTGGCAATGGTACAAGCTTCTTTCAAAGGATCGATCCCTCCGTACTCCATGAACAATTCTCGAAATTTTCCACAGCAACGTCGTAAAATGTCCACGTCAGATCGACAGTACTTTAACATTTCTTCTTGAAAGTCAAAAAGGTCCGAGGCATGAGTCTGGTACCAAGCGAAGAAAGCTTCTCGTTGTTCGGTACGCATGTTGTCAGGGTCGTAATAGTGAGCCTCCGGCAAATGGGGTAGAACGGCATATTGATTGGCTTCGGTATTGAAAAAGTGTGGAAAATAACCTTTAACCAATTCTGTCATTCCAAACGTTTTAGGCATGCGACTCAATGGCATGGCCAAGTAACACATCGAATCTTTAAACTGTACTTGTCCTACTTGCATAGAAATGATTTTAGCTCCGTTCAAAGTCACTTGAGGTCGTTCGGTACATTGTTCCGCATAGTATCTGAGCAGAAATTGCCCATCGTATCCCGAAAAATTGTGAGCCATGACCGTAGCATGGCAATGACAATTACCGTAACGTTCGATGTCTTCTGTACTCCACGTTTCGTCAATGGGGTTTAAGATCCATCGGGCAAACTTGGCTAACGTGTTTGACCCTCGAAAGATTTTTTCACGTCCTCCAGGAATCTTGTTGCAGTGAGGGCAATAACTAAAGATAGGTTCTTGGATGCACTGTTCGCACGCACGGTGAGCTACGCAGAAATTGGGAATGTGAATACCGGTTTCTTGCATGCATTCGAAATCAAAAAAGATAAAATTCCCTTTCTTCTGGGTATCTTCTGAATGGGGTTGGTATTTTTGAATGAAGCATTCGTGTTCCAAGTCCACGATTTGGTGACAAATGTGACATCGTTTCTTCCCTCGACAAACGTGAAACTTGGCACTATTGGTACGTATGCCTTGTCCACAAGTAGGGCACAATCTCAGAAGTTGACAAGTGTTTTTCTGCTGTGAACCTTGCATCTTCAAATGTTGTTGGTAACAGGTAGGACTGACAAAAGTGCGCTGACACACAGGGCAATGCACTCTTTCTTTTCCTTGGTCCAGACAAGGTTGTGAGGCTAAACATCCCTCACATTTTGATCCACAATGTTTGTGTTGTTCTCGATTGTTATAACCATAGTCACATTTTTCACAGTAGTAACCGTATCCCAGGAATCCAGTGATACTGGTAATGGTATCAAAATGACCATCGTGATGATAGACGTGAATGTATTTTCCGTCTTTGAAATCGTGGCCTCGAAACAAAAGAGGTCCACGCACTTCTTGAGGGTGTACTTTCAAGGTGTAACGTGGAGCCAAGACGTCTTGTAATTGTTGCATTTCTGGAATGCCACAAGGAGTGTCTTTGGATATCCCCGCTTGCTGTAACAGGAGTTCTGCTTCACTTCGTTGTTTGGCTCGGTCCGATTGTTGAATAGTTTTCCAGGCTCTTTTCCATTCTACCGTGTCGTTCTTGTTGGCATACGTTCGTCCCACGACGACAGCACGGGCTAAACACATCTGGTCTTGAGGATTGTTAATTCGGACGAGACTTAGTTTGGTGCTGCGAAGGCTGTCGACCAATAATACTTTTTTGCGTCCTGTCCCCTGGGGAAGAGACACGTGGGTCATGAACAGTGTGGCTTTTCCATCGTCAATGTGAAACTTGTCATTGGATTGTTGCACATGTTGAATTTTGTCAATGACTTTAGAAGGTGTCAGTTCTGATGGACTAGTAAATTCGATCCAAACGGGAGACTTTAAATTATCGTGATGAATAGAAAGTCTCAAGCGATCGTCTTCTTTGGCTTGACATTGCTGTTTCAGTGCAGTTAACACAGAATCCCACACCTCAGTAATGAACCCTTCTGTATTCTCCAAAGGTACATTGGACTTGAAATCTTTAAACTTTACGGCATACGTGTAAGCCGTTGTTCTAAATTTTCGAGAGGAACGCTTTTCTGTCTCTCGAATGTGATAGTAATTTTCAGGGTTAACTAAGGGTAGTGTACTTTGCTTGGACGTCGATTGCTTAGGTGTAAATTCGGGCTCACTCATGTCATCTTCAAAATCACTGGCATGAATTTGAGCCAAGACTTCAGCTACTGTACTAGGCGATACATTACGTTTCTGTCTCTTACTGTCTTTTCCTTTCTCCACAGCATGATGTGACCTTTTCATCTTGTCTGCAAAAAGTCAAATGACTACCTTTTAAAGACCATAACCCCTATATATTCATGTTCGATCCGTGCATATATATATAAAGGGTTAGTGTCTAACGGTTCAGTATTCCTTTCACTCTCACATTGACCAGAACGATGGAAGAACCTACACAAGTGGAACTTCTCATTAGAGCTTTACGTGGGGTCATACGAAAGTTTTCGTCAGACCAGCCGACAGCCTACTCTCCCTCCTATCGAGATAAAAGTCAAGATACTTGCTATATCTGTAAGAAGAAAGGACATTGGGCTACAGAATGTTCAGATCGTAACAAAAATAAAAAAGGCTACAATAGAGACAAAAGTCAAGATACCTGTTATTATTGTAAAGAGAAAGGACATTGGTCTCCAAACTGCCCTAAGAAACAACAGGAGCAGGAGGAGGAGGAGGAGGTGGAGGAAGAGGAGGAGGAGGAGGAAAGAAATTCTGAACAGGAGGAGAAAGAGGTACCCTCCTCCAAGGAAGAACCCCGTCACGTTCACAAAAACAAGAAAAGAAGACGAAACGAAAGTGAAGAGGAAGAAAAAAAAGCTGTGACAGTAAAGAAAATGAAAAAACAGAAAGAGTGAAACAGAAGAAAACCTATGAACTTTTTTAAAGTGGTCTTGTGTTATGTTATGTTGTGATATTGAATTGTGTCGTTTGTACTAGAATAAACTAAAGAGAAAAAACGTAAGTGTCTCTTGGTTTTGATTTGATAGTATAATTACCTACACTCACACATTCATTCACTCACACGTACATGATGGGTTTTTAAAAACATAAAGGACTTTTGAGTTTTCATTGAAATAGGCAATTGACATAGTATTTCTTTTCGAAATAATTGGAGTGGTCCTGAAAAGGACCGTTGGTGTTTTGTGTATTTAAAACAAAACAAACTCAGAAACGGGATGAAATCCTCTTGAGCTGTCTTAAGCCTTTGCCACGGCCAAGGCCTACTTCGGGACTGGTGGTTCCTGTCAATGATTTGGTAGAAATCACTAACGGTGGTAAGGTAGACGTAGTCACAGAGAGATCGGGTTGTTTCGCTCGAGAAGGTCTTTTTCTCTTCGGTCGTGATAAAGAAGTCTGATACATTTGTTTCAGACTCTTTAACTCAGCTAAAATATCTAAAAGTACCGTCGTAACCGTTTGATTTTCACTATTTTCTTTCTGTCCTTGGTCTTCATTCTTCTCCGTTGCTGCTACTGTTTCTTCCTGGTGTTTTCTTCTTGCTTCTTCTTCTTCCTGCTGTTGCATAAGAAAAGCTTGTTCTTCTACTTTCTGTTGTTGTAAAAATCGCTCCAATGCTTCTTTTTGTCTCTGCTTAAAATCATCGACGTGTCCATAAGAAGATACAGAAGGCAACGAAGGTTCCGGAATAAATTCTTGCGATGTTAAAAAATCCACAATATCCCAGTTAAAATCCACTTCTTCTGGATGTAGATTTGTCATGACTTTAGTAGTCACTGTTGGTCCATGACTTGCTGTCTCTACTCCTGTCTCACTCCAATTCATTGTCTTCTTACTGTCCGCCATGATTGACAACTCTCTTGAATCGATTGACTGCGCACAGGCGCTAGTACCTCTATATAGAAAAGGTGACGTCACAGACTGCTCTCTTCCGATTGGATGGCTGTGTCTGACTTTTGTAACGCACGTTTGGATTGGTGGATACACTCAAGCCGTTTCAATCCGCTCTTCCCCTATAAATAACCGCAGTACACGGCATTCAATTCACCTGTTCTCATCAGAAGATGTGGACTAATGTTGAATCGTCAACCCTTGTGTCAAGTATGCTGTTTAGGACTGACATACCCATGTATGTCAGATCATCATGGAGTGTCATTGATAGGACGGAGACAGCCTATTGGAAGAGAAGAGTCTATGTGGAAAGACAAGGTTGCTTGAAGAGAGTTCTCTTCTATGGACCCACAGTAAGGAGAAGTTTAAGGAAGAGAAGAAGATCTGTAAGATGTCCTCTGTGTTAACAAGACAACGTTAACATTACACCTAACGGTCCTTTTCAGGGCCACTCATAAGTCTCGAAAAGATAGTAGCTTTCATTGCCACCCCTTTTTTCCTTGTTTTATTTCCCATGTTATATTTCCCTTGACGCTATATAGTCCCACTCTGTTCAATTCCCCTTGACGCTAGATAGACCCACAATGTTCAATTCCCCTTGACGCTAGATAGTCCCACCATGTTCAATTTCCCTTGACGCTAGATAGTCCCACCATGTTAAATTTCCCTTGACGCTAGATAGTCCCCACCATGTTAAATTCCCCTTGACGCTAGATGTTCCCAAGCTGTTTTACATAGGATTTTCCCATTGACGCTAGAGTATCCCCATACACTACTATCGTACTGACTTATTTTACCTGAATATTTATTTATAAAAGGACAGAGAGTCTGCGTCAAAGAATTATTTTTATTAGCGATTATGAAAACATGTTTGGATTCTACTTTAACAACGACAGCTTACTTAACTACAATGGGTATGCATTCAGAAAGTTTCACATGTAAACAATAAAAAAACAATGTCTTATGAAAGGCAATTAATCTGATCTCACTTTGGACGGAATTTAAATAATATTGGTCCTTTAATGTTTCATTTATTTATAGGTTTTTAGTTAAGCAACACTGTAAGTGTGTAATTATGCATATGAATGTTAAGGTGTTCTGCAGAGTTTTTGCAAAAGTATGTTTAAAAATAGCTTTATTGGACAAAGAGCCACAATATGGTGTATAATGTCACAGATATCTGCACAATAAGCATCTCGCTGACTCTGATCTCTGCAAGGCTACTCTCGAAAACAAACATTTTACTTATGCCAGCCTGCCAATTTGTTAAAGGTACTACAAATGGGAAACAAATGTATCGACAAATCTACGTTGTTCTTTTTAATGAAAAACCTATAATAACGTTCGAAAGTTGTTGGGAAAAAATTATGAAAAGATTAGGTATACATTGTTTTGTGAATTGTACCCACCCAGGACTGTAATGTTTAAAATGTCGTTGTACAGTTTTATTATTTTCTAGACGTTCAGGTTGTGACGAGTGGAATCTTAGTTTAAATTAATGAAACTGCTGATGGAAGGTTTTTTGCCTGATTGTATGCTAAAATCTTTGTAATTGTCCGTAGGTGTCTGCAGCTTTGAATGATGACATTAGAATATTATCTAGTGTCGTTGATGAGTTCAAACAGAAATTCCAATCAGATGAAGCTACACTAAGAAGTTATAAGGAGGTATGAAATCATTTTGTATTCATAAGTGAACAGTCAACAGTTGTGTCAGCAGGAAATGCAGTGTGTTCTTTCTCTGCTTAAATACTATTTAAATTGTAGTGTATTGTTTAATAATAGTGTATATTGCTTACATAAAGTTTATAAGGTGTAGCCAAGTGCAACATAGTACAAGATCTGCCACAGTATAAGTTTCCAAAAGACTTTGAGTTCTTCAAGAGTACTTAAGTCTGGACTATTAACCTAAATCTTGATACACATGATATGATTGGCTGAAATTTAAATCTGACTTAAATTCGACCAATCAAATGAATTAAGTCTTGATCCTAAGTTAAAAAATTTCATTGGTGAAATGGGATATATACTTAAGTATAATCGAGACATACAATGCAACTTTATGTAAGGTGGTCATCACCTTACAGAGCCATGGATGTGATATCACTCTTTACCTAAGTGCATCATATGAGTAAGAACGCAGAGACTGAATTTAATTTGACTCTCTTGTGACTCCTGCCTCTTATCAATTAAGAAAAACAAAAAAATACATATGCATTTATAATATTGACAATACAAATAAAAAAGAAAGACAGCGACGATTTTGATAGACTCTAATCGTTATAACATTTTGACAACAGTCTGTAAATTGGCCACGTAGTCATTCTGTTCCAGACAATAGGTGTGATGCCAACAATTGTGTCAGAATGAGCGAATCCACTTACCAACATAGCTTTGTATTGGTGCCTTTGCAAACAGGTCAAGAAAGTCGACTTGAGAAAATACGAATCCTCGTTCAACTATTACATAATCTACATATTTTTCTTTAATGTCGGGCACGTTTTCCTTGTCAGTGCAATGACCCTTAATTAGGAATAATATGCTAAGATATTAAATGAAGAGAATACATACCTACCTACCTTTGACATTTGTAATGACTGCTGGTGCTTAGAAATGTAGCTATCTAAAATATTCATTTTAATAAAAAATATATTGCAGTATTTAACAAGCGTTCATTCTTACGACTTAAACTGAACATGAAAGATGTTGCCCTGTTCGTAATATATAGGTCAATGCTGTTAGCACATGTAATCTATATATTATCAATATTTCAGGTAATACCTTTATGTTTTAATACGTGAGCGTCGACTAACATGAGTGAAATATGCATGTAGTTAAATGTCTTTCTATATGACATCAGAGAAGATATTTATATTACTAGCGTTCTTAGTATGAGTCACAGTTGAATGAAGAAGTATATAATTAATTGAATATAATTAATTAAATCATCAGCATTTGAAAAAAGGTATTATGTTTCAGAATGATTGAGACTAAGTTATGAAAAGTACAATGATGTGAACATATTTTAACACAATTTAAATTGTAATTAAAATGATACTTTATCGTTTTCAGAAATAATAAGTCTAGGGTTAGTGAAAATATTCATCTAAATTAATAATTCATCTAATGGATAATGATTACATTATTGGTGATATGTTGAATAAATATTAGGAAAGTATCTTTCCGAAAGACTAGCACATGCATCTGACTCGGGCTGTGAAACCCAATCCCGTTGTATTAGGAGACAGACGCTCCTCGACATTGCTTATTAAAACCATTAATTTTTATTTTTAATCATCAATAAGTATAAATTATCCGGTTCTGCTTGCACATTTCTTCCATGGCAAAATTCCGTTGCCATTGTACCCCTGAGTATTGAGCGTCAACAAGTTAAGGAAAATCCAGGAAACAGGTTCTTGGAAAATGACGAACTATTTAAAATGCTTTTAAGTGAAGATGCGCAAGCAGAAAGAATACCATTAGGACACAAAAGCAATGTTCACGTTTTAGTGATGCATCAACAGAGTGAAGGCGGAAAACGGAACGACTTTCCAGATGATTTTGGGCCATGGGACTCTAACTCGGGCACCACTCTAAACCAGATATTCGTTGTAATAAAGAAAACAAATAAAAAAATATTTTCAAGAAAAATGTTCACTTTTGCCTGAAAATGATCGTTGAAAAAAAGGTAACATATGTTTCAATTGATTCTCAACCTACAGATATGTTAACTCTCCATCGCCTCACCACGAAGCTAAAAGACGACGAGAGCTACAGGACGAGAGTTTCTACTGTAACGGAAGCACTCGAATCTCTTAGCCATTTAAAACCCTCGCGGTGATTGAGTATGTAGGTGTAAAGAAATCAAATTCAATTCATCCGCATGGAAACTCAAAAAGTGGTTAATCATATACAAGAACGGATCGACGTATCCTCCAAATGTCATATGACATATTGGGGAGGAAGAATTCGACGGAAGTGGTAAGCCGTATGGCTGATGATGACAGTTTCTTGGTCCCTAAATAAGGTCGCCAACTCCAGGATAAAATCTACAGAGAAAACGAAAAGAAAATACCCCAGAGGGTGCCTGGAAACAATATTGCGGATGAGATATTGACGATAAATGGAGAGGTACACGACAACCCTTTCGAGGATGAATGACGAAAGGCAAACAACCAACTATTATTTCGTACACTGGCGATCAAAATTAGACTTTAACTAAAAAGCTGTTAAAGGGAGGGAGGAAGTGTGATCGGCATCGACAGAACGTATAATCTTGGTAAAGTGTTTGTAACAACAATATGTTATAAGAACAGAAGCATCGTTAGCAGAAAATCTAACCAAAGTCCATTTTTTCTAGGACCTCTTTGTCTTCACTGGAATGGTGAGCAACTTAGTTATCACCATTTTTTCCCATGTTAGAGAAAAGATAGACTCACAAAATTTGACTTTTGTCTCTCATGATGAGAAAGTAATACGAAATTCTTTAAGAAACAATTTCCCCAAAGCAAATTATCTGCTATGTAAAAAAAAACATCTGAAATATTACTTTAGGCATTTTCTATTTTTAAACACCTGGTTCTGATGAAAAAGAGAGGGAGAAGATTATAACTATAATCTTCAGTGAAGACAAAGACGGATTAGATTTTAGTAAAAACAACCTAGAGTTTTCAAAGCGAGAAGACACTTTCTCTGTCTATTTCTATAAATATCCGAAATTTAAAACTTATTATGATACACATTTCAAAGGTAAAGTTTTATTAGTGTTTACTAACCATTAAAACAAATTTAATTTCTACGTTATGAACTAATAACAAAGCAGAGTCCCTAAACAATGGTTTAAAACAAGCAACTGAGTGCAAACAGCTAAAGCTCCCAGAACTTGTAGATAGATTGTCTTCTGTTACCAAAAAAGCAGATCATTGACCTACGTCGAGCTTTGTATGGTGCTGGCAACTATAGGCATTTTGGTCAGTCTTTTTCTTTTCTTTTGGATAATCAAGCCTGGCACTCAAAGAGTGTAACGGAGAAAGAAACAAATTTCAAGAAATTTAATGCTGCTTATATCGCCACAGTAGCTGAGTCCAGCTATAACCATTCATCAGACGGAACATACAAGTGCAAGCGACCGAAACAATCTGCCGGACGAAAACTGGGGCAACGGAAAAGACCAAGAGCTGAACGGACAACATATGTAAAGCGTTGTTGTTGTTTTTGTGGGGTTCAACGCCATTTTTCAGCACACGATATGCTATACATGGCGGCCAGTATTAATGGTGAGGAAGAACCCGGTGAAAACCCCCGGAAAGAACCACCAACCCACGGGAAGCTACTGGCAAGCTTTCTCCCATACCCACATTGGCCGAATCTTAGACTCGAACCCACGCAGACAGAGCATCACAACACAAAGACTTACTCAATCACATGCTTTACCTCAAACGATAAATATCAGCAACACCAACATTAACGTCACACAGAACGAAATCGAGGTGTTACGCTGGACATTTCTCTCAAAAATCACCAAAATGTCATGAAGATTTGCAAGGCTGCATACCTTGAGCTTAGACGCATTAGCGCCATTGGCAAATATCTTCCAGTTGATGCCACTAAAACACTTGTGTGTTCATTAGTACTTTCAAGACTGGACTATTGTAACTCAGTTCCCTCTGGTTCGTCTCAATATCTATTCCAGAAACTACAAAAGGTTCAAAACGCAGCTGATCGGATCATCCTTAGAGTAAGACGACCAGAACACACCTTCACGCTGCTTTGTACCCTACACTGGCTATCCATTCGATCAAGAGTGAAGCACAACATTTCTTTACTATGCTACGTTTCACTGACGGACTCCAGTCCAACATACCTATCCAACCTCACCCATGTGTACACACCACCAATATACTTGCGCTCCTTGTCTGAAAATGGAATACTCGATTTTCCCAATGTCATGTACTCTCATTTGCGCATGCGTGAACTTGTATTGATGTTTGTTATATAAAAATAAAGAGCTAATTTAGGTTAGAAACAATCAACAGATTAGTTGTTATTTAACTATTTTAATCATCCTATGAATAGGTTAATTTTAAAAGCTGAATATCTACATGTTCGATAAAGTTTGAATTATGAATATCTTCACCTCCATTTTTTTTATCTCCTTTTAAGAGCTTGTCTAAGGAAAGTGAAGGATGTAGCTGGCATACATTCATATATGGTTATTACCATGTTGAAGAATATTAATTTCGGACCTGTCTAGGGACACCAAATAAAATGTACAATCACAGTAATATATGCAATTGATTGCGTTGATCACAATGTTATATAAGCAGGGTTTTGTTTATTTTGAATTTTTTTTTATTTTTTTGATTCACATTAACTATAAAAAGATTGCACAAATGTCATGTTTTCTGCAACATTAAACATTCATACCATTTACTTTGGTTTACAAGTGTCTATAACCAATATTGATAATGGCTGGATATTGAATCAAACTAAATATTGTTCAGATGTAAATGTGTTCAGCTGTCACATTATTTACTTTAATGTTTTTTGACGACCTTCTACATTATGCAAACTTTAACCAGATACAAATTCTTCACAGCAAAATGTGTCATTTGTAAAACAATCATACCTTTAATTCAGGAGTTGCATGAACATGTTGAAAAAAGACTTAGAGGCAGTTTACAGACAAAGTGCTCTGCAGATCTCACGTCTAGATTTGAGGCTACAAAAACAGAAATTACCGGTAAAAGCATAATTTATGTGATAAATGTACATATTATAGCATGTTTCAGTTATTTGTTATCAAATATCGTTTCACTAATCTTGTCCATTTGTCCAGGATATTTAACTTAATGTTAGATTGATTTAGGAAATGTTTTTGACTTTGAAACATGATTTCGTGATACCAGTGTCATAGGATATATCCACATGATGTAAAGAAATCAATGATTTGCCCCTAATGCAGTGCTTTGCCACACTTTCTATCATTACCATGCTGCATTTTTTTATTCTGGTTTGCTTCTTTGCTGCTTGGTAAATAATGCTTTTTTAATGAAATGCATAGAACAATTTTCAGTTACTAATTTAAACTATAATATCTGCTACTTCAGAGCAAACAACCGTCGATAGTTTAATAGTTTAGAGTGTTTAATTTATTTAAGATTTGGAGGTACACCGTGCCTGAAAAAAGCCATATACTTATATGTGACGTTTAGCAATATCTGGATATTTTACTACTGAAACGTTCCATAATATTAAAGACTGATTCAAAACTTTTCATAAATACCAAGGTAGAAGTATATACATTATATTTTTGTCTTAGAGCACCAGTTTCGTGTTGAGGAGAGCTATTAACTGTACGTTGTGTTAGCATCCACACGTAAAAAAGGGATGGACGAATGTATTGTTGCACCGCATCTCAATTAGTCTACACACGTATCACACAAGTATGTAAGCTTAACCTTTGTATATTTAGATGCAAGGCAACATATTATAATGATTTTAAACTGAGAGGGGCACGGGGGAGGGGGGACCTTGGTACATGTACAGTATATGTACCGTATTTGTTAGTCGTGTGCATTATGCTCAGGTTATTATGTCACAAATAAGTATATGCATTCTAATCATGACCCGTTTTGAAGGGACGTATCTTAATGAACGCTACACCCATATGACAATAGCAGATCACTGTGATGAGTATTGTATGCTCCACTTGTTGTGACAATTCATTTTGAAAGCTCTCCTCAAGTTAGATACAGCTAAATTGATGGTTGCATGCATATCTATTAGTATCACCCCATAATACAAAAGGTCACTATAACATACATTAAAATTGAATGTCTTAAGGTTGGACACATATGACGGCATGGTTTTACATCCTGAATATATTATGTTATACCTGGAATCATGTATCATGGTGACACATAACCTATGACGGCTGCATTCTGAATACATTATGTTATACCCGGAATCATGTAACATTGTAACACATAACCTGTGACGGCATGATTTTATATCCTGAATACATTCTGTTATACCTGGAATCATGTATCATGGTGACACATAACCAATGACGGCTGCATTCTGAATACATTATGTTATACCCGGAATTATGTAACATTGTAACGCATAACCTATGACGGCATGAGTTTACATCCTGAATACATTCGGTTATACCTGGAATCATGTATCATGGTGACACATAACCTATGACGGCTTCATTCTGAATACACTATGTTATACCCGGAATCATGTAACATTGTAACACATAACCTATGACGGCATGATTTTACATCCTGAATACATTCTGTTATACCTGGAATCATGTATCATGGTGACACATAACATATAACGGCTGAATTCTGAATACATTATGTTATACCCGGAATCATGTAACATTGTAACACATAGCCTATGACGGCATGTTTGTACATCCTGAATACATTATGTTATACCTGGAATCATGTAACATTGTGACAAATAGCCTATGACGGCATGTTTTTACATTCTGAATACATTCTGTTATACCTGGAATCATGTATCATGGTGACACATGGCCTATGACGTCATGATTTTACATCCTGATCACATTCTGTTATACCTGGAAATATTTATCATGGTGACACATAACCTATGACGGCTGCATCCTGAATACATTATGTTATACCTGGAATCATGTAACATTGTAACACATAACCTATGACGGCATGATTTTACATCCTGAATACATAATGTTATACCTGGAATCATGTATGTTGGTGACACATAGCCTATGACGACTGCATTCTGAATACATAATGTTATACCTGGAATCATTTATCATGGTGACACATAGCCTATGACGGCATGTTTTTACATCCTGAATACATTCTGTTATACCTGGAATCATGTATGTTGGTGACACATAGCCTATGACGACTGCATTCTGAATACATTATGTTATACCCGGAATCATGTAACATTGTAACACATAACCTATGACGGCATGATTTTAAGCAGCAGAGAGGGTGAATCCTACAACGTTTTTAGACAAAATTTGATTGAAATCCTAAAACGAGCCTTCCTACGATCAAAAAAAAATGTCTCAGGGGCGAACCCTACAACGTTTTTAGACAAAATTTGATTGAAATCTACATACGAAATCATTTTAACTAAAAAAATGAAAACGATTTTTTAATTAATTTTGGTCGCAACTTGTTGTCATCCACCCTCTCTGCTGCTAAAGTTTTCAGTTCTGGGTTAACAAAAATAATAAATAATTTGATCGAGTCTTTAGGATCTCACAAACAGACTAATCGCTAACACCTCTTCTTGTAAATCAATCAGATTATTTGACTGGTCGGTGAGTTTGAAATTAATTCTGGTTAATGAATTATTATGGCATCGCATGTAGACAGGATTAATTGGGTTTTCAATAATTAGGAATCCTGGAGGAGCTGTTGGTGCAAATGAATAAAGAATATATCCTTGCTGAGCTTGATTTGATTGCTCTAGATTAATCTGATAGCTTCCTTCGATAACATCACACACTAAATTGAGCGCAATCACTGAGGATATATTCACGTTGAACGGAGCGATATGCCTGCCGCCACCGTCTGGGTCATTATTGTGTTTGAGGATTTTTATTTCCGGTGATGTTGTTTTTTTCCATGCATCATGAATTATTTTAAAACCAACATCGATGGCATCACTGAGAGATTTTTGTAGTTCTGGTACGTTATATCCTGGTAGTTTGAATGTTGGAATATCTTCAACGCGGATTTTATATTCATCTGCAAATAAATTCTTTGTTTCAGGGCTATTGTCACCTAATATCTCTTGAATAATTTGTGAATTAAATGTTTCCATATCATTGATGATTTTGTTGCATGTTTCTACGACGCTGATAAATTCATCTCGGGTGAGAGAGCCGGATTTAAGAGATATTAACAACAACGAAATATCGTTATTGAACGCTCTGAAATTTTCAGTGATTTTATCCTGTCGAATTAAGTATAAATCTTTCTTAACGATGGGATTTTTCAATACATTAAAAACATTAAATTTATTGTAATAGCTATAGCTTTTTATTGGATTATCGGGTTTTATTCTGTCGGTGATATAATCAGTTTTTTGTGGTTCGGGTAAATTAACGGTTTCCTCCAGAGTTTTACTCTGGGGTGGTAATTCAGGCCATCCTAGTACGGTTCTTATTGAGCTTTGATAGATATCTACGACGTATCCTTCTGTGCTTATTTCAATGGCAGATGATAGCGTCGGTTCATGAACTGTTATAGCAATTTTTGACTCTGCTCCAGTAATCGATTTTATTCTACGCGCGAATTCATCATTGATTTGTTCGATTTGGTAAGACCCTGTTGGTATCGAAATGACGTTCCAGTCTGGGGTTCCGTCGGGTTTATTCTTAGTTGCAAACACTAAAGAGTTATTCGGTTGTTGACCACCAAATGGTTTTGATCTGATATTAGGCCAACTGTGATATACTCGTAGTTTTGCAAGCGCGATTTCACTCACAGGAACCGGAGAGGGGAAATTCACACTAAACTCGGGTTCCGTTGATGTAATTGATATCATACTCGTTTGTACTGGTTTCGTGTTCTCCACTATTTGTTGAAGTAATTCCTGCTGTGTCGTCATTATACTCATGATTTATTTCTAATTTTGGTATCGAGGAATCATAAATACTGACCATCACTGAGAATTCACAATCTGGTAATGTTGATATTATTGAGATCATTTTGTTTTTTGGGTTCGTGTTTTCTGATTCCATCGGTGTTGTCATTGTTATTATACTCATGTTGTCGCTCTAATTTCGATATCGCGGAATCAAAAATACTGACCATCGCTGAGAATTCACTATCTGATATAATCGTATTGTCGAGTGACGACGATATCATCAATGATAATTGCGAATATGCGGTTGATGCAATATGAAATTGAAGTAAGTAATTCTGCAGTTTACTCTGGCTGCATGATGATATCTTTTTTGCTATCCCGGTTAATATACCCCCGATTGTAGCCACCGCAGAAATGCAAATTGGAACTACGACCGGGGCAATCATTGTAACCGATGCAAGTATTATTCCGGCACCAGCGAGAACGCTTGACACCGAGTACATAGTAACATCAATTGCGGTGATTCTTCGTCGGTATTTTTTTATTTTTATTTGATACTCCTCAGTGAGGGTTTTAATTCTTTTTTGAAATTCTCTGACCTGATCATAGCGACATTGCGTCGATGACAAAGTCATTGTTGTTTATTTTAAAAACACTAGCGTTTTCAATTGTGAAATCCGAACGATTTAGTTATTTACTTAAATCCGCTACGAATTCCAGATACCATGTTACTGATGCCTTAGCCAAACTTTTATCATCGGCTTTTATCGTTAACCGTTCAGTTTTATCCTTGTCGATGATCGTTGATATCACATTATTGACCCCGGATGAACTCGACGATGATATATTAAATTGAATTGGTGCAACTAGTGTTAATCGATAAATACCTTTAACGGTTGCAGTGATATCTAATTTGTTGTTTGTAGGTGTCCACTCAAATGATCCGTGTTGGATTGTATATACTACGTTATTGGTTTTCTCATGAGGAATTTTTGTTTTTTCAATGATTGTTATCATCCTCGAAAAATCACCTTTGACGGCTTCGATGAAAGTTTTCGTCTCATCGATGGATTTTTTAATATCAGGGAGTTTTATTTCAATTTTATCCAACTGGGTTCCAATAAATTTATCAATGATATTTCTACGAAATGATATAAACTGTTTTCCGTTATCTTCAATTTTAGATTCAAGTATTTTTAGTACAGCCAGAGAATTGTTTAACTCATCGTTGAGAGTTTTTAATCGATCTGTAATCGTCGAAACGAGTACACCCGGTTTCAGTTTACCCTGATCGGAAAATAACGCGATAGTATCCTCGATTGCGTTTTGTTGTTTAACCAAAATATCATCCAGAGAAATATTACTGGATTTCAATTTACCCTGATCCGAAAATAACGCAACGGTGTTCTCGATTGCGTTTTGTTGTTTAACTAAAATATCATCCAGAGAAATATTACTGGATTTCAATTTACTCTGTTTGTCCTGAAATACAACTATTTCATTGGGTTCAACACTTTCTAAATTCAACGTCTCAGCTATTTCATCTTTAATTTTTTTTGTTATATCCTTGATAGAATCAGGAGTTGCAGTGCCATCGGGTTTGGGTTTCAAAGATCTCCCCCAAATATCAATCATGTTATTGTAAAACTCTTTCTCTCTCTAAAATCGTTTCGATTTCCAGCGATTGCTGGTGTAGTCATTTACGACAATATGAGGTGGTTTTCTAGATGCTGAAATAGCGTCAAGGACATTTAATACTTCACTGCCACATATTGGTGGGTCAATCATCGTTTGTGTTGGTAGTGTAGAATACCAAGTCTTCATTGGAAGGGTTTTTATATACCGCATAAACTCTTTTGGTGGGGCTAATCCATATGAATCAAAATAGACAATCCCACGTGGATCAATAGCGTATGCAACCCAGTGAGTACCAGGTCCGGTGCTGTTATCTAAATTAATGATTCCGGTTTCAACGCTGTTTGGTTGATGTGGTAATTGGTCTTTCATAAAGACACCTCTAAAGTTTTTAATCGCTAGTTTTTTAGCAGCATCCATTAAATCAAAATTGGACATAGGAATCTTCGATTCCTGAATTAATAAATCGTTCCTGGTAGTCTTAGACCCTTTCCGCTGTACCACGAATACGGGGTTCCTGGTAGTCTTAGACCCTTTCCGTTGTACCACGAATACGGGGTTCCTGGTAGTCTTAGACCCTTTCCCTTTTTTTTATATCCTTTCCCAGTTGCTTTCTTTAGTGCCATTCCTGCTGCAGTACCAACGGCTCCTAACGCTGCCGCTTTAGCCACCGCTGGGGCTGCTGCTGCAATCAATGCTGGAATCGCAGCTAACAACGGAAATATACCGCCTGTTTTAATCATATTTTTGATAGCAGCTGCAGAGAGAGTAATCTGAACACCTTTTTTGGCTGCAAGTGCATCATTGAAATGTTTTATTTGACGAGTTGTCAGCGATAGTTTATTTGCACCACCAGTCATTTGATTAGGTTTCAACGTGATTGTGGTTCCACATCGCTTAGCCGATTCTGATTGCAATTTTTTTAATTGACCGGGAGTTAACGTAACACTAATAACACTATATGACATTATACATAATAGATTGATTCTAAATCGTTTACAATTTCAATTACATGTTTTCTACTGGTGCATCTACCACTCTCATTCTTCCACCAACACCTTCGAGTAGCATTGATTTATCACTGAGAATGACAGCAACCGCTCTATAATCAGCAATAGCACCACGAGTCACATTATTAGCTCTAAAATGTATATCAACAACTGACTGTCTTGTCAAATCGAGATGTTCCAGTGAGAAGTAATAGATCGGATATAGATTTTTAAAATCATATTGTGATATTTGCAAACCAGTATCGACATTTTGGTCGCGTGCCATAAATGACAACAGACGATGATAAACTCGTGCAATATGATTTTCTGTGTAATTAAGTTGTATATCCTCGGATGGTTCCTGTTGGCCGTTTATTCTCAGTGAGATGTCTTTCACACCTAACTGATCAAATATCATATGACTGAAACGTTGATCGCCAACTCGTGCGTTATCTTGTAACGCAATAAATATATGACGTGGCGCAGAAACGCCTTGTTTTGATGCTAGATTCCACGTGAATAACCCGTTCAGATTTGATTGCTTCACATCTGTACTCACGGTTAGCCAACTCAACAACGACTTTCCTCCTTGGTCCATAAATGATAGTAATCGTTCTTCTGCGGTGATTGCTGGAGTCAACACTGGCATCCACAATGATATTTTTGTTAAATTGACTTTACCGGCATCAGCATTGGGATTTGCAGCATCTGCTGGAATCCTCCAGATTGCGTCATTATCATCACTCTTTCGTACAAGCGATACTGTATGCTTCGCCCCGTAGATAACTTTTCTGACGTTTCTACAGAATCCAAAAATATGATGCAGTGGAATCGTACATGAAAATGATTTACGCGCTCCTTGCAACATTGAAATACGTGTTGCAGCTCCTAGATTGAAGTTAGGATCGTTGTTTATAATCATATTCTCGACATCAACATTAGCAGCACCAGCATTATTCTGTGGTCGTCTTATAATAAATTGATTTCCTCCAGCGGTATTTTTAACATCCTTTGCAAACATCATAGAGGGTCCTGCTGATCTTGTATAATCATCGGAATATCTCGCTAACCCGATTATTGTTGTAGCCACATCAACGTCACGATCTATGGACTCAATTTCTTTTCCATCAATGAGATATCTAGCACTCTCAAATAACGCCATAATACCATTATTGACAAAACCGACTTGAGTACCAGCTGGATACTCTGTATCATTTGTTCTTATAATCTCTCCTTCGATTTCGATAAACGCTTCACAGGGCAAAAAATATTTACTGGTATCATGGACTTGAAGTTCAATTCGCGATCGACTATTTGCGTCTATTGCATGATAAGCGTAATATTGATAATCGCGTACAGAATCATCCTTGCCAACTGGGGCGTCTATATCAAACGCCGGATCATGTGATTTTTTGAACATTTTATTCTATTTATCAGAGTCTAAATCGTGAAATCATAAACGATTTTCATCGACGTAGTTTTTTAAAGCCGCTTCCTGCTATCATATTTGCAATATTGCTTTGGTCCCCTTGATTTATCAAGGGAGTTAAAGCCATCGACGCTAATTTTTCGTCTACTGCGTTATTTATAATTCTACTAACACTTGCAGGCATTTCCGCTGTAGACGGTAACGGTTTCTTTTTTCGTGATTTCACTAATGATGTTAATTTATTCTTCGCAGTTGAAAACGCTTTTCCAGCAAAATCTCCAACAGCACTAATACCCTTATCACGAATAACTTCAATTGCTTTCATTCCTAGTTGTTTAGCCAACGGCATCACTTTTGGAGCCATTCTCGCAAATAACCCTGCAATGGTATTGCCTAAACCATCTCCGTAGTATGCTCTATAAACTGGAAACCGTGAATTAACTACGTAGACGGGGGTTGGTTTATCATGATTGTAGTGAATGATCATTATTTGAAATCAGAAACCATTTTTCAATTGGAAACGCTAGCGTTTTTATTTAATCACTGTGATACCCACTTTCCGCTAACTCGTCAATGAAATCTCGATATGTTTTGATATCCATGATACCGCCGGCAAATAACCGTCTACAGATATCAGCTGCTTCATTAATTATTTCCGGTGAGTTATTTCCAGCTCGGAAACCTCCTACAAGAACTTCTAATCGTGATATATCATTGATAACACTACCAGGACATGAAATCTTTAGATTTCCACTCTTTGAGTTTCCAATCCTTGGATTTTCCCTCGAAGAGTTTCCACTGGAATCTTGCAATCCACTTCCGCTATAACCAGTTGCTTCATCCTGTTTTTCTAAATCGGCTTCTTGTAATAAATAATCAAGAAGATTATCATCAGGTGGTAGTTGTTGTTTTTTAGGAGAGTAGACTACTTTCTTTGCAGGTTGCTGTCGCTTTCCTCGCAATTTTTGCGGTTTTTGTTGTTGTTTAAACTCTTCGTATTGATTATACACTTCGCCCACCTCATTGATATATCCAATGTATGATGCGTTACCCTTCTTCTTAATTCTACCTGTTTTTTCAGTTTTGAATTTGTAGAATATATCAGCCCAGTGAGTTATATCTCTAACAAAGTTATGATGTTCTGGTTTCAACAAATTTTTCCTGTTTTCATAAGTCGTAACAACAAGCGCAGGAATTTTTGCTAGTTTAGTCTCAATGATTGCTGCTAAACCCGCCTCGTTAAATATCACGCGTAAATCATCTACTATTTCTTTTGATTCCATTTGTTTTGTTTGTTCAGTTTGTTCAGTTTTCGCTGCTATTTTTTCAAGTTCACCAATAACAGATTTTCCCGTCTCGGGAACATCTCCCAGTATAGCACGCTCTATCCCTTTCGTTGCTGTGGTTACTGGTTTAAACAATTCTTCGGATCCCATAGCAAAATCAGTCTGAAGACTCTGTCGTTGTTGTAGTTTATTCCGTACAGAGTCACGAATTGGTACAAATCTCCTGATTGCATCCAGTCGTTCACGAGCCAATCGGGTTGTTAATGCTTCATTGACCATTATTTGAAATCGCAAACAATTTTTCAATTGCAAAACAATTTTTCAATCCGACCTAACAGACGAAAACACTTTTTGTTACATGTCAGACATGTCGGATGATTTTTAACACGATCACGGAAGCGTTTTAACAGCGTTATCAATGATGTGGAAAGTATCAGAGTTACTAATAAAATAATTATTTTTAATTAATACTGATAGTTTCCACACTCTCAATCTGATATATCATATCGGGAAAACCATCCATTAACGGCCTATCGATTTGACATTTTTAATCAAAAAATGCTAAAAAAAAAAATTAAAATCTCTATAAGGGACGGTCACAATCAAATAATGATAAATGGTTGGTCAATCAAAATTGTTCATTTTCTTGAATTAACGCCCGTAGGTTTCTAACTTTAGAATTAACCTCCTTTTTCAATTCGTATTCGTACCCCAATTCTTTTCGTATTCGTTCTACGATGGTATACAACGGAGCGAACACACTTACGTCACTGGAAAATGCGAGAGAGTCCTTAATAGAATTCTGAATTCTTTTGATGAGCGCATACTTCTTTGGTAGCATATATTTATTGTTGTTAACTCCGTATTCTATATCCTGAAAATCAGACATGATTTGATCAGGATTTAACCCATCTGATAGTTCAATATCCCAACCTTTCAATTTTGAAATCTCGGATATGATGCTATTCATGTTTTCAGAATTCATTATTCTATAACAATTATATATTTCTAAATGAAAAATATGACGCATTAGACATAACTAAATCGAATTTTCTGTCCGGTCCCTTTTGAAATAGCCGATCGACAAACCCCCTCTGCAACATATCGTACTGAGGGTCTACAAATATTGAAATACTTGCCGGCTTCATATATTGGTTTAAATACTTTTTCTTCGTTAGTTATTGTATTCAAAGATTTCACAGGTCTCGCTTTTTTCGAGTATTTCCCAGTCCCCCCTCGTTTGGTATTCTCACTATGTGTGATTGCTTGAAGATTTGATAAGGAATTGTTCTTCGGATTAGAATCAATATGATCAATAACAAAACCATCTTTGATCAATCCATGGAAACATTCATACACGAAACGATGATTGTAATATTTCTTCTTTCCAACAGTAAAGAACAAATACCCCATACCATTATCCCACCCAACTGGGTTCTTCAGTCTACGGTTTCTTACAACACCATCACTGGATGCTTCATAATTTGTACTCACAGGGTGTTGTCTGAATTCTTGGTTCATTCGTATACTATACTATTTGTCTAATTCAATGACTGATTCATTTGCAGGGATTCATTATACATAAATCTTTCATTTAGAGACTTGTTTTTAGTATAGCATGAAAGAGTTCAAGAGATTGACTTCGAAAAATGCTGAATTCAATGCTGATAAGGAGTTTAAGAGATTATTGAAAATCAGTCCTAGATTTAATCTCGATAGACCCAAAAAACGTAACAAACGTCCAAGAGACGGAAACATGAAAGAGTTTAAGAGATTATTGAAAATCAGTCCTAGATTTAATCTCGATAGACCCAAAAAACGTAACAAACGTCCAAGAGACGGAAACATGAAAGAGTTTAAGAGATTATTGAAAATCAGTCCTAGATTTAATCTCGATAGACCCAAAAAACGTAACAAACGTCCAAGAGACGGAAACATGAAAGAGTTTAAGAGATTATTGAAAATCAGTCCTAGATTTAATCTCGATAGACCCAAAAAACGTAACAAAATCAATCCTAGATTTAATCGCGATAAACCAAAAAAAACGTCCAAGAGAGATTACCCCTGGAAAGATGCTCAATTCAATCTCGATATAGTTTCTAATACACCAAAGAATACAATTCTTGATAAAGCCATGATTAGTAAAATCAGAGACTGTTTTAATGAATTCAAGCGTGATGGAGCATCTTATTGTTGGTCAACATTTCGAATTGATGGTGTTGTTGATGCTACCATGACTGATGAAAAAGCAGCAGTGATAATTTCACGTGTTGGGGAAAAACGGCATTTTTTCCGAATCAAATTCATTATCGAAGTCGATGGCAAATGGATTATTAAGGATAAATTTGAACCAATCCTCAAGAATAAAAAAGCTGTCATTGTGAGTAGAGATTCCAAACCAGGGATTCTAACCGGCATTGATAAACCATACTACGAAAGATCTTATCCCGTAACAGCAATGGTTTATGGGATATATCCGTTAAATGATAAACCCGATATCGCAAAACTAGCTCCTATGAAATATTCGTCAGGGCTTAATTGTGTAGCAGAACGAATAATAGAACACTTCACAAATGCATCCCGAGGAAATAAACTAACTGATCTGCGACGTAGGAAAATAACCGAGTGGGAACTGACAGTGAAACAGCATGGTGCAAAGATTTCTGATATAGCTAAATTAGAAACATCATTACGATTCCCAATAACCGTTATGACGATAACCGGAGAGGTTTTATACGAACCGAAATATAACAAAAATGGAGCACCAATACAGATTATTGATCATAACAAACACGCGTGGACACCTGCGGTAACAATATTTCCACGAGAACGAACCGTGAAATATATCCCTAAGGAGTTCGTCGGGGATGTTTTCTATGAAGAGAAATTATTCGATGCTATTCATGCGTTGTGTAAGGATGATCCTGTGTCAGTGTGGTTACTTAGAAGTGATGAAGAATTCGATCAATTTGTAAAACCAAATGGTGAATTATATCGCATTGAAGAATTAGATAACAGAATGAGAAAAATCGCTAGTGATTTTTCACCGGAGAATTCCCATGAAAAACTACTCACGGATAGTTTTACTATTCCATCAGTGGTAGCTCACTTCGCAAGAGAAAAAAACTCATGGCGTCCAACACGAAATGATTTTCTCGAAAGAAAAATTTGCAACGCTTCCAGTACCCCTTTGTTATAGGCCATCGGATACACGAAAACAGAATATTGAAGTTGATATTCCAGGACAGAATGAAAAACAAATTCTGGTATTAAATGATATTGTGCTGGTTGATATCAATGTCGTTGAAGATGCATTGCGTGCTAATAAATCCCCGTGGACGCTAGGATACGCAGCAACAATACACTCTTCACAGGGATTGACTATATCGGATACAATTGTTTGGATGGTAGATAATCGCATCGAATGGTCAAATTTAGTCTATCTCGCAGTATCCAGAGTACGAAACATAAATCAACTTCGAAGAGTTGTCCTCGATGATGAAATCATCGGTGATGATAATGACACAACAATAAGTGATATTGATGTTAGCATCATTAATAAAAAACTCTCCGGTTACAAACAACAGGACAAAAAAAAACAACGAGAATTTGATATTGATGCTGAATTAATAATCACTTTGAAGAAACAACAGAATAATCACTGCGCGAGTTGGAATTGTATAATGCGTTGGCAGTATTCGGATAAGGATCCTCGCCAATTCACCGTAGACAGAAAAAATAACAATCTCGGTCATGTCAGAAATAATGTGATGTTGACTTGTCTTGAATGCAATAGACGCAACGGCGCTAGTTAAGACCATGCGGTGGCAATTGAGTATCGTCAGGAATTACTTGTAGTTGTTGTCTAGTAAACCCACGCTGAGGGGCAGTTGAATCCAGTTTATAGATTGGAAGTCTACCCGTAGATCGTGTTATACTAGATATCTTATGCGTAGTGACGCTCCAAATAGGATCAGTAGCCCTTTTTGTACCACCCTCAAGCTCTCCTGGTTCGTATAAGTACCTCACAATGACACTACTACCAAGAATTGGTTGGGAAACGCTAGCGTTTCTAGGGAAATCTTTTTGTGGTTGTACGGGTATTGACTTCTTTTTAATCGCGTTGATAGGTTTCATGTTGATTGTTCTAGTAATCTCGTTATTCAGTGCAGTAATCACAGATGGTAATCTTTTAACCCATTCACGGGATCGCTTTTCTTGAATGAATTCTTTTGCGTATTGATATCCAAATAACCGCTCAGCAATCGTCCGATTAAATCGTTCTACAATGGCCTGATCGCGATGTAGCGCAGTATGCCCTCGTCGTATGGTGACATTGTGATGTTTCATTGTTGATAACACTACACCCTGAAATTCCTTGCCAGGATCAACTTGTAACAGATTTGGCCAACGCAGAGGACCTCGTCGATAAATCCTTTCAAATGCAGAAGCGACTTCAGTGGCTGATTTTGTTTTTAACGGTTCTGCTTCTTTGTATCGACTTGCAATATCAACTACGGTTAGCGCGTATTTGTAACCACGATCATGTGGCAGAAATAATATATCAGCCTGATGAACTTCATTAGGAGCGGTCACATCAAAATGCGAGAATTGAATTTGTTTAGGTGGTGGTAGATAAATTTGCCATAGTGCCTGTTTGGATAACCAATTAGCCGCAGTGGTTTTTTTCACTTTTGCAGCTCTAGCGAGTTTATTGATTGCAGCGTTACCCCTCCAGTATCCCCTCGGAGAATAATAAATTGATTCCATATTATTAATTACCAGCACCTAACATCAATTTACTTTTCATAGCCGATTTTATTAAAAATGAAGCCAATTTTTCTTTGAAGGATTTATCAGGAATAGCATTTAACGCATGAATTAATTTCACATCTGCTAGATGCCTGTGTTGCAGATTGCTGCTTTTATAAGCAACATCATGAAGGTGACAGGCCTTATCAATGGCGTTTATTGGTTCTTCACCGGGGTTGGGTTGATTTTGATTATTGAGTCTGATATCAAGTCTGGTTCCCGGTCCACAGTAGCTATATCCTGGAAGGTGCTTTTCTCCGGGGTATTTTGCCCATGGGGTTCCAGGGAGTTTTGCTAATTTGGCTGCGATATCACCTCCTCGTTTTTTTTTAAATCAGATCTCATAGACACAAATCTAAATTTCTTTGTACCACATTGCACGCATTTACCAGAAAGCGCTGATCGGTTATTTTTAGTTGTAATCGTCGTCAAGTCATCTGTGCCAGTACGCGTTTTACACTTCACACAATATAGATCCATAATTTATGTATAGAAATATGGATATAATTGATTTTTCAGCGACTAAAACAAGAGAACCAATTAAGCATCATGCAGCGCTACCAAACTCTATCCGAATGATTATAATCGGGCCATCTGGATCCGGTAAAACGCAATTGTTGCTCAATTTAATAATGAGATGGATGAAGTGGGATAAGTTGTATTTAATTGCCCCTAGCGTAGATGATCAACGATGTTATGAAGTGTTAAAGGATTTTAACGAGAATGCATCAGAAATTAAGGGTGAGAACGCCATTGATTTTATAACCGATATCGATGAAGCACCGAGTATTGATGATATTGATGGAGATATTAACAATTTAGTCGTATACGACGATATAATGTTGGATAAACAAAAGAATCCTGCTAGAATATTTTCCCGTGGGCCTCACAAAAACACTGACGTGATATATGTCACTCAACGCTACACTCAGGTTCCAAAAGTCATCAGAGATAACTGCAATATTCTTTCTGTATTCAACGGAGTTGATACTCATACTCTTAGAAATATATGGCAGACATGGTGTTCTGATATGGACTTCAATCAATTTCGAGATTTCTTTAGTCATGCTCAGTCGACTCCGCACGGATTCGCAACAATAAATTTGCATGATCCTCGGACACGATATCGTATCGGACTTGATCAAATATTCGGTTAAAATCGTAAAAGAATTATTAACCCAGAACTGAAAACTTTAGCAGCAGAGAGGGTGGATGACAACAAGTTGCGACCAAAATTAATTAAAAAATCGTTTTCATTTTTTTAGTTAAAATGATTTCATAGGGAGATTTCAATCAAATTTTGTCTAAAAACGTTGTAGGGTTCGCCCCTGAGACATTTTTTTTTGATCGTAGGAAGGCTCGTTTTAGGATTTCAATCAAATTTTGTCTAAAAACGTTGTAGGATTCACCCTCTCTGCTGCTTTTTACATCCTGAATACATTATGTTATACCTGGAATCATGTATCATGGTGACATATAACCTATGACGGCATGTTTTTATATCCTGAATACATTATGTTATACCTGGAATCATGTATCATGGTGACCCATAACCTATGACGGCATTATTTTACATCCTGAATACATTATGTTATACCTGGAATCATGTATCATGGTGAAGGGATGTATATTAATGATACTACTCATCATAAGTTGATTAATGTGAGCCATATCTCATGGCAGAGAGCTTTGTGTTCAATTTTGCTTTAAATGTTGTTTCTTACTTGTTTGAACTAGATGCATGTAGATATCAGTGTTAGTACCATGCCTATAAAAAGTCAATGTGCCTTTAATGACTTAGATTAGGTTAAATTAGTTTAGATTAGGTTAGATTAGGTTTAGCTCATGACCACACCATTTCCATTATTAGGTACTGTTCATATTCGAATTATACACTTTGATAAATGCATGAATCTTTAATAGTACTAGAATTTACAACCAAAAGTGGTTCATGTAGCCTACATCTCATGCTTGATTAACATAGGTTTGGCATTTATCTTTAGCCCGTGATCACACAGATGAATGCATGCATTATACATACTTTCCTACAGAGAAGGCCATTTCCGATTATTTTAGTTGGAAAAATGTAATAAATGTGTTTATTAAGTTGAATACTTTCCATGGTAATAACTGAATAATGTTATGACTATAGTTTACCGTATACTCAACTGAGTAATGTTTGTGTGAATTAGTATATGAACGAAATTCTAAAACGGCCTGATTTCGACGTGAAACCAAAGCTTATTACACTTTTGTTGGTATATCCGGTCACTTTTTCCTGCTGTCATTTTTAGTATACCTATGTTCAGTTAATGATATTTGATTTATATAGTATTATGTTCATTCTATGACAATGTTCAATAAATAGTCTACCTGTGGTCGAACGTTTAATCAGCTAGATCGATATCAGAACATAAAGCTAAAGACGTAATTGTCATACAATTTTATTTTATATATTCATAGGGCATACAATATCTGCTCCTAACATTTTCTAAAATCATAGGTAATAGAGTTGTTTGAGTTGCTTTCTGATTTTATATTCAAGGCACATATTATCATTTACACCTTATTATACAATATTTGATTTTGTACATCATGTATCTCTATAACGTCAGCTCATGTAAACGTGCCCTTTGGAACAGTCATGCATTCTCACAGTCAAGAATACTATCATGTAGGAAATGCACGCTGCCCGAACATAATCACGTGTTCAAGATGTACAATATGCATATGCTTGTCATGTTAATAGTTGAACATTCCTTCACACGGTACAATGGCTCTGGATGGCTTTGAGATCAAAGGCGCTCACATTTACAAATTACTGTCATCTCACCATCGTTCACGTGTGTTCGAGTTTTGGGTACGTGATAAATCTTGCCTGTAGTTTTTGGAGAATTGGTGGTTCTTTGCAAGCTTTTCGACGATAACGTATCCTGTGCTCAACGATGGCGTTCAGTCCAAAATGACACACAACAACATACAACCACAAAACAAAAAATATACAGTACATGAGATAAAGAAATACTCTTCATAATCGTTTATTGGTTGGAACAATCAAACGACCAGATATTCAATAAGGATTTTCCATAATCAGATATAAATTTTGCCAATGTCTATCCATCTATTAGTCTGTACCTGGTTCATTGTCTACACCATTACTTTAGTTTTCCGCCATCCAATTGTGGCAACCTTTGTAACTGGCTTGCATTTGAGGTATGAGAAAGTGTTTAAAATAAAGATTAAGGACATTGTGAATTTAATCATCAAAGACCTGTGGCCATACTTTTGGATAGCTTGCGCAATGCCCATGCACGACGTCTATAAGGCTTAGGTGAAAATGTCGTACGTTCATGTTACTGACTTAAAGAAAACAAAAGATTTTCTGCACAGTAGACTCGAACTAATATTTGTGGGTGGTTTGCACTTGTATCAAGGTGGACAACGATCGATTTGAAGTTCGAGATTCAATCATGACTGCCAATGTGACTGAACATTGAGATATGGTTTATTCACAAATATATTGCTGATCAATTGACTTCATTGGCTTTTGTGGATTGTTTACACTTTATGCAAGATATAGGTTATTGATTCGGGAGTACAAAGATACACATGTTTCTAAAGCAATGGTCATGGCAACTCCCATAGGAAAACTTGTGTTTCATAATATCTTCAATTTTAGACCAATAACAAGAGTCCCGAGTGGTCAAAAGCGCTTTCCGTTACGAATCGTTGCCATCTCTCCTCTGCCTGCGTGGGTTCGAGTCTCAGATTCGGCCAGTGTGGTTATGGGAGATAGCTTGCCCTTAGCTTCTCGTGGGTCGGTGGTTCTTTCAGGGGTTTTCCCCGAGTTCTGCCTCGTGTGCTGAAATATGGCGTTAAACCCTACAATAACAGTAACATCGTGACTGAGCAATTGTTAAAAGCCACGTACATATTCCAACTCTCACTCACTTGCCTGCACACACGAACACAGGGTCCCTCACGACTTAGCACATGTCGCCATAAATTATGTTACTCAATCGGTGTTATATACACTCGTGCGTAGCAGACACACTCGCATGACCTACTAATTAATTCTCATTTAAATACACAGTAAGTCCTGATTTCTGGAAAGAATATATAAAATAAATTATAGAGGATTATAGATATACACCAAACAGAACAGAAAGTTCTCTCACTGGATTCTATAGAAAAATGCTTGACCAAAGTTTGCAGAATTCATATTTTTAAAGCGAAAATACTGTCACACAGATTAGATAGTCATGACTAATCCCAATGTTTTATCTACATCTTGTCACATCTGTTCTGATATTTTGACTCATTTTAACATTAATAATTTCATTTTAAAGTTTTCTCTCATGCTTGAATGAATTAAGATGACACCGTCATGAATATGTTGTGTTATTATTTATATTTGCCACTCAGGAAAGCTTACAGCTTTGATGCCAGAAGCATTGATACAGCAGGATCGACAACGTGCACCCCAGCGTGAGTTTGAGATTGAATACCCCCTTGATTGCCGTAACCTATGTGCTTTCTTCCATGAAGACATTAAATTCCGCTTTTCCTGGAGTAATATCAGAAGACATATGCAAAGTTTCCTTGGTCTCATGGGAACTCGGAATCGTATGCTAGGTTACTCTCATACGGTAATGCATTATGTAAATATCTTGCATCTTTCTCTATATATAGGCTGGATAATTTGCCTTCTTTCTTTGCTAATAAATGTAACCAATTTTAATGGCTTTACAAAATGTTAGCAGGGACGTTTGTTTCTCCTGCATTGACAATATTTGCTGCTGAAAATTTACTAGTAATGTAATATTGCAGAATATTAAAGGACCTTGTATTGGGTATTCATCATTTATATCGATTCTTTACCTCTTGTATCGATATGGATTTTGATATGGAAAAGTATTGATATATCGATTGATCGTTTCTTTTCTAACAACATACAGAAGAAAACATGTTAATCATGAAGAGTATTAAATGGCGTACTTAACAGAACATGATACATGTTCTCTACACTTCTTTATAAAATCAATCATTCATTTTGATGAAGGTACTCATACCAATGTCATTGACCTTTCAGACCCCAGTTAGTGAACAATATCAACCTTCTATGACTCAAGACAGGGACAGGATGTCCACAATACACACCATGTTTGCTTGCCTCATATCTAGGAATATAGTATTCTCTTTGGTTGTGGAAGGCATTGTAAGTAATTTCAGTTCGATCTTTGCGGAATATGTAATATTATTTCAATTGTCTATCATATTTTCAATTGTTCTCATGAACGTTAAAGCGCTTTGTTTAGAAGAGATAAACTTGCTCAATAGCTGTAAACTGTTTGAGATAAAGACATGTATCTGCTGTTTAAATTTAAGGCTTTATGAGATAGAGAGGCGTAACTGAGTATACTCTATCAGGGTAGAAACGTTTTGAAATTAAATGGCTGTTCGTGGACGAGACAGAGATGATACGGTATGGATATTAAGACAGCTTATATATATATATATATATATATATATATATATATATATATATATATATATATATATATATATATATACACACACACAGAGAGAGAGAGAGAGAGAGAGAGAGAGAGAGAGAGAGAAGAAAGAGAGATATAATGGAAGTTAACCAGACACGCACAGGTTACAATCTGAAAATGGGTAGTCGCATCTAATAACTTGTGTAGGATCTAATTGATTGCAATGCTATTTGAGATTAAATGATACCCATTGCATACACATATGTCATCATTACCTTCTCTGCTGTGTACCAAATTATGTATCGTATCAACAAGACTATTGTCATGGTGTCATCAGTTAAAATGTTATATTACGCGCCCATGTCTGCTCTGAAATTCAAAAGCCACAAAATCTTTGTATAATGTTGACTTTTCACATCCCACATTTGGGGTAAATTTTCAACGTTAAGCACAGGTTAATAATGTCATGTTTAACACTACAGATCCTCGCAAAGCAGTAATGCTAAGTTCAAGTAATTTCCTCCATTTTAATATGTTTGCTTTCGTTTGTTTCTGCATCATATCATAAAAGATATTTGAGGGTAAAATGATGAACCCTGGCACACTTATGCTTCCCCATTTGATGGCATCTCATGACCAGTATATGTTGTATTTTCAAGAATTAGGTCACTGTAGATATATATATATATATATATATATATATATATACCCCATTATGGGCGTGGATCGGGCACAAATTACTGCCGTGTAAAGTTTGGACAGATATGGTATTGCATTTTATTGTGGTCATTGTGACACATAAACATTAATATTGGTGTTTGCCTCACAATGAATGTCGTATGGTCATTTAGAATGATCACTGTACTGGACACCACTATGGATGTAGTAAGGACAAAATAGTGCTACTCTTGGCATTCTGTATGACAATACATTAGCCTATCCATTCTGGTCAGTGTTATAATCTATCTAAATGTGAATGTTGTAGAGGCAAATATGGCTATTTTTTGTGTTTATCTGACAGTGCGACCATTGTCGTTCTGTTGACTGCATCAGTCTGTCTACATTAAGTTTTCAGTCTATGAATAAAGTGGTGATATTTCAGAAACACATCTTCCAGTATAAACAAAAATTAGTTTTTACAGAGCATTAAGTATATCATTTGTGTTATTATATAACAGTTTTTAAGTATCATATTGATTAAATTTTATCTAAATAGTACAACCACGACAAAACTGTATTCATTTGTTTGACAAGTCTATATGAATACGACAGGTTCACTACGGAGTTCGAAGTAAAGTGATAGCAGTGACAGCAGTGACAGGATGTTGTCTAATGTTATGCATTGATGGCGGTGAGTATATATATCAACGAGTGACATGGAATAATGCAGCCAAGGAGGAAACCTTCAAGAAACAGTATGTGGCTTATGTTAGCGAGAATTATCATTCCATTGTGTATCATACCTCTTGTAGCTGCAGCGACCAAGTTCAACGGTGAGTCTGTATGGCTTTTCATTTAAAGACATATTGAATAATGTTGCTCGTTAAAACTGACTGAATCTAACTACACAATACGAAGTGTAACTATCAATGTCATGGTCCATGTTTCCAAAACTGATGTTAGTGGGCTGCTTGCATGAACAAATAATTCCTACCGTCATGAAAGAATAGTTGCAATGTACATATGCAGTCGGAATCCGCAGATATGTCGGTTGATATCAGCTTTTTATTTAACTTTGCATACAGAATTGCATGTGATCAAGATCAAAGGTTAAATTCATGGGGTCAACATTCCGGTCAGGTTAGATGATGAATATTAATTTTACACATACTCTTAGAAACCTTGATTGAACCAGGATGATGTATTGGCGGATTTAACATGGGATCAGGGGTGGGAAGTTACATATATGGGCAGCCTGGTCAAAATACAATCATAGGGTCCGCAGCCCTTACGATGATTTTATAACAGCGTGTATGATCACTTAGATAATGGAGATTCAACTTATTCAAAGCTGCGACCAACCTAAACAAGTGTCAGATTTACCCGGGGGAGTGGGCGTTTTGGGTCATGAAGGTCCAGGGGATAGTAGATGTTGGTTAGTCAGCCATATTTTGTTTCTATTGGTTGGTTGTGTGAGAAAAAATAAGTCTCTTTGGCTTAAGTTTGCAAATGTTGATTAAAGTTGGGGAAAACGTTCAGCTGCCACTTACTTGATGAAACAATATATTAATTGAGTTTAAATTATTGATTACTTAACCGAATGTTCAACGACTACGTTACTCTCCAGTCATTGGAGATAGTCACTGTGAGTATAATTGGGTGTTTGCCTCAAACTTATTTTTCTGAACGATTAAAATGCACAGACGTTCTGCTTAGTCAAATTAACGCTGTCTGCCCTGACGTCCGCTACATACTAGCATCATTTATCCTCTATGGTGACCATTCCAAAATCAAGTGATCATTGTGAATGTCAGAGAGACAAACGATAACGCTTATCGGCTCAAGTGACCTTTTTGGTATGTAATGTTAACGAAAATATATTGTGATAAATATGTGGTGGCTTGTATGGGTAACGCGATGCTAAGCATTGTTGTCAATTGTAACATTTGCAACACTCAAAAAACTTTTGTGGTGAAGTTTACGTTAAGACCAGCCGACTTTTGTGATAGTTTTCAATGCTGGGTTTCATTTATAAGTTTTTAGTAGGAATGTAAAGAATCCATTTCAGACATATTTTCTCCTTACCGAAATGAGCAATTGACTGAGTAAAAGTGCCACCTAGTTTGCAAATTTACGTACGTTAAATGCAAATTTTTACGACTTTCGGTAGATATACGTACGTTAAATGCAAATTTTTACGACTTTCGGTAGCTATACGTACGTTAAATGCAAATTTTTACGCCTTTCGGTAGCTATACGTATTTAAATGCAAATTTTTACGACTTTCAGTAGCTATACGTACGTTAAATGCAAATTTTTACGACTTTCGGTAGCTATACGTTTTGCTGGTTTTTACGTATGGTTCATACATGGTCATGTTTCAGATTCAAATGCTATGGGACAATTTCAAATTTAACCATTTTTCAACCATAAAAGTGATCGAAGCCTCAATATTTATGATTATGTTATTGAGTTAAAGTCATAAGCGAACCTAAAAAGGAAGCCAATTTCATCAAGAGAAAGACTTGGAAAGACAGAAAAGTCAGTGTTCTGATTGAAACAAATGGTTGGAACTATACATGTCCTCTGGCACAAGATTTATTATTGTGATTATACTACATGTATAAATATTTTCTTTAGAAAATATCAAGTGTTAGTCTGTGACACCATGTGGCATCGAACACAAGGACATCATATATGCATTAATATTATAACAATCATTAGTGGATAACTATATTTCAGAGAGCTGACTTCAACATTTACAGATTTATATCACAAAGTGGATTGCTCCGCGATAGCTCTAGAGAAAGAGATCAAACATCTGGACGACAAAATTGCAAAGCTACCCAACATCACAAAAAAGGCAAACGATGTCAGGTCAGTCCATGGCATATATGGAGCTATAAAATATCAGATTATAACTAATTATCAAAACGATCCAAATAATGAGTTCTAATGCCAATCGTTGATGTAAAATTCCAAATTGATCACGCATAGTATGATGTATAGCGTTAGCGAAAGATATTGATGAAATATGTTATAATATTGATGAAATATGTTATAATATTGATGAAATATGTTATAATATTGATGAAATATGTTATAATATTGATGAAATATGTTATAATATTGATGAAATATGTTATAATATTGATGAAATATGTTATAATATTGATGAAATATGTTATAATATTGTCGTGATAATGGTATGTACATTACTCATTACAGAAATTGTGCATGATAATAAAGTGTACGAAACATAAAATATATTTATTTATATATTTTAATTTATATAAACTATTTGTACAATCCTTTTATCCATAATATCTAGGGCAGTGTTTCTAAGATTTAGGAATTATTAATTTTGGTCTCCCTCGATTGAATGTTAAAGTAAGCTCACATATTCTTGTTTACAAGTAAACATGGAACCACAATTAAATTGCAACGCGAATTCTACAATTAGCGCTTATAATTTAATTAGCCATTAGTTTAGATTGACAGGAAGATATTCTTAAAAGTCCCATAAACTTAAGTGGGGTACTTTTATTTAGTCTAATTAATATGTGTGGGATGCATCAATCGTTCTTTTCAAATCATTTCTTTCCTGTTGCAGCAACAAAACTGGCTGGTTGGTTGATGAATTAAACCGTTTCACGGAAAAGTACTTAAAGGCTTAACGTGTTCGAGAAATATGAGCAGAAAGCAGGAAAGAGACCATATTTTCTTGAACATGTTCAAAAATCACCTGCCACGGAAGTAATATGAGGTCTAGGGCTATTTGCTGAAGGACCGTCAGCTTTTTCACATTTTTGAGCTTATTGTTTGTTGTCGGAATTGTATACGTATTTAGTGGAAAAATTGTATAGGTATTGGTAAATTATGTACTTACAAGGTGCGATTATTCTCAACCAGAATGTGGGCAAAATACAATGGGGACTTTTAAGATCCATATAAAATGAAAGACGCATGTCTATCCAATTACATTCTCAATAGAATAGATAGTCAATTTTGTATCAGTATTTGCTTATGCTGACATATATGGTGTAACGTCAAAGACTAAATATATGCTGCTAGATATAGTAATGCTCCTTATTAGTGCTGTGATTCACTTAGCAATGTTTATTTAGTGCAGTGGTGTACTTGATATTTCAACTCAGTTTCTGACATCCGTACTCCAAACATGTGCTTACGATTTTTGTTTCATGCAAAGTTTCACTGTATATCGTTCTTTCACTGACATAAATTTTCACATACCATATAAATTCGCAGACACGTTGAATTCAACTACAAACTGGATACACCACTGATCTCCCCCAGCATAATACGCCATTTGATCCTGAATAAATGCAGTTTGTTACAATTAATCTGTAGAACAAACAACAGAGACCATAATCGTGCAAAGTCTTTATGTACTGGCATATTAGGGTCTACATTTTGTGCAGTTTGAACTATCTTATACTTCGATGACATATGGTATTGTAACCATCCAATATTGGTAAAATATCCCCAAAGCATCAAGTAAATCTGTAAATATCATTTTTTGACTTACATTTGTTAGGGTTTTAATAAGACAGGTTTATTTGCTCCAGTACATTTATTATTTTTGTTAAATTTGGTAAGAAGAGTGTTTGCAGTTAATTAGTCTCATCGCTCTTGAAAGGTACCATTTTATATCATAACAATTTAGGATTGTATCGATTTTAGTATTTGCATTACAAACGAAGTTCACAACCATGTAGCTGCACCACTCAAAAGATCGGTAGTTCAATAATACAGTAAATGGCTTTGATCATAATGTAAACTTAATGACGTATTTACATGTGTATTATGCGTTATAATAATTACTTGGTATCATATCTGACCTCAATTAACATAGACTAATTAACTGGCACTGTTTTTAAGAGAGTACTTTTAAATGTTGCTTTAGGGTAAGTCCCTTCAGGTGATTATTGCAATGACAGTACATATTAATATTCGAGCTGACAAAGATGCCACACACTGATGTTACTTCTACGCATTGCCATTTTTAAATGGTTAACACATTACCCGGTACTCACAAATGTTTGTTTGCATGCAGTTCCTAAGCAACCGCCAAGCATAAATACGAAAGCATCATTTGCTGGTTTCGTCACTGATTCTGGTTTTATTTCTCTCACAGTCCATGCATCTGCTGAAAGGTACATGCAATATATCATATGTTACTCTTACACATAGCATATTACAAAATATACACTTGTGTACAAGTCAGATCCAGAATATATCAAGGTCTGACATTGCTTAATGTGCTAGTAGATATGTGTTTGTAGAACAAGTAGCAGTGCCTCTGACCGGCCAGCTCATTATAATGTTTGTAGTTTGTACTGCATGTGAGTTTATATGGTATTGAACAATATGTTTGAGCTTTGGATTCAAGATTCAAGCAAAGAGATGAATGAAATGTAACTTTTATAAGCAGATTTGAAAAACAACTATTTAGTGTACATGAACGAGTTGAATGTTGCTCAATACTAAAGTTACAAGCGTCCCGTGACCTATGACCCTTTCTATCGTAACAAGGATCCAACCGAGCGCATTGGCTGCATCAATTATGTTGCCACCTTTCCTCACGTGTTTCAAAAATATTTTAATTTTGTTTTTTATATGCAGCATACGCATGATCTACAATGACAATGTCTGCTTTGCTTTGAATGTGAAATAACTTTATTTAAGTACATAAACAAAACAATTATTAATTTATTCGCATTTAATACAGAGATAAAAAAGAGATTATGCATTATCATTTGTATAGATGATTAAATTGACTCTTGAGTCGGTGAAATTAGATTTGGGCCCCTTGTCGTCAATTTGGAGTGAATCTTAAGATAAGGCACCATTAAGTTGTTTGCACTATGTATATTGGTCATATGACTCTTTAAAGTCTTTAAAGAAATACAACATAAAGTATCACTGTATTTTGCAGGTGTGTAATATATATATATATATATATATATATATATATATATATATATATATATATATATATATATATATATATATATATATATATATATATATAACAAAACTTACTTATTGTAGTTTCTTAAAGATCCAGACACTCGCATTTGCAATTGAACATTGCTTTTAAACTTGAAGTAATTCACCAATAACATCAGTGATCACTGCGGTTTCAGTACAAGACCTCTGGTTGGAATACATGACCAATGTGCTGTGGAGACATATGTCTTGGGCTATCATGTACAAATGCAAAATATATTTGAAATGTTTAAGAATTTGTAACAGTTGTAGCAGTTTTAGAAACCAGCAGCAAAACGGTTTGTTTATTAAATATGTTTACCTATTATCAAACGACCAAAATTCAAACTACGAATTTGGATCATTTAGTAATATATGACCAAATGCAAGTTAAATGACCAAAATGCTGATATATACCAGAAGTCACCATAACGCAGTCATTGACTGGAAATTAAAATCAGAATAGTGCAATACATACCTGAAGATGTTTGTGTGTAAACTTAGTTATTTTTCGGGTCACCAATTTATCAAATTTGTCCGAGATGCATTGGCACCAAATGTGACAAAGGTGCAAGGAATGATCAACATATTTACGAAAGTCCGATAATGTGAACATATTGCTTGAAGTCATTATGTTAATAGTGTAAACTATATTTCCCGTATTGTATGATTAATTTAGGTAGTGTATTAGTTTAATTAAGTTCTTGATGCATTGTATTGCTTGCTTATCTGTTAAGACTGATTTTGTTCATGCGGCTGTCAGCTGAAACATACAATTCTCTAGTGAATATAATCATATGGCGAGAATGCACTCTGAGCAATATATAACAGTTAAATAGTATTTAGATATTTTTTCTTGTTTCGATGAATGGTTGTACAAAATACGCGATACGCTATCTGAAAGGGTAACTGTTTCAGACTATAATAAGAGGCGTCTCGAAAGCTATTCAAATAATCTGAAAAATTTAATGAACGCTTGCAGGTATAATGGTTTTCCAGGTACATACAAAAGATAGTTATTCAATAACAATGAAATCATTCGCAAAGCGTAGGTCAGTTGTGACGTGGATTCACTGTTGGTGCATGTCTGCTCTAAAATACGTGATTCCTTTAGACCGTCCAATATTTGATGAGTATGGTATATTAATAGCATTGTTTATACAATTTAGGAATCATCTTTAAGTACTTTCAATGGCTGATCTCACATATTCAGAGAAAGAGACATGATAGCCAGTGTACCATTGATAGTCTATGTATCTCACATATTCAGAGAGACATGATAACCAGTGTACTATTGATAGTCTATGTATCTTACATATTCAGAGAAAGAGACATGATAGCCAGTGTACTAATGATAGTCTATGTATCTCACATATTCAGAGAAAGAGACATGATAGCCAGTGTACTATTGATAGTGTATGTATATGATTTTGTTTATATACTATTATGTATATTGAGTTTGTGTTGTGTAGTGTTTTTTTCTTAATGATTATGTGTTTTATATATCTATATTATGTGATTGACTTTGGTCAGCGATTGAATGTATGGAAAACTTGACTCGTGACATTTATCTTTTAAATATTATGAGACAGTGACAGTAATTATTTGTCATCGTATGTTTTATATTAACATCAATAATGCTGGCAGTTAAATATGTTTACATATGATACATTCAAGGTCTAGCATTATTTAGAAATTATGAATGTTCAAGAAGCAAATTGATTACGAGTTGGGTGACCCTCATTCTGACCATATTGTTGTGTATTGGCCTTTATTTAAGATTCGCTTACTGTATAATTACTCATTGCTAATCTTACCATTAGGCTTTAGACAAATTAGTTTTAGTTGGTCGTGCTTAGTTGAGAGACTTTTAATTATTTAATCAAACTAATTATTGAAATTACAACGTGCTCTCTAGGACTAAATTACTATTGCGTAAATGTATTCAAGAATATTTTGGATTGTATCATTGTGATACACAAATACTGTTAGCACATCAAACTATTCCAGACTATTGGCACATAATCACATTCAGAATTGGAATTCGTTCAGAATATTTTATACTGTTGTACTTATTCATTTAACGTTACACTTTTTGCACGAGGTAAACAAATTATTTGTTGAATTTGACAATTTGGTTTTCGCTCTTTAATGTTTCATATTTAGGACCATATTTTCATAATAATAATAATAATAATAACGGTTAGAGCCCAACTTTGTTAAGAAAAAGAACGTTTTATAGCACATGAAAAAAAAAACGAAAGAAAAAGGAAAGATCTCTGAGAGGATTCAAGTTCAATACTTCAAATTGTTTGTCCATGATCTGAACACAGGGTGATTCGTTCTTATATTTGATAACTATTACATATCTACAAAGCATTTTTGTATTTGAACATTACTTTTAACATGCAGAGCATATGTGAATATCTTTGTAATTTATCTTTGAAAAATAGACATGTCTTAGACGATTCGACGAAGCAAGAATTGCTGATGAACTCAAGTGCGTTCGTAAAAAGATAATTTAATGTTGTTGGGGAAACGATTCTTATGAAATGAAAACTGAACAAAATTATTTTGATGCGTTGTTATCTTTCCTGAAATCTGACATATTGGGCATATTTCGAATATTCATTAAAACTAATGACATGTATCTCGGCCATTTTCGTCTTCTGAAATTAAATTCACAGCATAATTAAGGAACCTCTTAGCAGACACATGCTTATTAATATTGGTCATTATTATTTTTAAAATTAAACTTGAAAAAGACTTCACAGTATGATAAGAGCTAAATAGAATTTCTGGATTTCCCTGGAAGCACCCTCTCGTGAAGGAAAATCAATTTATTTGTCGTACTTGTATGGCTTAGCGCGAATTGTCATGATATGATATGCTATACTTGGTTACCATTATATTAGTATCTGGTGGAAGAAGAATCCCGGAAAATCTAAAAAAAGAGCCAGTGACCCATCATGAATTTGGCCACTATCACAACACGCGAAAACCATTTAAACGATTTTTTCTCATATTTAGATTGAGATGGGTGTCTAAGATAACCTTTAAATTATTTGGCTTGAAGAAATTCCAAGGATTATGACATGTTATAATAAATATATGTTTTGGCAATGATGAGACAGTTTCTATATTTGACTCCGTTGCCCACTTACATAGAAAACAAGCCAAGATATTTCATTGTAATGTGCCTTAACTAAACTTCAAATGCTACTTGGATATTACTAGTCTCCAGGTGGTTATCTCCCTGCCTAGTTTGAAAGTTTGGTGTGGTTTTGTTATAAAACAATACATAATCCTTTCAGTACAAAATAAAGAAAAGGGTAATTTTATGAATTTGTAATCAGTCCTTTTTAACAGAAAAGACTTTAAACGTATATAATTCAGATTAATGTTAGTAATTACTTGTCAGCATTGCAACATATATGAACGTTGATGTCTCACAATTTATGTTAATTCAGCTGACCTGGTTATTGTAGAAGCCATAATTATTCTCAATAATGTGATTCGACAGAGATCAGATAATAAAATAAAACATGTTAGTCTAGGAAAATACAACAAAACTTGTGACGGTTTTCAATAATCTTCAACTCCTAAAACTTAAAAGCTGGTATTCCCATTCTAATGTCCGCAAATCCTCAATCACAATCCTCAGTCACAATCCTCAATCGCAATATTATTACCCCCATAATAATGCCCTAACATCATCAAGCAAGTGTGGCATCATCATTTAGAACAGTTTATCGTGCATTTCTCAGCTGCAAAACGTTTGAGGTTCATCCAATCACAAGGCTTGGGACATGTGATGGTTAGTTGCAATAGAGACTTGTATGGTAAGCTTGACAAAATTGTAGTACCTCTTTTTACAAAAAGGTTTGTGAATATAAGACCCGAGCAATAAAAATCAGTTTAATATGTCAATAAATGTAGAAATGTCTCTCGTCAGGATCCTTGAAGGAATGTTGAGATATTTTGTCTCTTTTAATACGTGTACGTGAAAATGCAAAGATAACCATAATTCAAGAAGTGTCAACCGACCTTTGGCAAGATGACTGAAGTAAAGTAACCACATGTAAAAGAGTTTTGTTGATCTAAATATGTTACAGATAATAAAACCAAATACTAAACTTTTCCACTGTCGCATTATAATCTAAACTCGTAGAGATGTTCTACTCCGATCAGTTGCAATTACAAAAATATTTGTTGTGTTATTGGTTCAAAGTTTTAACTAAATTATCTGCCTACATAAATTTAAACATTCTGTCATCTTAGCTTTTCTCTGATAAAATAATAAAATTATTAGCCTAGACAAAAACTATTTTCATTGTTTGTTACTTCATTATTGAACACGCCCAATTGATTACGCGTGTCACCAACAAGTACCTGGCTATGTGAAAGGCTCACATTAGGGATTGACACATTGCAGACAAAATGCTAGCCGAGAGACATTGCGACGCGAATTCGGCATACAGTCCTGGAGAAGTGGCTATTGCATTGAAAAAGAAAGATGGTACATAGGAAAGGAAATTATATACAGCGTCTGTTGTGAAGTATACTGTACATATATACATCATCTGTTGTGAGGTATACTGTCAATATATACATCATCTGTTGTGAAGTATACTGTCAATATATACATCATCTGTTGTGAAGTATACTGTCAATATATACATCATCTGTTGTGAAGTATACTGTAAATATATACATCATCTGTTGTGAAGTATACTGTAAATATATACATCATCTGTTGTGAAGTATACTGTAAATATATACAGCATCTGTTGTGAAGTATACTGTACAAATATACATCATCTGTTGTGAAGTATACTGTCAATATATACAGCATCTGTTGTGAAGTATACTGTAAATATATACAGCATCTGTTGTGAAGTATACTGGCAGCCAAATATTTTCTTTGAAAGTTTGAACAAATGGTATTGTTGAACTTTAGTAGTATTTAACTGAATCCCTAAATGGACACACTTTGCAGTTGAGCCCATACTACGTCGCTAAAACACTAAACAAGAGATAATATAACGATCGAACGTAATACATCAGACGGACGACAGCATTAGGAACGTCTTTATTACAGTAGTACCCCAGATAATACAATATATGTCAGATTAAACACACCCTCTATTCCATACACAAAGCATTTTAAAGCATTTTCAAACAGTTGATGTTTCATCCATCAGAAAGTGAATCACTAATCATCATAATGCCCCAAAAAATGAGACTTTCAAGAGATTTAGAATATAATAGCAAGTGATCAGACATTACCTAAAACCTTAAAACAATCAGTCAGTGACTACGACGTTGAGCCAGTACATACAAGGAATGATAAATACATACAAGGAATGATAATTCATGACGTAGAATGACTTATTCGTTAAATTCTCATCACAATAGGTAAAACGCATATTATCATTTTTCTACGTCACCCTTGCTCATGACTTTGTACTCAAGATGACAGTCAAAGAGTATTTTATGAACGATTATGATGAATCTACTGCATTTGCTTATATATCCCAAGCCTTTTGACGACTTTTCTGTATATTCGGAATGAATCGTCATGAACGTTAAGGTGATGTATTTAATGACATACACGTTTATCCATTTGCCCCTCTATCTATTTTCTACAGTGTAATATTGGTAATGCAGTTTTGATTAAAGCCTTTATGTCCAATACCTGGTGAAGCTTTTTCAACATGATATGGGAGAATCACTGTGAACCTCAAAGGGTTTAGCTTTAAGAAACAGTACAACAAAGTTTCTGCGACTGTGATTGTGATCCTAAGGTAAAATAGTAAAATGAACATGTCGTAGTATTTAAGTTTTCCAGAAATCGTGTTTTTTATTCCTAAAGGTCTATCAAAAATTATATAAAAGCGTTGAGGACTTTGAAGCAAACGAAATGGTAATCAAAACATTAACACAGACTTTCCATGATCGTGAATCAAAGGTGGGCAAGCATGTCTGACGTCATATGGCTACTCGTGTGTGTTCTATAGTAATGTGTTTGGTATTATAATGATTAATGGGTTGTATGATAGAAATATATCTGTGCGATTATGAAATCTTAGCAAATAGATACTTTTGCAGTAAAATATATTGACAACTGTTGCCATCAGCTCCAAGGTTGCCATCGGGACTTGACGTATAGTTGTTGTGTCTCGCTTTCTACTAATTTCGGTTTAACCAATATGATCAGAACAAAATAAAATACCTAAAAGGTTGAAATTGCAAATGATCATACAATGGAAAATGTATAAATACGAATCTAATATATTTGAACGTTATACAAATGCTTTGTTTTTAGAAAACACTCTTTATAAGATACAGGGCAAATATACATAAAATACAATATGAACAATGCTATAATGCGATAGTTAAGGACTTATATGACGTCATGAATACGTAATATCGCCGTTTTCTATACAAACACAAACATGTTCAAACAATGTCTTGAAAGTAATTTATTAAAGTTAAGAATGGCACTTTTGTAATTAGTTCTACAAACAATGTACAGATATACCGTTATTATCACAATGTATGCAAATATCACATAAACAATCCTGGTAGATATAAATTTAAATATTATGTTTATAATGATATTAATATATGCAGTCATTTGGATGTGCAGAAAACGCTACGTTAGGCACTATCACGATTAACACTGACGTGTGTCGTGATTAAGGCCTACACAATAAACATACTATTTTCAATGAAGATATCATGTACATATATATTAATTAAATATAGAAATATCTATATCACGTAAACTTTTGGCTTGCGACAAGTGTTGCGTAGACACCTTTCTGTGCTAATAATTGTTGATGATTTCCGCGTTCTATTATCCGGCCTTTATCAATGACGAGAATAACATCTGCATTTTGGATAGTGGATAGCCTGTGGGCGATCACTATGCATGTTCTCCCCTTCTGGGCGTTGTCAATGGCATCTTGGACCAGCTAAAACAATATAGAGAAACGTAACTGATGTTTTTAAAAGACCAGCATCAAATGCATGACCATTCGAAAACTATGCAAAAATGCAAAGATACCACAAAGGGAATGACCGTTGGACGTTTAAAAGAAGACAAAATGTTTTTGAAAGTGATCAATAACAACCTACATCATTTACCTAACAATTACACACAAAATACCCTTTACGTTGCAAATGAAACTCTTTCAAGATATAGAAACATAATATCCCAGAATGACAGTGTCTTCCACAAAAAATAATAATTTTATTTTGTTCCCAAATTATTAGAAGTTGATACTTACTAACTTCACATTGATTAGGACATTCGTTATGCAAACGTACCCCCCCCCCCCCCCCCCACCAACTAAGAACCCGTTTACACACTCCGATCTTATTGACGGGTGATCAATTACTGACTGTTGTGTATTCACTATATCTGTATTTTTATTTCCTGATTGTTCGTATTCCAACGTTGCGGAATAAGTAATAGGTAGATGCACATTTAAAGAACTTTAAACATTTCCTGAAGTTTAGAAGGACCGATATTAAATTGAAACTAGTCTTGAAATTAGCAAGAATAAATGTGCTCTTTGGCAAGCATTCAACGTGAGTTGGATTAGACATCGACATACCAAGATACAAATCGTGAGGATTTAACGATATATGTATATTCTATTTAATTCATGTCAAATAAAAACAAGCACTTCTGCCCGAAGATGTGACATCACTCTGCAATCCAAGAAACAAAGTATAATTATCTTGTCTACCCTGCAGCATTGGAATAGATGCGTATTTATTCTTAAGACAAAGAATAATGAAAATAACGTAAATATATAAACACTTCAATTTGGTAGATCCATTAATAATGTTTTTCCCGAATTGCTAAATCTATATTTTATGAAGCAAACTGGACCATTAGCCTGGAGAGGGTAGAAGCTAGATTGTTATTTAGTCAGAAAGGTGCAAATAAAGTTGTAAGGAGTTAAACACATACGCTACAAACCAGACAAATATGTTTGTTTGACAACTCGGATTTTAAATGTATTTCAAACATAGCACATTTCTAAAAGGGGTGCAATGCTGATAGTATTCAATTGAATTCTGAGTATTTCATTTGTTTATTATGTTTAGGTAACCAAAAATCCAGTTACAAAATAACCGGCATCATCTTATTATGAAATTGATATAACCAACAATTGTATAAACCCAGTGTTTATACCGTACAATTATATGACCAATGTTTTATAGAGAATTAAATCATAAATATTGAATAAGAATATCCTGTAACTTTACTTAAACATCTATATTGAATAAGAATATCCTGTAACTTTACTTAAACATCTATATTGAATAAGAATATCCTGTAACTTTACTGTAGCATCTATATCAGATAAGTCTAAGCAAATCTAATACAAAACTATATCTTCTCAAAATGTCTATATTTGTTTTGCAATAGACCTTTAATCAAGGTTACTGGAATTCTAAAACTAGTGTTTAAACGTTTAGTCCACATGGAATTAAAACGCATTTATTTAGAAGTTAAAGGATACAGTTAAACTGTTCTGTTAGTCAACGAAAGTTTTTCTGAAATATATTATTCCAAGGAATATATATATATATATTCTGCAATTAGCATTTATCTGTTGTGGAGGTTCAGAAATGCGATTCTGTCTTACTTATCGGCAAAACTTGAATCTTAAATACTACTTCAGTGGTCAATAAATCGTTGGTGTCCGCAGGTGAGAGATAGGCATGTTGAAGTAGATTCATATACACGCATACGAATTACGCTTTATCTCTACTTTTTCATTCATGAATTTTGCTCAGTTAATTATTGAATTTCTTTCTGTAGCCATTAATTTTGATAAAACCTTCTTTTATTGAGTTGCTTATTATCAATAATAAGAAATACTTTTAATGATGTAATCCAACACAGTCTGTCTTGGTTTAACATGACCCTATGTCAATATACAACCTATGTATTAGATGCAACCTTTGTATTAGATGCACTACAAGACGGATGATCGCTCAGGTTAATGTTTTTTTTTATTTATCCTACATCATATTTATTTTTGTTTTTCTAATACATAACACGTGAATTAGTATATAATATCAAATGTAACTTTCAAGTTTACACTAAAGTCATACATAATTAACTGGGATAACTATTATATCGGCTGATATTAAGAAATTCACCTGTTTGAAATTAATTTTATTTAAACTCTAGCACCATGTAAAGTTTTGTTACTTGCCACATAAAACTCGTGTTTGATTTTTGATACCTATAATGAATCGCATATTTACGCATGCGCGTTATAATATATACTCATTTTCAAAAAACAAAACATCTAAATATATTTCTTAGAGAAAAGATGACCTAATAGTTACATAAAGTTCCGTAAACCTGCACTTCCGCACAATTGCTATTGAATAACATGGTTTTGTCTCAGGCAGTTAATTATTCTTTAAGAAATTTATATTTAAAAATAAGATCGTTCATAAGACATTTATATGAGTGTAAAACACTTTCACATTATTATACAAATCAATGCAAACCACTCCAAAGAATAAACTCTCACGAAGAAATGTTTCCGTTTGTAAAGTATTATCCTGTGGTCCTTACACCAGACATTTTAAACAAAACTTAACTTCATTATTTGTTTTAAATACAATAAAATCACAGTAAAGTACACTTCTAACATAAATTACATAAACATGATTAAACACGACGACACTCCATGGCTGATTTAGTAGTTATGGTGATATTACAGTTCCAGTCATCATTAATCAAATATAATTTTAAGTACTTACAAATATTTTTATCCTGTCATATCACGAATAAATATCACTAATATGCGAGCAAGATGGTTTCGTGAAGAAGAAGCAAATATGACATGTTCTCAATCTACGTACGCCATACCAGAGTTTCACAAAATGTTGAAGGATTCGTCACCCTTTTTATTCATTTGCATATTATTTGGAAAATTATGTTTCAAAGTATGAGGCTACATATCAATTAAAATCTATTAGAAGAATACAAAACCTTTTCACTCTGCGTATCCAAAGCCGATGTGGCCTCGTCGAGGAGGAGAACTTTTGGATTGCGGACAAGTGCCCTTGCCAGAGCCACGCGTTGTTTTTGTCCGCCTGACAATTGCGTGCCTTTCTCTCCAACCACAGTGTCGTAAGCCTGTGGGAAATTAGAAAACTGTATAATCATATGTATAGAGAGCACCACATTATTATTCGGTGCTAAATAATGGACAAACAACAATAATATAATTGGCTAGGTTTTTGTAAGTAATCGTAGTGCCTTAGAGGCAAATGCGTTCGACGTGTTATTGGAAGAATGTTTATGATAAGCCCAGATACATGCTAATAGTGCAAGCAAAATATTGATCCAATTTGCACGAAATGATCAATTTCTTTGATATATTGTGAGTACTTGAACCGAGTTTCCTCATTTTCATGTTTCATGTAAACGCTATCGTATACATTCTATACGAATTGCCCCCCCCCCCCCCCCCCCCGGTAATGATAATCCCGCTATAATCTTAGTCCAGGCCACATGCCGAATGCTGATAACAGTGAACCCATAAGTTCTTCTATTTTAAAGGGACTTACTCAGTTTGAGCTTGTCGGAGTGACCTGTAAAATATTGTTCGGTGGATTTTGAATAACTCCCTAGGTGACCGTTTAGCAAACATGTCTCGTTCCTGTAGAATGCCCCCAATCTCAAAATGAGAGTCATTTGCCAATCTATCCTGAATTTATATAGGCATGATTACCCAGATAATATGTATTCCAAAATTCATAACTCTAGATTAATAGTAGCCAAGCCGTTTACTTGAAGTGGATACTTTACTTGAAGTTTGGTCGGAATGGAGATGTGGTAGTTTGGTGGTTGAAACATTATTTTAATGCTACAGTTAGCAATAATTTGCTATTTTTAGTAAGACGAAGATATAATGTCATGCCAAAGTAAGTCTAAGAGGAAACTATAGTTTCTGTAATTGTTAAGCATGGTTGTCATATAAAGTGTTAATTATATATCCATTTTAGATTAAATGAATATAGGTATTCCATGAAATATATGACCGTAGGGTACCTTGCGCATGTGGAGGCATTTTCAGCTTTGCTAATACAATAATTGAACATTTTATTTCAATATTAGTATTGATAGTCCGAAGAAACATACTGTCTAAAACACCATCCCAACTACTAATGTTGTTTCCTTGATCAAAGATTGCTTAAAATGTCAGCGTTTGTCTGAAACAGTTAAATGTAAATGTTAAGGTGATGGGCGGAACCTATATATCTAATAATGTTGTGGACGAAGCACTCTTACACCCGATTAGTCAGATACATTGACCAATTAATGTCACGGTTCTTTCAAAGAAAGCACAACGATTTTACAAACATTTAATGAACATCGTCAAATGATAAAACGAAATCACAGTCGGATCATATTTGTTCAATCACTTCGTTATATCATTCATACAGTTTATTTTTTAAGTTTTTATTTATTATCTCTGCACATATATTTTAGGTATATGCTAGGAAGAATTCTTTATATTCTCAGAGTCAGATGCAAAATATTTGTTTTAAGAGTATCAATTAAATGTCTCCATTATACTTGTAAAATCTTACTTTAGGTAGTCCAGTGATGAATTCATGAATATTGGCAATTTTGGCTGCATTGATGATGTCCTCCATTGAAACAGAATCGTCCCCGTACTTGATGTTTTCCCAGATACTGCAGTCAAAAAGCACGGGTTCTTGACTCACTACGCTAATGAAGGCCCTAAGACTCTTTAAGTTGAGTTCCCGGATGTTCACACCATCGACAAGCTGAAATTTAATGTTTTAATGTGTGTTTAAAGGGCAGATAATACTATACGTTTACACTCTTTCCTTCAAGGACTCAAAACCAGCAGTTATTATTTATGTGAAGCGATATCAATCTGTGATTAGCATTTCAATATCTATGTTATTTTTCATCAAGTATAATTAACACGCTTTTTCAGTGTGGATTATATACCTTACAGCTAATTAATCAATCATTTTGGAAACTTAAGATTTATCAAACAGTTACTGTGTCTAAGAATCAACACCCATAATGTCATGATCATTGCTGTTCGCATTGAGAGAAAAAAAATACCTCATAAGAAATCTTGTTTGGAAGAATTGAGTACAAATGATGGTTCTATATGGTGATATAATAAACAGAAATAAACGCAATACATACGATTTCTCCATCGTTTGGATCATAGAACCTTTGCAGAAGAGAGATGACTGTACTTTTCCCACAACCACTAGGCCCTACTAGGGCCACTGTTTGCCCGGATTCCACATGGAAGCTAAGGCCTCTTAACACCTCGACCCCTGGTCGTGATGGGTAGTGAAAATGGACGTTGCGGTATTCTACCTGGCCTATAACCTCGTTCTAAGCAGAAGGGTGAAAAGACAGAAGAGCTATTGTTCTAGAACCAAGAATGTTTAGTACATACTACTTGATGAATTCTTTTATTAAGCTATACAACTGCAAATGTAAGATACATAAATAAAATAGTGTTCAGCTAAGATATTCAATAAAATACGAATGATATCACAAACGATTAAAGTCATATTTACTCTACGTTGCAATTGCCAGATTTTAAACAATATTTCACAGAAAACCATATTTTACTCTGTGTTGCAATTTCCAGATTTTGAACAATGTTTCACAGAAACCCATATTTACTCTATGCTGCAATTACAGATTTTGAACAATATTTGACAGAAAACAATATTTACACCAAGTAGTAATTTTCAGATTTTGAACAATATTTCACGGAAAACCATATTTACACCAAGTAGCAATTTCCAGATTCAGAACATTATTCATTCCTCACATAACAAATAGCTTACAATGCAACATGAAACAGTTATCTGTGATAGCCATATATTGTCATGTATTCGAATCCTAAGTTGATAATCACTTCTCTATCGTACACGTAAACTCTTATGCTGGTAAACTTTAAATCATCAGAAACGTTTTCATGCCGAACATTTGTATTATCTTGCACCATGAAAGCAGCGTTTCCTAATGCACAAATAATGACGAAATGTAAAGGAACACTTACAGGACGCTGTCCTCTGGCAGAATAAATGTCGATATGGGGTATTGTATCCAGCGTCTTAAATATCAGCCCAGCAGCCTGTCGGGCCTTGGAGTAGTCGGGCAGAAAAGATGATGCCTGTCCAATAACTATTCCAGTAAACGAAATAGCGAAGAAAACCCTATGAAAAGCAAGATTATAAAGTTGTAAATGTTTCTTAAACGTAAATTGGTAGTCCATCTCCGAAAGCCCTGGTTCAGACCCCTCCCCCCAACAAATGGATCTGGTTCCATATGTGATACATGCACGCACATATTATGATTCAAGGTATCAAATATAGGATATACTTCTTATGTTTTGTTCATGACACGTTGTCACCTCAAATGGTTCTCGTTAGCATAAATACAACTGTTGTTTCTGCTATCATTTTGTAACACTGTCATATCTGAATAATTCTATAAGGCACGTTATATATATCGATCTGTCTCTACATTGCTTTAATTGACCGGTATCCAATAACATGTGTGGTATCAATATTTCTACGTCTTTGTAATATACCATATATGTCTCTCACCATCTCTCGTATTTGCACTAGTCTTTGTCAAGCATTTGCAATGTTGATATACCGAAATATTTTACTAAGGAACTGAGTATCTTTCATTTCGTTTAAGAGGCCTGTCATCAACAACATTTGCAACACTGACATGTATATAGGTTTCCTCTCTCTGTGCCTCGGTCTATCTGATGTATGTCATTCTTACTCCCTCCTTTTATAAGAGTCTTGTAATGGACCTGTCTGAAGACTAAGTAGTTTTCTACACATACGGGTTCATGTTCTGACAATTCAATTGCTCGAAAGCCTAGTATGATTTCGATGTTCAGTAATACGTATTTAATACTTATTGTTACTAAATTATGTGATGATTTTGGACCACTGAATGAAGTTATATTAGAATGTGTGAGACTTAAGTAATAAATCTGAATCCTTGGACTGAATTCGAAGTAAACAATTGCATTAACCTACTTGTAGACGTTTTCCGGGGCCATTTCATTCAAGCTAACCATGTATGCACCAAATCGGAAGCAACCCGCGTATAGCATAAACACTACGCTTTGGGAGAATCCGAATGCCAATCCGTAAAAGTTTGACTGTTTCATGGCGTCTCTGGAATAAAAACAATCAAACAATACGTTTTCCTATTAAAATCAAAATGCTAGTGTAGATAGTAGATACTATTCCCTCTTTTATTTGAAGATGAAACACGCACAATTCAATTTCCCTAGCGAATTCAGTTTCTTGGAAATTACTTACCCAATCATAATACCTTAATGGAACTGCCACTACCGCGTACTTCCAGTCTTCCCAGATACTACTGCTAGCTCAAGGGAGCTCGAAGGTGTCTACCAATCTGACTGTGGTCGGGCAGAGTGATTTGCCCTTACATATAAAACCTGGCGGCAAGGCATTAAGATATGCTACTTATTACTGGAGCAGAAGGCACGCTAGTTATGGATGTTAATTCGGGGAGGGTGAAAGGGTGTATGTTTCATATGAATGCGTCACTCAGAAACTGGTGGAGAGTAGTCGCGTCAGACTGAAATTGATGGAGAGTAATTGCGTCAGAGAAAACTTGTAGATGGTGAAGCTGAGCCCGTATGAATCTGAGAATTTGTGCCATAACCGAACTCTGATATTTTGTAATTTCTTTGTTCAAAGTGGGAAGTTGAACCAGAGTGGCACCCCCCCCCCCCCACACACACACATTTGTAGGGAGACGTTTCTCGGTGATGTAAGAAAATGCTTTCACGAGTACGACTGACCCATCTTGTCGGATCTACATTAGAATTACCTGGCAGACAATGCGTTTCACTAAATCTGCCAGCCGTTTCTAAGGCTATGATGAAGCAGGTCTAGCAGGAACGGTACGACACAGTTTGGGGCAGAGGGATAATGTTTAGGCCCTGTCAACTCAGAGCTGCAAGTAAATCAGATAAGTTCTTGTTTTGTTTTTTTTGGCCGACATATTCGCACCCATAATAACAAACGGTGTCAGCTATCGTGAAGCAAGATTGATGAGATCTTTTATCCACGATTTTTCTCATCGGAATGGACCGCTTCACTATCTTTCTGTATGCTGTGGAATCTGAGGCGTTGTGGATTGGTGTACGAGTTCAGGTTGATCCAACCCAACAACTGGGCGTTCACTGCCCAAACTGTTAGATCAGTCACGGCTAGACGAAGACTGCGGTGTTTGGCAAGCCCTATTATCGCAAACAGGCCAATAAATGGTCGATCCCATCAGGTACAGATCTGCGTGGGAACCGAGCAAAGGAGAGACTGTTCCTTCTGTGCTAGACGATCCTTCAGTGACGAAGGGCTGATGAGTACGTTGAGGAGTCCAGGAATATGGTGAAACTGTATTTCGTATATCTTGTTGATGATATCCCCACTTAAAAAAAGCCTACACAAAGATGCAAAGTCATGTTTAATGTTGTCCTCCTTGCTGTTGAATACAAAGCATCACTGTTGGATTGATTTGCACCTCGTTTGAGATAATTATCAGCCTATTCAGTTCCTTTGTGTTGTTTGAGATAAGTAATCATGGTAGAGTTACCAGACAGAACAAGAACCAACTGCCCTTTAAATGGTATTTTGCCTAAGTGAAATTCTCTGACAACGGCCATACTTTTCTGATTGTTTGGTATAAAGATGTCATTCCTGAGGACAGCATGTACCGCCTGTGTGCCGAACAGTTAGTATTGGGCGGTATCCCCTGCCTTGTGCACATGTGTCGTTACATTCTTTAATTTCGAGTGGGTGGACGCGTAAATACATGAGTCAAGTTATGCTGCATCCAGTTCCGCCGATAGTGCCTCCATTGGTTGCGGATGTTGAGAGGATGAAAAGGACATAAACAGTAACAAATCAGTAGAAGGAGACCTAGGACCATGATGTCCGCTGCGTCGTTGAGCTATCACATGCGGATATACATGTAATTCCTGGAAACGTGAGTCATTTCAATGCTTCATCATGCGACAGACAGGCCATGGTGGCTGTGTTTAGAAGTATACTCCAGGATTAACAAATCGCTGAGATACTACTAAGTCGGATTCTTCCTTGTTAATGTCCAGATTGGTAACAAGGGCAATCATAACTGGTTAGTGCTTTTTTGTTTATGCTGCTGGATGTTTTCCAGGTAACCTGATGTTGCCGCCATAGCAATGGTCCAGATATGTATTATTACTCAGTTTGTCATTCGATGTAAGATCCCGGCTTTAACGAAGGACATCAAACGGGGTGTCTTGAATTGATGTATCATGTTGTAGGCCACTCGCAAGAACATCATAATGGCCTTATGAATAGAAACAAGAAGGTATATGCCATTTAAACGCAGACCGATGGCAAAGGACCTCTCCTGGATATCATTCAACAATGCGGTGGGAATCGAGGTGAGTGAACAAATGGATTCAGGGTATTTAAACCCGGTGGGAATCGAGGTGAGTGAATAAATGGATTCAGGGTGTTTAAACCCATGACAAGACGTAGAAATAACTTCGAAGTTGCAACGACAATTAATGTCTGGAACAAACAATAGAACCATCCTGGTGCTATGATTGAATATTAGGTCATCTTGTTCATTTCCCCGTAATATCTCTGTATCGATACTGTGGTTGTGTAGGGAGGGTAACATGTCGCCTTGGTGGCTTGCTGACGTACTCATCCATCGGGACGTTTATTAGAGTAGTAGAGGAGAAAAGCCATTTTCTTACCTTGAGAATGACTCTGATGCATGCCCTGAGGTGTTGGAACACAACACGAGAGAAGAAAAGTCTCACACTAAATCCGAATTGTAAACAAAGGCAATCTGATTCATGCGTATGACGTGTGGATATGTCATCCTCAATCCGGCTAGAACACTGTTAGTTCTGTATGTTCGAATGATTAGCCGATGGGAGTTCAGATGTTAGAACCGCCGACGAACTGGTGATGAATGAGGACCAGAATGTCTGTAATTCTGCAAAGACTGCAAACGTAACTAAAGTTAGAACCGTCCTTTTGTCCTAAGATCAACAGATGTGGGAGCAATAGTGCATGTTGTTGGTTGAATTAGAAGAGGAAATAGTTCCGGGGAAGGAAATATCGCCCTCAATGGAGGTTAGGAAGGCAAAAATATCCAGTGCCCTCGTTTAGGAGAGAATCGGTAACGCTATTAGTAGAACAATCAAAATCATAAGATAGTGTGGAGAGGAAACGTGGTTGTTGGTTAGCTCTGTCCCATTATGCTGCATGAATCAAGTTGAACCCCGAGTAGACAATGAAATTAGTGTTCCAAAAATGATTCATCCTGTGGTGTTGCCTTGGTTGCTGCGCTGTTTGCGAACGTGTCAATGTCCGGCGCTAGGTAGTTAAAGAGTAAGTTGAATTATTTCCCTTGATTCCTTGTTTCAGTAAAGGTTCCCACAGCAGAAGATATCATCATGCAGACTATTGACGCACTTGGTCTGAGCTGTATGTTCTTTGTGCTTTCCCATAGTTATAATATGTAAGACAAAACAGCAAAACGGATAAAGCTGTAGCCCGGCAAATGTTTCAGAACGCAATGTCCGTGCATGTCTAATTCGTTAAATTGATAAATCTAATATGGTAAAGAAGCATCCAAGTAAACTATAATTACAATATCTACTCTTTACATATATGTGTACCTGCATTGTTATGCTGCATACTGAGTGGGCGCAGTGCTACACGAAAAGGTGGAAAAATGGAAAATAGATGGCAGATGATTTGACCGACCATGCTTGCCGGTAGGGACGTCAAAAACAAGCATATAGAGGCAGAATAATTAAGGAATGGTGTTTCAAGGCCAAAAAAATACCATGGTATATACACAAAAAATGTAATTATACATGTATAGGGGATCCTTCTGGGCGTAAAGACATGTATTCATGTAAATAGTGTAGCCTAAAACTAATGAAGTCATATAGGCTATACATGTGCACGACAAAGTGTTCGATCAATAAGATATAAAGGTATGCAGATAAACATGACTCAATGGTTGCCTATACAAACATGCAAGAGCATATAGTTGACGGATGAACCATGTGTAAAGCGCAGTTTCTGTTCCTGGCAGACTACAGTGTCAGAAATACAGAAATGTAACCGTGTGTCTACGCTACGAAGAACCTTCGAATAAAACGGGAATTAAGGCACCGTTTTCGAGACGTACATAGTAGATGCGTCAAATCCATTGTGAAGCAATACTAAGATGGTACCCGTATACTATGAAAACTTGGAAAACAAACTCGCCAATAGCTACCCGCTAGTAAAGGAATTACTCATAGATAGGTGTATAATGAGCACTAGAAACTTGCACATATACAATAAGAATAATCCGAACGGAATGAAGTCGCTTTGGCTCCATGTGCAAGTACCTCAATGTGTGACGACGACTAAGACTGTCAGGACAGAACTGTGTCGTGATAGAAAGAGAGAAAAAGCTAATATAGATGGAGAATACAGTCCATTAAAGTGACAAAACTAATCCAACTTGTAGTGGCTTATCTTCCTTGTAGCTTCTGGTTTATGCAAGGTCTCTCGTGACAAGAGCGTGCTTCTATGCACGAGCGGATGTAATAACGTGATATCATTATGACTTGCCATCTAGAGTTATATGTAAAGGGTGATCATTCTGCCCGACCACCAATCGGTCGCAGATATCTTTGAGCTGCCTTGAGCTAAAAGTAGTGTCCAGGAGTACTGGATTTGCGAGGTAGTGATAATTTTCAAAAAATAACAAGTGTGGGTAATGTATTCAAAGAAGAAACAATATTCTGATGTCTTGTTTATTATGACTTCCATATCCAGGATTGCATTCCATTGTAAAAGCTCTATTTTCTAAAGCTGTTTATTTAGTAATTTATTTTTTTGAGAGAAATGTTTTACAATCAGATTTATTTGTCATTTCGAACATGAAATTTCGTCTCCGTTTACAATTTTATTTAGTCATATCGTTGCTTGCATTATCAAGTCAATATATATTCAACGCAGATTTACTATAGAAAAATAAATTCTGATTGCATGATGCGAAAGGCAGATTGAAAAAATGATATGTTATTAATAACGTACTGTTTGCGAGAAGCTCTTATTTGTTCTATTTATCAACACAGTTTTTATACAAAGAGGTTTTCACAAGTACGTATTGTGTTAAGACTGAGGCAATTGGATAGGTTGATATCAATCTATGACATTCAAACCTATTCAACCAAATATATCACACTGTGTAATAACCTTGAAAAGGTATAAAATAAATCATTGTATAAAACTTGATTTAGTTGACTGCACACACATAATCGATCACAAATTGACCAACCTACCTAAATGGCTTGAGCAAATACTTGTAGTACTGTTCGTAAAAGTATACTTCTCTCGTCAGAGACTGTACAGTTCTAATATTTTCTATGGATTCGCTAGCAATCTGAAAGATAAAACTTGTAAATTCAACTGACTCGGACGTAATTGGATGCAATTTGATCAAGTGGAGAAGCAATAAAACACTTACACGTAACTGCAACAACAATTTAGTTATAATATGAAGAATTGTTGGTGGAGGTACTCAAAAGCTCTTGGTATGAGGTACACATCTTTTCTAAGTCAAATTACCAACTACGGCGAATATGAGATGATCTATCATATCGAATTCACCCCTGTGATTGTATTTTGTTCTATACAGCTAAAGCTAATTTAGCCTAGCAAACAATATAGCAAATAAACCAATTACAATGGGTTATACTCATGGCTTCGATGAAAGACTGAATATTCATTCAACAGTAACAAACGTCTCATGATATACGTGCAGCAATGCACTACTGTGACAACCATTATGTCATTGGAACGATAAATTAGAAACAAGATTTGTCATAAAATCTCATACTTCCCTTGCACTGGAACAAAAATCGCAGCTATATATCATGATGCAAGATGATAATTGATAAAAACAAGAAGGCAAGGGACCACATGTCGAGATTGTGTCAAGATAATGATGCAATGCGTATTACACTGACTTCGACACGTGACGTAGAAAGGTGTTTCACATTTTCACAATGAGGCATCTCACATACATGTATGAACAGACCGCATAACGGCTTATACAAATAAGCAAATGAAAAACTTTGACCAGAAGCTTTTGATAATTTTCATTGACTTTAGTCATTCCCATAATATAGAAATGTGAACAAGAATGAGCTGACTTTGCTTCCTGACGATGAGTTTAAATGAAACGAAGCCATCAAGGATTGTAAGATATATATTCAAATAAAAAACTTTACCAAACAATTGAAAACAAATCTTTTCTGAATGTGCCCTTAACTCCATAATCAAAAAGACAAGTGAATGTCTCAGAGAGGTAATTTCCGTTTAATCATCAATACTCAGTCAAAGTTTAAACATGATGCATGGGGGTGGGGTGGACATGGTGGGTTCAAATAACTATAATAAATATAAAAGTGTCGTTCTGGACCTGAGGCTAATTTTATATAACTATGACCTTGACTCCACGGATAAGTGTGCAAGGGGGTGAGTTGCATCACAAATATGATCGGAATCTATCGAATGGTGTTTAATATCAAGCAAATGAAGAAAGCAATCTCTCTCTCTCTCTCTCTCTCTCTCTCTCTCTCTCTCTCTCTCTCTCTCTCTCTCTCTATATATATATATATATATATATATATATATATATATATATATATATATATATATATTACTTGCTCGATACCATGGCAAAGTATTATTCCCTAATAAATCCTTATTGTTAATAACAGTACCACTTTAGTATCTTTCATTTTTGAAAAACATATTTTTGAAATGCAAAATATTTTCTTGCCTTTCCAGCTTTTTCTAACTCATCGGTATTTTGTTTCTGTTTTCCCATTAAGGCCTTCATTTGGATAGTGCCTGTAGAAAAAAAAACCGAAAACAAGTTGCAGGCAAATAAACGGAGAAGACGTTACATTAAAGCTGGTTTGCACTGAAGATGTGCAAACTATTTTGACGACAGAGAAACAAGTCTTTAGCGGGTCATAAATATGTCGATTCAAACCCATATTATTTCTTATATTCACATAAGTCGATTCAAGCCCATATTGCATTCGTATATTCACATATGTCGATTCAAACCCATATTGTATTCGTATATTCACATATGTCGATTCAAACCCATCTTATATTCGTATATTCACATATGTCAATTCAAACCCATATTGTATTCGTATATTCACATATGTCGATTCAAACCCGTATTGTATTCGTATATTCACATATGTCGATTCAAACTCATATTGTATTCGTATATTCCAATGTGTCGATTCAAACTCATATTGTATTCGTATATTCAAATGTGTCGATTCAAACCCATATTGTATTCGTATATTCAAATATGGCTGAACTTAAAAGAAATTGTAAATTCTGATTTTCCATTAAAAATTATATATATAATTGATCGCACTTGAAACCGCTAGAATTGGAACAGCTCCCAGGACAACAAACGCCAGTTTCCATCCGAAGTAAAACGAGATGATGAGAGCGGTAACTAGGCCAAACATAATCTGAATTGTTGTTCCTATTCTAATACCAGTGGCCTGAAATAATAATAATAATAATAATAATAATAATAATAATAATAATAAATAATAATAATAATAATAAATATGATAAAAACAATAAAAGCAGCATACTTTTGCATAATTGCGACAATTTGTCCTGTCATAATTTGCTAGTAAACTTTACATCGTTATAAAACTCTGAAATGTCAATATGTGTTACAACGTTTACCGTTAAATCTGATCTAGTATATGTCCATTTCTGTACTTGTTTAAACAATGCTAATATTAGCTTTCATTCAAATGTGATCTACATACATTTTTCACCAACGAGGCATCTGTTGCCAAGCGTGTAGTTAGAGCTCCAGTAGAGTGCTTTTTGTCGTCAAAATACGCCACATCTTGTCGTACTAGGGCGGTAAATGTCTGGAGACGAAGTCTCATTGTCAAACGCTCCCCGGATTGCCCGAAACAGTAGATCTGTAAGACGAGGTTAAAGTAAACTAGGCAAATAAGATCGCCTGACCCATTATATCGCTACATTGGTCAAAAGATTTATGGTGTGACAGGAAAACTATGAGGGCTATATCATTGAATTCTGATTATATATATTCAGCTAGTGATCAAACGTCGATTATAGTGTCTTGATATTTGCTTCCGAATGTACAAAATGATAGCATCCTAACACCTCAAAGCAGCGGCAGCGCATACTAAGGATCCGCATAACTTGAATCAAAGATCAGCGCATACTAGAGATCCGCGGAACCTGAAGCATAAACAATGCGTAAAAATGATCCACAAAACTTAGAGCAGAAACTGTGTATTCTAGAAATCCACATGCCTTGAAACAGAGATATTGCATATAAGAGATCGGCCCTGAAACAGGTACAGTGCATACTGGGTATCAGCGCACCTTAATTCAGAGACAGTGTATACTATCAATCCGCGCACAATGAAGCAAGGGCAGTACATACACTGGATCCGCACACTCTGAATCAGCGACTGCAAACTTGATATATGCACACCCTGAAGCATACGCATTGTGTGCTAGAGATCCGCGAAGCAATTAAAGAACATACTTGTGATGATAGAGATCCGCGAAGCAATTATAGAACATACTTCTAATGATAGAGATCCGCGCACCCGGCAGCAATAATAGAACATACTAATGATCAGCACATAATGAAGCGAAGACAGTATAAACCTGGGGATCCGCATATCCTGTTGCAGCGAGTGTACACACAAAGGAGTTGCATGTTATCTAATAATTCACGTTTAATATGTAAACGAAGATACTAGTGGTATATTTATCATAAGTTAGCAATCAAAACTAAGGAGCATCACATTATGTGTTGTTGTACACTTAAGTAAATTTCCGCTGTGAATATTTATGGGAGAGCTAAATATAGCTTTACCGGTATTTTGTCGAAAAAGACATGTTTTCAAATTGTCTTTGGAAACAAAAGTTATCTATTTTAATTCAATTTGAATAAAACTTCATTTTCCTCATAAATATTTGTGTTAAAGTTAATCATGAATAATCAGCATGTCAACAACGCAATTTCAAACTGGAAAGTAAATTTTGATAATTTTTTTTTTGTTTTTTTAGCAATATATCATTTTAAGTTGTATGTAACAACACCATACTCTTTTTATATGTAATGCATTCGGATTGTACTTTACAAAATGTAATGGGCAACCTAGGCTATTAAGATTTTAATTTTATACTTTTTAAAAAATGTCAAACTTTCTACTATAAATTTTAGCACATCTTGCCAAGGATTGTTATATATATGTTTCTTTTTAAATAATAGAGCCGAGATGCTCAAAGGTATCAAAATAGCTAGTTTAAAGGAACATCTCTTGACGCCGGCGTGTATTGCAAGGCTACATTCATAGTTAACAAGTGAGTATGTGGTTACATCTTTGTTTGATTCCAGTCCAATTGTGGCACTTCGATGTCACTCAGAAAATTAGTCAGCGACAAAGGTTTACAAGATCTTACAGTCACGATGTCACGATTTTCCCTTGCTTCCAGGGTACTTCCAGTCATTGTAAAATGTATTGAAGGTTGACATGATTACTGATATGCATCAGTAAAGACCTGCCTACATGGTATCAACAGAACTAAACAGTATTACTATAATGTTTTTATTTCAAATGCCCGAGGCAGATATTTTAATTGTCACAGGATTCGAAAACAAGAAATATGACATCAAATTTAATTACTTGCATAATGAGGAATCTTTTTAATCTAGTCTGTTTAATGGGACACAAAATTATTTCCGATTCTTACCTGAATAGAATTGGTGAAGAAGTTGACGCTGCCTAGAACCAAAAACATCATACTCCAGAATAGACCATTGTTCCCCAACTCAATAAAAACCTGAAAGATATGATTTCATATCGACAAGACAGTTAATATAGTGTGATAAGGACACAGATTGAAAACGAAAAATACGAATCAACAAAGGGTAGTGAAATCCCATAATCAGGTCATGTACGTTACATTGCCTTATGACAATATTTGGTAAAATGACCGTATGCGTTGGATCTTAGAATCATCTGATCTAACCTCTATGAATGATTGCTCTGCAACTAAACAATCTGGCATAATTACAGTGCATGTCTTGATCCTATGTGTAAGCCGCCTATGGATTGATCAACAGCCTTCAGTGTGTATTAACCGTTTGCATAATTCGTTTAGTGCTTAGTGTCTCGTTTCTGAGGATGAACACTTATTTCAGTTAATATACATACCCTGAATACGGACACAATGTTACATTATACCTTGATCATTTCACTGAAGAAAATTGCAAATACTGGCATGGTCGCACCGTTGATAGCCGCTGAAAAACAACCCATAAAAATGAATGGCCATTCTGTCCTGTTCTCCTTAACAATGCGACAAAATCCGGGTTTCTCTGCCACTTCCTCTTCTTCGGCATCATTTTCCTAGAGGAATACAAATTCAACATAGATCCCATGTGACTAGATGTTTAACGCAAATTGCAAAGGTAGATCACGGATGGTATAACAATAGGATTGTAACTATACGGAGATGCAAGATATCTCACCTGACTTTTGATATGAATCCTAGTTGTCGATTGTCCAATAAGTTCAAATACAATGGCCATCGGATAAAAAATCAGAATTGTCAACTTTACCTATCAGTACTGATAATTTTGTGCTTGCTACAATGATAATGTCAATGGATGTATTTTTTTGCTACTCTTGAAATTACAGTAATTTTCAATTTTATAGTCTCAAGCTAGATATAAAAGTATTGTTTTAAAATTATTTGCAATTCAGTTTTTTACTGTAACAAGAGTATATAAACGTAAACATTCTTAATGCAACTTCCATGATAGGTTTGAGTCAAAATTACACGTTGTAAATCATATTCGATCAAACTCTTTGCTTATAGATCTAAAGAAATCAACACACACATATATTTCTAGACAATTTTATTTCCCGTTATAATCATTAAATATTGGAGCAGTGTGGTGTACACAAAGATATGACACTTGCAAACCCCTAAACAAATCAACTGTAATGATTGTACAGTGTACTGAAAATCTCATCTACACAATGATTAGGAAGGTATGTGCAATTTACCTGTTTGTAAGGCTCAGGTTATATATATATATATATATATATATATATATATATATATATATATATATATATATATATATATATATATATATATATATTGTTTCGAGAATAATCCAGTTCTATAATACCTGCAGACATTTAACCTCATGATCAACTAAAAGAAGAATGATACTGTATCAGACAGCCCCAGGAAAACGGAATTCCCAGCCTCAGGCTACAAACTGTGCGCAGTAAACAGGTTCACCTGTTATGGCAGCTCTTGGTACCAGAATGTCGTAATCGAGGACGAAGTTAATGTCAGTACTCAAAAAGCCAGCGATGCCTTCGACAGACTACACGCTAAGTTATCGGGTATCGACCAGAATAAAAGACTTAGTCTGCAATTTGAATGTGTACAGAGCGATATTACTCCCTGTGTTATTGAACGCCTGCGAAACTAGACAGTGGACAAGCACCATATGAATAAGTTAAACCACGTCCAAACTAGATGCCTAAGAAGACTCCTCAACATCAAGTGGCAATACCGGATCCCGGTCCTTGCCCTAGCAAGCCTTCCCAGAATCTACACTATCTTGATGCAATTACAATTACAATAAGCAGGCCATGTAGCTCGCATGCCACACCAATGGCATCCATAAATTATATTATGACGAGCTCTAATTATGTTGCAGTTTGCGAGGCCAACAAAACACCCACGGCAGAACAATGGTAGTAGGCCAGCAAATCCAGAGCCAGTAACCCCACGATCATAGTTGGTACCATCCCATGTCCTCACGCACCCACAAACCATTTGTTCCCGCTAAAACAATGTATAACTAAAGTGGTCCTTAATGGATGCACTATATATATATATATATATATATATATATATATATATATATATATATATATATATATATATATATATAACAAATATAGACCTGGATCTCCGGGAGCATTAGGCGGTGGGAGCTCCAACGACTTTTTATCATACTAAAGGACCCTAATAAGTAAGCACAAGTTGTCCCGGAGGCTTAACATACTAAGCATTTGGCAGTGTAAATTACAGAACGTCTTCTTTAAACGTACGTACTATTTATTACTCATCATAGGTGACCGAAAGGAGAAACATATCTTGTAAAACTCTAATTACTTCATTGTAATACAACTGCCCCTACCTTTGGTATCTCTTTAGTAGCCCCCATGGAATGCTGTCGGGATATGTTTGACTGTTGGCGTTGTATAGTACCACTGGAAGTTGAACTCACACGTCTACGTTTTGGTTTTGCGGTGGCTGAGGAAGACACATCGCAAACTATTTCATAAGATATCATTTCGAACATCCGAAGGTTTGTTTTTCTAATTTTCCTCAGCATTGCGTGAATGAACATATATCCTTTGATTCTCAACGATAAAATATCGCTGAGGGTGCAACACTCTCGCGTCTTTGCTAGGTGCATACTATTTGCATATATCATGGCATTATGACAGTATAAAAATGTGTTAGTCATCGTTTTGTTCTTCTGAATAACGTCTTCTTTACAACAAAATAGAATGTATGTGTCTACAAGAACTGTCTCAAAACAACAAGTTTCTTCAACAACTATTGATATTCCTTTACTTTTGTGTTTTTTTTTTAGTTTGGTAAATTTGTAATAACACCCACCCACCCACCCACACATACACCATGCTATTGTATGTAATCACACAAGCATTGTTATTAGGTGTCTTATACATTCTTTCTATCAGATGTTAACATCTTACATTATCATGGAAAATTAATCAAGGTTCGAAATGCAGCTAGCAAATACAAGATAATTGTTTGCCACCAGACTCCGATCAGAGTAAGTTCAGTTCCTTCAAGTGTGTCATGAAATACTAGGTGTAACATTATTGTTTGCAGTGTTGCACATTATTTGGAGTACATGTCACAGCACTTATATTTTCTCTCAAACATACATTTCATTATGGACAAATTTAATGCCTAATACCTTCTTTCTCAACGTCTTCGTCCATTTCAAATCCCTCCTCCTCCTCCACAAGCTGCTGCGCTGTAACAAGTTGAAAGTAAGCGCCTTGTCTATCCATTAATTCTGAGTGAGTGCCACTTTCAACGACCTGACCCATGTCTAAAACGTGAATCATGTTGGCATTCTGTATTGTGGACAGGCGGTGTGCTATCACAATGGTTGTTCTGCCTTCTCTCGCCTACAATTGGTTCACGTCATTTAGATTCAGATGTAATACATTCCAACCAATACTGCTAGTTACGAGTTTAAAACAAACGTTTTGTCAGCTTGCTTCAGTTAATGTACGCTTGTGTACATTTGTAAAATTGGAAAAATGTTTAAAGACGCTTTCATATATGCGTTTAAATTAAATAGGTGTAACTTTCACATACAGTATGATCGAGGAATTTATAATAGTTTTAGGGAGATAAGCAGGAATATTGTTGGTTATTTAACAGCGATCTTTTGTTTCTGACAGGAAGTATTTCTCAGCAAAATGTGAGACATATGAATTACGCGGATATCAGAATCAGTCAAGAAGTGAGTAGTGGCTATGTTGTGTATTGCCTTGTCTAGGGCGGCCTGGACAATTCCCTCGCTCTTTGTGTCCAGTGCTGATGTAGCCTCATCCAGCAGTAAAATCTTTGGATCACGGATTATGGCGCGTGCGATGGCTACTCTCTGTCTCTGTCCCCCAGAAAGCTGGGCACCACGCTCACCCACCAGCGTATCGTAACCCTGTACAAAACAATGGTTTGAGATGAATAAAGAAAAGGAGTATGACAAAATATTCTTGTCCTATTTAGATGTATTCCTCTACTCCTCTGCTGAATTAGAAACAAAATATACAAGATATTTGCAAAACAAGTGTTTCTCTATTCGCATCAAGCTCATCCGTATCAAGCCGGAAAACACATATGATATATATATATATATATATATATATATATATATATATATATATATATATATATATATATATATATATATATATATATATAATAATAATAATAATAATAATAATAATAATAATAATGAGGACTTTGTATAGCGCCTAACCTTTTGAAGCTCTAAGCGCTTTACACCATCAATAATGATATGACTACACTACAGAAAAATAAATGGCAAAAACAATGAAATTGGAAAACATAAAATCATGCTGAAAACATATAAGATACAAAACACAATTAGGTCTCTAAGTTCGTCCCTCCGAAACAGGAGAGTTTTAAGAGCATTCTTAAAAGGGACCACTGTGTCTTTATGTCTATTTTCAATGGACAATTCGTTCTACGTCGCCCGGCCCTGGTATGCAAACGAACGTTGTCCGTATGACTTTTCACCGTGGGAACAATGAGTATACGATTATCAGAAGAAGAGCGTAAGTATCTAGCTGGTGTATATACATGGGTGAGGCTGGATAGATGTGTTGGACTGGAGGAATTTTTACTGTATCGAATCGATAGCCAGTGTAGGGTACAGAGCAGTGGTGAGGTGTGCTCTGATCGAGGTTCTCTAAAAATGATCCGTACAACGGTGTTTTGAACTTTGTGAAGTTTCTGGAGTAAATATTGTGACGAAACAGACAGAATTGAGTTACAATATATATACGTTTCAAATATTTTTTATAGTCTTTTCTGTTGTATTTCATGATTTTGTATTATCCTGAATTTGATTAATCTGATGTAATCTCTGTTGAAGAGGAAATAAAGTCAGTCAGTCATACATACATACACACACACACACACACACACACACACACACACACACACACACATACATCATACATACATACATACATACATACATTATAGTGGAATTGCTGTTAAACAGAACGAACCTCAGGAAGTTGAGAAATGAAGTCATGCGCATTGGCTGCTTTAGCTGCGTTGATCATCTGGTCTTCAGTTGCAGTGGGATTTCCCAGGAGAATATTTTCTCTGATGGTGAAGCCAAACAGAACAGGTTCCTGGGACACAACTCCAATATTTTGTCTCAGCCATCTCACATTCAAGTCCTTTACATCCACTTCGTCAAGACAGATCTGAAAAATTTAACATCAGTCAATTGAAGCATCCTATATTCCTAACGCATTAAACAAGTGCTCCATAAATTTAAAACATGGCTAGAGTCCATATCGACATTATCAATTTTATTCATGTGACGTCAAGATATGAAAGCAAGTTGCTAACGATTTAAAATAAGCTTCCGAAGCTTGAGGCTAAGAAAATTCACTGGTAGACATTGTACAATTCTTTAATCATGCGTGTCCCTGATACTTCTGGTATAATTTACGTATACTTATTATTTGGCATACTGTACACCGCACTTGGGAAACATTGAACTACACATACGCTTATACAATGGACTATAACACACGAAAATCCAATGATAGCGATACAAACGTTGGTAGAGATATACCTAGGCATTACACAACGCCGCATGAACAGTTGCATTTCTAACAATTCCTCACATTATATAAATGTGAGGGCAAGTAGCAAATATCAATACAATCAATGCCCGTAACTGGTTTAACAAACGATCGCCATCCTTTCATTCAAATCCACATGGTCACGTTCTAAAATGGTTACCACAATATGCTCATATAGTCCAATATTACGTTACAGTTCTATTTATTCAAAACTGTCTTAGAAGTACGAAGATACCAGGCAAGCATGCATGCACAAATTGATGTACATATGTAGTCTTGGTCAGATCTAACTATTGTGCTTTTGTTGGATGCAAGAGGACTACTCTACCAAACGGCCACACACAAAACGGATCACATAATCACAAAAACATCGCAAGTTATTGCGATACTCAAGACTGAATATGTAAATGAGATGTAGAAGGACAATATATGCAAAGACAGTGTATACTTAATATTACGTTGATCCCGAATAGTAATTAAACATTTGTATAATATTTGGAGGAAACTAAGATATATATCCCTGTCACCCACATCACCAACTTTCAAGGAAGACATAAAAGACCACTTAAGTCACGATGGAGTAGTTGCTATTCCATTAATTTAATTGGTAAGTATGGCATGAATATCTATAGTAAGCAATATCTTATTCCATTAATTTAATTGGTAAGTATGGCATGAATATCTATAGTAAGCAATATCTTATTCCATTAATTTAATTGGTAAGTATGGCATGAATATCTATAGTAAGCAATATCTTATTCCATTAATTTAATTGGTAAGTATGGCATGAATATCTATAGTAAGCAATATATTATTCCATTAATTTAATTGGTAAGTATGGCATGAATATCTATAGTAAGCAATATATTATTCCATTAATTTAATTGGTAAGTATGGCATGAATATCTATAGTAAGCAATATCTTATTCCATTAATTTAATTGGTAAGTATGGCATGAATATCTATAGTAAGCAATATCTTATTCCATTAATTTAATTGGTAAGTATGGCATGAATATCTATAGTAAGCAATATCTTATTCCATTAATCTAATTAGTAAGTATGGCATGAATATCTATAGTAAGCAATATATTATTCCATTAATCTAATTAGTAAGTATTGCATGAATATCTATAGTAAGCAATATCTTATTCCATTAATCTAATTAGTAAGTATGGCATGAATATCTATAGTAAGCAATATATTATTCCATTAATCTAATTAGTAAGTATTGCATGAATATATATAGTAAGCAATATCTTATTCCATTAATCTAATTGGTAAGTATGGCATGAATATCTATAGTAAGCAATATATTATTCCATTAATCTAATTAGTAAGTATTGCATGAATATATATAGTAAGCAATATCTTATTCCATTAATCTAATTGGTAAGTATGGCATGAATATATATAGTAAGCAATATCTTGTTATACACAGCACAGTAAATGATATAAAATAGCAGTTAAAGAATGTGTGATGGTTACTGTCTTTACTGATTTTGTATACAATGGTCATATATTTATCTTTGATGAGTCACACGAGTTCAAATGGTTACGAATGTACGCCAATGATTTGGTTGATGATATCGTTTTAACGACAGCAAATAATTATCTAAGTTATTGGACAAACACATGAAACGTTCTGAAATATTGACATTATATATATTTGTATTAACCTCAAACATAAGGAATATCAAAACCGATAGGAATTAAGACGAATATAACTGATACCTTGCCGTCTCGAGGATCATAAAATCTCTGTAATAAATTGACAACTGTGGATTTACCGCATCCGCTGTGTCCTACAAGCGCCACTGTTTCTCCTGGGTTAACACGGAGTGAAAAGTTCTCCAGTACCTGTGATAAGAAAAGAATTAGAATCGTTCAATCTTTAACAAAAAGTCAACATTGCTTTTTCTTCCTGTTTATGGAACTGTACCATAGTAATTCAATGATTTAATAAAGTTGAAAATGTAAGAATCTACAAAATACTTCCAAAGCTAAATTGTGTGACTGTCTGATTTGTCTCCTCTATGAAAGGATACTCGAGGAAACAAAACTACCACATATAGCAAAAAACAGAATTAAACTATGAAAGCTTTATATATCAATGAATATCTCAAAAGCTTAATGACAATCGCATACACGGTACTTGAAATAAACGCTCACATTATATGAATAAATTAGATTATGATTGACAGAGTTAAATTCTTACCCATTTTTAATGACTAATATAGTTACACAGAATAGTAACCGAACGTTCATCAACAGTTCGTAAAGTTTAAGTTAACTGATAAGGCAGTTGTTTAGTTGTTTCGTCTTCATTGTACACTAAAATATAATACCTTAACATCTGATCTGGTAGGATATGCAAAGCTAACTCCATGAAATTCTATCTGCCCTTTAACTGTGTTAAGTTTCTGTCCCTCTGTTGAGCTTGGGTCAATCTTTGGTTTCTAAATATATTATAAACACACGCTGCAGTAACATATAAAGTATTGGAGAATAACATTTAAAATGTAGAAACTATGAAAGATCACAGTGATAAACGTCCCTGATAACAATAGCAAATGTGCAGGATTTAAAAACCATTTCTGTTTTCATTGTATTTTGATGAAATAAGCATGTAAATGAAAAAAGCTATTCGTATTTGCCAGAGTCGTTCATATTCAATACTTGAAAATGCATATTGTTGCATGTGCTGTTTTAAAAACTCTTTGAGAGAAGAGTTAACATAATTAAGAGAGGACCGTTTTGCGCAAGTCGTACAGTACTCTTAGGAGGGAACTAATCTGAAACGTTACGCGAATTTTTATATCGAATATTCACTTCGTTAAATGTTACAATCTTGAACTGATTATTGCAGACTCGTACGTATATATGATATAATAGGAGGGTATTTCCTATCATGACATGTAGCACAAACGTTTCAAATTAATTACGAGAGAGAGAGAGAGAGAGAGAGAGAGAGAGAGAGAGAGAGAGAGAGAGAGATATTACATTATCAATGATATCAAACAACACTGCAGCTGCTCCCTTTGCCGTTGCAATACTGTTAAGATGTGGAGAAGCATTCCCGATGGAGAAAGAGCCAATGATAACGCAAAAGAATACCTGTGGTCAAAAAATTTATGGCAACGATTAAAACATGTGAACTCATAAACGTCTTGTGACGGTCAATAATCTTTTAATTTCGTTTTATTTGTTGTATCCAGAAGACATCGAAATACATTCAAACGTAATCGTCTTTATTATCCATCAACAATTTCATCTAAAATAATATAAATATGAATTTTACCATGCAAACAAATTTTCACGGGTAGGTTGACCTACCTATGGCTCAAATTATGTACGCTTAATTATGTATAAACAAACGATGTCATAATATGTATGGTAGGATCCTATGAAATTATATTAAGCAAGAATACTAACGCGCAAACGTCTTTGACTTTCCATATAGAATCAACTATGCACTTAATCGTTATTTTCTAGTTGATGTCAATTACGCTACGTAACGTTCAGAAATACAGCTTTAATCCGAGTAGATGGAATTGTTTTACCTTAAATAGATGACAAAATGTAAACTTACCGTAAGAACAGAGCCCGGAGACATACCATCCTCTTGTCCCGAATTGTACCAATCTTTAACCTGGTTATTACCAAACCTGCAATCATTATAAATAATTCATTAAGTTAAATAACGTGGACCAGAAAAATGTAACTATCTGTCACAGAAATAACCAAAAGGTCCTCAAAACACCAACACATGAAAATATTTCAGTGACGGTCTTTGCTTTGAGAATCGAAAATTAGTAACCGAATCGTGCTTGCAAAAGTAAAATCACTTATTTTATTATTTGATAATTGCTTCACAAATCGTCTTTGCCTTAGGATTTGTCCTCATTGAGAGACAAACATTTCTAAAGCATCTCTATTAGTGCTCGATGTTTTCGAGAAAGACACAATAGAACATTGTATTTTGTTTTGTGACCAACTGCACAGGGATATAAATGTGGCTCAGTTTATAAGCAATGAAGTATAACAGTTTACACGTGAAAAGGATATGTTCCAACTGACAAATGGACCGGCAGTTATTTATCGTTAATTGTCAGTTGCAAAAAAGTAGTTGGCGTCTGAAGGAAATTCATCGGAAGATAACTGCCTTCTGATAAATGCGAGCATTTATAGTTGATTGCCATCCCCTGTTAGTAAATAGGACTCTACATATTGGATTTAGCAAACAATCACTCTTTTCTTTACCAGTTTTTCGAAACTCTCTTAGGTTTACCGTGTTTTGGTTGGATAAAGCAACATCAAGAAGAGCAAATCTACTCTATTGCAAGATAGCTTGCTAAATCAGCTCCAGAGTTAAGTTGATAAATCCGTACAATCTATTTCAGCATATTTATAAAATGATGGCAATTGTTTTTATATTGTCTTAGATAAGGTTTCAACTCAATAATTCTTTATTAATACAATAATTTACTTAGATATCGAGTTTGAGGAGAAAGCCTCTTGGGCATATTTTTTACATACATATTTATTCCAAATGGGTGAAGACGTTTATATGTTACTGTAACTTACCAGAATGCAAGTGCATATGTTGCGAACATAACGAAGAACGTGAAACCCGTTCCTAAACCTGTCACCAAAGACTTCTTTATTCCCAGTTTTTTACTTTCCTCCAGTGCGGTCTCGTACCTGCAACAAAGGTAGCACAATCTGACCATCATTGTATATCGTGTAACAGCGTTTCTAAAGCAGTGCGTTAAAACAAATTCTGAAAGGCATGTCATTAGTTTTCGTCAAATCACTTATCACCAAAACTGAGAATGATTTTCCTACAGTAATAATTCGTAGAGCTATATAATGCATTGCTCTAACATGCAAAGTTACATTACAGGTGATCACTCAAATGACTGTCAGACCATGCGTTAGGCTTCACTATATATATTTAACAAACCTCTCAGAATGAAACATTGCTAACTCAAGTACACTTAATATGTCGAACATTTATTAACATCAGTCCCTATTAAAATGTTTCAATTTGAAGAAGAAAAAGAAAATAGAAAAAGCAAGTTAGACAACAGCTGCATGAATTAGATATCCGGCCCTGGTCAGCGCTTATTACAGCTATAGCCAGATTAGTGCACAATAAAAAAAAAAAAAAAAAAAACAAGAAGTCTGATTTATACAAAACACAAACTCTTTGCACGCTTTCTTAGTTTTCATGGAAATAGCGCATTATTAATTTATTTAACTGGATCTCAAAACTTCAAACACCTCTATCGGCCACACACTCTCTTTACTGCTAGTCAAGAGTTTCTAGATGTGTCACGTCAAGGACAAAAGGTCATATAACTAGTTTCTTATTTAAAACAAGGACAATCCAAATATGAGATAAAGGGCCGCACCAAATTCTCTGCGACTTTTGAAATGCTTATATTAGTTTCATTTAGGGTAAAGGACATGTTTTCTTTTTTAGTAACAAATTAAGGGTTTAATCAGGAAGTGTACATTAAGTGGACAATTTGTTTCCTTTTAAACACTAGGTAAATTTTCAAATACGCGTGGTACTTAGTGAACAATATATAACAAGGTTTGACAATATGTGAAGCTAATTTTGGGCATTCAATTGATATTCTGACCGAATCTTTACAAATTAGCGGGATTTTTGCATTCGCCAGTTCATGCACACTCTAATAAGTTCTATGTTCTCGCATGTTTGGGACAGTAAATGTATGGGCAATACAATAGGCAGGTGTTCAACATTTTCTTTAAGTTAGAGAGATGCTATGCTTTAAAACGTCAAATGAAAAGTCTACATCGCTCGCATTAAAACTAATTATTAATCACTGTCCTATGCAAATGTCAAGAACTAAGACTCTTTAAACCAATCAGCTTAAAAATAGAAAACAGGTAAATCAGTCAACATTGTAAAGATTATTAGACGCCAGCGAGGTGGTTTGATGTTTTCTATGTACCAACCTTGATACCAAAAAATTAAAACATTACGTTGATAGAACAATAAACAGAAGATAAAATACTTTTCATCTGCTTATTAAAATTAATATTAATTATATTGTGTATTCCTGTCATATAACATGCATCCAATGCCTAATGAAGGATACATTATTTCAAAACGATATTCGACAAAAGTATGTTACAAATTTGAAACACAGTCTCTTAATTACCGCTTCCGTTCCAGCTTCTGCCCATTGAAGGACATGACGGTTCTAATACATGACAATACCTCTTCTGCTACACTTCCTGCTTGGGCATATGTTTCCTGTTCCTTCTTTGTGTAATTAACGAGCATCTGGAAATGCATATTCATATACATTATTACTTTTTATAAAATCAGAAATATGTATTTTGACTGGATTCGTAAATTCATGGTAATGTATTTAATAAATTTCTATCATTTTATAGACTGCAACAGTTCAACCAGAAAAGGCCGAAATGTGATTACTGAGCCTTCTTGGATCCATAACACAGTTTTGTGCGGCACCCGAATTTGTTTCAAACAGGCATTCATAATATAGTCACTTTATTTACGTTTAACATAGGTATTTGGACGGTACTTTCTGTATTTTGCCTTTCTTTCACCTTTTGAAATAAGAGAAAATCCACTTTGTGTGAAGTACATATTGACAACTTATATCTTGTCTGAATCACTATGCTCCTTAAGTAGTTCATACAGAGAAAGAAATCAAATCGTATGTTTATTTTTGGGACTGGTGTACTATTATAATTATTAATAATTAGTGTAAGTAATGTTTTGGACCTGGGTTGGAAGGTTTTAACATCTACCCAGTAACTACGTCTCTTTTAAGAGAGAGAGAGAGAGAGAGAGAGAGAGAGAGAGAGAGAGAGAGAGAGAGAGAGAGAGAGAGAGAGAGAGTGAGAGAGAGAGAGAGTAAAAGACAACATACCATACCTTTGAGAAGAATGCTGCACATATGGCTAGAATAGGTGTAAGTGACATCATCACTAGAGTGAGCTTCCAGCCCTTCCAGAATCCGATACCAAAACCACCAAAGAAAGCAGCAACAAACTGGATACATAGACTGACTTTGTCTCCTATGCCTTCCCGTACTCTCTCAAGGTCACTGTCAGTAAGGAGGAACATTTTAAATACATAAATTCGAGAAATTCATATGAACTATTTACATAGAGAAATATAAGATGCCCTATATAAATACGGGCAAGTCAGATAATCAATATTTTAACATTTACTATATTTTAACATTTATTTTTTGGAGAAACATTCTTTTCAACTCAGCGTTACAGTGTAGTTTGGGTAAGCGAGCATGTCCTCGTTAGATGCATGTCTTTGAAATGCTACATTCGCTGTGCCAAAGAAACAACGTGTTTTAGAAAGAGGATACTGTCAATCTATACTATATACTTAAGGTAAGATTTCTGATGATAACAAAATTGCTAAATTAATTAATTGATCATTGTTATGGGCTTTCCGTTTTCTAAAATATTACTTCTACTAACTTTGTAGAGTTATGGGAAGTCGTGCGTATTTCATGAAAGGAAAACTGTGTTGAGGATTAAAATACAAAATGTGTTTATGTCTTGTACAGACAGCTTTGTGGAGGAATATGGTACACGTTGTACGTATCTCTTGTACAAAAAACTTTGCAGAGACAGACGATGTAAATTGTGTGTATCTCTTGAATAGACACGTTTCCTGAGGCACACAATACCAATTGTAGTATCTCTTGAATGGACACGTTTCTTGAGGCAAACAATACAAATAGTGTATATCTCTTGAACAGACAAGCTATTTGAGGCATTCTATGTAAACAGTTGTATCTGTTGTATAGAAAACGTTGTAGAAGAATAAGGTTAATACTGCGTATTTCAGAGATAACACTGAAGATGTATCATATACAAGTTGTATGTATCTCTTGTATCGACACTTGGCTTGATACATAATACAAAAATTGTGTTTATCTCGTATAGAGACAACGTTGTAGACAAGCAAGATGAAAGTTATTTTCATTTCTTGTATAGGCAACTTGGTTAAGGCATTCTATGCAAACTGTGCCTGCCTCTTCCATAGACAACTTTGTGGACGAATAAGATTCAAATTTTGCTTATATTGTACAGGCAACCTAGCTAAGATTAAATATGCAAATTGTGTGTCTCTCTTGCATACAAAACGTTTTAGAGAAATAGGACAAAGTGTGAAAATATTTTACATCGAAACTTTTGAAGAGGAATACGATACAAGTCAGGTGTCTATCTTACACAGGCAATATTGCAGATTCATACGATGCAAATTGTTTGTTATCTAGGCAATATTGCAGATTCATACGAGGCAAATTGTTTGTTATCTCTTGTATACAAAAATATCAACATCTAAAGAATGATACAGATGAATATGATAAATTGAAGTAATTTGTACACGTCGGAACAACCTTGAATGAAACAAAATGAATAGTTATACATAAATGCAACATCAATCAACTTTAATATTGCTTTGTAATTAACTAGTTTGTAGCGAGTTCTTAGAACTGTCGTATTTTAATGAATTAAATAAAAAAATCAGATTTTGTTGTTTTGTTTCTCACGAAAGATAAAGACTGCTAGCTCTGATAGATGGATTGGATATCCGGTCGTAAAAATCATCGCATAACGATATGTGGTCTGTCTTTGATGGAGAGGATTCATGATTGATTGTAGAGTGAAAAGAAGTTTGCAAAATTGATTTATCCCTATATAAACATTAAACAACATGCATATGTGTCTTTATGGTGTTGTGACATTAAACAACATGCAAAAGTGTGTTTATGGTGGTGTGACATTAAACAACATGCAAAAGTGTGTTTATGGTGTGGTGACATCAAACATCATGCAAATGTGTGTTTATGGTGTTGTGACTTTAAACAACATGCAAAAGTGTGTTTATGGTGGTGTGACATTAAACAACATGCAAAAGTGTGTTTATGGTGTTGTGACATCAAACAACATGCAAATGTGTGTTTATGGTGTTGTGACATTAAACAACATGCAAATGTGTGTTTATGGTGTTGTGACATCAAGCAACATGCAAATGTGTGTTTATGGTGTTGTGACATCAAACAACATGCAAATGTGTGTTTATTGTGTTGTGACATCAAACAACATGCAAATGTGTGTTTATGGTGTTATGACATTGTACTGGGACTTAGATTCCTACTAACTCTGCCAGCCTATTTGTTAGTTCCCCACTCTTCTGCTCATCAAACCAGACAATCTCTTGCCTCAAGATGGACTTAAAGAAATTCTTTCTAATCTTCAGAACCTGTCTCTCGCACGACATTGCCCAGAACGACATCTGTAACATAAATAAAAGATAAACACTTTTGATGGATAAGGCAAGTTTTGCTTTCCTAGATTACATATCCCTTAACTCAGATATCTTCATTCTCTTGTACAAAACTTTCAATGGTCTCTAACATCTTAGCCCACTTGCATAATACTTCCTAAGGCCTCTGATAGTCTAGCCCTCTTGCACAATACTTCATACGGCCTCTGATGTCATAGTCCCCTTGCATAATACTTCATAATGCATATTGTATCATAACCCACTTGCATACTACTTCCTAAGGCGTCTGATATCCTAGCCACCTTGCATAATACTTCCTAAGGCCTATGGTATCCTAGCCCCCTTGCATAATACTTTCTAAGGCCCTTGATATCCTAGACAATGTGCATAATACGTCATAAGGTCTATGGTATCCTATTCCTTTTGCATAATACTTCCTTAGGCCTCCGAAATCCTATTCCCCTTGCATACTATTCCCCACGATATAACTAGTTCCATTGCATAGTACATCACATTTATTTCTTTTATATAATTGTGACGTTCATAAACTAATACAACAACTTCAACCTTGAAATAAAGTCAAATTTATTATTATTATTGTTATTATTATTATTATTATTATTATTATTATTATTATTATTATTATTACTAGTAGTAATAGTATCATTATTAGTATTGGAAGGCAAATAATAATAATAATAATAATAATAATAATAATAATAATAATAATAATAAATAAATAAATAAATAAATAAATAAATAAAAAAATAAATAAATAAATAAAAAAATAAAAAAATAAATACAAATTGTTGTATCGAGGCTCCTCCTGTTTTGTAATTAGAGATGGCTCTGCAATCCCCAATCTGTTGCCTTTTATTAAAATGTCAGATACTGCTCTAGACTTAGTGTTTCATTTGTCTAGATGTTAAGTTTCCTTAGCTTCATACCGATATTACATTAGTCAATGTAACGAATGGGTTAATCGAATTAAATTTCCGCTGTTATATGTCCAGGATTGTTCAGATAGATGCAGAAGCGTAGCTAGGGGCAGGGGGCAGGGGGGGGTGGGGGGTGGTACATATGTCCCCAGGCGCCAAGGTACAGGGGCGCCAAAATGAAGCTTGCATTAGCTTACATTATAATAGGTAAACAAGGGTAATAAATCGGTCACAAGATCACTGGGGCGCCAATTTTATAGGTCTTTCCCGGGCGCAAAATATCATCGCTACGCCTCTGGTTAGATGTGAATATCTTCTGACATATTTCAACATTTCAATGCATAAATATCTATGGTTTTCACATGACGTAAATAACTGATATCATATGATCATCGACAAAGCTTTGAGAAAACAAATGACCAGTAACGAAACTGCAACGCTTATCCCAACCCTTAGGAAGGAAAGGGTTATAAAAGTTGCGTTCTTAATTAAGATTAATTTATTCCGTGTCTCTTACCTGAAAGTAGGCTGCGACTAAAACAGCAGCGCCAATATAGATATAGTACATAACATTCTTCGTCATATTTTCTTCAAACTGAGCTTTCAGTTCATCCTGAGTTTGATTCACAGTAAAATTATAGGATGATCCAGAGGGGCCTGTAATAAAATAAAAATGTGAAGACAACTGGTATAAGGGAACTTTAATGAAATAACCTCTTTTGGACGTCTGATTATGGATGCATGACACTTGATAGTGTAATGGTCATGACATATGTAACGGATTGCTGTGCTCCTATTGTGGCCATTATCTGAAGATGCGCACACCCACAAACCACCGTGCCCGAAACTCTTACAATGGTTATTTCCCTTATCGATTTTCCGCTAGATGCTATAAATAAAACATTGCTATGACATAAGCTAGGATAGCCATTTGTGACATCGCGAATCAAGTATTTATGGATGAATATCTCCTCCTTGTTATGATCATTATATGACGACGCACATGGCGGATAATAACTGTGCTCTTGCGAAATTTCATATGGCTATTACTATTTCCGAACTATAACTAGAAGCAGTGTATTATATAATTTTGTAACTGCAACTACTCTGTCATTTATTAGTGTATTTATGGTATATTTGATATTTATAATGGACATGATTTGCAGATGTGCGTATCAAATATATGACTGTAATAATCTACTGTTTGCAAGAGTAAATACCATTGCAGATTTCAGCTTGAAGTAACTTGTCTCAAGTTCGTTTATTTCACCATATACACAATCCTATCATAAACTGTCTTAAGCGCAACACAACCTTTAATTTCTGCCACATACTGTCTGTACTAGTCCGAAAAACACTCACACTGGAACAAAAGTCACTCCATTTTGTCTGCCTCTACCGCCCTCTTCCTAGCAGAGCAGATTCCGAATCTCCTGGTTTATGGAAATTAGATAGGTGGCAACCTGATTATTTTTGGAGATTTCAACTTTCACTTTGACTCTCATGGAAACCCATATACATCATCAATACTCCTAGATTCCATTCATGTGTCCAATCTTAAACAGTCAGTTAACCAACCCATCCATACACATGGTCATATTTTAGACTGGATTCTTCATAGACCCGATGATTATACGGTCCACCATTGTATCCCACGACCTTGCATCAGTCCCTAAACCTTCACATTAATTTACTATTTAGAGAAGCCTCAGTATGATAAATAGAACCAAACTAATGCATGACATCCAAACAAACATTAACAATTTTCTTACCTCATACAGCAGCACAACTCAATAACTGCCTGCGTTCATTGCTTGAAAAACATGCCCCAGCCATCAAGTGCAGATTATCAATTCAAAAGTGTTCTCCGAGGTATAGGTGTTAGGGAAAAGCTTTGCACTGCTCAAAGAGACCACAGTAAAGCTTTTCATCAGACTCACTATTCATAAACAGACCTATGTAGCCACTATGAAGAATGCCACAAACAGAGTCCATTTAGCCAAATTATCCCACAACAGTATTAAGAGTTCCTGATGCAAACAAATGTCATGGAACAAATGCACACTACTGCCAACTGCCGTCTCTCCAGTTGACCTTCTGGACCTGTTTGCAAAATTATATCGTGACAAGGTAAAAACCATTAGCTATACACTTCACAACACAATTTCAATTGACTCGTCGTCACCATACAGTTAGGACACAGTATTTCCGAGACAACCGTTGGCAGTATCTGAACCTATCTCTATGGATTTAGTATGGACAGTCGTGATGAAAAGTTCACCAACATCACGTGAACGTGATCCAATTCCAAGATCATTGTTGTTTGAATGCGTAGATCCAATATTGCCTTCACTATCTTGTGTTTCTAAAAACTCGCTCTCATTCGGGGAATTCCCATCATTTTTACAAAACTGCCATTGAAAAGCCTCTGCTGAAGACACCAAAACTCAACCATAACGATTTAAAGAACTACCGTTCAGTTTTCAATATCCCGTTCATATAAAAAGTCTTAGAAAATGTTATACTGCAACTTCTATCTCATCTGAATTCAACAATGTACTTTCTGCATATCGCCCTTACCACAGTACTGAAACTACTCTTCTGAAAGTAGGTAATGACATTATATTTGCTTTGGATAGCGGAATGATTACAGTCCTCACACTCCTTGATTTGTCTGCAGCATTTGACACAATAGACCATGATATATTACTTCACCGTCTCCAGCATATATTTGGCATTCACAATACAGCCTTACTGTGGTTCAAGTCCTACTTCAGTCAACGAGACAAAACTTCTATCTACAAATGGAATACATTTCAGCCCAGTTGATCTATGTGGTGGTGTTCCACTGGACCTGTTCCTTTCATTCTATACACTCATTCGCTCTCACGTGTTATAGATCATCATCCAGTGTCTCGCCAATTGTACGCTAATGACACCCAAATATACAAATCTAGACACCCAGCTGAAGTTGATGCTACCATCCAAGGAGTAGAGAGGTGAATTGCGGATGTGAAATCATGGATGACATGTAACAAGCTGCAGAAGAATGATGATCAAATTGAGGCCATTCTGATCACAACACAAAGACTGGCATTCACATCCTTTACCTAAAACAATAAATATCAGCAACACCAACATTAAATTCACACAGTCAATACGAAATCTAGGTGTTACTCTGGACAGCACATTTTGCACTGCATCAACATGAACATATGCATGGCTTCATATCTTGAGCTCAGACCCATCAGCTCCATTCTGATGCCACTAAACCATATGTGTACTTTAAGCACCATCAAGACGTGACTACTGTAATCCAATTATGGCTGGTTCGTCTCAATTTCCACTGCAGAAACTTAAAGAAGTTCAAAACACAGCTGCGCGGATCATCATTATTGTGCCACGATCATAGCACGAATGCTCGCTGCTCTGTATGGCTATCTATTCGGTTTAGAATAAAAACAAAACAACACGTTTTCTCTGCGCTACATTGCAATGACGGACTCCAGTCGAACATACCTAACTGGCCTCACCCATTTGTACACACCAGCAAGATACTTACGCTCCTCTTCTACCAATCGTATACACATTATTCCCTCTATGAAGACGAATTCATTGATAACATTATTTTGCATAACCAGGTTCCAGCAAAGTGGAATGAATTACTCATTGAAATTAGACATAAAGACACAGTGATCCCTTTCAAGAGTGCGCTTGTAGCTCACTTTAATTTAATCGACTATAAGAGCAAACCTAAGGACAAAATAAGGTTTCCTACCTGAAATAGATTCAGCATTTTTGTATGTTTCCTTATTTCATGGTGCTTCGCTTTTTTGTTTTTTTGTAGTCATATCATTATATATGTTGTAAGGCGCCTAGAGCTTCATGGTCAGTGTTTCTGAGGGTGTTTAACATCCTGGTCTAACGATGTTTTTATACTGATGTATGTGTTTCTTGTAAAAGCGTTAGTTTAAAATCATGCAATATATCCGGCCATCATTGTAGTTTCCTACCGAAGACCGAAAAACCTCAAAAATATCATAGTCAGGGCGAAACTGATGCCAATCACCAATAACTACCAACCTACTCAATCTGGCCCTAGTTGAGATAAAAGGTGCAGAAACTGTCAACATATAATACAGAAAGGACCGTGCCATTTTCTAGCACAGTGACTAGAGAAAAACTAAATATACATGTCCAAACAAAACGTGCGAATCAGAGAATTTAATTTATCTCATTGCATGTAGAATGTTTAGCCTACAGTATATCAGAGAAACTGAAAAGCTAAAGAAAATGACCAACCTTCATAGACCTGACTTGGTTACAAAGAAGTTATACATAAGCCGGGCAGCAGAACACTTCTACTCCTCTTTATTTGATCTAACACTCATTGCAATTACTCACAATCACCAAACCGAATTCCGACACCAGAAAAGAAAAGGAAACTGGATAAGGCGCATCCTGCCGACATTTAAAGCAAGCGGTTTAAATCAAGAATATTAAAAAAGACAGCCATCCACAAAGTATATTTTGAAGCCGACACATTTTCGTTTAAATAATTCCCTAAATTTGCTTAATAGCATATAATTGCTACTATAACTATGAAATATCCAGGATATAATTTGTGCTTACATAAATTTGCAAACAAAATGTCGACGGTTCATCTATTTCTTGGTCAATACAAATATTTGCCAGCATTCTCAACAAGTTTAATTGAACTAGTTGAACCAATATACATTTAAACATATAATTCCTGTATAAACATCCATATAAAGTTTTGCCAACACAAAGTTATTTTTTTGTTCTATTTGTTTGTCCTCTCTATGTTTTGTAATTGATTTGAAAAAGACCCAATAAGATTCGAATGCGCTTAGGCTAGTTAGATACTAGTTTTGCACTGTTCGTTGTCACTTTATTGCGTGTGTTTATATATATATATATATATATATATATATATATATATATATATATATATATATATATATATATATATATATATATATATATTGTTAAAGAAATATCAATACAATAATAAAGTAAAGCTGTAGAAAATATTTAGTGCAGGCAATTAAATTTTAGTTGATTATATGCCATCTTCTTGTAGATGTGTGCATGCAACAGCGTGATTAACGTTCTGTAATTAGGACGGATATAATAAAAAGAATTCAAAATCTTTCTTGACAAAATGAACGTTTGACAAGCACAATAGCTCTGCTAGTGTAAACATATAAGAGCCCTGTCACGTCTGAGTAGAATTTTTTCTTAATTTTCATTTGAATTTTTAACTCATAGGTAAAACATCTTCTCAAAATAAAAATTTCAAGAATGATCTCACCTTTTACAAAATCGTTGGTCATATCCCCGAAGAAGATAAAAAGTACGGGCCATGCCGCTCCGTGTACTATGGAGAATAGAGAACCAATGAGCATTATCAAGACATCCAGACAGTTGGCGTAACGAAACTGAAATCAACGGCTAAACTTTAGCATCTACACAGTTAAATGCATATACGTATAAAATATCTAAATGTCTACAATTTCTTTCTTTCCTTTTAATTGCGAAAATCTGAACCAAACAAACTTTTCATCTTCAAAACAACGAGAGAGAAACAAAACCATTAAGTGGGTGCAGTGTGCAGTAAGCTTATTTACCCTTAATAGAAATTAACAAAATATAAACATAATAAAAGTAAACGAAACCTTTCAATTTTTGGTAACTTAGCTAAGTAAATATATGCCAACAATACGCAAAATGCTTTCATTAAATGAATACGTAAAGATGAATCGATCGCATTCGAATGAAGGGAAACGTTGGGTTGGAAAGTTGATAGTTTATAAGATATATTCAAACGTTAATTAACATGAAGACAAAGACTTATGAAAGAGGGCTTTTTAATGGTCACTCAGAATTTGCATGATGTGAGAATTGTTTGTGATATAATTATAAAAGCTATAAACGAAGGTTTTCAATGAATTATATTACCATTCTATACTTACGAGATCAGAGAGACTGGCTGACTTTTTATCGTTGCTCTTACTGAAAAGAAATGACAAATATATGACCTGCTGTTTGAATGATTTCCTTAATAGAGAAGAAAACACGTGTTGTCGGTTGCTCTGTCCACATGATGTATAGTAAAATACAGTTGTTGATCGCTCAATGACGTGGAATGGATTGGTCCGAAATAAGACATATTCAATGTTTGAAACAAAAATATAATTAGACATGTAATATGGAAAAAGGGTGAAATAAGTGGCAAGTTTCATTGATAATTAGAAAAGATGTGCGATACAAATTGGTCAAATAATGCTGCTATTTCGGTAAAATGTATGCGCAGAAGCATCGTCGTTTTGAACCTCAGAACACTAGTTATTTACAACAAGAAATCGCATGGACATTCATGACTTAGTTTTATTCGCAGAACCTACACGATCATGCAGATAATAAAATAGTTAATGTTTACTTTTATCTTGGAGAGAGATAGAAAGTGTGTGTGTGTGTGTGAGTGTGTGTGTGTGTGTGTGTGAGAGAGAGAGAGAGAGAGAGAGAGAGAGAGAGAGAGAGAGAGAGAGAGTGTGTGTGCGTGTGCGGGGGGGGGGGGTCCTGTAGAGGTTTACCGAGAGCGGCCAGGTAATTAAACTTTTACTGTCAAAGACGACCTTTCGCTGTGATTGGCTGATATCAATTTACATTTGGTTATCATCCACTCCCTGGAAATGTGATATCAATTTCTGAGTAATACATTAGCTGGTATTGTCGTAAAGGATCTTTTTGCACCTTTTCGCTTGTAGTTTCCAAATATATCAGTGACCAGATGCAATCAAATTTTTTATTATCTATACAATATTGATGACTTGCAGCACTCTTTTTATGAAACAATTCGTTATAACATTTAATATTTCAAACATCTGGGTTAAAGTTATCACGGTTCTGTCATAGTCCTATTATTATAATTTTTCTTATTGAGGAAATTTCCTTTCAGATAACTCCTTTTAGCGTCATATAAAAATGTCAAAGATATCTTTCAATTATATTTTTTTCAGAGTTTCACCACATCTATGTATGACAATAAAGAGACAAATACATTTCAACGTGTGTTGGTCTGTGACTGCGCAATATACGTGTATTTTAGTTTGACAGTATTAATCTTATTAAAGGAAAGAAGTGTTTGAATTATGTTCTTTAAAGTTGCACATTTTTGTAGCAAATCCTAATTTATAAGGTACTCTCATAGATTTTAACTTTAAATTATTCAGGTATTATTATTTCTGTGAATAACGCAATACATGAAAAGGATCAAAATACAGATCGTGTTTGTTTGCTGTTTTGTTGTTCTGGTTTAGTGTATCCATTTGCGAAATGAGCCACTATTATCCACAGTACCCCAACGAACAGAAACTTCAAAGGTTGGACACCATACATATGTTCCTCCATAGAATCGAAAAGATTCGCGGCACTAATAAACTGACCCGATTACGCAAACCTGATCAAATAATCTTGGCAAGTTCAGCATCCATCCACTTAATATTTACCTTTATCATGGAGAGAGAGAGAGAGAGAGAGAGAGAGAGAGAGAGAGAGAGAGAGAGAGAGAGAGAGAGAGAGAGAGAGAGAGACCTACCTACCTACCTACAGACAGACAGACAGCCAGACAAACAGACAGACAGACAGACAGAGAGGGTGGATGATGGAGGTATGGTATTTTAAGTTAGGTTTAACAGCCAGTAGACGAAAACTACGATGACAGAGAAACATTGCATTACGAGCAAATATACAAGATTGCGCAACAAAGGCCAGCTAATAGATCTCTACATGATGTTCTATCTCTTGACCACAACATACAGACACTGAGCATGAGACATGTTAGCTCATACAATTTTGAACGAAATACTATCATATTATTCCCATCGGAATCTAACTAAAACCTTTTTTTAGAACTGACGTCGTAAACTTCAGTTCGTGTTACCCCAGAATGTGCACGGTAGTAGAACAAATGATAACGATCTGTATCTCCAAATATATAGAGAATTGGTTCCTTCTGAGAAAGAAATATGTGTTTAATTAAATCTTTGACGGTTGTCGTCCACGCCTAAAACAATCAATTCTTTAATATCTTTCTTGAAATATCGTGATTACCTATTGAAATGCTTATAAGCCATTATACACAGATTTATGTTTAAAAGTATTGCTCAAAGGTTAGTCTATACATATTACATTCGTTAAAATGAAAATAACATAATGTTAAGGTCTGTTTAACTTTACGTCAGCCATATAGTTTAGCAAGTTTTGAGTTTGATCGTATACACTATTTTAAGGAATAGGTTTCCATGTGCAATAGACAAACCATTGCACTAATAGGTCGCTTTTACAATAGTTTGATACCGTATTCCTAACTCACCATACTTTTCAGAAGGCGACCGTGGATATATAAACGCACATGGCTTGCAAGGTTATCTTTAGCAAAAATAAGTATGAATGAATGCGGATACTAAAATAGTTTATATCCTCAGGGAAATATTATCTTTTGAAAAAAAGTGCGTCGCCCAGAAATAATTTGCATAACTTCAAACAATTTTTTGTAACTATTATCATCCCGATATATCCATGACAGATGATATCAAAAGAAATGTATGACTTTGGCTTCCAGAAGATTTTTTTTTATGTCTATCCAATCACTCAGTCGGCCGGAAACGAAACGTGCGTTAAACTGTAACCATAGACCGATTTTCATTGGTCGTCATTTCGATTGAAATGCTTCAATTCATTTCCTTATTTTTATTTCGACTGAACACAGATGTAAGATTATGTCTGTCATTTAATGAGAACCTAATATGTCAAAAAACCAACAAAAAACCCAATTAATTTACAAAGGCGTTTTGACTATAACTACATTCACATGGCTCGGAAGTTGCTTATTTGCATTAGCTGACGTCATTACTTTCTAACTTAACTGGATCATCGTGTTTCAGCAATTTATTTTATTTGGTATTTACTGCTCCAGTGGCTTAGTGGTTAGAGCGTCAACAAACAATGCGGGAGGTCGCGGGTTCGAACTCAAGCCGAGTCATAAAAAGACATACAAATGGTACTAACAGTTGCCTGGCTAGGTGCTCAGTATTTAGAGGTTAGTGTTAGGACTGGTAGACCTGGTGTCAGCATAATGTGACTGGGTACGACATGATGCCACATCTCTGCGGCATGATGCCCCATTGCTAGACATTACTATAAACGACCATATTGTAGATATACATTGTATTAGCAATATGACTGCCATATTGTTCAAATTACGTTAAAAATCCAAATCACACACACCCATATATATATATATATATATATATATATATATATATATATATATATATATATATATATATATATATATATTTGCTTTTCGACTGAACGCAGATGTAAGAGTATGTTTGTCACGTAATGAAAACATAAGATGTTATTACAATAACCTATGTTACTAAGGTGATATGAGTAAAAACAAAACATTCACATGGCTCGTATATTGCGCGATTGCATTACTTTACGTCATTACTTAAATTTCACCGTTTCACTGTGCATTGCCATAAATCTGATGTGCATTTCAGCAATATTATATCCATTAAATCATTTTAATACATTTTGTACTCATTATTTTCATCTTATAACGTCAACAACACTTTTGATTCGATGACGTTCGATCGATTTCCTGATAAAATGTACTTCTGCCTGATTGGGATGCTATTAAAACCGTTCGATCAAATTTTTTGGAAAACTTAACAATGCGTATTTAATATCTAAATATATTTGCTTTTTTCCAATGATTTGCTTCTAATCGAAGGCATATTGATTAAGGATAATTCAATGACGTGTTCGTGTGTGATATTTGGATTTTTAACATAGCATTAACATAATTTCTGTCTTGTCGCTTGCTACGATGTCTGCAGTGTGGCAGTTTATAGTGATGTATATCACTCAAGCATCATACCGCATACATGCAGCATTTGTTCCATTCAGTCAAATTATCACAACATGCTGACTAGTTCTAACACTAACCTATAAATGCTGAGCAATAAGCGAGGCTGCTTTTAAAATCATTTTTATAAATCTTTGGTATGACTGCCGGTGTTTGAACCCTCGATATTCCGTATCCAAATCGGACGATATAACCACTCGGTCCGACATGACAACATGCGCGTCTTTATCAGTGTGTAAAATGGGTATTTCAGACTTCAGGCCAATGTCACTTGAATTATTACCGGCATGCCCACCTTATCAGTATGTAGAATTGGTACATCAGACTTCAGGCCAATGTCACTTGAATTATTACCAGCATGTCCACTTTATTATTATGTAGAATTGGTACTTCAGTCTTCAGGCCAATGTCACTTGAATTATTACCAGCATGCCCACTTTATCAGTATGTACAATGTGTATTTCAGACTTCAGGCCAATGTCACTTGAATTATTACCAGCATGCCCACTTTATCAGTATGTACAATGTGTATTTCAGACTTCAGGTCAATGTCACTTGAATTATTACCAGCATGCCCACTTTATCAGTATGTACAATGTGTATTTCAGACTTCAGGCCAATGTCATTTGAATTATTACAGGCATGCCCACCTTATCAGTATGTAAAATTGGTACTTCAGGCTTCAGGCTACTGTTACGTAGATAATTACCAGCATGTCTAATGGTAGTGATACTTTATAACAGGACACATGTTTCTACCTACCTATTCATAAGTAATACGATGCACAAAAAGAACACTTATCCCTCGGGTTAAATTAATGTAAGCATTTCATCATGTGGCTTTAAACAAAATATTTAGAAACATAGGTTTCTGTTTTGACACTTACTGTTTACCAAGAAGAGAAAAAGTTAGCTTTAAAATTTACACGGGCGTTCTCTTCATTTCAATTTTCTTTTCAAAGCCAGCTCAAATATGATTTTATATTTTAACATACAACATCTTCATAATTCACTCGCACACGAATAAGTGTCAAGACACAGTAAGGCTATTGTCTACAATGGCTATTGTCTACAATGGATTGGTTTGGACTGTCTGATTATTAAAAGCTTGATCAATATTATCCTTTTCACACCACTTTGGCTCTTTTGTGTACAAAGGAACGCCATGTGTTTGCTCCCACGAATCAGGGTTTATGTTCAATGATTTCAATGCAGCTTTCAGAATGTTTTTGAAGCGTTTCTTCTGACCTCCTTGGGATCGCTATCCCTGCTGTAGCTCGCCAAAGAAGAGTCTTTTAGGCAGCCGGTGGTCCGACATGCGTACATAATGTCCTTCCCAGCGTAGGTGGCACTGCATCAGGATGGTGGCTCAGTTTCCTGGCGCTGGCTCTGGCAATGGGAAGGTTCACTTTATCGTCAATAGGGACGTTCTGTGACAATGTGCTGCCTAGGCAGGTGAAGTGGTTCACAACGTTGAGTTTGTGGCCGTTGACCGTGATGTTGGGCTCAACATAAGGCTTTCCACGGGCCGGCTGACGCAGAACTTTAGTCTTCGTGGTACTGATGGCGAGACCAAAGCTTGTGCAGAAGCTGGAAAACGTGACAACGCTGCATTGCAGGTGGGAGTCTGAAAGAGCATTGAGGGCGCTGTAATCAGCAAATAAGATGATATTTGTCATAACATTGGTTTTCGCTTGAAGCCTCCTGGGATTGAATAGTTTTCCATCTGTACGGTACATGATGCCGACTCCAACCTCTCGTCCCTGAAATCATTAGTCAGCATGTCGGTAAACAATAGACTAAATATTATCGGTGCCACAACACAACCCTGCTTGACGTTATTGGTTCCTGGGAATGGCTCAAATGTCTCTCCATTGTTCTGGATTTATAACTGCATGCGATCGTGGAAATGCAGCACCATGGATATAAATTGCTTTGGACATCCGTACTTGGCCATTACCTTCCACAAGCATTATCTGCTGACAGTACCAAGGGCCTTTGTCAAGCCGACGTATATTGAGAAAAGGTCGATGTTTTGCTCTTGACATTTCTTTTATAGCTGCATCACAGCAAACACCATATCGATGGTCCACGTTCATTTTGGAAGCCAATGAGACTGAACAAGCACCTTTAACAAAGTTAATACCCAAATATGCAGCAATTACATATGTATGTATCATCAAGTTATAATGACGTAATAAAACATTCTTCTCCACTATAACAACATAAGTCAACTAAAATTTACATTAGCCCAAACCATGTCATCTCGTATAATTTTTTTTGTAGAGGGCTTTATATTGTATTTTACCTTGGGCAAATTAAAATAGAGCCAGAATCACCCGTTTTGACGCTTGACATAAGCTTCCGTTAAGTAAGCCAGCTTTATCATGGTAACATGCATTGGGTCAATATTTTTCACTTAACTTACAATGAAATTAAATGTTGAGTGTTCTCTTTTGTATTGCATTTAACAACGAGGAAATGTAAAATCCTTTGTACAAAGACATCTAAAAACATAGATGGTTTTGCTTTTCGAAACAATATTTTTATTCCTTTTGTTTAATTATTTAGACAAGTAGCATATAAAATAAATTAATATGTAGATTCATATTGCGTTTAATAATATTACACAATTATTAGAAATACAGATGTAATTTAATGCCTATGTTTAAAGTTGATGCTGTTTCCCAAGTTATGAATTTCTCCATGTACAAACATAATCTAACGCTGAAATCATAAGCCAATATACATATACATTTTTACGACCACATCAGTACAAATAGCAAAATATATACTGTACACCATGACTATTTAAATAACTTTCCTAATTGAACGTCCTAAATTGGAAAAAAAATTGTAACAATAAATATTGGGGATTTGAAATTATTATTACTAACTCGGTTTTACGCAAACAAGGGATCGATTGCGTGCGCGAACCGGTTAGCCAAACGCGATATTCGGTTATCAAAGTGGTTTACATGAACTCGGGTCTACTTTGTAAAGCGCGTGAGTGAACGCACATGCAATAAATTATATCCTGCGCTGCTCTTCCCCACGAAATCACTGGTAATTTGTTTAACAGTTTTTCTGTGATGTTTTTTTTATTTTTATAACAGCATTCTGCTGACGTATATTTTTAACCATGTTTTTTGTTAAGTATATTCAATCTAAGTTATATTTGATTGAACTTAATTGTTTGTTAATTTCTTCATTGCATTACATGATGATGTAATGTAACTTTATTTTATCATCATTTTATCATCATTCTCTTGACCTGCTGAACATCTGACCAGTTCCCTCCACTTGACTAGATCATGTGCCAATGCCTGTGTCTCTGAAAAACTTTTCCTGGTCCATTCTGTGATGTTGTCACTCCACTTTTGTCTCTGTCTACCTCTCCTTCTACCACCTTGAACACTACCCTGCAGTACTGTTTTGGATGGACTGTTGGCTCGAGTGACATGGCCATACCATTTCAGCTTTCTCTTTTCGACAATGGTGAGGAGGTTTTCATAATGGCCTACTTTGTGCCTGATGGTGTTGCGTACTTCTTCATTTCTGATGTGGTCCATGTAAGAGATGCCAAGGATGGTTCTGTAGCATCTCATTTCAAGTGCCTGAATTCTTCGTTGTAATTCTGCTGTCAGGGTCCAGGCCTCACATAAATACAGAAAGACTGAGGTGACTAGTGCTTTCAATAGTCTGATTTTACTTTTCAGACAGATGTTCTTGTCCCTCCAGATGGGTCTTAGCTTTGACATAGCTGCCGTTGTTTGTGCTGCTCGTAAATATGTATTAAGATCAATTCAGCGAACAATGAGATGTCAAGCCAATTATTTGACATGGCCATACAATTCGTGACTGGTCTTATTTTGGGCAGCCACTTTCATAACAATATTTTTTGTCTCACGCTTCACATTTAAATGGTGGAATTCTGTGTTCGGATCAAAGAAAACGTAAGTGGGGGTCGTAAATCCTCCCTTGACAGACTGTTGGGAGGGGACAGTGTCTGATAATTATGTGAATGAACATCCACCCAGAATTGAGCAAGGCATGGGCAACATTAGAATCGAGGTTTAAATATATTATCTTGAGAACTAAACGTCTGTAGTCGCTAAACACAAGCTTGCGGAAATTATAAGGGAAGATAAGCTACTCTGACGTGATTCGAAATTAGAGAGAAACTAGTTTTTTCTGGGAATTTTAAGGAGATTCAGTAATTGTCAGTGACTATTTGGTCGATCGTTGTAATATTACGGCAAAGTAAATGTGCTTTAATAATTGCAGTATGTATACGTTAGTACTTAGAATTATCATTTGTAGGGTTTGATTCATTCGTAGTGTTTGATATAGATGCATATTTTGAGATATGAACAATGTTTATGTAATTAAATAATACTGTAATTCGCTATTGCGTCAATTCGTAGTAACCTCGTGTATTTATTCGTTTGATACTATAGATTTGCAACTGTTGAATTGAATTATAAACTTTGTATAATGGTTGCAGTGTACAACATTATTTAATAGGGATTTGCCTATTTGTGTATACTTTTTAGGATTATCATGTGTGAGGATATATAAGTGCATGGATATATGTGTACACTTTGTGTACACTTTGTGTGTACACGTTGTAGAAGTGCACTGTACAGAAATGCGTCTGATTATGTGATATTATTCTGGATAATAAGATTGAGAATCTATTTATACCGTGTACACAGAGAGAATGGGTATTTCGAGGTGCACGAATGCGTGACCAAGAAGGTAATGACTTATCTGATTGTTTGATAAAAACGTACTAAATCTGTCATGTTGGTACTCAATGATAATTAATCTGAGCCTATTTGGACCTAGATAGACTTGACTAGTAGTAAGTTGGAATTTTAAGTGGGCACCGGCCACGAAGGGTCATATGGCCCACTATTTATATCCAACATGTCGTTGGACATTTAGTTCTCCCATAGGGACGGTACGGAGCCACGTCCCTACAGGCATTCTGTGCAAACAGATGCACTTCTTTAACTTGGGCGTTATGCTGAATTACTAATGAGATAGACTTGACGAAAATTGTATTCGAACTTACAATTAATTTTAAAACGATTACCGAAAGAACAAAGCTATTTATTTGTAAAATCCTGATTAACACTCTCGAATAACGATGAAACAAAAATATCTTTTATGCGTGCCGTACTCGTCAACTTTCAACCTACTCATCCTGATTTTCCATCGCCCCCATCATCTATGTACCTGGGTATGCAAAGGATAAGATACACAGCGACTGATAAAAAAAAAACAGCAAGTAGCACCTGAGTCAAGTTCTGTGTATAAAAAAAATAGGGCATAGGGGGCAATGAATGCAAAGTCGTATCCGTTTTAAAGCGAGGCCTTTGCTGTGCAAAATGTCATTATGAATACCTTAAATCACACTCACCCATATTATGTGTAAAATAATAAAAACAATGTTACAAAAATGTATCAGTTCGATAAAGTACTTATTATAAGATTATACATACCAAGAAGCAGCTAAACAACTTGCGCGAGACCACGTAAGAAGGTTATGACAAGAGCAAGTAAAGACTATATGCTTACATTATTAGCCGCTAAAAATGCATGTTGTAAGAACTCCAGTTTAGTAACACAGAATTGCAGGTTACTGTCATCGATAAGTTTGCGTGACTCAACCTTGACATTGCCATTAACGTGTTTGCTTGAAACAGCGGCCTTCGTACCATATGTCTATCAGCACATGCATAAATCAGAGTTAAAAGCCGGAGGCTCAACACAGATCTGTTGCTGTTTAGATGTTCCAGAGACGCGGCACGCTAGATGCAAATACAATATTTTTCCAACTTAGTTTACCGGCACAGCAAACGTTAAATGAAAAAGATTCCGTGTCGACATTATATGCATGCATTTAGCACATTACAACTGCTCGACAACCACGACTTGACTACCTGGTAGTGAGCGAGAAGCCAAAGCGTACTATAATGCCACAGTGTGTCACGAACATTCTGAAACTCTCAGGAAGTTATGTATATGATTTATGCCGTATAAATTTGCTGACCAAATACCTTACGGGACTTTATATCCCGAAGTAAGGTTGTGAAGAAGCAAATGAGCAGCTAATATTTTGTACCAGGGCGAGGACTCAGTTGAGCTGTTTATTGCATCGCTCGATCTTACGGCGGAATTGTTATAGGCATAATTTTTCTCGCCCCACTTCGATGATTAAGACGGCGATGATATTTGTCAGTTTTTCGCCTTGATGCATTGCTTGGTAGATGCGTGATCACGAAGGAGTACGAACAAGCCTTTACCCTTCATGGGTACGAATGTATGTTATCCATCAAAACTTGCGTGGGCACGATGCTCACTTGATGATAGAAGCAATTACAAGGACATCGTAGACAGCAATAATCTAGGGGATAAATTTCGTTTGTGCAACACTAATGATGAGTTTAGATTAAACACACCGCATTATACGGGGAAATAATAAAGCGATTCAGCTGATGTTGCACGTAAAATCCCGAACGTCACCTCAATGATCACAATTTCGACAAAGAATCCTGACTTTCAAGCGACTTTTCTGACATCAAACAAGCGGTTAATTTCTGTACACTAGAGTCATTTAAAGAGCATTTATTACAGCTGGCCTATTAACCAATCATGGACGTATGAGTGTCTCCACTCCCTTGGCGTAAACTGGATGTTGTTGAGCCCTCCACTTGCGCGCTCGGCAACGAATCATCAATGATAAGATCCGACGATGGATCGTATAGGTGACTGACGAAGACTCAAAATGCTATAAACGTGAACACCAGCCCATACTCAGATCTGCCATCTTTATCGAATCGCCAAATTACGCTGTTAATAATGCATAATCGTCGCTGAGAAGAGTTCTTGGTTGGTTCAAAGATATTTCCCGGATTCCAGAGAAAAAAACACATTTTACATCCAGGATTCGATGATAAAATTATAATACCGCGCCAGACATTGTCAGGTTTTTCTCGACGATATTGTTTAATTAGACCTACGACGCCATTAGTGGCAGTTACAGAGCCTCATCATCGATACGATAGCATTGCATGGTTACATGATGTTTATGTTCTCCACAAATACGTCTCCGGACGCTCTGCTCTCATTTATGTCGGTTGCCCCTGCGTAACGTAAATTTAACAAATATATACTCACATAAGTACGTTTTACCTTGTCGACCAGAACCGATATTCATTGGACCCATATGGCGAAATTATCCATCAATTATATCAAATATACAAATAAAAAAACTCACCGGCAACGAAATACAAAGACTAAACTCAACAATGACGCATTTGTTCGTGTAATAGTAAAACGAGACCGATCGCTAAAGAAACCAAGTATGAGCTCTATGTAGTTTTAGGTAGACTTGTTTCCCCGGTAAATATTTTCTTAAATTGCATGGAAGTTGTACAAGTAAAGACAAATACTTGCTTGGAAATACGTGTAAATCTGCAACAGATAAATGTCAACATGTTGTTCAGTTATATTTCATGATCACACTATTATAAGAACTGTGAATGACCCTCAAATCTACCGTAGCGAAAATTAAACTGAAGGCAAAGAACAGATGAGAGATGATATCGACAAGAAACCGCTCCACTCGTGCAATACAAACGCGTTTGCTTGTTGCCTGTACACTTTGTAGACAGGTATCGGTAAGCAACGTCGACCTTAGATGTTGTGGAAATCGAGACCACGGCGATCGTTATAGGCACGCCAATATGATTTGCTGTCGTGGATATGTCAATAATAACAATGTGACTTGGACTGCGTGTGGTAAATAACTTTCTTTACGATTATATCAGCGAGTTCGTGTATATTAGGAAAGCAATCAATTAGATAACTAAATAAGGTTGCCATCCAAGATAAAACGATTAACACGGAGAGGTTAGAGACCATGTTGGTGGAAACGTATAACATTTTATCGGGTTTAGGAGAGCTAGGTCGGAGGCAAATCCGAAGGAAACAAAAAATGATTTACGTGCAGTTAAAATGGAATAAACGCGAGCTTTACAATGCTGACGTAAGTTGTGTAATACCTACATTGTGACTTTTTGCAAACGTTACCTCGGTCGCTCACGCTAGCGATTCTGTGTTTGTATTCCTGTGCGGATTTAAGATAGATTCATCTACATCCGGAAAAAAGGTATAATCATGGGGCTGGGAGAGCGAAAAATATGTAATATATCGAGTGTTTTTCAGGTTCGACTTTGAGGTGAAACTCAGATCAAAGTTGATCACGCATGGTTGCATGGTAAAAATGGGTATAACATAATATCTTGTACTGCGGTATACGGCGTAACAATGTAATGTCCCGAGACAGGGACCCGACACTTTATGCTTTATTTTCCTCTGTAAATCACCGGCAAAATAAATTTTCTGATTTACAGCAAAGTGCCATCATTTTATTTCTAAGGTATTATTGGAGAACTTTTAATTTTATTTCGACATAACAAATTTTAATATTGCATTTCAAAAGAAAATCACAGCCCCCACCCTTTCTATAATCAAATTACCAGTATATTATGGTAGATGAATGTGCATTGTGTATGCTTTCAATATACAAGTGAATGTGCATTGTGTATGCTTTCAATATACAAGTTGCAATCTAAAAGAAATAACAAAAGTAAGATTTTAACATTAGGGTGGTTATTAATAAAGATAAGAAGTGTTGGCACACGCCTAGTATGTTCTAACTAAACTATTGATAAAATGAACATTTAAAGTTTGAATGGGATGATAGCACCCACTTACTCAACAAACAATAAACTATTTAATGGACATGAGAAATTAACAACATTACAGAGACAATAATGGCGCTTCTGAACATCGCCGTATAATCAGTAGCATTACAAAGGAGCACACATACTTTAACATTCACATATGCCAGTAAATAATTAAAATATCACACAAGTAATTTTGGGGTTTTCGTCTTTTTCCAATCCAATTTTATTTTTCCTGAAAGTTGGAACATTTTTCACAACAGTCCATTTTGTTCAACATGAACATATAGACAACACGTGTTGAATATGTGATTAGCGAATCGTAGCTTTAATTATGTTTGTAATGTTCACCACTAATTGGTGACAGACACAACCGCTTTATAAAAAAGAATATAAATATAAGAATATTTTGTCAACTGATGATAAAAGCATGCTGTATATACTATTAAATCCGTAACAAGTTTTTAGCGGAAATTTCCGTACATTTCTTTCTCACGGAAACTACTGATGTACGCTGGTACAGTGAAACGGTACCGTGCTACGTATCACCTCTGCCTACCCCACCCCCACAAAAAATCCGCGCTAAACTGGCATACAAACTTTGATCAATATCACTGATGTTGGATCGATAACAAAGCCAGCACGATAACATACATATTTAATAAATTCACAGTATCACACAATGAGAAAGGCGTTCTCTGTGTACATCATACTTTATTGGAGATATTTGAGTGTCAGCGAATAGACGGATTACAGTATCAACTATCATGGCTGTCTTCCATCAATATAAAAACTATAAATACTATTAATTCCGGCGTCCATTTCATCTCCAGGCCACCGTTGTTGACATTTTTTGAGTTATTGTTGTGGTTGTAATATCAGTAGAAGGAGAAATTGAGTATATAATAATGTTATGTGTGTGCGTAGAGCAAACTCGTGCAAATTGAGGGATCAAGTGTGAAATGCCCTCTGTAATGCTCAGTATTACAGCCCCCCCCCCCCCCTCCTCCTGTCTTTGGGATTATGGAGTTCATAAAGTGCAGACTTGTCATTACTTACGTACGCGGATAAAACACTGAACTGGAATGATTAATAACTGTTTACATTCCCTCTATGGTAATTTGTGAGGTCGTATAATATGTAATTTTAGTCAGTGCATGCTTTGCTCAATGGAGACTAACTGGGTTATTTTTTCTGTTTGTTTTTTGTTCTACCACCTCAGTGGCGTAGCTACCATGTATAAAGAATGTGGAAAGCATCGGTGCGCAGGAATTATTTTTGTACAGTATAAATTAGGCTGAAATACATTGGTAAGCTCTGCGTAGGGGCTCTCATAGGGGCCCAAACATATTACTGCACCATTGTACCGACTCTACCCCCGGAATATGCAAGGTCCAATATTGCCTACGACACTAGAATAATTTATAAATGTAAGCATGACACGTGTAATTTTAACTTACGTTTTGTCGTCAGGGATTTGAATTGACACATCACTGCCAGCTGCCTGAGGTTTTCTTAGCAAAGGCGTCTTTTCCGCCACCGTGTCGGTCATTTCGAATGCTTCTTTTGAAGATTAATAGAAGTGAGCACGCTGAATAGTCGTGGTTCACCTTACGCTGAATAGTCGTGGTTCACCTTAATACATCAATGAATAATACAACTTGTAGATCCATGTGACGAAATATGCATATAAATAGTCTTGACTTCTTAACAGGGATGGACTATTGGTATATGTCACCGAGTTGTGATATTGCACAATATCTTCATGTAAAGAACTTATTTACCTTGCAAGATAAAAAGTCATGTGTCCCTTGTATATACATAGTTCTCTAACCTGTACCTTCAGTCGGTGATGACATTGGCTACGATACTTGGGTGAGCGAAACGCATTAGATAACAGGACCATGGCGCCGAACATAGGGGCGTGTGTGTGTGTGTCTGTGTGTGTGTGTGAGGGGGCATTTGCCCCACACCTCCACTACGGAGTTCACCACTAAACATGTTTTGTCTTATACCCGTAAAACTTAATAGCTGACCACTACTTTTTTGACCCCCCTCCCTCGATAAATTCTGCGCCCCCCCCCCCCCCCCACCACCACCTTCCTTCTCGCCTCAGATCACGATATCCCTGAAAGTTATATTGTGGCAATATTGCATACACGAATGGAATGATGGACAGGTGAATCCACACACGATATATGTATATTGATGTATAAATAAATAAAGTATAATTAATGAAACGGAAATAAAGATTTTTGTTTTATTGATCCAAACTTCACAGTACAAGTAGAGCAATTGTTTAATTTGCAGACGTTAAGGCAGTACAGGTACATAGTTACGGGATGAAGAGATTCATAGTTTTAAGTTATGCCACACAATCTAAATCCCTAGAGGCCTAGGAAACACCTAAGGGCCACTGTCAGCTGCTTATATTAAATTATATTTTCATGCCCAGGAAAATGTTTATACCAATATGGGATTATCAATATTTTCCAGGTTATCATCTTGAAACTAAATAATTTGGGTATTCATTGACCTCACGGTTTGGGTATGTATAGACTTCGAGGTTTGGGTATTGATTGACCACGAGATTTGGTATCGAGTGACCCCGAGGTTTGGGTAAGTATTGACCTCGTGGTTTGGGTAAGTATTGACCCCGAGGTTTGGGTATGTATTAACCTTGAGGTTTGGGTATGTATTGACCTCGAGATTTGGATTTTTATTGACCTCGTGGTTTCGGTATGTATTGACCTTAATGTTTGGGTATGCATTGACCCCGAGAGTTGGGTATGTATTGACCTCGAGGTTTGTGTATGTTTTGACCCCGAGATTTGGGTATGAATTAACCCCGAGAGTTGAGTATGTATTGATCTCGATGTTTGGGTATTGACTGACCCCGATGTTTGGGCATTAATTAACCGCGAGGCTTGGGTATTGATTGACCACAAGGTTTGTGTATGTATTTGCCTCAATGTTTGGGTATGCACTTACCTCTAGGTTTGGCTATTGATTGACCCCGATGTTTGGGTATTGATTGACCCAAAGTGTTGGGTATGTATTAACCTTGAGGTCTGGGTATTATTGACCTCGAGGTTTGGGTATTAATTGACACCGAGATTGGGTATTGATTGAAGTCAAGGTATGTGTATTGATTGACCTCGAGGTTTAGGTATTGATTTATCCCGAGGTTTGGGTATGTATTTAAATATGCATTGACCTCGAGTATTGGATATTGATTGATCCAGAGGTTAATGTTAGACAAATTTATAGAACGTTTCATTATGTATACGTGTGTATATGGTTCTTCTTGCTACGAAGATCGCAATACGTCCCATTTGATGTCTCCATTGAAGGTAGTAATAACATATGCACGAACTAAGGATCTAAGCCTCACGTGTAACGAGATTTGGATCATTTGTTAGATTAGTCAGTTCTCGGGAGTTATTTGATATTGATGCAAATAAAACAACCCACAATAATGCATCCTTTCACCAAGAATGAGACGAAACGTCGATAACAGGTCTGGCCATAAGGCAAAACGAACGAGGCAACCGCCATGGACCTCGAACTTTCCGGAAATCGAACTCCGTAATGCAAATTGTTTGCTTTGGGCCCCGCTCATCGCTTTTGATGCCTTGGGCCTCGCATACAGTCTTTGGACCCGCATATCATATGGCCGGGCCTGTTCGAAAAATATAAACATACATAGCTTTAACTGACTTAATTTTCATGCGTCTTGCCTTAACAATGAAGTAGGTGTGTACATATATACGTACAACATATGAAAAATGACGTACACATAATGTATAACAGTATTCATATACTTATGCTCAATCGGCAGGGATAATCAGGGTATATAAGATAATTTACAAGGCATTGATATAAACTTTCATGTATGCATTGGTGTATCAGATAATTTTCAAGGGATAAATATATACTTGTATGAGATACATTTTAAGCGGTTCCTGTTACACTGTAATATTGAATCTTGTTTGTATACATCTAACAATTTACTTACTTTTTAACTGTTCGATTTGGCAAGTTTTATAAAAAAAAAAGATTTATAGCAAATTAATATCTGATAAAATTAAAAAAAAAATAACATACATCATCTGCTCGGCCTGCTGTCAGGATAATGTGACTGGGTGGGACATGATGCCCCAGTGTTAAATATAACTATAAACTGCAACACTACAGACATCGTAGCGATATGACTAAAAGTTCAATCTTAGTGTCAGGACTGCTCGGCTTGCTGTCAGGATAACGTGACTGGGTGGGGCACGATGCTACATATCTGCGGTGTACCCCAATGCTAACATCACCATAAACTGCCAGTCTGCAGACATCTTAGCAATATGACTACCATTATAAAAACTACGTTAAAACACCTACACAAGACACACCCTTTTCCAACTACAACGAGGAAATGTGGATTTTGTTATAGTGTATTTGACTTGTTTTACGTTTACGACAAAGTAAAAGGGGAAAACATTATTTCAACTTTCAAATTTAAAAAAATACCCATCTAGACGTGTACCAATGTTTATTTGTACTGGCTGTTAGGAAACGGATATTGTTTGTAGCTTGTTTCCAGCACATTTTATCCATGGGTGTTGATGTGCTATGTATTGTACTGAAAAGTTTCTTTGTTTTAATCTATATTGATATAACTGATGTGGGGTCTGACTGCTGCAAATCTCATGCACTGACAAGGTAAAAGAATAGAATAGTCATTTATATAATCCAAGATATATGTGCAATTAACATGAGCGTCTGTGTGAGTCGGCAAATGAAAGTTTATACCGCGATAAACGCAGAACAAAAACCGCGTTAAGCTCTTATAACTAAAACTATTTGATAATTTTATTGACTTTCTATTGTTTTGTTCTTTTTCTTAAGCTATTTCTTATCAGCTTTAGAGTCGATTTAATCGTATTGATTTTTGATGAGGCGGCTGCAACTAAACTATTTATAGAACATGAAATTCTCCATCTTCAGAGTAATAGCTATACACACTATCAAAACGAAACAGTCTACCAATGGTAGGATTTCTAAGGTGCTGAATATTCTTCAGCATGGCCTTAATCTTTTATCTAAATTGTCACATGTTTTTTTTTTCTTCTGAAGAATCTTCAATATGCAAAGAAAATAATTTATTGTTTTGTTTGACATACAAATGGCTCATGGCTTTTAATGTTATCATGAATTCATAGTGGGTTGTGAATGTTTAATGTCCAAAAATGTGACTAGTCAATTGTCTTTAAATCTATTTTCGTGTTGATTAACGGTTTAGTTACATACAAGGGCTACTTACAAATAAATTAAGACTATCGGTAAATGGTCATAGTGATGGGGTTAAACAGTGCAAGACATAAAAACTATACAATATTTACGATGTGGGATGTAGGGGATCTCCCACCCACCCCACATCGTAACTATCAAGGTCGGCGTCATGCACTCTAGGGATATGAATCCAGTTGTTAGTCTCTGAAACCTCTTTCTCACAATCCCTTTACCGATAGTTTTAAATTTATTTCTAACGAGCTACAGTGAATGTCATGTAGCCACCATATTGCTGGCAATCGTTGCATTCCTTGCATTTCCCAGCTCTTCTCTCTCAACTCCAGTAAAATAAAAGAATTAGTTCTATTCAGCAAAACAGCACGGATGTATTCTTTGATTCTGTCAAATCTATTTTTAAGTTTTCTAAACAAAAACATAAACCAACTGTTTTTATTTCGTTTCAAAGGCGTGCAATACATTAGTATAAAGTAGTTCTCAGCAGAGTTTATTTAAACACAATTGGGAAGTATGTATGTATGTATGTATGTATGTATGTATGTATGTATGTATGTATGTATGTATGTATGTATGGATGGATGGATGGATGGATGGATGGATGGATGGATGCATGCATGATGCATGCATGCATGCATGCAGGCAGGCAGGCAGGCAGGTAGGTAGGTAGGTAGGTGTGTGTGTGTGTGTGCGTGCGTGCGTGCGTGTGCGTGTGTGTGTGTACGAAATTGTTTATGTAGTGAAATATGCTAGAATTTAATGCATATATCAGACCATTAACCTCTAATATCCACACTATTTTTAAATGAGATTATAAAATAATTGTAGGTGGATTTCGCCATATATACATTAATTCAAGTTGACAACCTTTATTAATGGAGGGTAGCAGCTATCACATCGAGTTGAAAGGAAGATTGGTTGAAATAGTAGAGATTACCTGTTATAATTTAATTGAATTCAGTTTATTGTATGCCAATTAGGAAAATACTCATTCTGTACACTTTCGTCTCTTTTCGATACGAATCGTAACACTCCAACGTTTTGCAAGCAACACCGACGTAATCGTAGTGACATTTTACAAACTTGCAATTTTAATTAACCAAGATCCGATTAGATGTGCGAAGAACCGATTCTTCCAAAACAGTGGGAAAACAGTCAGTGTTTCATTGAAAACCTGCACTATAACTTTATTTTGATGTTATTCTAGCAAACCTATTGCAATTAAATTTAATAAATAATTCCGTTGTATTAACCTGAAATTGTGGTTTATGTCGTTGTTAGCGATGACACTCTATATATTTATTGTACAATTACGAAGAACTTAAATCATAATAATCACGAGCTTGACGACTCGTTAAAATGCATAGTATTAGATCTGATTGGTTTCCTTGCATTCGACCAAAATGGGACGGGAAGTTCCTATTGGTCAATATTTTTGATGTAAGAACAAAAAGAATATTTTTCAAGATGTTTAAAGTCATGATATATTTTGCTACACGATTCAAAGGCTATTATCTAAATGACATATTGCTGCATTCAGATAGAGATTAATATGTAAAAGTTACAAACTGATGGAAAGGGACGATGTTCAATATATTTATTCATTTTTGAATGTACTTGTCTGTTATCGATTCCCATTTCTTTATATTCACACCGATTATAGGTTTTCTTGAACACTCTATGGACTTATTTGCATCTAACTAAAACAAGTATATACGTTTTTAGAATTTTGCATGAAAGTCTTTCTTAATTTCTAACTTTTTTAATACCAGTCTTTAGCATCCTGATGCGAACACTGATTTATATATTTACACTGAGACTCTGATTTATCCCTTTCCAGTGAAACATTGATTTATCCCTTTCAACTGAAAAAGTGATTTATTCCTTTCCACTTCAGGTGAACATCATTTATAAGGTTTATTCCTTGTCATCAATTTTGAACTCAAAATGTTGTTTGGTAATTTTGACTAGCTTTATCCAAATCATGTGGGGCAGCCCAATGAATCTATTTTATTTTTAGGAGGGTTGAAATTGTTAACCACGATCTGTTATGGTAGATATTTCCCTAGGTAAGTATCCAAGAACAACTGAACAGTATGAATCAGTTCAGTACTAAAAGGACAGACATACTCAAAACACAATTCATTTTACTATATATTCTGTACATTTGTTTCTCAGTACTGAAATTTCCACTATGTGACAATACATTCAAAATGATACGTTAATCTAAAATACATTGAAAGATGACTTTATGGTAAAGTTCTTGTCATTGGTCCACTGGAATGTTTTGAGAGATGGGCGGTAAACATACCAGCATGCAGGGACGTAATTTGGGGTGGGCAGAGTGGAATTGCACACACACCCCTTCCCGATTTTGCATGTACTGTACAATTGCTGTAGTCTATATACGAAAAGTAGATAACCCGTCACGTTTTACTCCTACCGTCCCATAAGACCCACGCCCTCTGAAAACATCGAAATGACAACCCTGCCAGCGTGTATTGGAACATATATGTTTTAACTTCCGGATCATCACCAAAACTTAATTACTCACTGTACACTGTCGCCTAAAAAACACAGATAATCACATCATAAGCTCATATTCTAAGGAATTAACTCCTCGTGGGTTCGACAATAGGAGTCGGCCTATGTGGGTATGTGAGAAAGCTTGCCAGTAGCTTCCGGTGGGTCGGTGGTTCTTTTGTGGGTTTTCCCGGATGCTTTGTGCACCAATAATATTGGCCAGAATGCTTATCCTTTCGTGAGCTGTATAATGGCGTTAAAAACCACAACATCATCATTAAGGAAACTATTACCCTTAAATCCATATCAAGCATACCTGAATGTTACTATTGTATCACCACCAAAAGGAGACAGGAAATAAATCCTATAAAATAGACTGGGACAACATTCGTGGACCGTAACTATTGATTGTGATTTGTTTTCTGAGTGATTCAAACTCGGTTCATGATTTTTACTTCCAAGATTGTATGGGCAAATATAGTTCCAGTAAAGAGGATTGATTTCCTCTTTAGTGTTGGTGGTCTTATTTTGAATTACATCAAATATTGATTCTATTGATTTAATAAACATTATTTGTTCTTTAGAACACGAATATCATGGCACGACAGCATGTATAGTTTAGCCACATGCAGAGCCAGTAGTGTGGGATTGGTATTGTCATAATACTGAAACCAGTCTCTCAAAAAAGATATGGGTGGCTGACCGGTTGGATGGATGGATGCGATGTACAGAATGAGTTGTTCTAATTCCAACCATCTGAAATTCTCTGACTATGTATGCCCACTGCAAATCACCATTTTTGTTTGTACGCCATTTGCAAATCTCCATCTGTGTTTTGAATGCCCACAGAATGTCCATATATATTTATATGCCCAATGAAAACCTACATATGTGTGTGTATGTCTACTGACAATCGCAATTTTTGTTTGTATGTCCACTATGAATCTCCTTATGTCTTTATGTCTACCTATCATCTCATTTTTGAATGTTCACTGACAATCTCCATCTGTGCTTGTGTGTCCACTGGAAATCTCCATACGTATTTATGTCCACTAAGAATCTCCATATGTGTTTGTATGTCCACCGAGGATCGAATGTTATAACAGCCGCTGAGAATCTTAGTATGCTTTTATGTCCGCCGATGACCTCGTATTTTTAGCTTTATCGAGAATCTCACATGTGTACGTCCACTGAGAATCTTAATGTGTGTTTATTGTTACTGAGCATTTCAATATCCTTTTATTTCCATCGATAATCTCATGATTGTACGTCCACCAAGAATTCATGATTGTACGTCCACCAAGAATTTCAATCTCCCTTTGTTGTTATGTCCACCTATAATCTCATGTTTTTACGTACAACGAGAAACAAACAATCTTATGCTTGTATGTACACACATAAAGGTAGGAAACATTAGTTCTTTAAATTTGTTCTTGCAGTCGATAAAGGTGAGTTTTAAGAGAAGTTCTGAAAGGGGCCAATGTACTTTGTGTCTAGTTGCAATGTTCAATTCATTTCGCGTTGCTGGCCATAGTATGCAAATAACGCTGTCCATATGATGTCATTTTCATAGTGGAATAATGGGTATACAATTGTCAGAAAAGGAGCGTAATTATCTTGCTGGTGTCTGCACATGCGTGAGGCCTAATAGGAATTTTAGACTGGATTCCGTCAGTGAAACGTAGCACATTGAATAAATGTTGTGTTTGATTATGGATCAAATGGGTAGACAGTGTAGAGTTCTGATCAGCGGGAGATGTGCTCTGATCGTTGTACTCTACGGATGATCCGAGCAGCTGTGTTGTGAACAGTTTGAACGTTTATGGAGTTGATATTGTGACCAATCTGCCAGAATTGAGTTACAGCAGTCCATTCTTGAAAGAACAACTGAACACACAAGTATATTAGTGGCATCAACTGAACTATATTTACGAATGGAGCTGATGCGTCTCAGCTCAAGATATGCAACCTTGCATATGTTCATGACATGTTGGTGCAATGTTAGAGTACTGTCTAGAGTAACACCAAGGTTTCGTATTGACAGTGTGAATTTAATGTTGGCGTTGCTGATATTTATTGTTTTAGGAAAATGATTTGAGCGAGGAAGTCATTGTGGTGTGATCAGAATAACCTCTGTTATACAACCTGAGTAGTTAAAGTAAAAGTCTGAGTAGGGAAACTAATACAAAGATCTGACGGTAATACAATCTGAGTAGTGAAAGTAACGCAACCTAAGCAGTGAGAGCAATACATTATGGGTTATGAAAGTAACGCAACCTAAGCAGTGAGAGCAATACATTATGGGTTATGAAAGTAACGCAACCTAAGCAGTGAGAGCAATACATTAAGGTTTTTGAAAGTAACTCATCCAGAGTAGTAATACAGATTGAAAAGTGAAATTCCACTGAAAATAAAAAGCAAACCATATATGATTAGAATAGATGTTATAAAAATAATATAAAGTCTTACACGAGTAAGAAGGGGGTAGCTATTGTTAATCCTGTATGACTGAGTGTAAGAGAAATAAAGATAAAATAAGGATAATCATAGAGAATGGAATGATGAAAATAGAGTGAGGATTTTAGAAATGAAAATGACAAAGAAGAAAATCACAGGAATTCTCATTTACCAAGAGTATAAATATCAAATAAATTCAATGAAAATAATAAATCAGGAGCAAAACTGAAAATGCTCGTTGTACCATCTATTGATCTTGATCAACGCTGATTGATCTTTTTCAGAACCCTTATTATGGAGATGATAATGATAATGATATATATCACGTGATTCCGTCTACTTCTTTTTACTTATTCAATCCTGAATAACAGAGAAAACTTTATAATTGGTTGAAAACATGAGATGTGAGAAAGTGTGTTAAAAAAATCCAACATCTATAAATTCTTTTCTCAGAAAATAATATCCGAACACATCAGAAAAGTGGCTGCTTTAAAAATTGCGAACATTATAAGCAGACATCGTGTAACATGTTTCTGTCTGTTTTTCGTTCCTTTTTAGTTTTCCTCAAGGACTTTACTACGTAACTGACCATTATTCCGGCACTAGTCTTCCTCAAGGACGTTTCTACGTAACATATCAGTGTTACAGGAACAGTTTTCAACAAGTTATTTACTTTAAAATTGACCACCATTGCAGTATTATTTTTCATCCAGGGCTTTACAATGAAATATACCATCATTTCAGCATTAGTATTCCTCGTGGATTGTACTGCGTAATATACTAACACTCAATTCAGTCTTTCTCAATTACATTACTACGCAAGTGGCCAGCAGCATTAGTCTTCCTCAACGACTTTATTACGAAATGGACCAACACTGCAGTATCAGTCTTCCACACCATTATTTATTTCGCATAGACCAAGACTCCAATATTAGTCTTCTTCAAGGATGTTACTACGGAATGGACCAACAATCAATAATCCTCTTGGCTGTTACTTAATGTACCACCAACATTAGTCTTCCTCAAGGACGTGACTACGTAAGAGTCCAACACGTATAGTCTTCCTCAAGGACGTGACAACGCAAGAGTCTACCACCATTAGTCTTCCTCAAGGACGTGACTACGTAAGAGTCCAACACCATTATTCTTCCTCCAGGTAATGATTACCTGAGAGTCTAACACCATTAGTCTTCCTCCAGGACGTGACTACGTAAGAGTCCAACACCATTAGTCTTCCTTCGGGACGTGACTACGTAAGAGTCTAACACCATTAGTCTTCCTCCAGGACGTGACTACGTAAGAGTCCAACACCATTAGTCTTCCTCCAGGACGTGACTACATAATAAGAGTCCAACACCATTAGTCTTCCTCGAGGACGTGACTACGTAAGAGTCCAACACCATCAGCCTTCCTCCAGGACGTAACTACATAAGAGTCTAACACCATTAGTTTTCTTCAAGGACGTGACTACGTAAGAGTCCAACACCATTAGTCTTCCTCGAGGACGTGATTACGTAAGAGTCCAACATCATTAGTCTTCCTCAAGGACGTGACTACGTAAGAGTCCATCACCATTAGTCTTCCTCGAGGACGTGATCACGTAAGAGTCCAACACCATTAGTCTTCCTCCATGACGTGACTACGTAAGAGTCCAACACCATTAGTCTTCCTCCGGGACGTGACTACGTAAGAGTCTAACTCCATTAGTCTTCCTCCGGGACGTGACTACGTAAGAGTCCAACACCATTAGTCTTCCTCCAGGACGTAACTACGTAAGAGTGTGACTACATTAGTCTACCTCAAGGATGTTACTACGCAATTGACCGGTAACATTAGTCTCCCTCAAGGACGTGACTACGTAAGAGTCTAACAACATTAATCTTCGTCAAGAACTTTTCTACACAGTAGACAAGCAACATTTATTTTCGTCAAGGTCGTTACAACGCAATTGACCAGCAACATTCATCTTCCTCAAGAACGTTACAAAGCAACAGACCACCAATATTTGTCTTCCTTAGCGACGTTACTACGTAATAGTCCAGCAACATTAATCGTCCTCAAGGACGTTACTACGAAATATACCAGCAACATCATTCTCTTAATGTAATGAGTCAAGAAGAATTATTGGAAGAGTATCTGGACGAAGTTTGAAGTCTCAACTCGGAAGAAGCCGTGTTACATTAGTGGTATAAATACGTGCGTGATCAGTCCTCCCCTACATTGACTGCTCGAAGCTCTCTTGGATCAGATTGGGGAGATGAAGCGATAAAAGGTTAGTTGTCAGACGTTTTCAAGCACAATGTCGGGATTAAAATGATGACTTATCATTACCTGTAAAACAAACCCGCTAGAAAACTAAGACAACAAATGGATACCTTCGGATTATATTACTTTTGAACCATAGTTTATTCACTGTTTCTCGGAATCCTAGTAGTGTGTGCTAAGATGCACTATCTCATCGCAAACGTCAATACCATGAAGCTTATGTCATAATACGGAAGAGATTCATCTCCCAGGAATCCACTGGGTCGCCGTTTTCTTTCTTAAGAGGGAGGTGCGGAGTATTTTGATTGGTATGGATTGCTATCTTTGGAATACGACATCATTAACTGTATGAGAATAAATGCTCAGACGACATGATTCAATAATGTGAAATTATAAGGCACAGATTCCATTTTACCACTTTAAAATATGCGTAGAAGAAAGTGCCAAACATGTTACTGTATATGTGTATATGTAGTGTAAATTGTGTCATTCCTTATCCGAGACGACGTTTATAACACGTAATAAAATGAAGAGTAGGGGTGAGATGGACAATGGAGAGCAAACGTATATTTTTAGAACAGTATTTATTTCTAATGATATTAGCAGGTTTCACTTTTATATTTATTTAACCTAAATAACATAAATATTTGGAACAAGACCCCGAAACATAGTTTATAGTTTGTTGGTGCAAACTTAGGTCCTTGGGATTGCTCCAAAAATTTCATAAACTTTCACTTTCTCGTCAGTAGGTTGTCTGCGTGTCTTCGGTCACTGCTGTACTGGAATTGTTTCGATCACTTAGAATCTATACTAAAATTGCACCAGCTGATAGTATTGTCGTATTTTAAAGCAAGAATTATTGAGTACCAACTTAAATCCTTGAGTACTAGCAAAATATGCATTCAAATTATAGCTGACATAGGTATTTTTTACAATCACGCTCATTTAGGAAACGTCGTTACCTACATTTGGATTTCATTATGTAATATGTGAAAAAATTCGGACTTACCTAATAGTGTCAATTTCATCTCAAACATTTGATATTTTAAAATTGGGCAATACATTTAAGCCCATAGGTTCCCATTGTAATCATTTGGTTATAATGCTGAGCCTGTTATTAGAGTTATCATACTGAGCTTCATATCAAGCTTATCTTACTGACATTAATATCAGGGTAATCATACCGATTTTAATATCATGTTATCATACTGAAGTTGATATCAGGGTTATCATGCTGAGATTACTATAAGGGTAATCATGCTGATCATGATATCAGGGTCATCATACCGATCTTCATATCATGGTTATCATACTGAACTTGATATCATAGTTATCATTCTGAGATTGGTATCAAGGTTATCATTATGGTCATGATATCAGTGTTAACATACTGAGCTTGATATTACAGTTATTATGCTGAGCCTGATTTCATGATCATCATATTGAGCTAGATATCAGAAGCACGATATCATGATTATCATATTCATCTAGATATCAGAAGCATGTTTTCATGACTATCATATTGATCTCAATATCAGAAGCATGATATCATGACTATCATCTTTAGTTGTATATCAGAAGCATGATATCATGACTATCATATTGAGCTAGATATCAGAAGCATGATATCATGATTATCATATTCATCTAGATATCAGAAGCATGATTTCATGATTATCATATTGATCTCAATATCAGAAGCATGATATCATGACTATCATCTTTAGTTGTATATCAGAAGCATGATATAATGACTATCATATTGATATAGATATCAGAAGCATGATTTCATGATTATCATATTAACCTAGATATCAGAAGAATTTGTTGCATAAACAATGATTAACCACAATTGATTCATTCTTACATTCTATATTTAATGCCTCCCGAGATTTATTCAGATGCTAAGATTGGATATATAATGACATACTTTCAGTGGAAAAGGTCATGCCCACAAAATGAAGTATACCAACATCGAAAAACTGCAAATGAAAAAGGTATAACAATGCATAACGCAGTACCACAACGTTTCAGAGATTCCGGCACAACCTAGTTTTTGATAAACCTTGATCTTTCACCGTATTTAATTATGCTATGAAGAATGGTCAAACCCTTTATGACAAATAAATAAATTAATGTAAATTTTCTTATTTAATGTATTTTGCTACAGGGTAAAACTGTCTATCTGAGGCGACCAATAATGATATTTAGGCCGAAAGATGTGTGCTGGAATGATGAGCACAGGAGATAACACAACACTGTTTCCAGGAGATTTTTGTTGTTGTTTTTGTTTTGCCATTTCCTCCCAACATTTTCTTATATTACCTGCATTTGTTCTAAGTAAGAGTATATACTCGAACAAGTATGCATTCTATTCAATCTTTATTTTACAAATTGCCCAAATCTAGGACTGTTTTCATTTCTAACTATCCAAAGAAAATTATTTGCCTATCTCATTTAATTATTCATTATATTCTTATGTCATATATATGCAAAAGTTAAACAAAATCTGAACAGCTGTACCCGTTAATTTCCATCTCAACCATTTGATGCAAAGTTTGGGTTTTAAAACCGGGAATTGATCTGATCACATAATGTTCATTGGAACCCTGCGTTTATCATACTGAAGTAGACCTCTACAGCATTTTAATATGCTTAAAGATAAATATCGAATTCATGCCAAATAAATCCCAAACATTCTTGAAGTTTTTAAATAATACACGATCCTATTGTTTATATGTTACTATTCACCTTTTTTCATTTTCATCCATCTGCAATGTTTGGAACTAGAGTGTAACCTATGCTCCGCATGTTTCCTGGTTTCACTCGTCTACCCGTTCCTTTCAAATTAATTATGTTTTAACATCATTCTATTAAGAGTTTAACTGGTACTCTTACTTAGTTCCCGAAATGCAGTTGTGAGTGAAGGACGTATTTCCGACCTTCCCTTTCGATGTAATCCGTTCCTAACTGAAAAGTAATAAAATCGAAAATAAAAGAAACCTCCAGAAATTTAAGTAGTACATTTATCTACTTGTAAGGCATTGCTGGACAGATTTCTAATACGTCCGTATTTTGCTAAGATTGCAAAGAAATAAATATTACAGATAAGAAATAAATACTACAGATAAGAAATAAATATTACAGATAAGAAATAAATACTGCAGATAAGAAATAAATATTACAGATAAGAAATAAATATTACAGATAAGAAAAAAATACTACAGATAAGAAATAAATATTACAGATAAGAAATAAATAATACAGATTAGAAATAAATAATACAGATAAGAAATAAATAATACAGATAAGAAATAAATATTACAGATAAGAAATAAATACTACAGATAAGAAATCAATATTACCGATAAGAAATAAATATTACAGATAAGAAATAAATATTACAGATAAAAAATAAATACTACAGATAAGAAATAAATATTACATATAAGAAATAAATATTACAGATAAGAAATAAATATTACAAATGCTTTTTATTCGTTGAATTTGCTGGGATATGTTTGGTATTAAATTTAAATCTGTGAGATATACAGTTTCAGCCCCCAGCACCTTTGAGGGCTTGATAACTTAGTTCTATCATTGTATACGTACTGCATATTTTACATTGTGATTGCATTGCTTTATGCAAAATAGAAACTAATGTATGTACCATACCTTTTCAATCTGAGCGTGTGCCAGATGAAATATATAAAACTTTCGTTTAATTCAACAGGAAATATTAAGGAAATCCGATGCATGACATGAATATACAAGGTATTTGCAAATTTTTTTTTTTATAACTTAATAAACATAAAACCGTAATCTGAAATGTAATAAAATAAAATAACAAATTGAATTAAAAAGATAACTTTAAATGTTTCTCAAAGATTAACATTAAATGTTTCTTTAATCGACCACATTAAAGAGAGCATCTTCTTTGTCAAAGACAGAATTTGTATAGTGTGATGGATTTGACCAAACATTAAAACAACCCCAAAACAAACAACAAACTAGGATAAAAGAGCGACTCCGTTGCTGAGAATTCTTTTGAAATTATATATATATATATATATATATATATATATATATATATATATATATATATATATATATATATATATATATATATATATATATATATATTTATATATATATTGTAATGAATTTGGAGTATGTGTTAGTGAATTTGAGCCATGCTGGGGTCGTTAGTAGTGATTTTGAGTACAAGCCGAATGACTGTCCCTTTAGTAACATAGTCCATATTAAAATTCAGCGGTGTATATAAGTGTTGTGATTGAAATGGCAGTATTTATGTGGGGGAATATAATGGAATCAATAAGTTGGAACATGGTAGATACCGTTTATGTGTCCATAGTGGACAATGGGCGTATGTATACGAGCGTGATACGCCGGAAATTCTGTGGATTGACTGGCCTAGGGTCGCGCTGTTAAATATTTCCCAGTTAGTAAGGGAATATTAGTAGAATTTCTATGGCATGACAAGCTAGCGGTACGGAAAACGGGTGATAATGAAGAAAAGCCATGCAAAGGTGCAGTTAATGGACGTTTGGACAAGTAGTCTCCTCTGGGTCGCCCATTGATTACAGCAAAGAATAATAATTATAGCAGACACGTCTTTCTTTCCATTTTACAACGCAAGTTGTATGGAAGTCTTTGGAAATTTGGGGAAAACATATGACTTCCAGCGTGACTCGCGCCAGGGTTTTGACACCGCTCGGTCAAGTGATTACCCCTGTGCGTATTACAATATATATATATCTGCATTGAGTGCATGAAAATACATTTAAGTCAATGTATGTTTATAAATGTAAGATTAATTTCGCAGCTTCGTACATCATAACCTAGAACGTATTGTTTTAACATTGTTGATGCAAAACAAACATGCTTTCTGTCCACTCACTGAAGCATGCACAAGGAGCTGGTATAATGGATGATCGGGTTGGGGGTGGGGCGTTTACCTAGCTCCGTGGTCGAGGATTTTTCACTAAGTTAGGAAAAAGCTTCAGTGTAGAGGTATGTGAAAATTCAGAATGTGTCTCAAAACTCCATGCTATGAAACAGAATATAGCCTATGTCATATTCAACATTTTATCACATTACAGACAAGCTGAATTAAATCATATGTTGTTAACTTTACAGGGAGTATTCCTGTCACAGACATATTCACACAGAACGTGGTAATTATGTTAAGTAGTGGTTAATGTGGAACAAAGGCTGTTAATGTATAACGCTTGCGTAGTGTAATTAGCTATATTCACACTTAGACATTTTTCATTTACTACACGTGTCAGTTAGTGTATTTAGACTTGTTACAGAGACGCATGAAACACCGTTTGGTAGTTTAATATTGGTGATATTTGTCCAAGGGACGATACTGCATAGGTCATTGGGATAAATTAGGACCGTCTGCTCTCCGTAATGGGGGTACCCCTGATGGACCATTGCAGTGGCAGAAGTGAACTACACGAGATAACGCTGGAAATTTTGAGAGAGAGAGAGAGAGAGAGAAAGAGAGAGAGAGAGAGAGAGAGAGAGAGAGAGAGAGAGAGAGAGAGAGAGAGATTTTGATAAAACTTGGTAAAGAGGTTTGTATAATCAAACTTCTAGATGAATTATATCACACGCAAGTGATTATTGATACAACAAATGCCTTCATCATTATAATCATTTGTAATATGCAAATGTCACATAAAGGTTTGAATTTGTACTGGGCTATGATCTGTGTGATGATTTTTGAAAAATCTAATATTAGATGTAGAATATGGCATTTAATATAATGAAAATAGTTCTGGTTGAGAGTTGTTATCATTGTGAAATTCAAGGACGTGCGCGTAAAGAAATATTTACAGCTTTGGTGGCGAACATTCTCTCTTGATGTTCGTACTTTGTCTTTACACAGAGATTGGTTTCAGCACCATACAATTTTCTCGAGCCCTCACACGTGTCTATACAAGAAAAAAAAAACAACGATTCTCTTTTTGTCTTTAATATTGTTAAAGTCGTGGATAGCCTTCTTCATAAACTTCACCTGTAGTCTATTTATTACACTAATTATCTCACGATTATTATTTTCTTTATTTACTGCTTCTCTAGTCTTCGTTCTGCTTGGACGATGAACACCAGAATCACGAAACAGGTCTTTATATACATTGACACCACATGACTTATTATGCTAACCAAACGATTTTATTACGAGCTGAGCCATAACAATTTTTATACGGAGAACCATATTATCCTCCTCTAGGATTACGGATCTTTCGACCAAGACTAGGCTTGTAAGTAAACCCAGGAATGTATCACAGTCATATCCGTTATCTGCTGTGGTTCTTTGTGTTCAGTTTCTAACCCCAAGCATATTTATTTTATTGAAATCCTCGTTTTAAATCAGTAAAGACTATTTGTTTTGAGGTCATATAGGAATCGTCACAATTATTTTAATACTGCATTTTAATTTACTCTGCATTTTTCACCAAACCCACTGGTATGCAGTTAAACGCATAATATTGCGCTGTTATTTTAAAGAGAACTTTAGCGTCGTTAAAACAGAATCCGACGTCAAATTGGCACCACTCATGCAGGAGCCTAAATTTACAATATATGTTTCAAAAGTATTGTTAAGTGCTTACGTGAGAGGTTTACTACGAATCAAGATTTAATTATTTTTTATTAGAATATATTATGCATTCATAATGACTGACCGATCCATCATCTAAATATCAGTCCTTCTTATCAGACAATCCATTTGCTTAATTTTTGGTAGGATTAGTTGTAAATATTTTCGTTGAGTCGATTAATGGACAAAGAAATTTTACTCCCCATGTCTTAGGCCAGGCATACGGACAGAAAATAAGATAAAAGCCATACACGATATTAGCAACACGTATTTATTTGTGATTCTTTTGTATTGAAGTATATTCTATTTCAGACAAGGTAAACCACTAGAATTGATATTATGACCGATATCAATGTAATTCAATGAATCCTAATGGACGACTATAATTTTTATCCTCTTGAATTCAATATATATAAATATTTAAGTACGTTAACATCACCATGATGTAAAAGTGCTTATTTCTTGTCAATATACATACTTAAATATTGGTCTCATATTCCATCCTCATTTCCGTCAAAGATGTTTGTCATAACGTTGAAAGTGGTCGCGCATCAGTATTTGATTGCAGTAACAGCTAATACTTTCTCGTGTTGTCATAGTAGCCGGGACCAGAGTAAGAACTAGATCCGAAACCTTGAAACCTGCTACCCAAGCTTCTGAACTGTTGCCCGCCAAACCTGTAATCATTTGCGCCATAGTCCTTGTTGTCGTATTTTTTATCGTAACCATAGTCCTTTTTGTCGTATTTCTTATCGTAACCATAATCTTTTTTATTGTATTTCTTATCGTCATAGTAGCCTGGACCAGAGTAAGAACTAGATCCGAAACCTTGAAACCTGCTACCCAAGCTTCTGAACTGTTGCCCGCCAAACCTGTAATCATTTGCGCCATAGTCCTTGTTGTCGTATTTTTTATCGTAACCATAGTCCTTTTTGTCGTATTTCTTATCGTAACCATAATCTTTTTTATTGTATTTCTTATCGTCATAGTAGCCGGGACCAGAGTAAGAACTAGATCCGAAACCTTGAAACCTGCTACCCAAGCTTCTGAACTGTTGCCCGCCAAACCTGTAATCATTTGCGTCATAGTCCTTGTTGTCGTATTTCTTATCGTAACCATAGTCCTTTTTGTCGTATTTCTTATCGTAACCATAGTTGTCATACTTTTGGTTTCCTCTTTGATAGTACCCAGGTCTGTAACCATCATATCGGTTGTTATAACCTCCCGAATATCCTTCATTATATCTGTTTCCATCATGGTAATCGTACCTTCTGCCTTGACTGTATCCGTTATCGCCGTATCCATCGTGCCCACTTCCTGAATATCCTCTCAAGTGGTAGCGATTGTAGGTATTGTACTGATTGGATTCCTTTTTGTAGTATCCCTTTTTGTCATATCCATTGTGGTAATTATTATACCCCTTGGTGTCGTATTCATTTTTATGATTACTGTAACCCTTTGGGGCATGATGACTGTAGCCGCCGTACTTATTGTATCCTTTATTGTCGTATCCATCATCATGATTATTGTAACTCTTTTTATCGTAATTACTGTTTCCGTTTGGGTAATACCAACCCTGATGATTACTGTATCCATTTTGGTCGTAAGTACTATATCTTTGTTTTTCAGATCCCTCAAGATAATTACTATATCCCTTTCTGTCGTATCCTTTGCGATAATTGCTGTATCCCTTTCTGTCAAACCCATTGAATGCATTTACATTATATCCTTTATTATCGTATGCATTGTAGTTATTATTGTTATCGTATCTCGTATTGTAGTATCCATTGATGTTATATCCTTTATGATCGTTACTGTATCCCTTTTTGTCGTATCCATTATGATAATTACTATATCCTTTTCTAGTGTATACATTGTTATTACTGCTGTATCCTTTGTTGTCGTATCGTTCCTTATAATGACTATATCCTTTTCTGTCGTATCCTACGTTGCGACGTTGGTTATTGTCAAATCCATTTTTGTCATAATAATAATTGCTGTAACCCTTCTTTTTGTCGTCATATCCGTAATTATTATCATATCCCTTTTTGTCATAGTCTTGCTTGTAATCTTTGTCGTATTTATTATCGTAATCATCGATCTTATTGTAACCGTAACGTACTTTATGATCACGGTAGTGTCCTCTATCAGCGAAAGGGCCAACTGGTTTACGGGACCCTGATCCCCCATCCAGTCCCTGCAGTCTTGACCCAAATCCTCCATTAAAAACACCACCCAAGCTACCAGCATCAGCACCGTTCCAGTCCAGTTGAATACCACCTAACGGTCCACCGCCAAAAAAGTTACCTACATGACCAGCTCCTTTCTGATTTGCTAAAATCCCTCCTCCCACACTTCCGCTCACTCTTCCTACCGGACCGTTGAATTGGCCCCAGCTGGTATGTGTAACGCTTGGATCAAATCCACCACCTCCACCCACCAATCCCGACTGTCCCACTTGTCCAGCAGTTCCCCATTGTCCTCCAAGTTCCCCGAAACCCGCGACTCCACCTATATTTCCACTAGTTCCAACGTTGTTTCCGTTTATCGGGTAAGGTAGTTGTCCTGCATAAAAAACAACAAATATTAGGAAGCACGATCTTATCGAAGCATGCATAAATTACGAATTTCAGGAGAATTTGAGAGAGAGAGAGAGAGAGAGAGAGAGAGAGAGAGAGAGAGAGAGAGAGAGAGAGAGACGGGGGGGGGGGTATAAATGACCTATAACCTTAGTTATACGATGTAAATAAGACATAGTAGGTACTAACTTATATCTTAGTATATATACTGCATACTAGTGCTGTGTTTTGATCATAAATGCCATGTCACATGTAGGTATCAGCCAAAGCAACGCACTAAACATTCGTGCATTGTCTGAAAGATTGCAAATCAGACCACACATGTACAAATCTGTCCGTTACAATAAATCTTTCAAAACGACAAGAATTTATTTAGATGAGATACTGTGATTTCGGATTCTGTATAGCAGCGGCGACTGTTGTTAAACGTGCAGTTTTAAATTTCATACAATCCTCGATGCTCACTTGTTTAATAACTAACGCATCGAATAAAGCAGAATTCCTAGAGTCAAAACCTAATAAACACAACTGACATATACCTATGTTAAAACTAACGGAAATCTCTACAGGTAATTATACTTTTCCCAGATGTTAAAGGAATCAATTTTCTGTTCTCATATACTATTTTACTAACATGTTTCAAGACTCAAGTTCCTGAAAAGTTTAATTGTGAAGAGTAAATGTATTATCGGGTTATTATATTATAAATATATTATATATAAATATAAATTATATTATAAATATATTATATATAAATATAAATTATATTATAAATATATTATATATGAATATAAATTATATTATAAATATATTATATATAAATATAAATTATATTATAAATATATTATATTATAAATATAAATTATATTATAAATATATTATATATAAATATAAATTATATTATAATTATATTATATATAAATATAAATTATATTATAAATATATTATATATAAATATAAATTATATTATAAATATATTATATATAAATATAAATTATATTATAAATATATTATATATAAATATAAATTATATTATAAATATATTATATTTATTCCAATCACTGATTCGTAATAGTACTCGTGTAGCATACAAAATATCTATCGATATCTGAAGATGAGTGTCAAAACAGACACTTCTGAACATTGTAATATATTTATAAAGAAACAATTTGTTTTGCTCGGTTTAGATTGGTAAAAATATATAGATACAAACTGGTATACAGGCACATATATATCAGAATATCAGTGGAAAGATCAGCGTATATGTCACATTTCATCGATTTATGTAAAATGTTGTTATAAAAATGATTTCTCTGGCACTTGTCGTGCCATATGAAACACAGATATTATGTGGATCGTCATCTTTATCAGCATTTCGCGATTACTTCAAGGAGATTTGACTGATCACATTATATGGACTTTATGTTTTGATTCAGGGGACTCCGGAATTAAGACTGCACAACGGTCACTACTTCTATTTACAACAGCAGTAGCTTTGAACGAGGAAAGACTAGTATATAGCCCATAATCAGACTGTAACACAATTGCCACAAATGTTATTCTATTCTACTTGAAATTATCACCTAACTATGCAATCCATGCGACCTAAGTAGAAAAGTCCTTAATCCTTTGGATTAATTTATGTAAAATGAAATATTTTAAAATATATGATCATGCAACATATGATTCAAAGTTTCAGTATGGTTTCAATACATCTGCAAGAATCAAAGACAACAACTATATCTTGTTATACGTTATTTCCCGTTGCCGTAAGTATTGTGTTATGGTATTTCTTCCTGTCTTTTAAAATGAACACTATTAATAACAGGAAGTAAATGACATTCATTATTGAACAAAACTTTAACCTGACGAGTGGGTTGTCTAAACTTGTTTACTGGAAGATATATATAACTTTATATTATTTTCCACACATTTGGTCATAATGTATGTTGTTAATTCAATTAGAAATGAAGTCACGTCCCTCTGTGTTAGTAGATCACCTTTAAATCTGTAAAATATCACAGACATGCCAATTTTCATGTTCCAACATTCGTGTCCAATACAGCCTTTGTTATGCGTGAAAGCTTCGGTGTATGACATTGGAGCAACAAAAATAAAAAAGCTTTTAGGAACAGTGATGCAAAAATGGTAATATGATAGACAGCATAACTATACGACTCTTGCATCATATTAGCGACTCACTTAATGTTATGCAAATACAATCAGCATTTACCTAAAACTGGATTTTGCAATTCACTGAGTGAAATTTTCTTCAATTATTAATAAACCAAATTTAAGTGTCATTGGTAAAAAAGGTTAATGTGAGCTGCTGTAAATAACTTTATGAGGTTTAAAAAATGGAATTTAAAGAAAGTTGCAACAAGATAAACAATAAGAGAAATTTTTATGTGGAGAGTTTTGATACATGTTGGACTATAATTTCGGGACAAAAATCTTGTTGATGTCATGGACGAGTGCAATGATTACATGCCGAAATCAAGATTAATAATTTAGGAAATTACCACCTTGAAATGAAAGTAAAGGTATTCCACCATATACCAGACATAGTTAACTTATCTTCTCTCCAGGTGAAAATTATCACTTCTGATAGACAAATTCTTCTTCTTTAATGAAGTCTAAAATTATAAATTTGAATGACGCAATAACTTTACTTTCGGAAGAGCAAAATATAAGCTGAAAGAACACTATTTTACTTACCATTTGCGTATGAAGAGAGTAGAAATGTCCAGATTACGACAAAAAGCAATTGTAGCTTCATGGTGGGCGGCAATCTTCAAGGAAGGATTGCTATTCGGTAATTCATGCAGGACCTACTGGTGTCGATTGACCAAGGTGCTTATATATCCGCGATGGTAGAGGCGATTTGTCTTGTTTATGCATATTTGGTGTACGGGGAAATATACTATTCATGAGGATTAATCTATTCAAAGAATTTGTTTTTTTTTTCTTTTCAAATATCGTTAATTGTACTTCCATATGTCATAGTCTATCATTGTCAGTTTAAACTCATCACAATGCATTATTAATTCAAAGATAATATTATGAACATTTTAAAGTCTTGTATGGTTCCTTCTACATTGATCATCATTCATGAAAGATGAAGACTGTATCATATATAAATAACACTACATCAAATACATGCATTGACATAAACCCGTGACCATATTATCTTTGCGGCCGTCGGATCACCTTAAGCATTATCATGCTCAAGACTGTTGAATAGACGGTTTAACACAGAATTCAATGTTTTTGACATTTTGATTGTGCAACGTCATTTTTAAAAATATAATTTACGGTCTTATCAATATGGAAATGCATGCATAAACTTATTTGCCTTTTCATGATTTATTATTCGATTCTTAAGGTTTGTGACTCAACGGACTAGGAACAAACAAAGAACGTTTTGTGTTTGACTTGATTCCTTAAGCACCTGATAAGATTAGGTCACTCATTCCTAACATCAGTGACCGCATTGGCTTGAACATATAACCACCATGGTACACACACACACACACACACACACATGCATATATATATATATATATATATATATATATATATATATATATATATATATATATATTTATATATATAGTAGGAACACTAAGGTATGAAAACATATGTGTAATTATCCTCCTGTATATTTATAATAGTTGTTTCAGAAGGGCTTTGCCAATGTTTGTGCATTAAAGCATTAAAACAATTGCTTCCTATTTAAAAGCACAAAAAAGCCTTCTAGGCACAGCTGTCACCTAAAATGTAAAGCATTGTACAGTGCCTACCAGACTAAGTTTGCCAAATAAATAGTGTATAAGCTATAAAATGTAAATTAAACATTTAAAGATCTTCTCGTGAACTTTATCAAACTTTCAGATGCTCTCATGGTGCCTTGTTGACCATTATATAAGGAAAGCTCCCTAGCAATATTATCTGCCGCATACAAATAATACTTTGTTCCTCTTCATGTTAACAATTCCATGTAATAATGCGTACGGCACAAGTATCATTCCAACAAAATACGTCTTTTAACGTGTAGTACTTTGAGTTGACAATGTTCGATATTCACTGTCGATTTATTACCTAGGTGGGACCGTACTCTGCATTAACATTGTTCTCTGTTTTACAAAGGCAAGAAAATTTGTACACTTGCAAATGAAAGAATCGAACGGAAGAAAACAAAACAATATTGCCATTTCAAGTCAAGCATATATGTCTGCGATTAATTATAAATGCAAATTACTAAAGACTGTGGTATAGCGGAAAAGGAAAAAATATTAACAATAAGAGTATAAACTGACACAATTTGAACAATTACTTAGACTCGCAGGATAAATTGGGATCTAAAGCTAAAGAAAATAATTATTCTATTCTGATTTGACATGGAAACTCGATGATTTAAATGCTCGTCCAAAATATTTACGACATCCAGACAGTGCGTTAACATTTGCAATATTTCAAAACCCATTATGTTTCTATGTATTAACATTTTTTATATATTTTATGCTGATATACCGTTGTCTTTTCTCTGACACCAAATTACATGATCTTATTAGTTATATAATCGAAAAAGATGTTTCAAGGGACTTCCCAGTTAAAATGATGCAAATACGTTTCATTACAATCTTGGTATGTTTCTCCTGACTTGCAATATACAGGATAAGTCATCATCATCATCAGTCTCTTGACCAAAAGTGGTTGTCAAGGTGCTGTGCTGCTGAACATATGACCAGTTCCCTCCACTTGTCTCAATCATGTGCCAATGCCTATGTCTCTGCAAAACTTTTCCTGGTCCATTATATAATGTTGTCTATAACTATATAGGATAATTAAAACAGGCCAATATCTCTTGAAAAAGGATATTGATCATATCAGAATAACGACCATATCTTGGTCATGCAATGAAAAGATGGCCTTGACTACTCACTAGAGATTCTGTGCCTTTGGACTCGTCATACGTGTTGTGGGCAACACTGTCGAAAATAAAGTAAGTTACTGACATAAACTTCAACGAGTCTCTGTTGAGCTCCAATTCCTAAGTCGCTATTCGACAAATGCTGGGAATTCAAAGTAAATTCCGTATTCAGTAGTATTGTTACTTCTATGATAATTCTCAATAATGTTATTATATTGCTTTCGAAGGTGGCTAATTGGATGATTAATTTATAGGCCAAACCTTACCTACCGTATGGTCATGAAAAACTGTTGTGTCAAAACCATAATAGGTTGACCGCTGGGTCCGGGAACCATTCCAAAGTCACCATACAGTCAGACATTTCAGCTTATCAGATAATCTAGGGATAATACATATAATCTTCAGAAAAAGAACATACACACACGAATGCACGTATGCACACATGCATATGGTACTTAATCTAGGTGGCATGGACTCTATGATATTGCAGTATTTCTTTCCTGTTTACCATCAAATTAGATACAAGTTATATATTCATTATTGACGTCCAGTTTTAAAGAAATTGGTCCTCATTTGTATTCACATCAGCACTGTTTTTTTTGTTGCAATGTTCTTATGCATTGCAACTATTTGATTAACAGCATAAATAGAAACATTTTTCATAATGAATCCGCAAGTATAATGCCGTAGTTGGCTAAAATAAGATTGACATTACAATAACTGACCAGTTGTTCACTTCCTAAGATGTTTCGTGTTTTGGATAAATGTACAATATGTTGCCAAAAGTTGCAAAAGGTTCAAATAAACGGTGCCAACACTGTGAAGGAATATTTCAATCATAGACAATATGTTCAATACTTTCATTGTCTCTCGTACAGAAAGTACAATTGTTGTCGTCTAAGATGTTAATTCTTTTTATCCAAGTTTCTTGCTTAGAAGCGTGTTGTCTTTTAGCTTTTTAAAACCAGAAAGTTTTTGTATACAAACTAAAGTGCATATTGGTTTTGCAAAGTTAATTTCTTTTGTCCTTCTGCTTATCAAACTTAGTATGTACTAACTGGTTTTATGGCTTCTTTCCATACTCTTTAAATGTTGAATAGGAATGAACACTATTTTAAGAAAAGAAATCATTGGTTTTAGTGTTTTGTTTTATTGTTTTAAAATATGTTACATTATCGAAATCATCCAGCAGATCATTTAACATTTCAAGAAGCTTATGTCCACTATTTGTATTGATAGAATATTTTAGGGGGACAGAAATTTAAAATACGTATGGATATATACCGGTTTCGACTTTGTGATTGCTTTCTCCAATTAGATACTGCTCTCCAACAAACTGTGTTTAATGGGTTTACTAAATTCTTATAATTTCCTTCTCTCTAAAGTCGAGATGTCATTTTATTTCTGAGTATAGTTGCATTGACTAAGTTCTGCCACGTTCCATTATCATTTTCCAGCATGCGGTACCCCTCTTATCTCAGTATACCTAACAAATGAAAATACGTGTATTATATTTAGTCCTCTCCATTGTCGTTACTTCCCCACCCTTCCAAGTAAAAGTAACGTACAATTTAGTTTTGCTTCAACTTTTACTGTTGTATTTGTAAATGCTCAAAATAGATATATGAATATGGACAGAACGAAAGTTGATAAAATATTACCTTGCCAAATTTTGACATTCATCTTTGACTCCATCTTTGCAGTATTTGTTTTGCCTTTGTTAGTCTCCTAATACAACTAATTTTCCACGATTGTTTGTTAATCTGAGAAAAAGCTATGCCGAGGAGTGTACAGTTATAGGTGGCCCATTTAGGGACATGCTCTTTCCAGAGAACATTTTCTGTTTCGAATCCAAAAAGCCTTTCCTTTTGTTATATTACATTTACTTGTAGATAAAAGAATATAAAGCTTTGCAAGATAATCATAGTAGCTTTCCTCTTTCAAGTTTAAAAAAATATGAGATATGCTCATCATGTATAACAACGTTTTGAGTCATTACAAAACGGCTTAAGCCACTTACAAACGGAATCACCAAAGTTAAAAGATTGTAAAGATTCTTCCACAAAGGAGCAGTTAACTGCATCAAAGCTTTTACAGGTCTATTGAAATAGTAAACCATATATATTTTCACTCTCAAGTTCATTCATGATAGCAAATAAAAGCTTAGTATTTTCTCCTATGAATCTACCATTCATATATCCATTTTAGTATCACTGATTATGTTGGAAGAACCTTTACAATCCTAGCTACAATGGCTTCCGAAGCATTCTTATGGTCAATATTGAAAAGTGTTATAGGTTTCCAGGATTTAAAACATCTTCTGTCTTTTTCGTCCTTTGTTAGAAATTTGACGACTCCTTGAGTCTGAAAATCTGAAAGTTTGCCTAGAGTATATCCGTGATGTATTGATCTGCATATAAATCCCCAAAGAAACTTCCACAGTAATGTATAGAACTCTACAGTGAATCCATCAAAGGCAGGAATTATTCCGTTTCCCGTCCGTTTTAGAGACATACCTAATTCATTGTCATAATCAGACCCTTTCATGATTCTCTTTCCTCTTGACTAAGTTTAATATTGTGACTAGGTTTATTGAGTAGTCTCTTCACCAAGCTGAGTTTTGCTACTTTAATACAATTCTATATAAAATCTTTGGAACTTCTAAAATATTTTGCCAGGGATCGATAAATTCCAATTTATTTTCAGGTCTTGAATTGATGCCCTCGACTGATGGTGTTTGTCATGTAAAATATTATAAGTATCCAAATCTAAGTCGGGAACAGTATTCTCAAAAAGTGATGAGTTCTCAAAAATCTAAAATGTCGTCCTTTAACTTTCTACGAAGCTAGGATTATCATCTTTATAACCATACAGATTCACGAAGGTTCTTCTGATGCTATTAATTGTCATAATTCATTATTAATGTTATCATGCCTTAATTGTAATATATCAAATAATAATTCTCCATTTACTATCACATCATTTTCTAGGAATTACTAATTGAAAAGTATTTCAAACAAATATTGCAACCCCATCACTATTACTATTGCAGTGGCTAGATATATATTTGTACCCCAATTAAGCTGCCCAATATATTTCATATGTTTGTCTACCATGGGTTTCTTGCTTGCATACTATATATACATTGTTATTCGTTGTTCTGTTTTACCCAGTTTAACATGTTCCTTTGTTTAAAGACTGACCTGTGCAGACCTCTGATATTTTGTATATATTATTGTGATGACAAAGGTTAAATAACAATGACACGTAAATGCGATTACTCTTTGACTAGAAATATAGTTCTTCAACTTCGGGAAACGTTCCGTCTGACAACGTGTTTAAATTACGCGATGGCATATGTTATCGTTTATAGAAGGTAGTTTATCTTCGTAAAGCCCAAAGAATCATGCCATTCAAAGAGTCTCCGTAGATGACTTTAACCTTGATGAGCAGATAAGAGTCTCCGTCGTTTATAGAAGGTAGTTCATCTTCGTAAAGCCCAAAGAATCATACCATTCAAAGAGTCTCCGTAGATGACTTTAACCTTGATGAGCAGATAAGAGTCTCCGTCGTTTATAGAAGGTAGTTCATCTTCGTAAAGCCCAAAGAATCATACCATTCAAAGAGTCTCCGTAGATGACCTCAACCTTGATGAGCAGATATAATGTTTTTTTTTATAATCGATCATTCGCTAAATGAGGGCCAGTGACAACATTTCAAAACATGGTTAATTACCTTGTAGTGCAGAAAGTAGGAAGTCATTTAAGTTTGGACAGTGTGGCCTAACCTATATTCAATGCAGAGTGGTATCGTTTTAATTTAAGTTTGGACAGTGTGGCCTAACCTATATTCCATGCAGAGTGGTATCGTTTAAATCTAAGTTTGGACAGTGTGGCCTAACCTATATTCCATGCAAAGTGGTATCATTTTAATTTAAGTTTGGACAGTGTGGCCTAACCTATATTCCATGCAGAGTGGTATGGTTTTAATTTAAGTTTGGACAGTGTGGCCTAACTTATATTCCATGCAGAGTGGTATCGTTTTAATTTACGTTTGGACAGTGTGGCCTAACCTATATTCCATGCAGAGTGGTATCGTTTTAATTTATGTTTGGACAGTGTGGCCTAACCTATATTCCATGCAGAGTGGTATCGTTTTAATTTAAGTTTGGACAGTGTGGTTCTAACCTATATTCCGTGCAGAGTGGTATCGTTTTAATTTAAGTTTGGACAGTGTGGTCTAACCTATATTCCGTGCAGAGTGGTATCGTTTTAATTTAAGTTTGGACAGTGTGGCCTAACATATATTCCATGCAGAGTGGCATCGTTTTAATTTAAGTTTGGACAGTGTGGCCTAACCTATATTCCATGCAGAGTGGTATCGTTTTAATTTAAGTTTGGACAGTGTGGTCTAACCTATATTCCACGCAGAGTGGTATCGTTTTAATTTAAGTTTGGACAGTGTGGCCTAACCTATATTCCATGCAGAGTGGTATCGTTTTAATTTAAGTTTGGACAGAGTGACCTAACGTATATATCATGCAGAGTGGTATCGTTTTAATTTAAGTTTGGACAGTGTGGCCGAACCTATATTCCATGCAGAGTGGTATCGTTTTAATTTAAGTTTGGACAGTGTGACTTAACCTATATTCCATGCAGAGTGGTATCGTTTTAATTTAAGTTTGGACATTGTGGCCTAACCTATATTCCATGCAGAGTGGTATCGTTTAAATTTATGTTTGGACAGTGTGGCCTAACCTATATTCCATGCAGAGTGGTATCGTTTTAATTTAAGTTTGGACAGTGTGGCCTAACCTATATTCCATGCAGAGTGGTATCGTTTTAATTTAAGTTTGGACAGTGTGGTCTAACCTATATTCCACGCAGAGTGGTATCGTTTTAATTTAAGTTTGGACAGTGTGGCCTAACCTATATTCCGTGCAGAGTGGTATCGTTTTAATTTAAGTTTGGACAGTGTGGCCTAACCTATATTCCATGCAGAGTGGTATCGTTTTAATTTAAGTTTGGACAGTGTGGTCTAACCTATATTCCGTGCAGAGTGGTATCGTTTTAATTTAAGTTTGGACAGTGTGGCCTAACCTATATTCCACGCAGAGTGGTATCGTTTTAATTTAAGTTTGGACAGTGTGGCCTAACCTATATTCCATGCAGAGTGGTATTGTTTTAATTTAAGTTTGGACAGAATGACCTAACCTATATATCATGCAGAGTGGTATCGTTTTAATTTAAGTTTGGACAGTGTGGACGAACCTATATTCCATGCAGAGTGGTATCGTTTTAATTTAAGTTTGGACAGTGTGACTTAACCTATATTCCATGCAGAGTGGTATCGTTTTAATTTAATTTTGGACAGTGTGGCCTAACCTATATTCCACGCAGAGTGGTATCGTGTTAATTATTAGTAACAATCCTGACTCAGCAGGGTTTTACATTGAGCTGCAGTTCAAGGCTAACGGGTAAAATATGTTTAATCAGATTTAGAATTGCTTCTTGACAACATTTCCAATCTTCAATTGACTCCATGATCAAAATTTTGTGTATTTGTGTGTTACATTCAATATCCGTTATTTGCAAACCATATAAATATCATATTTTTATGATATTGCTGTAGTTCTAGTAAGGTTTAGTCTGATTTTCCGATATCTCCAGAAGTTATTCTGATTTTCATTACAATCGTTAAACACTGTTGATACATACAAATATTTGATTAATTCAGTAGCTAAATTTGAATTATTACATTTCGCGGTGAACTGCAATCCATCGATTAAAACCAGAACTTCTGAATCTGTATATATTGGCCGACGTTTAAAGAATACTGGAATTTTACGTCCAGGTGTGAAAACACGTAGTAAGTCGACTGGTTTTCTTTTATATTCTGGTCAATCTTTGTGGCTGAAACTTCTGTGATGTGCTTAAATTAGTCATGATTCGTGCTGTATGCACGAAATCGGTCCCTAAATTGCGTTGACAGTAAACGTTTAGTATCATACACGGAACACACATTTTGGCTGTGGGATGTGGTTGTGGTAAACCCAAGATGACAAATTACAATAACTCTTTCCTCAATTGCTTTAACAAATGTCTTACAATTAGCATTTGCTCAGTGACTGCAGCATATACAGTTTTAAAAATGGGGCCTCTGTATACTTTTATTTCATCCAAAACCCTTGATATATAAAATACCCACTTTACAAACAATATATCCACTTACCGTAAAAAAAAAATATGACACATGTAACTAAAGTCGTCTTTATGTCCATCTATATTCATCGATGTTTAACACATATGCTACAGTCTGTAAGTTACTGAGATTATATTATAGTATTGTCAAAACTGTAATGGACGAAACAATGAATTAAAACAAGTTCCACAACTTATAAGTTCACTTCCATTTAAAATTGGATATTTGGCATGAAGGCATACTATATACAGTGTCATGTTATACTGCGTGCTGACTGTGTGTGAGAGTGAGAAAGAGAGGGAGAAGATTGAGAGAAAAAGAGAGACAGAAGTAGAAATAGAGGATGGTCAATGTTAATATCACTATGAAAATATATAATCTTTGATCAAAACAAACAATGTTCAGCATTGATATTAAGAATAGAGAGTGAAGTATTTAAATTCCTTGATCTCCCTTGCCATTATACGACGAATCCTAAAAGGTTCAGCAATAGTAGTTGCCATGGATACATCATAACTGGGTATATTACTGTAATGAGACAATAATCTTGCTGATACATAAAAAAACTCGACATATCTCGTAGACACAATAGCTGTGGAATGGGGTTTCTAAAGATTGTGGACGCTTTGTTTGAGTAAACATTTTTCATACCACATGTTAATACAAAATAGTAGGAAGGAATATTTAAACTGAGATCATCGACATAAAGTAATGTTAAGTGAAGTTATTTACAGTAGGTGTGACTAATATATGGTGCAAAGTGTGTATGGGAGGCTAATAAACAGCAATGAGTATTTGTAACTAATAGTTTGATAAAAACGTTTAAAAAATTGCGTTTTTTACCAACATTAATTGGCTTAGGTCGAAACATATTTGTACACGTGGACTCATGGTGAAAAGAACAGCAGGGCGTTTTGTAAATTTAGGGATATGGTAGACCGATATGGTAAATTGGTAGTTAATCGATATCTACAAGAACATTTCATTCTGTAAATATGTTGGACTAAACAAATTTAGTTTAAAAACAATACGGAATGGATGGTTTTAAGATACTACAAATATCATTCTTTGTTTTGAAATTGCATGAAATACAAAGAACTAAAGGAACATGCCCTATAAAAGGTATTGTTTTCATTTAATGATACTAGCTTAGAACGTCTAAATAATCATGTTTTTTTAATAAACATTTTCTTATATTTTAGCATATTTAATTGCAGGAAATATGCTTTTAAAAGCAATAAAATATATTACAGATGCAAATATTACATCTAAAAAGCCATACAAACAAGATTTCAACACCCTGGCACGATCTTTACATTCCAAGCGAAGGTCATACAATCTTTATGTCAGTTATGCGAACCAATTACGAAATTATGGAAATAAGTTACAGGTAAATTTTGACCCTTACGGAAGAATAGGTAACTTAAAAATGAGTTTAATGATTTATAACCATTCTCGAGTGATGAATAATTGAGGGTTTATAGTTAAGTACCTATAATTTGTATTTGTAAAGTTTCTTTTATAATGTACAGACAGGTAGAATATTTGAATTGTTGCTGTTTTTGACATTTACGTGCATAACTACTCATATTTTCACAGCAATATATAATCATGGTCACTGGATCGTAAACGACTTATTTTGTAAACACATGCATATGGTCCATCGACTATACTATTTAACAGTGCGATATCTAACACTGATTGCAGAGCGACTGATATAATTTGCCCCATTTTAAACTAATGTATGGGCTATGATGTTCCGTCTTCACCATACGGAAAGTGAATAAATATTTAAATGATCAAACAAGTAACTTTATACAGCTGGATAGAAATCTTAAGAATGACAGACCGAATGATGACGTCTACTGTGTTACGTTGTTGTATGCATAACGTCTATATAGTTTTGTACGTTTAGGTTTTAATGGTATATTAAGGTACAGTGCAAAGTATGTGCAAAAGTGTCAGTGTGTCTATTTTAAAAGATACTTACATAAGCTAACACTTAAACATGGTTCTGAGGAAACTTTATTACATTATAGGTTTGTGATTGTAGTTTTTTCGAAATGTGTATAAGGAAATCACACAAAATACATTTTAGCTAAGGTAGCATAGCCAACACTAATTGTTTTAATTTTATCTTGTTCGTAAAGCTTCAAACGATGAAATACAGTTTATATTGCCATTAAGAACTGAAATAAAGATTTAAAATTTATCTGCAGTGTATAAGGCAATATAGAAAGTTTCACCCAGACATTAAGAGATATTTGAAATACAAACGTCCATTCAAAGGATATAACATTGAAAATGAACGGTTACAATAATAGCAATAGCAACGTAGATCCCTTTTGATAGAGGGTATTTCTTTAATGGACTTGTCTGGATAGCTTTGCATCACATATGATACAATTCAGAGGTACACCCTTAAATATATAGACAACATTGGTGCATGCCATGAGAAGTGATTCATTGCCTGACTTAACGAAAAGAAACTGCACCAACCGCCATCCCAATTCACGATAACAGAGGAAGACGAGTCGTGTACTTTGGACGGTCGGATGAAATGAAAGCTCTGGCGACTACCACTACCAAGGATTTAGAGATCGCTAGGTGCTGGTGTGCTTCTTTTAAAATACACCATATATCTTGCTCATGTCAAAGACCATCACACACACACACACACACACACACACACACACACACACACATTACCCTTTATAAATCAAAATGAAAAATATATTTTATAGGTGTTGGACACATTTTGCAAGTGAATTGTTTTACCCTGCTTGTAATATTTGCTCAGTCAAGAATTATTCGTAGCATATGAATGAAGAACAAAAGCGAACGCAGTTCTAAGGAAAACACAAGATAATTTTTGAACTGAAATTCAGTTAAGTTAATAATCAGAATATATATATATATATATATATATATATATATATATATATATATATATATATAATTTAATACATGGAACATGCAAACTAAACTAATAGTGAAAGAATTGTGTGTTGTTTTAAATACCAATTTTGCCTTCCCAAATCTGTTCAATCTGATCAAGGTTACAATTGTATGTCTGTAATTTTCTAGCAATGTATACATGAATTAGGCATTCAGCCATTTTGGCTTTCTGCTTTCTACCTAGAAAGCCAATGACATTTAGAAAGAATTCAGCAAAGTTTGAAACAGATAATTCTGTCAGATTAATTTGATACCGGAAAATATTGAGAATCTCGGATTTATATTTTCCTCCTTGTTTGTTTTTAGTAAATCAGTTTTAGAATCGTTAGTCTCTTTGAGCTAGATTTTAAAATATTAAACGTTAATCTGCTTTCAAATGAAGACAGAAAGATTTATTGTCGACTGTGTGTTTCTTTTAAATACACGTTGGAAAAGCTTGCAACGCTGCAAGGAAAAATCCGAATCTACCAAGTCAAGCGTGAAATGAATGTGCGTCAAATAGAATGGAACTTACTTGTCAGTGTCACAGAATTAGGCGAAAAATGAATTTATTTTTTTCTTGGATACAAACTAATTTCACCATTTTTGTTTCGTCGTACATGCGTTATCTGAGGTGAACAAGTGTTTTTCAAGGTAAGCGACGTGTAGCGACTTACATGTACCTGGTTGGAAATCACTTGAAGTCAGGAACATTATAATCACGGGGTGCACGGGGATTTAGCCCTGAATTCTGCTCACCTATTTGGGGACATATAAGGCAGAAAATTTCTAAAAAGATTACGAGTCAAAAGTATCTTGTCAAAGGAGAGATAGCTCGTCATTTTCTTTCTCCAACCAAAGGGGTGAGTGTTAAATTTATATTTCGTTTTATTGTGAATTTTATTCAATTTATCATTTCATGTAATGATGCCTTTATTACAATGCAGATTTAAACTGTTGAATATTTGGAATTACTAGTCACTATTAGACTTTAAATGCAATAGCGTAATCTAAATTTTAGATTGTTTTAGAAACAACTATTATTAGTTTGATTTCTTTAGTGTAGTTGATTGTGCCGTGATTGTGCCATTTGATTGTGCCATTTGATTGTGCGATCAAATTGAGGTGTCTGACTGTCTGTCTGTCAAACTGTCTGTCAGTCTACGTTTGTATCTGGCGTGAACAGGAGGTCATGATGTCTGAAGATATCTGTCGAGATGTGTAAATATCCGGAACTAACTAGAAGTCTAAATGTCCGAGTGTCCGGAGCTGTCTAGAGGTGTATACGTCCGGGGTAGCATCTAAGTGTTTGGGATCGGTGGTTCTAATAGGTGCTGTATGATGTTTGTACGTTAGTGTGACGTATAACTGTAGTGGATTCGTGAAGGGCAAGCAGCCGATAAAAGTATTGGGTCAACACTAGGTATTCGGAGAAGCTGTGCGGCGATTCAACAGTTGGTGAATCGTACGGTTGTACACGGTCGAGACGCATGTGTGTGTTTCAATTGTGGTTACAATTGAATGCATTGATATATTTACACGGTGTTATTTTGAATCTCGGTAGTATTCCAAGGAATTACATGAATCTTAAGAACATTTAGAAACTTGACTTAATACATATAGATGTTTGTACTTGTTATCGCAATTCATACGTGCGATAATATAATTTTTGTAAAGGTTTCCTTTTATTTGAAACATTTGTGCAGTCCAGGAGGTTCCTTGGATCTGTGTTCATTTTGAATTAATATTTAATTTTATTTTCAAATCGTGAATGGTTGTGAAGTGTGATTGTGGGTTGAACGCATGATTTATTGTGTTGATACATTTTTATTTGTCATTAATAATTTATTTCATAAATTTACATCATCTTTCACATATTGTGTTTGAGTTGTTCATTTGATCCACCATCCACTCGGTAACAATTATGTTACAGTCAGCCTGGTGATATAATTGTGGATCTCCTGTCCATACTACAAACTCCTTTGAGGCTATGTACTATGGAAATAATACAGGTGAAAAAAAGTAAGTGATTTATATTATATCATCAATACTCCTAGGAGGAGAAAACAAATTTACTTTGACATGTAATTTTTTAAAAAGCTTATAATGATGTAATAAATGTCGTCCAGCATAAAATCAAAACAAAAACGCTGTCGACCATCAAAAGTGATCAAACGTTGTAAAAGGGTTATGACAACCTTCGTTTCTTCATACTATGCCATCATACCTCTATTTTGTTTATAAACCAAGTACAAAAATGTTATCACCTATTTAATTGGAGAAATGCATACATTCTCAGTCTATTTCAAGAACAGTCTTCTGGAACCAGAAAGATATCTAGAAATTAAAATCAGTTGTTGCAAGGAAACATCCTATACGATATCATTTACTATTATAATGATAACCTCATGAAAGTAGGCTTCATTCAAATATAGCAAAACATGGAATCAACTAGTGAACTTTTTAAAATCGTAAAGGTTATAACCGCCACGTTGGTTACTCTTAGTGGGTGCTCATTAAATGCATTTGTACTTTATCTTTCCTGATTTCAGTGATAAAAGGTTTGAAGTAACAATATTTTATCGTGCTTATAAGCGTGATAAATCCTTTGTTGATACATACGTACAGGGCTTCAGCTTATAAAAAAAAAACAAAGATGCTGAACAGAAAAGAGAAGACAATACCACGTGGTGAACCTTCAGCATGTCTATTAAATTTATGTAACTCTCGTAATAAATAAAGTAATGAAATATCACACATATAGAGAACAAACAAACAGTAAGCACATGTCATTTTCTCACATTCAAGTTTTTATTCTGATCATTCAATGACAGAGTAGAGCACATACAATACATCACAGTTTGATATCCAAATTTATCAAACTTAGTAACAGTGTGATATAAAAAAATTAGCAAACTCAGTTGCATTCGATAGCATGACAGTGAATGACAGACTGAATTGTACTAATTTGCATTTATCATGTAAATTATACCATATTTTGTAACATCGCTGTCTATTCTTCGTCGGTACAGTCAAGCAGGGAACTGGTTTCCCAACTGTTCAGTACTAACTCAATATATTGATCCAGCAGCGAATCTCAAACGTTTGTTTAATATTAATAACGATATGTCTGAGCCCGCTTATGTTCAAAATCAGTTGGTGTACATTATCAGGATGTCGGTCAATACTGCTGCTATTTTAGCTACCTAAAATAAAAAAATTCAGTATTTTGCATGCCTCGTTTAAATTGCTCAATAAACGAATCATCGTCGATACTACTACCTCCACTTCATCAATTACCATCGCCTGCTCCGCCTGTTATCATATCAGTAGTTCTAGCAAACAGTCTTTTACCAAGTGACAACATTTTTTAATCTTAAGCTCGTCTTGAATTGTTTGTTTCCACTGGATCAATAAAGTCCAATATGTCTCTTAGTTTTTAGCATAACAACTTCCTAAATCTTTTCATACATTTTTCATTTACGTTTTGGAAATCAGTATGTTCCTTCTCAATGAAAACGTAATAATATCGTATCATGACGTTTTTATTTCTCCTCTTAAAATTCTGTTTTTATAATAAGACTTATTAATTGTTCGATTGTATCTTTGAATTGAATGATTAATTTGTTTAAAATCTACAAATTCATGTATTCTGGTTGCATTTATTTGGTTACCCGATATCTTTGTTTATCTGCCCCATAGGTTATAATATTGTTATTAATTTGGTTGGCACTATATATTCCGTCGCTTGACTGACATAAGTGACACATCAAATTATTTACATCTTAGGGTTTGATGCAGAGTGAATCTCTTACATTAAATGCCATTAACCACGGTTAGAGACTTGTATCATACTTATTGTTTCAGCATAGCAAAAATGGAAACAAATATTTTTTGTTTCCTTTTCCTTGGTATACATAGGAGTATACAGACGCCTTTGCCCACCAGTTCAGTTTAGTTTCAGCTGGATATGTTGATACATATCTGCAATTATCCAGCATTTTGCTATGCCTGCAGCCAAATTATCAGGACAAGAACGCAAGATGTGTGAGGCCTACAAGGCATATTTCGGCATGCCTATCTTGGATCTAGACAATCCCTGGGTGCCTTATTTCACTTGAAAGCACTGCCAAGAAAAGTAAGATGGACAATTGTTGCTCGGAATGTTATGTTATGTTATGTTATAAAAAAAATATTCAATGTTATCAAAAAATGTCATGAATTTAAATGTTGCGAGAACCTCTTAGCCATTAGTATTATTGGCAAAAATGTATTGGGTAGAATAGTGCAGAGGGGAAAAAAAGGCCATGAAGTTTGCTATCTCAATAGTTGCTTAGGAACCCATTAACCACTCAAGCAACTGCTACTTCTGCACGGTGAACCCTTTTAAACGTCGGACCTGCTAGAAGGCACCTGCTATCACGTATCCGGAAATTCTTTCATCCATCTCCCGGGTGCCACACATTCTTGATGTCATCGAACACATTCTTCCGGAAAGAGCAGCCGTCTTTAGAAGCGAACATCAAGTTAGAGAGCGAGGAAGAATTTTAGCTCCAGATGAAAATTTCAGAAGTGGAGCTGAGGAGAGAAACCCATACTACCCCTACCAAGAGACAACAACGGCTTGATCAGAGTTCTTGGTCTTACCGAGTTAAATACCGAGCCTTTGACGTCTAATCTCTAGCAAAGCAATAGGGCCTGTTGGATGAAATTGTGCAAGTCGGAGATCAGTAAAAGCATGCATCAACAAGCTGTATCACGCTTCTTCACCCGTCAAGAGTGGCTTTGGTTCTGCCACGGTCTTTTTAAGGCAATCAAAATCTCTTGTCATCAGAAGGAGTCGAGCCTCTTCATTGACAGCTCATCTAAGAGCCTCAAAGATGTGCTGCTTCATAATGATAACTAGTACCCGTCTCTTTCCCTGGCTCACTCGGTACGCCTCAAAGGGAATTACAACAGTTTAGTTGCTCAAGAAAGATGCGAAAGTATTTCAGACATACAAATACATAACTATATACTATTTGGATGTTGTTCTTATAATTGTGTATTACTGTTACTAATATATGGTAGTTAATTGGTTATAAACACTTTCGAATCAAATCGATGTGTTACTAAAACGTTAGAATATGTTTTTAATATTCAATATTTAAGCTTTCCTAATTGTCATCTTTAGCATCAATTCTTTCTTTGACGCTTTCTATATTTCGAGCAAATCAAATCCAGTTAATACAATTATCGGCTTGTTTGCATTTTTTTATTATCTCTGATGTACTGTAACTATAGCTAATATCATTTGAAATATTGCAATAACCTGCAAAAAAATGTATTCCTTATAATGAACTGCTCGATGTACCTTGTTTAATTTCAATGCGATCTGAAGAATAATAAGTATTCAATTTTCAGGCCGCCACTCTAGAGTAATATCGGCATCCATTTAAATATAGAAAATTGAAGCAGTTATCGAAAACCCACTAATACATACGAAGTGTCCACTAACATTTTATGTCCAGATTGTAAGAAGGCATTTGTTGTTCATTTGCTTTCACATCGTAGTCATACTTTTAGAATTCCTGCTTTGAAGTCATTTCTCATTTTTGTTCTTCTTGCCAATTTTTTTTATTCTCAACGTTTCTATGCATGCCCGTATACAACCATTTTCTTTGTATCTGAAATGAATTCAGTTTCATTTTATATTTAAGCCATATCTTTTCATGAAAAAACGTCCATCTTCTTGTTTGTTTGCTCTAACTCTACTTTAACATACCGTATTAAGTTAGTGTAATTTCTGGTTTAACACGTACAATATTTTAAGTGGTCTAAAGTTGACATTGCCGGGGAGGGAGTGGGAGACAAGCGTCTCACTCCAGAAATCCCCCATACGGCTTGCGTCTCTGATCGCTTCTGTCAACTACAATCCAGGTCCTGACTTTCAAGAGTGGCTTTGATTTCAAGCCCGGCGGACCGCGTTATCCACCAACAGGAGTATGGGAGAAGGGGATAAGGCGGGCCACTGGCGCCTTAAAACCAGTTGCTTCGGGTAGATGAGACTCGTAAACCTTTGATGGTAGCTCATCTAGGAGAAGGAAAACTCGGATTCCAAACCTCTGCTACCTTGGGGCTACACACACGCATGTGAAAGGATAAGGGAGTAAACCCCATCGAAAATCCGGAGACGGAGTCCCTAAGGCGGTCTGACATTGATCTTAATGTCATTCAGGCAACTCCTGCGACGCCGTTGGTGCCATGCTGAATCGACATATGTCGTTCCCTTGGGCCCACCAGCTGCGTGGAGAGGGGGATATGCTTCATGGGCAACAGCTGATTATCCATAAAACCCTGCCCAGGCTTAGTAGCTCCACTGGAGAGGACACTCCAGCGTCGTCGTATGGCGTCGGCACAACAATAGAAGTAGCAGTTAACCGGTTCTATGCCAAAGCTCGAGTGGCGTAGAGCTTGACACGAGCGGTTACTTCTGACAGTGGCAGAGATCATAACGTCGCACTGGACAGCTACCGCCAGCCTTAGGCTGGGCAGCCCCCAGTCAGTAAGTTGCTGCCCGCCATGGCCTGCCTGCTTCTCTGGGTGCGTGGAAATTAGAGAACCATCTCGACAAGTGGGCCACAAAACTCCACACCAGGAAAGACTCAAAGAAGAAATAATAAAACTTCACCTCTTCGTTTTGCGACCTGGAATGTTAGGACCATGTGTCCTGGATTGACCAATGACCTACAGAATATCGACGATGCACTGAAGACTGCCGTAATTGACAAGGAACTCTCCCGACTGAACATCGACATTACCTTTCTCCAGGAGACCCGACTGGTTGACAGCGGCACCAATAGTGTAGTCAATTACACGTTATGTTGGCACGGGAAGCCCTCGATGGAACCTAGGCAGCACAGTGTAGGCTTTGTTTTAAAGAACACGCTAGTCGCCTTCATTGCACCTCTATCACGAGGTACTGAGAGAATCCTTGCTCTCCGGCTATGAACATCCTTAGGCCCGGTCCACATCTTCAGCGTGTATTCTTCAACCCTCCACTCTACCCACGAGGTGAAAGACACGTTTTATGAGGCTCTGGATCAGGCAATATTTAGTATTCCAAACAACGAAGGCCTTTACTTACTAGGAGACTTCAATGTGAGAGTGGAAGCTGACTTCTGGAGATGTGCTGCTTCCACCGCCTATGTGTGACCAACACTTTCTTCCAATGCAAGGAGATCCACCAGGTGTCTTGGAGACACCCACGTTCACTCTAATGGCACCAGCTAGACCTTGTCATCACCAGGAATGCGGAACTGGCCAGCCACCTCCTCATCTGCAGCTACCACAGTGCCGACTGCGACACGGACCAATCCCTTGTGGTCAGTAAGATGCGAATATTACCCAAGAAGCTCCACCATACCAAGAAAAAGGGCCACACTCGCAGCAACACCTGCTGTGCAAGTTACCCAGAGAAAACACAGTTGTTCATCAGCAAAGAGAAGGAAGCTCTCACCAAAGTGACACCTGATGACACCATTGAGTCCACGTGACTCTGTGTATAACTCAGCCATCAAAGGTTACGGGAAGAGGGATTGAAAAAATGCCGACAGGTATGAGGCAACTGGGAAGAGCGCGCTTGCTGATCCTAGCCTGCCGCGTCTACCCAGAGTCCTAGTGTGGATTTCGAGCCAGCAGGTCAACTGTAGGCATAATCGTCTCACTTCGTCAGTTGCAGGAAGAGTGTCATGAGCAGCAAATGCCCCTTTACATTAACGTCATAGACTTGACAAAGGCATTTGGCCTGGTCAGTCGGAGTGATCTCTTCAGAATCCTGCAGAATATTGGATGCCCCCCACATCTACTTGCTGTCCTCATGTCATTCCACGAGAACATGCACAACAATCAGCGGAGTCAAACAAGGTTGTGTGCTTGCGCCGACGCTGTTCGCCATATTCTTCTCCATGCTTCTCCAGTACCATGCTACTCAAGAGCTGCAGCGATAGAGTGTACATTTATACCAGGGCTGATGGAAAGCTGTTCAACGGAAATCTGTTCAACATTTCCCGTCTCCGTGCTAATACTAAAATCACAAATGTACTCATCCGTGAATTGCTTTTCGCCGATGTTGCAGCCTTGACATCCCGTACGGAAGATGGACTTCAGCAGCTGGTACGCCGCCTTTCCAACGCTTGCAAGGAATTTGGACTGACCATTAGCTTGAAGAAAACAAAAGTCATGGCGCAAGATGCAGACTCCCCTCCCTCTGTCACCATCGATGGATACAACTTGGAAGTTGTCGAGAACTTCACATACCTCGGGTCCAACATCTCCAGGTCACTCTCAATTCATTTTGAGGGAAATGGTGGGATTGCCAAGGCAGCTGCAGTTATGGCCAAACTTAACCAGAGGGTACGGGACAACCCCAACCTCACATAGAAGACCAAACTGCGTGTCTACCAAGCCTGCGTGCTGAACCCACTCCTCTACAGCAGCGAAACATGAACCAACTATGCAAGTCACGAGACCAAACTCAACAGCTTCCACCTGAGATGTCTGCGGCGCATTATGCACATCAAGTGGCAGGACAAAGTACCCAATACAGAGCTTCTAGAACGCGTCAACATCAACAGCATTTTCGCCATTCTCAGTGAGAGGCGCCTTTGCTGGCTCATCCGTGTCAAGATTATGGACCCAGGCCGCATTCATAAGGACCTGCTATATAGGGAACTAGCAGAAGGTACCCGACCGACTGGACGTCCACGCCTGAGCTACAAAGATGTTTGTATGAGGGACATGAAGACAGCCAACATTGATGTAAATTAACTGGGAGAGCTTTGCTAATAACCGTCACATCTGGCGCCTAGCTGTCAGGCAGGGAGTTAGCAAATATGAGGATGACAACAGTGCCGGTGCAAGGCATATTGACGCCCTAGGCGAGATCAGATAGCTGGTATATATAATATACTTAATATTAGGACAATTATAGACTTTGTAAACAACTCAAACTCGAAATGTGCTATGGTACTTTTCGACCAGGAAAAAGCTTTTGACAGATTAGAACAAAATTATACACAAAAAGTACTGGATAAATTTGAATTTGGAATAAACTTCCAAAATTGGACAAAAATCTTGTACAACGATATCTCTGCAAAAGTACAAGTAAATGGAGCTGTTACGGATAAATTTGAAATACATAGATCAGTGCGGCACGGTTGCCCACTATCAATGCTATTATATGTAATAGCGATTGAAATCCTGAGTATATAAATCAGGAATAACACTAATATAAAAGGAATAAGAATACCAAACTTGAGAGAAGAATTTAAGATGCTACAACATGCTGATGATTGTACAAACTTTATAAATGACCCAACTTCTTTTGAACACCTACAAAAAGAATATGAGGCTTTTGGTAAAGCCTCGGGATCACAAATAAACCATGACAAAACTGAAAATTTATTAATAGGAAACTGGAGGGGGAATCACCCTGGATTACCCCCGAGCATAATAAAAAAGAAGGTAAAAGCCCTGGGAATAATGAAGAAAAAGAAAACTGTAATAAAGTAATAACAAAATTAAAAGAAATAATAGACATCTGGGCACCAATGCCACTTAGTCTAATAGAACGTTCACAGGTTGCAAAAACATATATGTATTCAAATTTGACATATTTAATAAACACTGTGGACATTAACAACAAAACACTAGAAACGATTGATAATAGAAAAATAGACTACATATGGAATTACAAAACACACTACATAAAAAAACAACTTTATATAGAGCAAACGAAAGGGGGAATTAGCCTTGCCAAATCCCCAACTAATAAAAATAAAAAGTATATTAAATAAATTTAAAAGGCTAAGTACTACACCACATACAGCATGGGAAGCACTATACATTTTTGGCTAGGATTAGGAATGAAAAATAGACACGACATTTACATGAACAACAACGTAGTTAAGAAAATAGACACACCACACGTATATAAGTTGGCCGATAAATCAGCCCTTCACCCGTTACGATTTTGATGTTGGGGTTAACATTAAAATCGTAACGGGTGAAGGGCTGATTTATCGGCCTAGTATATAAGGAAATAAAAGGGATTTTATATAGGTTTAGGGAAATAAAAAATTATGGGAACTAAAAAAAAAAGACTCATATGACTATATTTTGGACTTGGAAACAAATAAAACTAAATCTACAATAGAAATAGAGTATCAGTATATAAATTGGGAAAGAGTTTGGAGGCATTGGTCCAACATCAACTCTCCCAAGGTACAAAGTATGCTCTATACGTACCTCCACAACGCCTGGCTAACAGGCGAAGTGGCTAGTAGAAGACGAATGATACGGACCCCAATTAGTTGGCCACTTTGCAAAAATGCCACATATACAAAGTATCACACAATAACTCAGTGCGACGAAACAAAGGAAGAACGAATCAAACTAATAATTGAAATAATGAAGATAGACAAATACGACAGACGGCAGCTACCCTTTCTAGACGGAAACTTTAACAACAAATTGGTTAGACAAATTACGGACTATATAACGCAGATATTAATAAGATGTGGACCACTAATAAAGGTTAGGGAATAGTTTTTAAAATTCTAAACTTTTTCAAATTTTAATTAAAAAAAAAAAAAAAAAAAAAATTAAATTCTTTATTTTTCCTATACTATTTATATCATTATCAATTCTTGTAAAGGGAAAGTACATATGAGCACGCCATAGGGCTAAATCACATGGCGCTACGCGGAGTGAGCAGGCCTGTGGAAGAGTTTGGAAAAATCACCCAAATAGCTATTTTATCATTGAAATGCACATAATTCTCTTCTCTGGATCCTAAATCCATACTTTTTCTGCCATGTCTATCTCCCGTAATAGACATGGCTCCCATTTAAGGGAAAATAAACAATTTTGGAAAACAATTTTTTAAAAATAATTGAAATAAATAAGTAAAGACCGGACCAAATTGAGACAGGACCTGTACAACCAAATAAACTCGTACAGATCCTCTCTCAAGGCAGACGGACCTAAAGCTAATAAATATCATTAGAATAAATTGAAGAACACTAAAAATATCTCTAAATAAATGCACTTCAATTTATACAAAATTCAAAATTTAAATTAAAAAAGAAAATAAAACTTAAATATATTTAGACGTGAATGTGTTCCTTTTGTGGAACACATAAAGTAAGACAACTGGTTAAAATCTGAACGGAAAGGCTTTCCTGTACAAAAACACAAAGGTATATACCTGATATAGCAAACAGACAAATAGCACCAACACAAATAGCAAACACAAGGAAATAGGCGACCACTAGCCATGGTCAACAAAATTATATAAGTAGACTACTAGGGTGGGTAGATCAATTCCCACCTAGTAAGGATCTACAGAAAGAACACTAGGGATCTTCTAAATACCCCAAATCTAATATATAACCCCGACGGAGAAAAATTAATGGGACTTAAAGGAAATAAAAAACAAACAAACAACATACTTTGGGGGAGCACAAATCACACATAAATACTTTTTAATTTTTTGATTAGGGGGGAGTAGGCATCTGTCTGGTGCCCCCCCCCCAAAAAAAAAATAAAAAAAATAAAGGCAAATATGATGATGACAACAGGGCCGGTGCAATGCATATTGACGCCCTAGGCGATATCAGATAGCTGGCGCCCCTTTTCACTCACAAATAAACCTTAGCCCTGCGCCCTAGGCGATTGCATAGTTCGCCTAGCGGAAGCACCGGCCCTGGATGACAGGAATAGAAAGCATGCTCAAAAGAGAGCCAGAAAGAAGGAACACCTGGCTCTGAAGCTACGCCATCGTCTCACGTAGACGGACGGATGCCAAGGAGATTTTACCAAAGAAAACGTTAAGGAAAGTAAATACTTCTTTTGATATTTTGACTTTTCTGAAGTGTATGTATGTATGTATGTATGTATGTATGTATGTATGTATGTATGTATGTATGTATGTATGTGTGTGTGTGTGTGTGTGTGTGTGTGTGTGTGTGTGTGTGTGTGTGTGTGTGTGTGTGTGTGTGTATGTATGTATGTATGTATGTATGTATGTATGTATGTACGCACGTATGTACTTGCGTTATATTTCGTACTCATTGGGCCGTGCACATTATATCATACAGCCGTTATGTTGTGTCATTCACCATGTTGAATGTCTAACCCATATCATACACATGGTTTAAAATCAATTCATAAAAGAAAGACTAGTAAATCGGACGTCAAATAGGTCGCATGTCATATCTGTTGTAGTTTTTATTCATTCCGTAATTATCTTTTCAATTGTACGTATACGTTTGAAAAACAAATTTCAAAATTTCAAAGACATTAAAAAAATAATTGCAAAGGGACCGGCTTTTTTATACAGGTATCGAAGGCTGAAATTGCCTGTTCATGCAAGTACCAAACGTTTGCAAGATAGGTTCAAGTACGAGATATATTTCCCATCAGAATAGTTGTTTTCTATATTTTGAAATAATCAGATTTTGTGTTGTAGTTTACTACTTTGTATTTAAGAGAAGTTAAATTAATTAATATTGTGACATGTTTTACCAGAGACTTGTTTTACCAGAGACTTGTTTCACCACAAAGCACATGCGGTCAGAAATATCGACCGGTCTCTCGTTAGATGACCAGGGTGAATAATTGCACATTCTTTAAACGTTGTGGCTCAATTAGTTATCTCGTGTTCCTTGGCTCGCTTCTTCTAAATGTGATAGTCAAGTATCATATGAACAAAAAAAAGTGTCATAATGCCATTAAGCCCAGCATACAAACATAAAATAACGAAAATAATTTCCGTATTTATTACTGAATTTTTTTAATGAAAGAACAATATATTTCAGAGAAGTCATAACACACACTTCTGTTTGATAACATTACAATGTAACTAATTCAAAGTTACGATTATCACTGATGTACTCTAAAAATCAATAGATATTCAAGTTTTAAAAAAAAGTTAACACATCATATGGTGTAAGTAGTTGTCTAGTGTCAGCCTAATTACTTTAATAATGGTCTTATATCCCCAAAAAATCTTAAAAAAATAATTATCATCAATCTGAAAGTGTACAAGCATTAATATTTTATTGAAATAATACTTATTGATATATTTTTTTGTCATAATAGCCAGGACTTGAGTAAGAACCAGATCTTTAACCTTGAAACCTGCTAGAAAAGCCTTCGAACGGATGACCCCCAAACCAATCTTTATTTCTGCCATTGTCCTTGTCGTATTTCTTATCGTAACCGTAGTCGTTATACTTTTTGCTTCCTCCTTGATAGTACCTGGGTCTGTAGCTATCATATTGCTTTTTGTAACTTCCAGAATAACTGTATCCGTTGTCATGATCTCCGTCGTATCCACGTCCGCTATAACCTTTCTTATTGTAGCGATCGTAGGTGTTGTAGTTATCGGAAGCTTTTTTGTAGTATCCATTTTTGTCAGCTCCACTGTTGTAATTACTATATCCCTTATTATCGTATCTATTGTGATGATTACTGTATCCTTGTTGGCCGTAATTACTGTATCCCTTGTCATATCCGTTGTTATTATTACTGTATCCCTTTTTGTCGTAGTTACTATATTCCTTTTTATCGTATCTATTGTGATGATTACTGTATCCTTTTTTACCGTAATTACTGTATCCCTTGTCATAACCGTTGTTGCTACTGTATCCCTTTTTGTCGTATCCATTGTGATGATTACTATATCCTTTCTTGCCGTAAGTACTGTATCCTGTGTGATATTCATTGTCGTTATTACCGTATGTCTTTTTGTCGTAATTGTCGTATCCTTTCTTGTCATATGGGTTGTGATGTTTACTGTATCCTTTATTGTCGTTATTACTGTATCCTTTTTTGTCGTATCTATCATATGTATTGTAATCCTTTCTGTCGTATCCTTTATGATGGTTACTATATCCCTTTTTGTCGTAACCAAGGCTTCCACTTCCACTATATCCAGAATAGCCGTTATTGTTATAGTATCCCTTCTTGTAGTATCCCTTATTATCGCTTCCCTTATGATCTTTACTGTATCCATTGTAGTCATGTCCGTTGTGGTAATTATCATATCCTTTTTTATAGTTTCCTTCCTTGCTACCGTGGTGATTATCATCATTATAATTGCTGTAACCCTTCTTTTTTTCGTCATATCCGTAATATTTATCATATCCCTTTTTGTCATAGTCTTTCTTATAATCTTTGTCGTGCTTCTTATCATAGTCATCATTCTTGTTGTAACCGTAACTTTCTTTATGATTATAGTAATGTCCTCTGCCATCTCCGCCATCTTGTCGCTGCAGACTTGAGCCAAATCCTTCACTAAAACCACGACCTGCACTACCAATACCAGCACCGAACCAGGCCAAGCGACTGCCACCTAAGTCTCCACCGGCAAAACCCCATCCGACCTCATTCACGCCCACGGCTCCTACCGGGTCGTTGAATGGATTCAATCTGGGGAGTGCAAAACTTGGATCAAATCCTCTAAATCCACCCACTGGTCCAGCAGTCCATCCCTGTCCACCAAAACCCACAAAACTGCCAAATCCCCTGGGATAAACTGGGATACCTCCAAATCCGCCTATAGGTCTAATAAAACCACCCTTGAAAGGTATTTGTCCTGGAATAAAAAACGAAAACAAACCCTTGGAAGGAAGACTGACAAACCTTATGAAAATACACTACGAATTCATCAATAATTGTATGTGTGTGTGTGTGTGTGTGTGAGAGAGAGAGAGAGAGAGAGAGAGAGAGAGAGACAGACAGACAGACAGACAGACAGACAGACAGACAGACAAATACAGACAGAGACAGACAGACCTAGAGAGAGGGATGGAAAGCAGAACGTATATTAAACGTGCAAATGAGTCCAATTGTACCGATTATAAAAGTTTATAAAGTCTTAGATATTTATACATTCTACGTTGAATCATTCCTATATGCATTCACATTTATGAGGTACTTCATGTGTATGAATATTTAAAAAAAATTCCAATGTTATTCACTAAAGCCGATAATTCATATTTCCTCAACTTTTGTAACAGTTTGCGATTTCTTTGGCACTGTTCATGCCAGAGTCATACTATGTGGAGATCGTGTTTGACTTTATTAGTACTGTCCCATTACTGCACTGCAAATTTTGTAAGTGTAATATGTGTAAAATTATATTAACTTAGTTTTTACCCATGATCCTGTCGAGTGTCTCATGGAGGAAAGCCATGGGTTACATTAATACCTTTATGGTTTTGCATACATGTGCTATCTTCAACAAACATCGACGATATTCAATGACATTCTATACAACATCAGTAGACTTAGACTTAGCTATAATGGCATATAGTTCCGATGGAGACTGTATCACATAGTAAGCAATGTTTATTAATTCTCCTCTGTGACATAATTTTATGGGTATTTAATATATTTTAGAAACAATGGTAGCTACACACTGAAGTTTCTATAAATATCGGTTGTTAGGTTAAAGCTGGTACGTAGTTAAAACTGTATGTTACTATTATTTGATTGGGATTTTCTTCAGCTGTTAATAAAATGAGATTTAAAGTTCCAAATTTAAAATATTTTAGTGTCTGCCGCTCTATAGGACTTCACCAAGTTTAAAGCATGGACTTAAAAAAAAAAGATATTAAAGAGAATAAGAGTCAATACTATCATCTGGTGATATGTGTCAGTTGAACTATGCTCACAAGATATAACCTTGTGACCTGCTCATGGCCCGGAAGTGTGCATTGCATAGATGTTGAAATAAAAGAGTAATAATGTAGGAAATTTGCACTTAGAAGTGACAGTACAGAGAACCCACCAGATTCCAGATTGTGGTAAGGAACCCTAGCTAAAAAGGGTGAAAATATATGACTGTAATGGAGAAATGAATATTTAGGGGCAGGGGTGTATAATTCGTTGCTCAGATAAATTACTTTTCTTTACTCACATGTGTAGCGCAGGCTGTCGTGAAATTCTGAATTATATTTACTTCTAGGAAATATTGTTTGAATAATTTAACAACTTTATAGTCCAAGAAATAAAGAAAAAAAAGAAAGAAAGAGACAGCAAAATTTTATTGCACCTACCATTTGCGTATGGAGATACTAGAGACGTCGAAATTGCGAGAAAAAACAATCCTAGCTGCATGGTGGGCAGCACTCGTCAGCAATAGACTGCTATTCTGCAATAAATACAGGGAGAGTTTCTTGACAGAGGTTCTTGTGAAGATGAGGAGACACAATTTGTCTTATTTATACATAATTGGTTTAAAGAGAAAAATGTCATTTATCACGATAAATCCAAACATGAAAAAAATTAATTTTTTAAATTTAGTTAGTTTTATTTCCATATTTGTCATGATCCATCAATGTCAATTAAAATTCACGTTACATAATACGCCAGTTCTTTGAAGATACTTTCATGTGTGAATTGAACGCAATGATAAATCCTTCCACATTAGCCATCGTCTGCTAACACATATTGAAATTATATTATATATAATATATAAATTAAACATGATGTTAAATATATGCAAAGGCAAATATATTTAAAGACAATTATTTGCCCGCTTAGCATTTGGGCCTATCAAATTGCTATTTCCAATAATTTAATTGTGGTTTTGATTTGAACTATTGCTGGATATTCGTTAATATGGCACTCCGGGGTTGTTTATTTCTTGATTGATGGATACAACATTATTTTTCAAAATCTTATTTGTGGTTTTATTATGTGAGTGCATTTCCTTTAACTTTAATACCCGCGCACGCTTTTTATCATTTTCTAGATGCGCTTATTTATCATCATGGCTTCATCTTTTTTAAATCAACCAATAAAAGAACATTAACAATTTGTTTTTACGTTATTTTGTCTAAACATATTCCTGTAACGTCGCGGTTACTGACCCATGCAGAATTAACTACTTTAGAATGAACATATGACCTACGTAAATTGACAATCTGACCACTACGTATTGATCTTTTCTGGCGACGTATTGAGCTATTATTCAAAGAAAGCACTTTCGCTATAATAATAATAATAATAATAATAATAATAATAATAATAATAATAATAATAATAATATTAATATAAATGACTTTTAATAGCGTCTCATCTTTAGAAGCTCTAAGCGCTCTACAACTTCACAATGATATAACTACCAGCAAAAAAAAAAAAAAAAAAAAAAAAAAAAAACCATTTATCTATTTTTTATATGTACATATGTAATTTATTAAATTCTGTGGCATAGCGGAAAATATAAAATATAAAGCAAAATAATATAAAGAGAAAGCATGTTGACAAATTATTCCGACATGAATGAAATTAAACAGATAAAAATATGATATGCATATTAATCCGGCATTTACATGGAAACTGAATGATTTAGCTATTTAGATATGTGATGATTAGGTGATAATGAAACGTTACAATAGTTTTGCCATAACCTTCGTGTGCTGGAAAATGGAACATATTAAACGCTGTCTATTCTTGATTGATCAACAATTACTAGCCGTAAGTAGACCCTATGGAACTATTTTGAATATCGTCATTTATTTGGATGACCATATAAATGGATGGCCATTTGCAAATAATATGCATACAAATATAGTTTATCAGATAAATCGAAACTATAAATAGAAATAGTAAAGTGCAAATGACTCTGAGGTTGCTATAAATCTTTTTTTTTTCACTGATAACTCTAATAGTCTATTTCGAGACATAGGCATTAATCTACGAAAATAAAGCTGCATCAATCGCACTCTTCTTTACGTTTTCCAAAAGCAAGATACTTTGGAAAGCTTTGCTGAATCAGAGAAAACGATGCATACTATTTTGAATCACTGTTGTATGGAATAGCATTGTATGCATCTGAAAGATTAAATCACATTGAGTGACAGGTATAAAATTATTATTATTTGCAAAAATGTATCATTCTGTCCTGTTTCAAGTTAGAATGTATACATTTGTCTATTTTCGATATTGGCAGACTATTGCTTTAAAGTGTATCTCTGAGGTTATTGATCTAATGAAAAGAAGAGTTGTGATGGTTTACTACAAGCATGTATTATATATTTAAGTACGTGGCTTCAAATATTTCCCAGACATATGCCTTATTCCATTATCCGGTAACAATTAAATTCATTTTCATTTATCATAGTTCGATTTAACGTGAAGCTACCATCCCAAATGATCATCCATTGAAACTAAAACTGAGAAAATTTGATCATGCTTTTAAAACTGGTTGGTGCTGCATTTTGTAAGATTCAATGTACATTAACGTGAAATTGGCACATGATTAGTGATAATACTTACAATGATCCTAAACTAAAAAGAAAAAGCCATGGAATGGAATAATTCCGTAAAATGCAATAGTAATCAATTTCTCCAGGAACACAGATTGAAAACGTACAAGAGACTACGCTGTTGTGACTTACAACTTAAACAGTACCAAATATATATCACACGTTTAAAACTATGCAGTATTACTAATAAATTCCAGTGACGTTTTGAATGTGTTGATGTGCCAGTATTCTGGAATAGTATTGTTGTGCTAACATTCTTGTAGAAACACAATGATATAATCCAAAACTTCCTTGAATGCATTATTCTAGTTTCAAGATAATAATTGAGTCCTAACGTCAGAGATCACCACGAAGTTCAAAAATAATAATTTAAATAAAAAAAACAAATTTTTTTCACTGAACAGAACATAAAGACAAATTACTCAAAACAGATGTTACATTAAGAATTTGTAATTCAGATGTAAACAATACTTATACATAACACTAAACCAAATAACCGAACCATAATGGGAGTACATGTGTAAGCAACGTCCTTCTTCACCATTTCTAATTTCTAATAGCTATAAATTGAACACATCAACCGTATATGAAATTGCCTCTAAGTAATACAATCTCAACACTAATTTAAAATCATCTTTTATAATACGTCTTTCACGATAAATGACATTAGCCAGATATCTCTCACATAGAGCCACATAAGACAAAATAAGTGTGCATAACAATGGGCTACTAACTTCTTTGAGCAATATATTGTATTATATTTAGTAATATTGTTGGATTCGTTTGTTTCTATGCAATACAAACTTGTAAGACTTCAAAATGTGTTTCGTGGCTATCTTTGTAATGTGCTATACACTTTGTTTCTTTGCTTCCTATATATAATCATTAGGTTCATATTTATAACTTTTAATCACCTGCCTCCTATTAGCACTTTTTTGTTGACGTATTAGATCCCAAGTTACGATTCCGGTTCTTATTGTCCCAAATTGAGAGGAGAAACACTGAAGTCATACAATTGTATAGGTCCCAAGTTAGGACAGAATTCATATTATGACGTCAGCAAAAATATTTAATTATCACATATTTTCTGAATTTGATATATAAATAATTTACAGGCAATATATGATAAATATGAACAATCCTAGTTTGCGTTAGGGTTAAAGTTAGCATTGTTATACACCATTTCCAATATGTATATACTTACGAGAAAGATATGAATTATGACATATTGCTAAGTCAAAATATATTATATATTATAATAGATTCATGTTTGCACTTTCAATCATAATATAACTACATCAAATATATTGTAACACAACTGTCGTACGGTGTGTGAGAGGAAGTAATGCAGATGTATTAAGTCTGAACAACTTACCGGTTAAAACAAAAATAAGTGTCTAATATATATATATATATATATATATATATATATATATATATATATATATATATATATATATATATATATATATACATAATTAATTATTTTTGCTGACGTCATAATATGAATTCTGATTAGCATATATATATATATATATATATATATATATATATATATATATATATATATATATATATATATATATATATATAAATATATATATTAGATCAAGTGGAATCCCAAACAAATATTTATATTTATCAACGTTTCGTGCATTTAATGGTAAACAACTCTCTCTTAAAGAATTTTAAATCCGTCGTAAGATACATTTTCTGCAATATATTTTCCAGCATTTAAAAATTAATATTCATCTTCAATAGGATTATAAAATTTTGGCCAAGTCACTTTCCGTTCTTAATTTAAAACAAAAACAAAGATTTTTAATAGATCTTAAAGAATAAAAAAGCCAATGTATTAAATCCAGAATAGAATAAAAAGATTTAAAACAGAAATAAATAGTAAAGCAAATGTCGCATACATGGCAATCCATAAGAAACATCCTTTATATGATATCCAATAGGATAAAATTAATTTATAAATATACGTAATTTGTTTCTAGCAGATAGGTCCGATTGAATATCAAAGTTATTATCAGACTTAATACTGCTGATATAACATCTTTAACGAGTGAAAATTCATACAGAACTGAAATAAGATGTACTTAAACGGAATTATATATTTTACATGGTTTTAAGCTTTCATGATACGATTACGAATTACATCGATAAGGCTTGACTGATACTTGACCTGTGTTTTACATCTTGGTAATTGTTTCTATGGATTCTAAACACTATTTTAAATAAGATAGCCGTGAAAACGATTTTTTAAAATATAAAGACTCTACAATCTGAAAAAAATAGACTTTGAAGAGGGAATATCGTTGTAGTATTGTTATATGGTTTAATTGTCAAAGAAAGACCATGCAAAGTCTGGGCTGATACAAAGTGTACGTATTTCGGTATATATCTGTTAGATCACATGATATTAAATAATTCAGAGTTATATTTACTTATGTACACAACCATCGCTTGGATCGAAAATACGTTGGTGCCAATATAAATCTATTTCCGAAACATCCATACGTTTTACCCAAATCAGTTTATTCACTTAAATCCTTTAGCCAGTTTAAACAGACTTGCGTTCATATCTACATCTATGTACTTAGAATTTCATTAATGTTCAAAGACCACAATTGAATACCATATTCTATACGTGGATACAATTATTGAAATATAATTAACCGGCTGAGTTACACTAAAAAAAAAGACATTGTTGCACGCAGTTTCTCACTCCCATTTGGCTGTGATAAATAGACAATTTAGACACAGGATTATTGTATATGTAAACAATATAAGCCAATACATGTTGGGCATAACTAAGTTAAAGCTGCGAACATAAATAAAATTAACGAACCTTGTGTTAATGATATTGGCGCTTTTATTGTTTGGCACTAGTGATTTAACTGGTTCTATGCTCATCAAGAGGCTCCACAAGGTTCAGAAATAAGACGAGGTGTTAAGTTGGCAACTGCTTAGGTTAAGTGATAAGGCAAACCTTTGTTGAGCATTCTAATTTCTGTTACGTACTCATGCATGAAAGGTGCTTTATATATTTAATGTCAATGTAAGGAGCAGACAAACCAGTTGTACATACAGCTCTCGTCTGAAGACAGTTTGCAAGGATCCAAAATTGAAAATTGCATTCTACAATAAATTATAACATATTATAAACAGCATAATACAAAATATTAAATAAAAATCCCAAAGCAATCATATCCAGAATCGGAAAAATGCTTAGTTTATATCCAAGTAATAACTGTTATATATATATATATATATATATATATATATATATATATATATATATATATATATATATATATATATATATATATATCCAAGTAATAATAATTCGAATACACAGACATACAGTCAACTGACTATTTATCAGGCCGTTTCGAGAATTACTATTGAATTGTCACTCTTGTATCACATGTTGTATTGCTAGCTACCCATTGTATTTATAGTGGCATGTATTATATTGCCAAAACAGTCAAATGCATGATTGGGAGATAGACATGCCGTAATAGGTAGGATTTCGTGACAAAGCAGACCACGCTCTTCGCTACTCACATTCTGAGTAAATATTTTGTGTTTGATAAGTACGCAGTTTCTTTGTTTTAGTATTGATTTGTACGTTCTTATGATTCAAATCAATATTTAAACCGATTTTGTTTAACTGAAGAAGACAGAGAAGATATTATGAAATTCACGCATATCTCAAGATATTTTGAGTATGATCCCTGTTAGAATCGCACCTAAGAATTATATTTACTCTTTAGAGGTGAGTGTATTATATCACATGTTTTGTGTCTCACACCTTCTGACTCTAAACTGTGGGTTAGGCATATGTTATCAGAGCACTTTGAATAATCTCTTCTTTATATAGTTCCGTTATTCGAAGTGTTTCTAGTTGCTAATAATCATGTAAAAGCATAATGTTGACTCTTATCACAAATGAAAGCTTAAATGAGATACATGTCCCACAAATTGTTTTAGTTTAACATGCCTAATATGAAGGCCTATCCGGTTCTTTTTTTCCCTTCCCGTTCAATACTGTACAGTTGCCTTCATTAACTAAATACGTTAATTATCTAGTTGAGTGTCATCCAGCGGTGAGATCTGTACACACCTTTTAGTAGAAGGTTCCGCATTGATGCATAAATACATAGACTATAAGCAGATGTATGTTCCATAACTTCGGAAACACAAATAACCGACTCTAATCATCCTAATTGTTCATCGAAAAGACTTTTTCCGTATAATTCTGTGTAATCACCATCGTAGCTTATGTACAATAAACTCACAAATAAATATTTCTTAACGGTTATTTAAGAAATTTGCATCATCATAATAGTAAATAAAAAAATCAACACCATTAATAAAAAACCAACAAAAAATCCCCCACGAATTGTAAGGTTAATGAACATAATAATCTCTCTCTCTCTCTCTCTCTCTCTCTCTCTCTCTCTCTCTCTCTCTCTCTCTCTATATATATATATATATATATATATATATATATATATATCTTTACTATTTCCTGATAAATCAACATTTAATATGAACCTTATTTCATATGCATCATGCAGCCATTCCTTAATAGTTCTGACTATTTTTTGCACATTGTATGAATGCACTTGTACATGTGTTCCAAATTGACTATATGAAATCTATAAGGGTTACATTAATTTGTATGGATCCTTATCGTTTGTATTTATACGTTGATTCACTTCCATTAGATACTGACAGCATATATAATGAATGCACGATTCTTTCAACTTTTTCTATGCACAGTGAAAGTCCTTAAACAGTGAAGTTCTGTAAAGGGTGTTTAATGATTTCATCAGTTGTAAAGGTGAACATACGTTTATTATATTGTCATTGTACCTCCGTTTTGTTTTAAACTTTGCATTATTGTTCCAACGATTCACATTTCATGTCCATTATTTCTAAACATAGTTTTGTGTGTTAAGAACCACTTTTTATTTCAAACAAATAATATGCGCTCTTGTATAAGAATCAGTAGCTTTACATTTCTTATGAGTGAACTAAATCTATGCCATTCATATGAAAGAAAGTATGATAACGCTGTTGATGTGGATGCGTTTCCCGAGACAGATAAGAGACTTTCAACCAAATAACGAAACGACCATTTTGAGCTTTTAAACAGCGCCAAGTGGTACTGGAATTTAGACTACATTTCCACGATAAATCTATACGAGAATTCACTGCTTTCCAAATGAAAACAAATTGGAAATTTCCCTAACCAACTAATCTTAATCATACGGACGTTTGAGTGTTTCAACAAAAGGAATTCATAATTTTCCACATTACGGTTCAAAAGTATCTGTCATAGAATAGCACCAAATGCACAGCTGTATCAAAGCCCGTCACTTTCCAACCATTTACATCGTACGGAATTTGTCCAGTTAATGAATGAATATCAAAATTAACAAAGCATACTTTAGTTGGATCGAACCAAAAATGAAATCTCTCCATAGCATACATATTGCAAAGTTGTTTGAAGATAGCAGACAGATTGCAAAGTTGTTTGAAGTTGCATTTATCCATGTATAGCATGACTTTGAACCAGATTTTTTTGAGAAAACCAAATATTCCACGCACGGTAAGCTACCAAGTTCAGAAGTCGGTGACTGGTTATATGCATGCATTAATACTGGTAATTTGTATTGTCCTTTTAAATCATTATACAATCGCTTACCTATTTCGGTTTAGCGTGTTCCGTTTATTATTCAGCTTTAAGAAGAAAAGCAAACTGAGTGTATAGTAAAACAGTTTCTACATTTCTATGGTAAAATATGAACTCGTTTATTTTTTCAGTGACTGTACCACACAACGAGAAATCAAGTTTATATAAGCAATAACGTAATTAACCTAAAGTAGAATCAGATTATGTATTTGTAAAATACTTTAAAAGTATATTCTATCAACCTACCAACCTGAAGAACATTTTTTGCTCACGTGTGAAGATAAAATATGTCCGTACATGCCTTGTTACACTTGATAGTCATTGCTTACAGACATTTTACATCAGCAACTTAAACAAAAATGTGTTGGGTTACAACAAATAAAAAACGAACGACATTACGATGCAGATATTAAATTTTGCAGAATAAATTTTACTCGACGGTGTTTTATATCTTCCAAGCTATTTTTCATTACGTCCTAATAAATTAATAAACCTGCTGGGATGCATTGCTGAAATGGACTTGATATGTGGTCATCTATCATTGAATAGTTTGCACAAATATAATTAACTGTCTCAAATTAGGCAGTCTTAATCCCACCTATAAACTACATTATATCATTATGAAAGCGATGTGAAAGCGATGTGAATTGTGAACGGTGATTGCGGGTTGTTCTGAGGAGGAGTTAGAATCTTCGAGCTTTTGTCCTGGAGCCAGTATGGTAATAGTAAAAAGACATGGCAATCAAGCAATTTGTGGATGATTAATCAAAGCAAATGGTTTATTGATCTGCGAAACTGGTCTATTGGTCTACGAAAATGGTATATTGACTACGAAGCAGCAGCTGCTTCAGTAATACGGCTCAGGCTAAATAAGCTCGCTGGACGATTGCATCATTCAATTACAACCGATGCCTATTTTATTACAATAGCTGATAGTACGGGCCTTATTCAGGGAGCGATAAGTTATTTTAATTTATTCTGCGCGCCTGTGCGATTTGGATTTTTAACGTAGCTTGTTAACCTTTACTGTCATATGTCTATGATGCCTGCATTTTTACAGTTCATAGTGATGCCCAGCACTGGGGTATCGTACCCAAAACATCAAGCATGATGTCCTACCCAATGACAATAACATGTCACTAGGCCGACCAGTCATAGCACTTTCTCTTAATGCTGAGATCCAGGCGATGCAGCTGTTAGTACCAGTTTTGTAAGTCTTTGGTATGACTGGACCGGGTGCTCGGAGGGCGATACACATTAGGCCAACTGTGCTTTATGATTTAATCTGCATCGAGTTAAATTATAGTAGCTTTTTTTTTGCTAACATTGAAACATAACTGAAATACGTTTAGTGAAAGAGCTGGAAAAATCCTTTTTGCATCCAAGAGAACATTGGTCTTGATAGCTAAAGCGTCGAACTAAAAACACTACGATGCTGGTTCAAGTACAAGTTTGGAATACCCTCTTTCTTTCATTAGTAGGAGACAACTGCGTTGACTTTAGTAACGAATGCATGTCACGCATTATCCTTGAATCGTAGTTGAAACTGTTTTGTACTGGTCACATTAGTTAGCTGTTGATCCTTACATGGACCCTGCTTACAATATTTCGAACAACTAATTCAAAAAGCATTACTTGGACACAAAAAAATCTTTTTAATATAAAACATTTTTTTGCTATATATTCATATATATATATATATATATATATATATATATATATATATATATATATATATATATATATATATATATATATATATATATATATGTATATATATATATATATATATATATATATATATATATATATGGGAGGTAAACTTCATTCGCTATATCGTTAAGCGCATCATACTGATTGATTAAGTTCCACAAAAGATGGAATATACCTTTTCAGCGACATAGTCGAAACACATTGATTACTTGAATAATTTTGAATAATATGATGATTTTTTAGCTAACGTTCGAGATTGCAATGGTGAAGAATCCGAAAATAAATCAATTTAACAATTCTTTTTGGGGGCTGAGGTTGGTGGGGGTATTTTTTTGGGGGAATGAAATCCGAACTCATTAATCTTCAGTGTATATACGAATCAGAGTCCGATCGAGAAGAATTTGTTGGTTTGATTATGATTTTTTTACGTAGCTTTGCCAATTTTCAGTCATATCGCTACGATGACTACAGTGAGGCAGTTTAAAGTGATGTCTAACACTGGGGCATCATGCAGCAGACACGTAGCATGATGTCCCACCCAGTCACAACATCCTGACACAATACCGACCAGTCCTAACACTAACCTCTTAATGCTGAACGTCAAGCGAGGCAGCTGTTAGTTCCATTTTTGTAAGTCTTTGGGATAACTCGGCTGGGGATGGAACCCACGACCTCCTGTTTCCGCGGCGGACGCTCTAACCACTGGGCCACCGGAGCGGTTCCGATCAAGAAGAAGAGAAGCATATATTATTACAATTAAACTATTGAGAAAATTATCCAACGCTCCAATGCATTCGGTGTTATTCCATACAAACTTGATCATGATCCAGTTATTTCAAACAGACCAGATACTCATCATCGCGCTTTGTTGACCCGAGACGGTACAAATCCAGAGAAGTAATGTTTTCTGTTTTATATGCTTTCTGTTGTCACTAGTCAAGTTCATAGCAGACGAAGAGAGACATAATTTTCACGATTCTGACACCAAATATAATTCATATATATATATATATATATATATATATATATATATATATATATATATATAGTTGTATGTATGTATGTACGTGTGTGTGTGTGTGTGTTTGTGTGTGTGTGTGTGTGTGTGTGTGTAATGTGCAACAACATGCTCATTGATGAAATTAAAATTCTACACTCTTCATTCTCCATCTATAGACATTATCGCTCAAAGAGACATTAATGAAGCAATTATTCATTTTCCATTCTAGTACTACTCTTGAATGTAGATATATATGATCAATTAATCATTTTAATACACGTCAATACATTAATGTAATATAGCAGACAAATTAATCATTTCTGATATGCTTCCACTATTTTGAACAATAAACATCTGAGCAATGTTTATACTTCATCATATTTATATACTTTCCAAGAAGAACTAATGCATACTTTCAAAGAAACAACATAATTTATTACTCGCTTGTTAAGTGAAACTACGACATGAAATCCCACTTAAAGGTCAGTGACATAATATATCTGAATTGATCTGGATTGATATATCTGCATATCTTGAATTGAGACGCATCAGTACCATTCGTAAATATCTTTCAGTTGATGCCACTAAACCACTTGTGTGTTCATTAGTACTTTCAAGACTGGACTATTGTAACTCAATTCTGTCTGGTTCGTCACAATATTTACTCCAGAAACTTCAAAAAATTCAATACACAGCTGCGCGGATCATCTTTAGAGTATCTCGATCAGAGGACACCTCACCACTGCTATGTACCCTACACTGGCTATCAATTCGATACAGAATCAAACACAAAATTTGTTCTCTGTGCTATGTTTCACTGACAGACTCCAGTCCAACATACCTATCCAGCCTCACCCATGTGTATACACCAGCTAGATCCTTACGCTCTTCTTCTGATAATCGTATACTCATTGTTCCCAAGGTGAAAACAAAGTCATATGGACAACGTTCGTTTGCACACCAGGGCCCGGCGACGTGGAATGAAATGCTCATTGAAATTAGACACACAGACACAGTGGTCCCTTTTAAGAGTGCTCTTAAGACTCACCTGTTTCGACTGCAGGGACAAACTTAGCGACCTAATCATGTTTTGTATCTTATATGTTTTCATCATGTTTTTATGTTTTCCAAATTCATTGTTTTTGTCATTTGTTGTTCTGTAGTGTAGTCATATCATTATTGATAGTATAAAGCGCTTAGAGTTTCGAAAGATTAGGCGCTATACAAAGTACTCGTTATTATTATTATTATTATTATTATTATTATTATTATTATTAAATAATACTATCACGAAGAAGAATTCCAAAGGAACTTTACCACAGAGTAACGGCGGGTCTTATTGCAGCATGGTCTGGTAATGCGAATCCATTACAATTTATTTATATTCTTTAATCAATTACTGCATGAAGCTAGGGAAGACATCTGTCAGGAAACTGAAAAGGTAACGAATAATGAATAAGTTCTAGTCTGTTGGATCGGTTATCATGTTTATACAAGTAATCAGACTTATGATATAGTATTGGTGTATGATCACTATGTTCACAACTCTAATACAAAGACATATAAACAAAGTCAACGGACAAGTTATCAGTCTGTGTCGGAAATTATTATTGAATTGCCACTCTTGTATAACACAATGTGTTGTATTGCTTTCTAACCATGTGTTATTTATTGCGGTATGTATTAGTATCGTCACATGCATGATTTCCAGAAAATAGGATATCATGACAAAAAAGACCGCGAAATGTATGTGATCTAACCATGTTCTGTTTAATTATTTAGTGTTTGATTACTTGATTTGCAAGTTATTATGATTCAAATTCCATATTCAAGCCGATTCTGTTTAAATGAATTAACTACAAGACTCTAACAGGGATGCTATTAAATTCACGCATATCGTGAGATATTTTGAGTATGTTTCCCTGCTTGATTCGCACCTAAGTACTTACATTTGAGATCTGGGTGTGGTTGTGTTGTAACAACGGTGTACCCTCTGTAACATGTTTAGGCTCTGATAACAGTATCAAGAGAAAGGTAAAGGCAACAAACTTTGTAAAGGTTAACAAACAAATTATTTCCCAAGAAAAACGAGGCAAAATTAGGGAAAAAAATTAGTTTCAAGAATCAAATTTAAACAGAATGAAAGAATAATCCATGAATTACAGTTTAGAATTCTAAATAATACAATGCTATAATGAATTTGAGTTCGAGTCCCGACTAAAATCCAAAATGGATGGCGATGACGTATGGTGTAGTAATTGGATTGTTTGAAGTGTCTTCCATTCTTCGTAGAACCACAGAAAATAATATTCAGATGTTTGAATTTTTTAAATTTCAATAACTATACGATTTGTGTCAAAGAATTAACTCCGAGCAAAGTATGTCCAGTGAACAATATCTTAAAAGCAAAATAATTTGAAGAAAAATTAAAATTAAACGTCCATGTGTTTTAAATGTCCAACAACTGAAATTATCTCATAAAACATCACGATTAAATCTGGCCACTTCGAATATCCAATCTCCTAACATCAGATTTCGAAATAATTGCTGGATGTTTATTAAAAAACGTAGAAGCTGTTTACATCTAAAGTCACGTACTCCAGCAAAGCCTCGATTCTCGATATGAAACCCAAACTAAGAACAATTTTTAAACAAAATACAAATTGTTTTCTGCAACTTACAAATTAAGGACAGGAACTAGGTCAGCTTTAGATATAAACGTCCAATATTAGGTTTTCGAAACAATGAACTCGAGGTCTGGAAAATACAAAATCCAGTAAACAAAATTACATCACAATAACATATAATAAATACAAGATTTTAAAACCAACAACCTAAATTTAATTTAAATCAAATATAAATTAAATTAAGTATAAATTAAATTAATTATACATAACACGTTTCACCCTACTGACTCTAAACTATGACATAGGCGTTTATTATCAGATCAAGTCGAATAATCTCTTCCTTATAAAATTATTACCAACCATTATTCCTAGTTTTGCTAGTTTCTGATACTCATGTAAATGCATAATGCTGTCTATTATCACAAAGTAAAACCTAAAAGTGATATCTGTTCCAAAAACCGCAGCTTTAGGTTAACTTATCAATAAATATAACCGACATTATTTTTAGACCTGGAATATAAGGTTTGCAGAAGAAATATGGCTGAATGACGTTTTATGTCTTCCAAGCTATTTCTCCTTACATCCTTGACAACATGGATAAACCTGCTGCGATGCATTACTGAAATGGACTGTGTAGCTCTGAAATATCACTTGACAGTACAAGTAATTTGATATTCCCCACTGGACTAAAACTGGTACAAACCAACCGCTGGTTTATGTTATACATTCAATCAAGGTTATGTTCCATGGGAAATATACTTTCAGTGCATTCTTGACTCATCTTGCTAGTTGTATTGATATATTGTATGATTTAAAAATAAATAGTATAAAACGGCTTCTGCAGTTATTCTTCAATAGAAAATAACATAGCAGATATATATGATTGAATAGGGTGCATAAATGTCAGAATATGTTAATACTGTCACAGATCAGTTTATCTTAATCCCAACGCTATCTATGTCTGATCAGCCTATGAGTATGATTTGAATTGTTTGCGAAAAGGGGACAGGGGGTTGTGTTGAGAAGGTGATTTGATCTTCGAGAGATTGATTCTGGGGCCAATTGGTATATAAAAAAAAAGTATTTGTTTTTCCTTCTGTGTAAATACCTGATATAGTTCACGTTGTAGTACCAAACACTATATATTTATGTCGCTGATGCTCCACTCTTTAAAATATCACCTCTGTGTGGTACCACACAACAACATATATCCTGTATGGATGCAAGTAAAGGAAATACACTATCTCTATATAGTCATTGATTCAAGCGCGAAATAACGAAAATTAATGCGAATTAATTTTGAAGTTATTTTTGTGTGTGAGAAATATAACCTGCTCATACAGACGTTATACATGCATTAAGAGGAGCAAATAATCCTGGACTTAGAACAAGCAAATACAATCTATGAATTTCAGTTACGAAAATTAGGTTTGGTCAGGACATTTGAAGTAAGTAGTGTTCCTCTTGCCCTTTTTGACTATGTAGGTCCTGACCATCCGCCATATCCCCAATCTCCAATGACATGGCAAGCAAGTTTCAATGTGCAATTGGATTAATCAAAGATAATGGTCTATTGGTTTACGAAAATGGTCTATTGGTTTACGAAAATGGTCTATTGGTTTACGAAAATGGTCTATTGGTTTACGAAAATGGTCTATTGGTTTACGAAGCAGCAGTTGATGGAGTAATACTTCCCAGGCTAAATAATCTAGCTGCGTGATTTCATCATTCAGTTCCAACCGATGAAGATTTGATAAAAAAACTGATCTTAAATGTCTAAAATTCAGAGAGAGATAATTTATTTTGATTTAATCTGCGCGTGTGTTTTTCTTTTATATATTTAACGTAGCTTTACACCTGTTCAGTGATATCGCTACGATGCCAGCATTGTGACAGTTTACTGTGATGTCTAGCACTGTGACATCAGCTGTATTATTGTTTTAGAAGTCTTTAGTTCGACTCAGCCGGGGTGCGTAACCGAGACCTCCCGCATCTGAGCAGGAATAAACACTACATTGCTGGTTCTAGTTCAAAGTTAGAACAAATATTTCTTTCATAAAATGGAGACTACCGTATCTAGATGTTGAAATGTTAAACTGAATGTTAAATATTCGGGTTGACTTCAGTAATGGATACATGGCAGGCATAATTTCTGAACCTCACATAGACCATATTTAAAATTTTTCGAAGAACTCGTTCAAAACGCACTACGTAGACAGATATCACTTTTTTTTTTTAAAAATATGAAAACATTCATGTGGTCTATATATATATATATATATATATATATATATATATATATATATATATATATATATATATATATATATATATATATATCTGATCGATTCTCAAACTATTTGAAGGAGTTTTCTGAGGTTCCTGAAATGACATAAGATTACCAACTTACTAGAATGTATTGTATGTGATAGTTCATCATCAATCACTAATTCTTTGAGATAATCGTGTTGATATATTAAAGTTCCTCAAACAGATGATATATAGCTTTTCAGTAACATAGTCCAAACACATTGATAAATTGAATAAGCTGGAGTGACTTTAGACGTGGAACAGAAAAAACTAGGGCAGTCTTACGAACAAACTAAAAGAGGATTTCCATTATCTATGGCGAGAACAAAGACTGACTCTCAAAAAGTAGGCCTCTACTGTCGAATCGTCTAAAAGAACGTCTAAATCAAATGAGAAGTTTAACTCATGTTGGAGATGTAATCGTGGAGGAAAGCAAGAACAATTCATTTAAACAATGGGGGGTGGGGGTGTTGGGTGTTGGGGTAATATATAGGAATGAAATCCTGATTCACTAATCGTCAGTCAATAAACGAATGTAATGACAATCGAGCAGATCAGACGCAGCTATTATTAACACCAAAGAACGCAGACTATTAGGAAATCTATCAACGTTCTAATATTTTGATGTTATTCTATTTAAACTGACGAAGTCGTGTCGTACTAGAGGTGACCGAAATTTTTGTCGTGGTAGGTCCTTTTTTCTCATTAGGACTGAAAGTACTTTGGAATTTATCTTGAGAGCTTTGCAGATGAATTTGCTGATTGTAAAATGAACAAGCCCGTCTAACAGACTGATTTCAAATTTTGCAATTACGATATCATCACGTAATAGACTGAACAGTTTAGTTTCATCTGCCTGGCCTGGAAATGACAGTTCCATTTGATGCAATGGATGGAATAAAAAAGCGGCAACGGGTATCCATGTTTTACTAGAAAGTTTGTTAATCCAGATTAGTTGGACAGTAAGGGCACACTAAATAAATATAAGATATTTAACACTGGATATCTTTGTACGTTTTTCCCTTTTGAAAACGTCCTTATCCGCTTACATTACCCATACATATAATAACTTATTAAATAAGGTAAAATCCAGGCAAGCATTCATTTTTCCAAAATTCAAGATAAAATCAAACAAAATAAAACAATTAAAATATGTTACAGTATAAATTACAAGAATATTATTGTTTAGAAGCCTGCGTAACATTACCAAATTAAATCCCTTTGTGAGATGGCTGCGGTGATGAGCCGAAATATATTTAGTTTTTATTCCGAACAGGAATCAAAATACTTCTATACGTATGCGTAAGATATTATATAGGAAATCTAAAATTATTTTAAGGAAGCTGATTTCGGCGACTTTTAAAATCAAGCTGCCAAATTGAAACTTAGTACTTAATATTTTCAGTTCGCTTAATCTGAGGCAACTATGCTTTTGGGTAAATGTTTAATGCAAAGGCATCTCGTTTCAATTTACGGCTTGAAAAGATCGTTTTAAACTGTACATTTTTTTGCCTGTTTTACCATGAAAGAATAGTAATTCGGGCAAACATTATCATTGCGTTACATGGGAATTTAATTAGTTCTATGTGCCAATATCACCTTGTAGATTTTCGATTTATCTCTTTTATTTTCTGAATGCAGATCTTTATCACTATTACTTAGATATTCCATTCGTTCGATAATTTGCTATTGGGCACATTTAAAATCGATATTAACAAAAATATATGGTAAAGTCATATGTGATATGATGTAAATAACTGGCTAAAACAAGTTGGAATTATTATCCTATATAAAGTCTATAATAAAATGCCTATCAATTCATCATAAACATTGAATAATTTTTGTTATGGTTTTTCGAATGTAATTGAATTCTATAATTCTTTTTATAACGTATGTGGCTGTTATGAATGACATTCACTTGAAACATATGAAATGCACTTTTTTAGGTAATCAATTTTCAACCATTAGAAATAATATAGTATTACTTTATGAAGTACATTAATAATGAATGTTTTAAATGTCATGGTTTATGTAAGATGCCTTCTAAATATTACTAAACATAAGTTGCAAGTAAATATTGTATAAGGAAATCCTGTATAAAATAATCGTTAATTGTTTGTGTTAGGGTTTGCTCATTCTTCAGATTTACATTCTTTGTTTGCGTGTAGTATATTTGAAAAAGAAAAATAGATTAGTTTATTTTAATAAATAAATCAATTCCATGCCATGAAAAGTAAATATTATAGCAATAATGGCTATACATCCTATCTTTATTATCCTTTAAATTATAAATGTGTAATTGTTTTGTCTTGATGATTGGCAGGCTCTGCTAACTACATGCTGCCCGGATACATCATGTATTATTGCAGCATTTTGATGATCTTGTTGTTGCTGCTGTTGTTGTTGGTCTATGTATAATATTTCAATATTTGCTTCAAACGTTCCTTTCGGCGTTCTGCAAGTACTTTTCCAATCTCAGTCGCAGATGGAGCTTTTAATTTATAGTTTAATTTCTGGTGACTGATACAGATGCTTCATTTTTTTAATTATTGTAATATCTTACTATCTTAATAGGTTTATATTTGTAAGACACTTTAGGATATATAATTAGTGTCTATATAATGATTACGTATAATTATCATGTGTCAGAAATCTTGTTGTTATCTTACATTTGTTCTTACTTTGTCTTAATATGCAACAGTTTTAACAAGCAGTCCTATTAAACACCGTCTGGTGTAACTTCTAAGATACATTCAGAGCTACATTTAACATTTTCTACGTTATCTTAATCGGGGACATAAACTTGTGTTCAAGTTATCTAACTACTACTAGCTTTGGAATTGGTTGTCCTACATAACATTTAAAAGACCCAGTTCAGTTAGATATGAATAACTTTCATTATAGTCATTGTGTAGCAAAACTATAGGTTGAAATCAATTTACTAAATATCTGTACAATACCCTGCATTACTAAATTTTGTAAACTTATATTTGCAACCATCGCATAGGCAACTGTTTCATGTATTTCTTATTTCCGTTTTACCGAAATTATCCCATTTCTTTCCGTTAAAATTTTTGTACGTTTTTACCGTGTATCTTCCATTCTTATCACGATTAATAAGTCCTGCTTAAATTCCTAAATCCAAACTTTTCTCATGCCGCCTGTTGACAAGCAAAACTATTCTTTTTATACGCCTCCTCAAGAAGAAATATAGATGTATTCTAGTGATATAATAAACTCAAACAGGAAACATCATAAATGAAAATGCAAGTTTAGTAAAGTAAATAACATACAACATAATAAGCTATCACAGGAGACGTGCACGAAGCACGAAGAGAAACATAATCTTGGAATCATTTTTTTTTAAATATCAACAAGAGAGATATCGGACAATCATGAAATGTTTTCGAGAGCTGCAGCAATTATTCTTGATTATTCTAGTACGCGGTTGCAACTCAAAAACGTACCGAACTACTCTGAGTAAATTCGAATATATGAACTAGATGAAAGTAATGGCAAATGTGGATATCTTATAACTGCCTCTATTTCTCCGGTAAATTATCCATTGAAATGGCGAAAGACAAAATGTAAAAATTGGATTGAACAATTACGAAAGTTGATAAGTTTAGCATTAAAATCTCTGTCACGTTTATCAGGTATTTTATATATTTTGATCAGTTCGTTACTTAATAGGGCATAACCGATTAGCATTTTTCTACTGATTTCCGATTCCGGATTTTGGGCATGAAATTTTTCCGATTCCGGATACGATTCGATTAATCGGAAATGCTAAATCCGTATCTTTTTTTCTAAAAAATTTCATCTTCCGTTTCCGGGTTTCTGGTATGTGGTTTTGCTGTGTCTAGCATGTTACTTAGTATTTTACCATATCCAGCTTCATTTCCGGTTTTCACCCGCTAGTTCAAATAGATTGTCTCAGCGTGGTTGTGTTGACAATATTGGACTTTTCTGACTTCTTATTTAACTTTATTAACGCACTATCGAATGACACGCAGTGTTAGACACGGTGCTATAGAAATTCAACTTTATCATTTTTATTATCCGAATCGGTCGTTCCTGCCTTGTCCGACTCCGATTAATCGGAAGTTCATACTATCCAGTGGAATCCGATTTCCGGATCAAACGTCGGTTATGCACTATTACCTAATATTGCTGAGCAGAGAGTTTGTACCGTAGAATATCGTAAGCCATTTTTTTTTCTATAGAAGCGATATTAAAATAGCAATATTGGTAGAAGTGTACGCTGTGTATTAAAACGATCATGTAGTATGGTTGTCAAACGATATAGACCCCAAGATTAGTGAAAACTACTTGAAGTTCGTTTGTAAGGAATTGCCTGTACTATCTGACTAAAAGGGCAATTCTAGCATCCACTGAGATAAATATAAAATATTTCTTATTCATTTCAGTGTGGATATTAGGTGTATCATATATATATATATATATATATATATATATATATATATATATATATACTACATTACCTTTAGATAATTACTTTGTACTTCAAATTTTTTATTATAATCTTCAAATTTATAACCTATGTGATCAAGAAAGATTTGTTGCCTTACTTGAAATAGTTTATGCTATACTGCGTTTTTAACATTTTCCATTACTAAGTAGAATTTGCAGAACTTGGTTTATATATTAACATGAACACGGATATTTATTTCTTGTCTAGCTCTCTTTCTTCGTTTTGTAATATATAGTTTTTTTTTCTTTAAAATTTTATATGTGTCTCTTATGACATATTTAAGTACTGGTATTTCATTATCTGTAAATACATTTCGAGCTGTTGAGAAAATTGCTCATATACTTCGACTTTTCCATGGTCTAATACCTACACTTAGATATGTTTCCACTTTTTTCTTCATGTACTTCGATTTGTCGATTTTCTTATTCATTGCACCAAAATAATCGATATAAATATGGTCATATATCTTCAGCAAAAGAATTCGTTTGGCCGATTGTCTTTTCGTTGCTCACAACATCAAAGTGTTGATCGTCCTAATCATTATCCATCCAATTCCATTTTTCGATGACTTGAGGACCATTGACCGGTGCATATATAGCCTATAAGGTAAACCTGCAATATTTTCAGTTATTAGTCATTGATTCCACCACTTTGGTTTGTTCCATAAACACCTTAGTGCGGAGGGTCTTTTCAATTGATCCATATACCTTGCCTTGAGGGTGGTCATATCCAATGATCTCAACACTTTGATTTATCAATGGTCTTATTCTGTGATACATAACAAACATACAATTTGACTTGCCGATGTCTATAATAGGGTACTAGAATAATCAAGAATAATTGCTTCATGAATAGGGTTCATTGATCCATACAACTGTTACTGCTAATAAGCAATCAACATAACCTCGATTAGGACGACATTTGGCTGAATTGGGTAGCCATACCTTACCCCGTTTTCTGTTCATTCAGCAAGTCAGCAACCTTTTTAAAAGTATACTTCTGCTAGAAAAGCTTAATAAAGGTGTATAACCAATAATTACAGATGATCATATAAACGTTTCTAACACAATCAAAGTCGTCAAATAACTCGCCTTTTATTACCGTTTTATTTCAAACATTGTCATGTTTATAGATGAACAAGTGAAAACGTGTCAAGATCGCTGGCAAATTACGCATCCCCGTTTCTGAAAAAAAGACAAGAATAGTTTTGGCTGTGGTAATGTTGCTCCTTAAACAAACTTATTTGTACAATAATGTAAAATATTCTACACAGAGTTCAGCTCGATATGGAAACTAAAACATACGCCATAACAATCTCACAATCTTAATTTTTAGTAATTAAGATTGTCACACACACACACACTCACATAAACACACAGACAGACAGACAGACAGACAGACAGACAGATAGATAGATAGATAGATAGATAGATAGATAGATAGATAGATAGATAGATAGATAGATAGAAGTTAGTATTACAAAAATATAAATATTAACCTTACTATATGATGACAATCAAAGAATGGAAAACACTCGCTCGTGTGTGTGTGTGTGTGTGTGTGTGTGTGTGTGTGTGTGTGTGTTCAGGAAAATTAAGAAGCGACCTGGAAACTGGAAGTCACGTACGCTAATGAAGAGTGTATAATTAAATGTAACTTTATTAAATGCATAATGATTTAGAATCGGAAGCTGTTGTAATAATGTTTTATAACATTGTATTTTGCATTAATCTTTTTGTGTCTTAGGTTAGTTCATCCTCATGTATGAAGAATATATACGATTTATTCTTCTTTTTACAAACGAAATGAGTACTGTAGGCAGAATGAACGTCGATGGAGAAGTACCTTGTCTCTATCCATATTTAAACTTTGGACAGCACCACCATTTTTTGCACCACTTGCACCAAGGACACCTGCCTTTTACTATTTCCCAAGGCTTACACCAATAATCGCAGTGACATCCTTTTTGATGGAAACCAATTCCTCGGCCAAAGCCATCTTGTCCTATTCAATGATTAAACAAAACCACATGCATAACAATTAAGTGCTGATACGTTTAATTGCGATACATTCATCCATCAAATGATGACTCATCATTGCCTACCTCCCTCCCTAACCTATACTGCAAGGCATCTAGGCGAAATCAGATATATGGCGCCCCCTTCCACTCACGCCCTCCCCCACCCGCCCATCATGAAAAAAACCCTTAGCCAAGCGCACTAGGCGATTGCCTAGTTCGTCTAGCGGAAGCGCCGGCCCTGTTATACATACATGCTAATAACATATTTTTGAACAATATTGCATTTCTTACAATGAGTAGTTCTATCACTATTTCTGTTTGCTAAAATTTATATTATCAGTTTCCGTTATTATGGATTGATATATCAAGTAACCGTATGGTACAACTATATTGCAAAACAAGATCTCCACACTGATCAGACGCAGTTATTTCAAAACTCACTCTATAAAACCATAACTCTCCTTCATTAGTGAACGAGTTTAAATTTTAATTTACTTCAGCTTCACGCAATTAATTATTTTATGATTGATGACGTTTGTGAAATTACGAATTATTATGTTTATGCACGTGTGTATGTGCGTGGGGGAGCTCGCGTGTGCGAGAGATACAGAAAGAAAGACAGAGACAGAGACAGGACGTATGATCGTTAGCTAATCCTTACACTTCTATGACTCTACATACATTACTGTTGTTGCCTAATCTGGTAAGGAGTTTGAAAAATGTAACGTAAAGTAGAGTCTTCAAGTCATATGATTATATATACATATGATACATATATATATATATATATGTATATATATATATATATATATATATATATATATATATATATATATATATATATATATATATATATATATATATATATAATTTTAGCGTATCAATAAAGTTCCTCAAATTTAAACAGACCAGACATATGAATTCATGCCGGCAACTAGTCGCGTTATTTACCAACTTACTAACTTACTTTACAAAATAATTTGGTTCTTTGCATAATCCACTAACCGCTTCGGTGGCCTAGTGGTTAGAGCGTCCGCCTTGGGAGCGGGAGGTCGTGGGTTCGATCCCCGGCCTAGTCATACCAATGACTTACAAAAACGGTACTAACAGCTGTCTCGCTTGGCGCTCAGCAGTAGGAGATTAGTGTTAGGACTGGTCGACCTGGTGTAAGGATAATGTGACTGGGTGGGACATCATGCTACATGTCTGCGGCATGATGCCCCAGTGCAAACATCACTATAAACTGCCTCACTGCAGACATCGTAGCGATATGACTGAAAAATTGTTAAAGCTACGTTAAAAATCCTAATCAAAATAAAAATAGCATTATCCACTCGAGCACTGATATGACCCCAAACCAGTTCAGAGCTAACCGCTGTTCCACCAGACTGAACAACAGAGACTTCATGCATTGTTTCATCATCTGCACATCGGCTTATCCAACAAAAAACAGTCAGCATTTGTATGAAAATATTGAATATTATGATGTTTATATACGCAATACAATGGCATATACAATGCAATGGTATTCGCGATACAATGGTATACACACAATACAATGTTATATGTAATTAAGTGGTAATCGCGATTGATGGTATACTCAATTTAACGGTATACGCATTTCAGTGGTATATGCAATACAATGGTATACGCAATTACTTGTTTATGATGATAGATTTGCCATGCTGTAAACAAACATTTCTTCATTTTGACCTCAATAGCAGTCATTGGTTTTGTAGTGGTTAGTACGCTATACTCTAGTGATGATATATTGATAAGAAAACTAATGGTTGTCAATATAGGTCCCAGGATGGAATCCCGATGGAGGAAAGACGCTTTGTTTATGGACAGCTTGGAAGAAAGACGCTTTGTTTATGGACAGCTTGGAGGAAAGACGCTTTGTTTATGGACAGCTTTCCCGTGTTATTTGAGAAAGGATAATGTGTCTGCCAAAGAAGTTCGTTCGAGAAAGGCACACCTGCCAGTAATATATAGCTTCCATGTAAATTCCATATGATTTTTCCTAAACTTTGAAAGGTATGTTCAGTGTAAAATGTGCTCTTTTCCATTCTCATTAGACCAATCCATGCAATATTTCTTATGTTTTTTGGATAACGCAAAATACAACCGAACGGTTTTAATGCGTGTGTTTAAACATTAACTCATTGATAATCAAGAATTACTCACGCCCCATGGTACATTTAATGGTAAATTGTGATCTTATGTATTGAAACAATTGGACTTAATCCCATACAAATCCAGTCTAATCTTCCTCCCTTAATAATTCCTTTAACAGCTTGACATCGTATTAATCGGATCAGGCGTAAATTTGTAATGTTTTGTTAAAACAATTATGGTCATATAAGTTTTCGTATTTCGCTGAAAAGACAGATGCGGCTTATTACATTTCTGCGTCATCTTTAAAAACAGTATAATGCAGTTCAAGGTGGCTTTTATGCACCAACAACCGACAAGTGTTGAGAAGGAAAGCTCCTAAAAATTGGATATGCAAGGATTGATATATCGTACATATTCTATATATATATATAGGTAAGCCAGTTTTGCGACCCATACCGTGTCACTGAAATGTGCTGCCAGCGGTGACTTCTTTTCTGAGAGAAATCTTTGCAATGGCTCTCGTAATTCAAATACTCTGGTTAGCGATTTTTCTCTGGATAACCATCTTATTTCTGTGTATAAGAGAAGGCGTCTGTGCTCTGCGTCCATCTACTCACAAAGCTGCTCAAACAGGCGCGAGTTAAGGGCGTGTGCTTTGATGTGGTTAATAACTTTAACGACATCAATCAATACGCTGTTAAATTCCGGTGACATTTATCGGCTTGCCAGCATTTCTCTGTGAATGATACAATGCGTAGATTCACTCTCAGGTGCAACCTCCTTAATCCGAGCAGTGAAACCAGACAGTCGTCTGGTCATGGCAGCAGCTCCGTATGTGCATATGCCGACACAAAAGGACCATTTTAGTTATCCTGATATATAACCATCCAGTGACTTGAACAGTTCTGCTCCTGTGGTGTTGGTTGGCAAAAATAGTGCACATACCAAATCCTTATGCACATCCTCCTGATATCGCACATAAACAAGTTGAATTGCCTTGTTGTCGATATCTGTAGATTCGACATCCTGGAGTGCGTACCACGGTGATGTATTAATCCTCTGCAACAATTGTGTCTCAATGTCTTCGGCTATTTCCTCAATGCGCCTAGTCACAGTGCTAGCCGACAAAGGCACATGTGCTATCTTTTCCACAGCAGCCTCTCCTAGAAGTTCACGGCAAATGTCTTTAGTGGAGGGCAAGATCAATTTTTTACCGATTGTGAATGTCTTTTTAGCCTTAGCAATACGTTTAGCCACCAAATATGATGCTCTCAGTGCATTCTCCTTTATTGATGTGGTGGCCCTCATAAATTTCTTCTGTCCTTCGTGTTCCCGTTTTTTTTTCTTTCAAAATACTCCAGGGGCTTGTCTTTTAATCCAGGTTGCTTGGCGTTCAAGTGGCGAAGCAGCTTTGAAGGTTTCATTGCCTCGTTAGAGAGCTGGTCGCCGCAAACTATGCAGAGCAGAGTTGGTGTGTGGGAATCACCTGTCCCGATAAATCCATATTTCAAGTAGGACTCATGGTATTGTCTGTTAAAAGTTTTATGTTTCTTTGATGTTGAAGGCTCTATTTCTGTCTCTTCACTGGCCCTTTACTTTTCCCCAAGGAAACTTTCTAACGACGTCTGTTTCGTACTCATTTTTGCTAATTTGTGGGTTAAATTTGAGCAAACACAAAATACACGTACAGCAAGCACTGTTAAACATGAGAAAGTACCGGTGAACAGAGAGAAGAGTGATACACACCTTCTCTCCACCAAAGCTACAACGCCACTGCCGCTTACAGCCGCTCAGCTCCAGACGTCGCCTAAAACCGCCCCGATATCACGATATTTTGTGCATGCGCGGTATTGGTGCGGCTTTAGGTGACGTCTCTCAGCTCCCAGTTAACCTCTCGTCCATGGAAAGTTGCACAAACCCGTGAGAAAAACCCCACAGTAAATAAAATGGAAATAATTTAATGTTCCTTGGGCGGACCGGTACCATTTGATCCACGGACCGGTACCGGTCCGCGGCCCGGGGGTTGGGGACCACTGATTTAGACAACATTAAAAATATTTAAATCTTTTCTGTCGTTAAATATAACAGTAGATGAAGAATTGTAAGAAATGGAGATTGCCAAGTGTATTTTGTCAATCAGGAATAAAACATTATTTAATCTGTAAATTTAGAGAACGTGATAAATGGAAGGGATTGTATATATACATTTTAGAAATGTAGAGACAATTGTCATGCATTAGCATTATGCGAAATAAACAATTCTTTTAGAAAGGAGAGATAGTGAGCTTACCACTAATGCAGTACATATGCATCATAAGGACAAGGACTGCCAAACACAGTAGAATGGGTTTAGACATTTTGCGACGGTTGCTTGAAAGCCTCTCATCTTCCCCTTACAGAATGCTGGTTCATTTATAGGTACATTGGTGGATGGTTTTTGTCTCCCCAAAAACTAAACTCACAAAGAGACTTTGACAGTTGTGATTGATCATTGGAATATTCCTTACAGCCGTTTCCGCATTTTTAATTGGGATGACGTATGAAGGTTGAAGCATCGTTGTTTTTGTCGTTGAACAGTTTTAATTTTTTTTATCACTGAACAAAAAGCACAACATTTGACGTTGTTTGATTTTAATATGCGTTTGTTCACAACAATAAATCAATGCAACATAGCGGAAGAAAATATTCTGAGAAATTCAAGTAATAACTCAGGATAAGAAAAACATTCAGCACTATCATGGATAGCAAAATTTAGGTATGTTCAAAAGAATTTTAGGAGAATACATAAATTAATGGTTACTCAGCACTCCGTAAAACGTCCGCAAAAGTGATCTCATAGTTTTTGTTTTCATAGAGTATAGGTACTAAGCCTCAATATTTCAAGTACACACATCGAATGTCGTTTTCACTAATGATATTTACATTTCACTGAATTCTTGTACTTCGGGACAATTGCAGCACGTACTGAATAAGGTTTGTAAATATTTAAAATCTAATTAAGGAGCCGTGCGGTATAAATCATTTATTTAAAGTCATATACTACAGGGACACATATTGAAACAGTTAAACAGAAGGCTCCATAAAATCGGAAAGTATCTTTAAACAAGACTTTTGTATACCATGTATTGCTGCTAACTTGTGGCTTAATAATACATGTAGTCAATCCGAATGAAAATTGAAAGAAAATTATTGGAAAATGACATTTATTCTCTGGAAACGGCGGACAGAATGCCAAAAGTGCTGGATAGCCGAACAAATATTTGTCTTAGTTCTGGTACAGTCTTCTAATAGCAAAAACTTGTCGGAATGTCGTGTGGATTATTGTATATACCCAAAATAATGAACATAATGAAATAGTTGTGTATGTTTAAGAGTTAGGAAATAAATATAAATTGGCTGTATCTCCTGTTTATGATTAGATTTGGATCACGGAACAAACAACAATTTGCCTGATGTTATCGTTGTCGTCTAGACAAACATTCCTAGATTGTCAAGGTGTGAATTCTTCATTAGCATCGTTCACTGGTATAATGCCAGCCTCTCCGCTGTTTGACGATTTGGGCATTCAATTTAGGTCCCCAGCATAGGTAGTATCAGACATTATTCACGTAAAAGATTCCGCCAAAGTTACATACCGGCACCATGGAGGTCCTCTCTGTACGCCAGTGTGTATATAAGTACATTTCTTGCTAGTACTAGGTGTAAGAGGGCGTGCATTTAATTGGTATAAAAATATGGAATAAACGTGAAAGCAAATCTAATATTCATTACAGTCAGTTTTTGAAAATAGATGCGAGGTTACTTGATTCAGCTGGAATCGGGAACCTTATTTTGCGCTGAAAATGAGCACTTAATGTATCAAATACAGGTTGATCCCAAACGTTAATACTAAACCTTTGTTTTTTTTTAACTGTTTAGTTAAAAGTTACTACTGTATAGAGCATGCACACATTACTATAAGTTTACTATACTACAACACATAATGTAAGATATTTGGAACCAAGTATGTCATGAGACGAATCCGAAATACTTTAGAGTCATCAACTATATCTGTATTTGAGTTAAAACATAGATTCAACATTTGATTGAAAACCTAGGTTTTAATTGATAAAGAAATCATATGAGATAAACAGGATTGGTAATGTTAACGTAGATTGTTACAAAAAAGATCTAGTTGTACGTGTTTTTGATGGACATTTTAATAACGACTTGTATTATAAATTCATGCGATGTTTAATAACTTATTTATCCCACAGGTTAGTCAAGTTAGGATAAGGTTCAGTTTTTCTATTGCAACAAAAACATTAATGTTGACACCCCTTTTCGAATTTCATAACGATATGCTAGATATATTTAATGTCCAATGCTATGTTTTTAACTTCTGTGTATTTAGTGATATGCTATGGGTTACGTAAAATGATAAAACTGACCCTAACCAAAAACTCTTTTTAAGACAAAATGATAAATATTAGGATTAATATATTGTTCTAAGTCAATGACATTGTATTTATCGTGTTCTTGATTATGATGTTGGTAAACAATAGTTTATCGTATAGACGTTTGGAACCGTTTAAAAGATTTTTTTTCATAAATAGTTTTGTTTAGAAAGTACTAATAGTGACCTAGGTCAGGTAGAGGAGTATAAAATATTTTCTATGGGGAAAATTATCTTTTCTTGCAAAAACATCTGTAGCAGATATCAGTCTTAATGTTATCCAGCATTTTAATTGGTCTGGAATGTTTTATTCAAATTATGTATTACCTAGAAATAGAAAATGCTTATCAAAATAATATTCTTGGAAATAGATTTATAGCGAAATTCAAACAAGGATAAATTCATGGAAGTTATTTTATTTGATTCAATAAAGTTATACTTTAACTTTATATATTAAGGTAAAACGTTATTTGTGGAGTTTTGCAAACCTTGGTGGTTTTTGATATTTTCCGTTGCTTTGTTTAAGACCATGGAGATCTAACACGTGTTCAAAACTGTTTTTGGAAAATGCTCCGCAAATGATCAAATCTTGCACAATTATAACTATCTCCATTAAATCATACAAAAATGAAAAAGGAGAAACTATAACTAGAAAAGGAAGCCAAAAGGGAGTTATAATAATTAGAAATAAATAGGAAGAAAGGGAAAACTAGAGCTAGAAAGGGAAGCCAAAGAAAGGAAAATGGCTTTTGAAAGGGAAAATATAGAATTCGAGAAGAAAAGATGGAATTAGGAAAACAGGCCGAAAAAGAAAGGATAAAATTGGAAAGGGAAGCAAAAAGGGAACAAAGTGGAACTGCTACGAGAAGTAGACGATAGGATATTAGAAAGGAAAAAGCATGTGAGATTAGAAGCTGTGCAGATAGAATATAGAAATACGTGCTAACCGAGCAAATTAGCAATATTACCGGGAACTCCGTGGGCTAAATAACCACAGGAGAAACCACCTCACAGGATATAATTACTGCGGTCCTGGAACTCGACTTCATATCCCACGTTATAATCAAGATCAACCAAGACCCGGCGATTAACCGATAAATAAAATTGATAAGGCAATGCACGCTCATGATATGGCTAATAAAAGTAACAATTTGCAGCATAGGTATATTGCATATGTATATTTAATTCGCGTATTAAATAAAACTTTCAAAGATTCATTAGCAAATTAGTTGGTGAGATGAAAGGTAAACTAGTATTAGGGGCTGGAAATTAATATTATTTAACCGATTAATTATAGTCCAAGGGGATATTGGAGAGGCATATCAGCGATTAGTAAACTCGCGGATGTAGCAAAGGTCACCCGTGATGCTGCTGAAACAATGTTTATCACGACGTGCAATATGGAAAATATATCTAACACTGCCTAAAAAAAATCGAATACGCGTATTGTGATGTTCTAAGAAGTTCTTGTTAGGATCTGAGTCGATATGGTTAATCACAAGACCGTGTTTGTTCAATCCATTGAAACACTCGTATATAATTCGTTGACAAAGATAATTTTTTTTTACAACAGTAACCGCTCCGGTGGTCTAGTGGATAGAGCGACCACCGCGGGAGCGAGATGTCGTGGGTTCGATCCCTAGCAGAGTCATACCAAAGACTTACAAAAATGGTACTAACTGCTGGATAGCAGGGTGTTCAGCATTATGAGGTTAGTGTTAGGACTGATCAGTCTGGTGTCAGGATAGTGTGAGTGGCTGGGACATCATGTTACATGTCTGTCGCATGATGCCCCAGTGTTAGACATCACCATAAACTGCCACACTGCAGACATCGTAGCGATATGACTGAATGTTGTTTTAAAGATACGTTACAAATCTCAAATCACACACACATTGTTCAAAGTAACGTCTTCTGTGCATTTCGAGAATACATTATCCACATTAAAGTCATTATATTAAAATATCGTAGAATTGTTTGAACTCCAATCTTATATTGAATAAAAGAAATATATGGATATGAACTTCCATTTCGATTTAAATACGGTAGAGACGTTTCTGTGCATTGGCATTCATTCTCGATAGGGGACATAACTCTCTGTCACAAGTTCTCGTTTTACATATCACTCTCCCTTATAGTATTTTTTATCCGTAAAATACCATTCATGTTGTCATCACAATTAATTAATTAATTAATTAACCATCTGTGTGATAAGTAATCAATAAACAAAATAATTGAATAGTAAAAGGATATTTATAATTTCTAATTTACTAAAATGTCAAGACAGAACACGCTGTGCAGCTCTTGTTACAAAATATGCTGAAATCGTCCTATCCTGTCTAATATTGAAATATATTGTATATTAACAAACACATTAATGTGTTGTACAGGGATAGATATAATCCTGCAATTACATCATTACAATTATTTTCAGAAAACATTATTGTGTTTTACAGGGATAGATTTCAAACCGCCATTACTTTTAAACAAGAAGTTAACTTGTGATCTTGCAGCTTGTTCTAAAAGTAAACTAAACGTTTACAATAACATTAATGTCACTTAGGAAACAGACAGCAAGGAAGTTAACCGGAATCTAAATAGGATAGCGGCAGACTATGAGTACCGAATGCCAGGACAAATCATGGATCAGTGAAAATGAATATGAACAAATACTAAAGTAGTACCTGAGAAAGAAGAAATTAGGAACAAATAATGTGGAAAACCTCGTGAGTTATAGTCACGAGAGAAACGAGAAAGAAAAACAAAATGGCGCCCATATGGAAGAACCTTTGACATGTATTTGAAGGTATGCCGAATCCAGATAGATAAAAATACCTTCATTAAATGCGAATACAAAGACGGAACGCAAGACATGGACATTTCGCACATATCTAGAAACGAGATCCCGGGAACTGCAAATGTCATGATTGCAATGAAAGTGCGAAATGAAGAATACATCAAACAACCCAACTGGATATAAGGGATACACCATAAGAACCAAAGGGAAAACACTTATCTTACCAAATGGAGAAATATACGTAGGAGAACTGTCACAGAATTAGGCGAAAAATGAATTTATTTCTTCTTGGATACAAACTAATTTCACCATTTGTTTCGTCGTACATGCGTTACCTGGGGTGAATAAGTGTTTTTCAAGGTAAGCGACGTGTAGCGACTTGCGTGTATGTACCTGGCTGGAAATCACTTGAAGTCAGGAACATTATATCCACGGGGTACACGGGAATTTTGCCCTGAATTCTGCTCACCTATTTGGGGACATATAAGGCAGAACATTTCTAAAAAGATTACGAGTCAAAAGTATCTCGTCAAAGGAGAGATAGCTCGTCTGTTTCTTTCTCCAGCCAAAGGGGTGAGTGTTCAATTTATATTTTGTTTTATTGTGAATTTTATTCAGTTTATCATTTCATTTAATGATGCTTTTATTACAATGCAGATTTAAACCGTTGAATATTTGGAATTACTAGTCACTATTAGACTTTAAATGCAATAGCGTAATCTAAATTTAAAATTGTTTTAGAAACAACTATTATTAGTTTGGTTTCTTTAGTGTAGTTGATTGTGCCGTGATTGTGCTGTTTAATTGTGCCATTTGATTGTGCGATCAAATTGAGGTATTTGACTGTCTACGTTTGTATCTGGCGTGAACAGGAGGTTATGATGTCTGAGGATATCTGTCGAGATGTGTAAATATCCGGAACTATTTAGAAGTCTAAATGTCCGAGTGTCCGAAGCTGTCTAGAGGTGTAAACGTCTGGGGTAGCATCTAAGTGTTTGGGACCGGTGGTTCTAGTAGGTGCAGTATGCTGTCTGTACGTATAAATGTAGTGGATTCGTGAAGGGCAAGCGGACGATAAAAGTATTGGGTCAACCCTAGGTATTCGGAGAAGCTGTGCGGCGATTCAACAGTTGGTGAATCGAGCGGTTGTAGAGGGTCGAGACGTATGTGTGTGTTTCAGTTGTGGTTACAATTGAATGCATTGATATATTTACACAGAGTTACTTAGAATCTTGGTAGTATTCCAAGGAATTACATGAATCTCAAGAACAGTTAGAAACTAGACTTAATACATATAGATGCTTGTACTTGTTATCGCAATTCATACGTGCAATAATATGATTTGAGGTTTATCGCTATTCATACGTGCGATAATATAATGTTTGTAAAGGTTCCCTTTTATTTGAAACATTTGTGCAGTCCAGGAGGTTCCTTGGATCTGTGTTCATTTTTAATTAATATTTAATTTTATGTTCAAATTGTGAATGGTTGTGAAGTGTGATTGTGGGTTGAACGCATGAGTTATTGTGTTGATACATCATTATGTTTCATTAATAATTTATGTCATACATTTTCATCATCTTTCACATATTTTGTTAGAGTTGCTCATTTGATCCACCAACCACTCGGTAACAATTATGTTACAAGAACATAGAATAATGGTGAGGGAACCTACACCGATTTTGAAGAAAGTAAAAAAAGAGACAGGTGAGCTGCGCATATCAGATATTCCATCCGAAATCCCGTTAGAGGCGGTAGTTGAAAACTTGGAACAGAAATTCAACATACATGTAGTATCATCTACATTGGCGACCATTCCTACAACAACATTATACAATGGTATAATGATACTAAAAGAAGAACAGAGTACACGAAAAGAGATAACGAGAGCATTCTACATATATGGCTTTGTAACCTAAACGTGGTAGAAAGGCTGCGTATATAACTGAACATGCAACAGATGTTGAAAGACGTGGCATACACCATCCAGGTGTTCTACAAATCAAGAGACACAAGTAGAGATGAGATGAGGTATATCAAGGGCGCAACGGAAACAACAACAAAAACAACAAACACAAATCTGACAACGGGAAGAATAACATACGCAGAATATACAGGTTGGAAATAACTCAAATTGACAGGTAACCGAAACAATAGAAATACACACAAGTACAATCCATAACGAAAAAAAAGATCGGGATAAATGGCAGCAAGAAGAACCAAATCCAACACCAAGGAAAAAAGCACAACACCAACAAGTACAAGATAAAATGAACTTACAGAAGTACAAAAGCAAGATCAAAGAAATAAACTACAAAAAGTTCAAACAATCCAATTAATAACAGAAAAATTACAAATAAAACAGGCAACAACTAAACAAGTAGGCCAAATCGGAAAGAAACACACTTAGGCAACACATCGGCGCAAATGATATCCAACTCGTCAACATCAATATCCACGGAAACAACGGATGTAAGGAGAGAAAGGGACAAAAATAGGAGAGAAAAAGAAGGCGACCAAAAATAAAGTAAGAAATGAGGGGAAGAAAAATATCATCCTAAAAGATGATGAATGCATAGGATAACAAATATATAAACATTTTATTTATAAGAACAAACAATCTCCACCCCCACCCCACCCCACATTTACAACAAGTATACAATGGGTAAAACAACACATACAAGATATCAAACATCATAAATAATTTAGGAGGGCCCCCCCAACTTCGTCTGCAAACATGATATAGGAGAAAGTATCCCCACCCACCCACCCCAAGAAAAAAGAAAGAAAAGAAAGAAAAGCAATTATTTTCAGAGTCGCATTATTATTCTGATACAGGGATATACATACATATTTCAAAAACAGAAAAAATAGATCCTAATGACCAAACTCATCGTGATATATACGTGACAGGAGTGGAGAAACGGTAAATTACTATAATAATGTACCATTTTGCCATTGATAAACGGGGGGGGGGGGTAACATACAACATCATATTGTTTTCAAAAACACATTATTTGTCGATTGGAACCCTTAGCTCATTGCTTGAGCGGCTGATTATCGTACTGAAGGTCTGCGGTACGATACCCCGTGGCGACTCTTGCGTAATAACGGTTTTTCTATAAAGTGGGGGCTCAGGGCAGCCTCGAAACTCACCAGAACTAATAGACCTTCCCACAGTGGTGGGTGCTCGTGTGGCACTCTCCATTTGTTGATTGGTGGATAGAATAGTGGATCTAATTGTCAGATAGCTTCCACCAATTACATCACATAAAATATTAACTGAGATCACATGTTATATTTATGATTCCCGGTGATATAGGTCTTACCACAACCATATGGATTATTATGGTATTTGAGAACAGTTGCTTGCGGTAAGATTTTTCTCCGTGACTCTATGATTTCAGGAAAGTTTTCAGTAATAACATTAGGTGATTTTGTTTCTTCTTCAATTTCTAATCCTGGCAGTGTAATGTTTAGTAAATCCGCTTCAGATATGTTATAATGATCGATATATAATTGCCTAATGGTTGTATTTTTCTACCTCCACCATATATATTATCATATATTATATTAACAATAAACTGATTTACATATATGTCTGACCTAATTTGATTTAAGTGTTGTACTGACTAAATAATTTTCTCATTTAGATCGTTATCAGGATACTCCATAATACTATCTTTAAATAATAGTGCTAATGTCGTTAATGTAGTCGTGTATTCAACTTTAATTTCATTAGCAAGTGATTTTAAATTTCTTTCATAAACAATTTCATCAAGAGTTTTCCGATCAGAGTCTGTGATTGTAGAAATCGGTATGAGATGTATCCTATCATAGCTATAACATAAGCATCTGCATTCTCCCTTTCCATGGACATCTATCGTGGTATTCTGAATGCTTTATAGATTTCGTTTCATTTGTTGTAAAACCTCTAACTTTGGTTCATGTATTTGTAAAGGTGCATCCAGGGCAACGTCAGGCCATCCTAAAACAGGTCATAGTGATGAGTGATATATATCAACGGAATTATCCTGGAAATATATTTACTTTACAGCTGATAATGTTGGCTCGTGAACAGTAATATCTATGTTTGATTATTTTCCTGTAATGGATTTAATTCTACGCTGGAATTCATCATTTATTTGTTCGATTAGATAATTCCCTTTTGGAATTCAAATAACGATCCAGTCAGGTGTTGCATTTGGTTTGTTATTACCTACAAATACCAATGAATTTTTTTTACTAAAGCCCCCTCCCACCGACCCCACCTCCGAATGATTTTGACCGGATATTTGGCCAACTGTAGTATACCCGTAATTGTGCTAATGCAATATTTTTTTAACTGGAATTGCTAATGGAGAGTTTACGTTAACTTCAGGGTTAGTGAATCTATTGATATTAGTGTTGTCTTTGATGGATTTGTATTAGCAACGATCTCTTGCAGTAGTGTTAGGATTGATTTTTTAGTAAAATTAATAAGATTGCCATTTTCTTTAAATTGTATTAAAGTAATGTTTTATTCATTTATATTAAAGTAAGTTCTAAAATATATTAAGAGTAATTTCATTTGTTTTTGAAGCACAACCATATAGAATAGAAATGGTTGCTGCGCAAGTGGAAAAAAGGCAATGTATATAGCCATACTGCATAAGACCGGTAAAAATAACTAGAGCTTTGCTAATGTACAGTATTGTGTGGAAATATATAACGAAAAACATAATACATGCATTTTGCCGACTCAGCTACAATCTCTGGGTTCTATTAGTACAAATATATATTCTGTAACCTAGACATTGGCGGAAGTCAAATTCGGTTAATAAAGGTGGAGTAACTCTTCTCGAAAGATCTTCTGAATGACATAAAACAAGATGGCTTCCAACTAACAGATATCCATATTTGGTGTGATGTCGCCAAACGAATATAAATAAACCACAAGACTAAGTCTTATGACGTAAAACAAATTGGTTTCCACCTACAGGAACCGGTTCTTGCTTGGGGGAGAGTCAGCATTTTTCTGACTGGTACATGGAGGGTATGACCTTGTCTAACCCTGAATCTGGCCGAATGTGTATAAATACAGATGCGCAATCGGGACAGATCAGTTCTCCATATCAGCAGAAAATAGATGTTTGACTTCTCATTCCAGGTAAGAAAACTGTATATATGTCGTAACTTCTTTTAGAAATAGGTATGTTTAATGTTTGAGATTTTAATGGTAAAATTGTTTTGTTTGCAACTTTGCTACTGAATTCTTTTATTTACAATATATTGTAATAGAATGTTTAATGTTTTAAAGAATTCATATTTAATTATTTTTGTGTAATTTTTATTGCAAAAGTTGAATTGCTACCAACTTCATGTTTAGATTTAATGTTGAAATAAAGTATTCTTTAAGCAACAAAGGGTAATATCTAGCAACATATTCTAAATCAATATTCTATTTTAAAATGAGTAAAATGCATTTCTATAAATTAATTGTTGCATTAATTACAGTTATTACATTTTATACTTTTGGATATCTTGAAATCGATCGAGAATTAACTATTGTATGATATTCTAAAATGCAGAAGTTATACGAATAAATGAAGTTGGAAAGCTTAATAAGGAAAATGTAATATGTATTTCATGAATTTTTATCATAAAGTGTTTAGATGTGTTTCTAGAATGTAGGGATATATGTGTGTTGATTATTTAAAAAAAAGTTCTCCATATCAGTAGAAAATAGATGTTTGACTTCTCATTCCAGCTTCGATTCCGTACCTGACTTTTTCCCCAGACATTCCATCATCGGGTCACATTCTTTATCTGGGAACTCGTTCTTCTATTCTTCCTATCTTCCTGAGTTCCCAGCATGTGTTTATGAGATCGAACTATAAATCTTCCCAGCAAAACATCTCTTAAAAGTAGTTCTCGCGACATTATTATTATTATTTTCTAAATTAGGTGCCCTTGCCTAGTCATAAATCCTAATCATTTCCGTGAACTCGTTACCTGATATTATTCCGTCGTTAAGGCCTGATGATATCAGCGAGGAGAATTGGGAATATACTTCAGCCGCTTTATGTAGTCTTATGATATACTGGTGTAGTTTTTTTCTGATTGCACGTAGTCATTCTTTTTATAATTATATGAAGAACACCTATAATAGATGATGCCCCTAAAACTACAATTTCTGGCAATAGCGTTATTGTTTTTAACAATACATCAGTTTCAGCAAAAACAGCTGAAACTGAATATACAATTATATAAAGTACGACTACTCGCCTGCGATAACTTGTTTTATTTTTAACATGTACATGCCAATGTTCTTTTTTAATTTAGTTCGTAGCTCACACACCTGATTGTATCTATAATATTGCATTATATTATGAACTTAAATAAATTACAAATTATGCATTCCATGTGAGTGGCACGTATGCTAAATTACCACTGCTGGTTGCTATTCTAAATATTTCATTGGATCCACTTTGTTTTTATTACACTGGCATTATTAACGCATATATATATATACTCGATGATACAGTAAACTGTACCGGTCAAATTTGTATATACCTCAAACAGATGCGGTAGTTTGTTCGGTGTTATTTTTAGGTCTCCCGGTGAATGATCCCTACTGTATTTAGTGCTGTATTGATATTTTATTTATGCGGTATTTTAATTTTATAAAGCCCTTTAGCTATAGCAGGACAACCACTAACAATATTATCCTGTGTTTGTCTTATCGTGTCAACGTTCATCGTCAGATCAGAAAGTTGCATAAAGATGTTCAACAGAATACCAAAATTATGTGCGACTACAAAATTTGGTCTAAAATTTCTAAAGAGATTTTAAAACGAGCTTACATGAACGTCATACTTGGCACGCAAAGTTGATAGTTTATTTTCTATGGTGCTGTTGTTGACGTCGACATTATTTATTGTTGCCGTGTCCTGGTCAGATGTTGGGTCTCCAAATACGGATATTTTATTACCGTTCATGTTGAGTTCGCCTGTCAATGTATCACCGGATTTTTGTACTCGCCCACAAATAATATCCGAAATCGTTGACATAACACCAGGATGAATTCCTCCGTTATTATCAAACACTGCTATGGAGTTTTGCGGTGCTCCGATAATTCTAACGATACTATCCTTTAATGAAAGATCACTCGTTTTAAAATTTCCTTGCTTATCCTGAAATATAATATTTTCGAATATTTGGATCTTCTTTTGCAAGATTTATTAATTCGGATAATTCGTCGTTAATGATTAATTTTACTCTCTCTTTTGATATTCCGTCACTGGGTTCCGTAAATATATACCATTATACCAGGATTTGTGTCACGTTGTAAGGATTAACCAGAGTTCATCATGTATATGTTAGACCCTGAGTCTACTAATTTCGCGCCGTAAATATGTATGAAGGTCAATTCGGCAAGCAAAATTGCATCAAGCTAGTCAATTCAAGTTACGCAATAATTGGCATTACATGTGTTACAGGTAAGTGGTGGAATTCTGTGTTCGGATCTAAAGAACATCAAGTGGGGTCGTAAAATTCACCTTTGATAGTATGTTAGGAAGGTGCAAAGCGTGGGCAACAATAGAATCGGAAGCTTAAATATATTATCTTAAGACAAAAACGCCAGTAGTTGCTCAAACCAGCTTGCCTGCTTTATAAGGGGAGTTAAGTGACTCCGACGTCATTCGATATTGGCAGGAAACTTGTATTCTAGGAATTACAAAAAGCTTTAGTACAGGAAGCCTTTTAGGGCCAACGGATTGTAGAAAACAGAGGGAATTACCCCAGTGCAGTTGGTCCGAGTCTCTGGTAGACAAAAAGAAGGAAAGAACGGAGGCAATAGTTAGGCGGTCTGGATGTAATTAGATAACCAGTCCAGATAAAGATCATACAGATTAGTAGGAACTCAGGGGAAAGATATATCACACTAAGTCAGAAAATAAAATACACCGTCACTTGGTCGAGTGAAAGACGCATGATAAGGCTTTAATTTGAATTTTATTTGAGAGATAACTGTTATTGAATTATTTTCAATTGTTGTTACTTGAATTACACGTTGTGTGTATTCATTAATTTAACTGTCGGCACCGCTGACTGGGGACACGGAAGTTTGCATCTCTCTATCACTACTTCAATTTCTGACAAAAACGAGCCAGGGTAGGTCTTCTGTAATTATTTAATTAATATTGGGAGCACCCCACGCAATCTAAATAAAAGGAAACCTTGACAATCTGTTTAAAAGGTGATTACCCGTGTACTCATGTACAACTTTATTCGGCGGTTTGGTTGACTTTGATAAATACTTAAGTACAGAAAATACGTCTCGGCTACATATTGGTGGATCAGTTATTGTTTGTGTTGGTAATGTTGAATATCAGAACCCCACCTTTTGAGGAAAGACATACTCGATAAACTCCAATCCCACGTGGATCATCCGCGGATGTGGTGCAGTAAGTTACTGGTCCGCTGGAATTATCGAGATTAATGAAACCGGTTTCAATGTTGTTTGGCGTGGAAGGTAACTGGTCTCGCATAAAAAACACCTCTAATTTTTTTTGTATTTGACATTTAGCAGCATCGATTAAATCAAAATTTGACAGAGGTTAATGGAAATCTTAGGCCTCGAATGTACGAATGAGTGGTTTCCTGGTAGCCTTAGACCTTTTCCGTACCATGGGCGTTGAGTCCTTAGTAGCCTTAGACCTTTTTTATATCCCTTTCCGGTTGCTTTCTTTAGTGTCATTCCTGCTGCTATGCCGACAGCCCCTAACGCGACCGTTTTGCGACAGCAGGAACAGCGGCAGAGATTAATGCTGGTATATACGCAAGGAGTGGAAATATACCATCTGATTTGCTTATATCTGAAATAGAGTAATTCTTATTCCTATTTTGTCTTTTGATCAGCATCAAATTTGTTATGCTAGCGTGTAGACGCGGTTTGTATTTTTTTTAACCTCACCTTGAGTCAAAGTAACACTTACACGATGAAATGACATTTATAATATTGCGAGTGATCTAATTGTGTTACAAATTTTCTACTGGTGCATCAATAACTCTCTTTCGGCGCCAGCACCTTGAATGTACCATCGATTTATCACTGAGTACAACAGCAATTGCTATGTAAATAAGGATAAGGAGGTCTACAGCAATCGGAAGTGTATATCAATTCCAGTCTGTCTGGTTTAATTAAAATGTTCGAACGAAAATTAATTGATCGGATAATATGTTGTAAAATCTAGTTGCGATATTTGCAGACTGGTATCTACATTATGATCACATCCCATAAATGTCATTAAACGATGATGTACAATTGCTACTTGGTGTTGTTCAAAATTTAGTAAAATATCTTCAGATGATTTTTGCTGGCCGTTTATTCTTATCAAAATCTATAAAACACCGAGTTTGTCAAATATGATATGATTCCACTCTTGAGCATTTAATCGTGTTCAATTTAATAACATATCTGTCTTGGCGCAGAAACACCTTGTTGTGATGCTATATGCCATGTAAATATACGGTTTATATTACTCTGAGTACTATGTTGTTGCTGTTAGCCATGATACTAATGATGTATCACCTGTATCCATAAAAGATAATTTATCCTCCATAGCGATTGATGGAGTCATTACTGGCATCTATAATGAGAGTTGTGATAATTTTACTTAACCAGCATCGCCGTCTATGTCGCCATAAAGCATCATTATCATCATGTTTTCGTACGAGTACAACAGTATGGTTTTCTCCGAAAATAACCTTTCTAACATTTTAACAAAAACCAAAATAGTGGCATTGCACATAAAACATTTCCACGATTACCTGACAACATTTATCGACGTATTTTAGATCCTAAATTGTACTCCGAATTAACAATCCTCGATATTAACATCCTAAGCAGGAGCAGCACAGTTCTTTCGTAGTAGCACAACATTTGGTTTGTCATCAGAAAAATTAGAGCCATCATTGTAAAACATCATTATCAGACCATCTGATCTTGCATAATCATCAGAATATCGTGCTAGGCCAACTCTCGTTGTAACAACATCAGCATCTTTTTGAATCAATTCAAATTTCTTCCATCGATCATATAAGTAGCGCTCTCAAACAGTGTCATAATACCGTTGTTAACAAAATCGACTTTGACAGCACTCCCATATTCTGCATCATCTGTTTTTATTTTTAATTTCACCTTCTACTTTAATAAATGCTTTATCGGGTAGAAAATATCTACTTGTATCCTGAACTTGTAGTTCAATTCTTCCTCGTTTGTTTGGCTCACTCGCGTCATAACAATAAATTAAATAATAGCGCTACGATTCATTTTTGAGAACCGGTCAGTCAATGTCAAATACTGGCTTGGATACAAATTTAAACCTTATTCTATATTTTGCTACCTAAATCAATGTCGCCTACGAGGTCTCCCTTTGGTAAAGCTAATATTTATACTCTGTTCTGCTTCTTGATTCATCAATCATGATGGTTTTTTATCCGCGGCTTCGTTTATTATTCTACTGACATTCATGGCATAATTTCAATAGATATTAATTTTACTGTTGGTGGTGTTTGTCGTATTAACTGTGTTAGCCTATCATTGACTGCAGGAAAAAGTACTTTTCGGCAACATTACCGATAGCGCCCGAAGCCTTTTCAGTAATATCACTAAAAGCTTTCATTGTTAATTGTTTTGCGATTGCAGCTTTTTGGGGGCCATTTTGTGCATATACTCCATTAATAACATTACCAAGACCATCACCGTAAGCTGCTTTATATACTAGTAACAGTGAAATTGTTACTCTGACCATTACAGGTCCACGGTGTCGTTGATGTATGATCAACTTACTTGTTATCTATGAATTTAATCAGACAAATAGTCACTATGAAAATCATCAACGGGTTCGTTGATATTTTATCAGTATCCGCTGATATCCATAATACCACCTTAAAATAATCGTTGTCAAATATCAGCGGTTTCATTAGTTATTTCTGGTGAGTTATTTCCAGCTCGTTTTCCTCATATGCGAATTTCTAATAGTAATATGTCGGAATGAACATTATTATGGCAGGTAACAAGACAATTCCCAGTAGAAAAACCACTTCCATTGGCACCAGTGTCAGGCCCATCGTAAATCTCCTCCCTGCCTTTTCTATAATGGTGTGATGTTTAATGTTGTGAAGGAGATTGTTGTTGTTTTATTGGCTGCTGCGGTGGAGGAAGGTGATATTGTGAGCTGGATTGTTGCTGAGCACTTTCATATTCACATTTTTTGTTTATGTACATGAAACATATTGGAACTTTATTTAACACTCGATCTTTGTCATATTTTATGCGATATGTCCACCTATATCAGGCATTTCTGCCTAAAGGTCTATTATGTTCTGCATTAAAGTAATTTTCTATATGATTAAAACCTGCAAACGCAAAACCAGCTAGATCAGTAAGATTATTATATTTTTAACTGAATTAATAGCCTCATTAGTAAATGTTTCAGATAGTATAACTTCTTTTTGTTCATTTTCTTAAAGTATTTCTTTACCGGTCCGGTCAGCAGCGGTCGCTTGCGGTGGTAATTCTTCAGCGACTATATCACCTGTAAGTTATTTTATAAAATAAAATCTGTTATGTTTTCTTAGTTTTTTTCTGCTATTTTTTTTCATTTTTTTCAGCAGTTTGTTTTATTGATGTAAGAGACAATATACGATCGTTCAAATAAGAAATTTATTCCACAACCAAGATGGAATCTCCTTGACCTTCTGGGAAGAAATGTATGTCGATTGCCACTCTTTGTAACACCACATAATACGCTCAGGTAGACGACAGATGAAATGATTTTTATGTTCTATCATACGTGTGACGAATTCTGTTTAGTCTGAAACGCTAGGTCAGTAATTATCATGTTAATCGGATGGCCAAGATACAAGGGTTTCCAACTAGCACGATCTAAGTTTTTGTCGACGACTTCAACAGTGGAAGAAGAGGGAGCAAAGACACCAGACGTAGACATAATGAAGTCACTTTTTAAACGAACACAGAGAAGCCAAGAGTTTTATATTTTATTCAGACACTTTTTTTCTTCAAATTTCTAAAATTGAACACGAAAGACAAAAATACATAAAAGGCAAATAGTGGAGTACATCCATAAAATACACATAGAGACGATCAACATGGAATAAAAACAAGTCACTGTACAAAATATCTTGTGACAAGCGTGAGGTGTCATAAGGATAATGGGTAATGTTATTAATACTTCGCACAGTCTCAAAGGGTCCTCCTTGAATGACATCTCGGGGATTACTATGTCGATGGCTGTCATGTCCTGAATGGATTAGTTTTCCGCTGACACTGTGCTGAATGTTTGAAGTCGTTAACACAAATATACGGCATTGTGAGCCAAGTCTTTTGTTCAAGCCTCCGAACCAAAACGTTTCCAGGCACGTACATCGTATCAGTGAGGGTTGTAATGCAGAAGCTATACACACATCTTCATCAACATTCTGAGGAACTAAACGTTGACAAATATTTTGTCCCGTAGAGGTAGAGAAGAATCTAGTCGGAAGTGCAACGCGTCTAACAGAATGAGTTTCTGTTACACATTTAAGGGTAGCAGCCGCGTGATTTGTGTGCTATTCTTCACAAAGAGTCGATACGGAATCAGCTGGTAAACGAAATCCCAGACAGGAAGTTACTACGAAACACCACACATTCAATAGACACAATTCTTTTAAAGAGTGCTGGTAATTATCCAGTTTAAATAATATTATTGACTTCCTTCAACGGAAATTTTTGTGTCACTAGTAATAAAGGTCGTGGCATGGTAGCCAGTTGTTATACGTCTTATGCTGAAGGTAATACATTCACCTTTAGAAAAGGAGCAGTTTTTTCTCAGTAGCGTACCAAAATCGTTTTGTCACTTAACTCACACACCACATAGAGCATACAATTTTGCTCGTGAATCACTATTTTTCGTCTAATCGATTTTGTTAATCCTCTATCTCTTTCTCTGAACTTCGGTGTACTATGGTCACCTAATATGTAGAATGAGCGGCATCCAGAAGGTATTGAATATCCATTGATTCATCACTGTCCGACCATTGAAACACTTTGAAATGAATCAATCATCTTACACTATGCAGGTACCGTACCAGTGGTTAAACTACTGGATACGTAATGGATGCAATTGTTCTTTGCATTTCGCTTTTATTTTAAACCACTCTTGGTACATGTGCTCACTCACTTCCAGATGTAGATCCTGAATGCTCTCTTCTAATCTAGACATTCACAGCAATTGCCACAAACACTAGTTAGTCTCTTTTCAAATGAGATGGGTGTCCCTGAAAATATCGTTGGGTGGTGATTATTTATCTAAACGAACTCAGGAACAGGAGGAAAAGTGATTTTACTGCTTTATCTCATTTCATTGCCACGGCCAATAACTACTGTTTGCCCTGCTTCTGTCGATGATTTGGTAGATATCACCACTGTTGCTATCTCGGGCGTAGTGAAAGTGTTAAAGGGATTCAATTGTTTGGCTTGGGAAGATCGTTTTACCTTGCGTCGTGTTAACGAAGTATGATACATTTTCTTCAGGCTCTTTATCTCTGCCAAAATGTTTAATAGTACCGTGACTGTTTTATTTTCACTGCCCTACTTCTCTCAAAGACCTTGTTTTTCCTGTGATTCTTCTTCTTTCGGTCGTTTTTTTCTAGCCTCTTCTTTTCGCTATTGCTGTTGAATGATAAAAGATTGTTCTGCTTTTTTCTGCTGTTGCAAAACGTTCTCCAATTTTACTCTCTGCCTCTGTTTAAGATCCTCGATGTACTATAAGGAAGAAGAAAGCGGCGAATATGCTGATAACGGAACACATTCTTGTGAATAGAGAAAATCCGAGAATCGCAATTTAAATCGTTCTTTTACTGAAGTAGAACTTTGGATATTGTAGTAGCACACATATATAAGGAACGTTACGTCTGAATACAGACTCCGCAATGTGCCTGAACTTTGAAACGCGTGTTAGGATTGGTAGGAGAAATCAATCCGTTTCGATCCCCTTTCCCACTATAAATAACTGCGGTTCGCTTCATTCCATTCACCTGTTCTCGTTACATGATGTGGGCTAACGTAGAATCGTCTATCCTTTTATCCTCGAGGGCTACTATTTGCTTACATAATATAATGTTTTATCAAAGAGTATTTAAGTGGATACCATACATCATTTATAAGTTATGATACCATTTTATGTATATATTACCCTCACCATCGTTTTCAATGTCAATCGTCTTGTCAAGATAATAACCGGGGTTAGATTGAATTTATCGCTTAGGAATCGTGCTCATTTCACCACGAATTCCTAATGCAGACATCATGAATAAATCATAAACAGTGATGGTTGCTAATTCAACAGATTAAAGTTTGAACGGATGTCGTGAGTGAGACTTTTGTAAAAAAAATTGTAATTTGTGATGCAGATATACTTCGAAATAATATCATAGCATACGAATGTCCATTCTTGACTTAATAGTTATGAAGATAATTTTGTATACATAATTACGTTCGTATATTTAAATCTTCTCTTAAGACATTCGGTTTTGAAGCAAATAACGAGTTGATTTTCCTCTAATCTACTTGATTCAGAGAAATCATAAGGTCAGACATATTTAGGATGAAACGTTGACTCCATCAAACCCTATCACGTATTTCGTTCAATACATATTCTGAGCCCATGAGTCCAAAAATATAAATATAACAATTAATTTTATACAAAATTGCTTTTGTTCTCTTCACTTTGTTTAAAAAACTCCAACAGATTGAATATTCTTCATCTTTGCTTAAAATGATGTTCCCCAAAATAGCGAATATATCTGGCTTTATTCTGAGATTAAAAGGTTCATATATTTCCCATGTTTATAATTTAAATTATAATGGATATGTAGAGGTTAGTGATACTTCCTTCTGGCGGTTGTATGGAGAATATCCCACTTAATGATTTTTTCTGACAAATATGGCGCATATAATTAGTAGATACATATAATTCATATTACTGTTAAAAAAGAATCAACCTTTTCTTACATGTTATTGTTCTATATATAATTGTGAAGCTGAGCTTGATTTATTTTAGAACACATATACACAATACAATTTTATTAATGGGTAGTGTTAAGTTGTTTCGTAATCATAAGCTAATTTATTCAATAAGCAAATTTTGTTTTTAGAATTTGCCGTGCGGACATTGAAGGTACTTTGTCTTATTTCAGTTTAACATTGCCTTTATTACCTTGCCTTGTGTACATGTACTTCGAATTGCCATTTTTCTCCTTTCCAGCTGTTGTAGCAAATCGCTTGACTTCATATTTACAACATTATTCAAAATAGATTGGCTGCAATGTTTAGTTTGCTCTTTCTCGGTTTCAATAATCGCATGATAACCTGTTTTAATATGTGAACATTTCTTCAATATTTTTGGCTTGCAGTTTTAGGATAATAATGCATTACACAGTAGCTGAGGTTCCAAAGTATGCACATTATATATAAAATTAGCAATAATTAGCACATTATGTATATAATTAACAATAATTAGCACATTATCTATATAATTACCAATAATTAGCACATTAGCTATATAATTAACAATAATTAGCACATTAGCTATACACGTAACATTGTCTGTACTATACCGTCGAATGCATACTGTAAAATATATTTAACAATGTCTTTAATATACCGTCAAATACATGGGGCAGATTAGTTAAATATTTAACAATGTCGTATCTATACTGTCAAACACATGGGGTAGATTAGTTACATGATTGATTGATTAATTGGATTTAAGACGTTTTCGCCCATTGGGCGTTTACGTCTGGATTAGTTACATATTTAACAATGTCGTATCTATACTGTCAAACACATGGGGCAGATTAGTTACATATTTAACAATGTCGTATCTATGCTGTCTAATACATGGAACACATTAGCTATATAATTAACAATGTCGTATCTATACTGTCGAACATATGTTGCAGATTAACTTTATAATCAACAATGTCGTATATATACTGTCTAACAGATACGACATATTAGCTATATATTTAACAATGTCTTCTCTATACAGTCTAACACACGGGTCAAATTACCTATATAATCAACAAATGTCTTATCTGATCTGTCCAACACATTATGCACAAACATTTTTTTCCACAGTCTGTGACGCCAAAAAGATATATTACCTTTTCGCATCAAATTTGTCAAAATTTTAACGGCTTTAATTATGATGTTTCTTACCGCCCCAGGTACATTGACGTAAACATCTTCGTTTTTATAATTGATAACCTGTTTAACTCTTACGATTTCTTTAACACCTAAGAAGACCAATTGGTCTTTCAAATAAATTGTGAACCGAAGCCTGTGAAGCGAGTTACAAGAGTTACTTTCCTTTTAGAATACAAATAACTGTATATACCCACTGACCATATAAACAATGAGATATGTGAAAAGAGGGCAGTCACATGCTTCTTTTTTACGTAGACAAATGCAATAACGTTCAGTAAAAAATGTATATAAATTAGAAAAAGTGTAATATTTTATATCAACCAAGAGCAATTATAACAATTCATGGGTCCCCCGGATTGCCTAGTGATCTAAAGTGATCACGCTTGCCGAAAACTGACATTTCAAATTTGTCATCATGGGTTCGAGTCCTTGTCTATGCTAATGTGGGTATTTGATAAAACTTGCCAGTGGCTTCGCGAATGTTAGTTTTACTAATAATGGTTTTAACGGGTTTTGTCTCGACCGACCGAAATGTATAGCATACCAACACAACAACAAAAACATCAACAGCAAAAGCGGTACCTCTTTCCTCCCTTTGTTAGGGACCCGGCACAAGATGCGTCAAAATGTATTTAGCTGGAAATATGCTCGGCATATCCTCGTAAAAATCCAAAGTACACTAAAATTTGTCCTAATGGTTATATGAGTTTAACGATCAGCTGTTGACAAGGGCCATTCTAGTTTCCCATGGCAAATTTCCTATATAAATATCAGGTAAGCAGCGGTCACCTGCCGGCCGATGTTTCCTAACGCATCAGTGGGTTTCCTTTTCATACCGAGGTCTCAAGAGCATATTAGCAGTGACCAATCCAGGTATGAGAATTGCAGTTGTTTTTTGTTTGGTGAGTGAATCTAATGAAACATAAAGTTTTTGGACAAAGCCATATTCATCAAAAGAGAACACATATGACGTGACAGAACTAAACCATTATCGTCGACACGTGTTCTATTCTTGATGGATCTAACTTTACCCAGGTTATTGCGACAGCGATATATTACTAGTCGTTGTTATTGAACATCATTTTCATAATGGTGTGTTATTTTGTTCTTGTACCAACATTATCTGACTTAAATTCAATATCTGCATGCTTTATACAATAACATTAGATGGAGAGTTTATTGTTGATATCACGGCCTTTTGGACATCGGATGTCAATGTCAAGCAGGCTGTGAGATTTTTCTTTGGCATATGACTAGAAATGCAAATATTGTTATCTGTAGTTTCGTTTCGACTGTCAGTGGATTAGATATATAACTGCTTTCCTATCGTTTTCATGCAGATATGTCTCCACGTAACATCGTCCAAGTTTGCAAGGCCCATTTTGTATGTGGGTACTCTGCGAATTCTAATTTTGTGATAGGTAAATTATTCTTACACCGAACCTCAACACAAAAGTCTAAATATCACGAATGTGGTTGGAAGGGTCAGAGGTTGGAAGGGTCAGAGTGTATACAGACTAATGGTGCTGATACTACTATTAGTAGCTTTTAGAAACCTCTTTTTATTGCCTATTCATTAACGGCCGTAAACAATAGCCGACAGTCTCGTGATCGGCGGTGAGCTTAAGTAGCTGCTTAAATCATCAATTATTTAGCCTACGTTTTCAAGCCTAATTATATCAATTGCCGTCGCCAAAAGGAAGTCACGTGTTTTGCAATTGCAGGTAAGCTGTCAATTAGTAATGTTAGAGAGAGAGAGAGAGAGAGAGAGAGAGAGAGAGAGAGAGAGAGAGAGAGAGAGAGAGAGAGAGAGAGAGAGAGAGAGAGAGAGAGAGAGAGAGAGATGTATGTACACAGTTCCGGTTTTGTTAGAGGTTTATGTTAATTATCTGATTTGTATAGATAATTGCACACAGTTAATTTTGTACATTAGAGAGCATCAAAACACAACGATTGAACCAAGAAATAAAACCTTTCCCGTATCTCTCTGAAGGCCAACATGTGCAAAGAAATAAACTTTACCTTAACACTCTACTATGGTTAAAGTTGTGATATTCCGTGAAAAGCAGTATCTGGAAATCGTGTGAACCCACACATAATTATCAGCAAGCATTGTTTGCCTAACATGGTCTTAGGTAAAGGGCTGACGTAGATTACCATTTTTCCAAACGCATGGATAGTTGTCTTATGAGCTTTGGAATCTTCTGATGGGCTTTTCCTACCATTTCACAAGTGTGACAATATCTAGAAAATTTAAAAACACTTTGAATTGTCGGTCAAAACAAACGATTTAAGATCTTGCGATAGGTCTTAGTAACAGGTAAATGGCCAGAAAAAGCTTTTAATGAGATAGATTAAAAATATCCTGTCAATAAAACAACAATTTGATTGCTTACTGACCACTAATTATTGGCGGGTAACTCAGGTGGCATCCGTTTTTTCAAAGGGACCCTATTCCCGTGGCATTAAAATACCACTTCGTTTGTAGCATCAGTTTCACCAGTAGCTCGCTGAAACAAAACTACATCTCTGGATCTTCTTCTTTTAGTGTGTGTATTTATGATCTTGATTAGATTGAAGAAAATGCATGGAGAAAAGGTATAACTGTCATCGAGTCTTGTTGATTGATTCAAAGTAACAGCAAAGTGACCTGATAAAATGCCTAACCCAAAAAGGCGCGACTAAAGGAATTACGTCATGTTCAACAACATCATTCTAACGATCATGCTTTTCCACAGCTCTAGTAACTGCGCTTGCTGAATATAAACCAGGATTTTAAATTCGATAACACAGAGGCTTAGCTGGAGGAGTGGGTGGGTGGGGGACAGATGTCCCTGGGCGCCAGACTTGTGGGCGCGCCAAAATGGGCTTTGAAATAGGTTTTTATGTAGAATAACTGGTTTCAGAGTTGAAGGTTGGGTAGGGGGGTGGTGGTAAAAATGAATCGTGTCTCCGGGCTCCAACAAACACTCTAGCTACACCTCTGCGATAACATCGACTCCTCAATCGATACAAAGCTTATCATTTATAGGTAGTTTAACCGCCATATTATTCTCAGCTAGGTCATTACTTAGTTTTAATAATGAATGCCCTGAATAAAACAAAAGTCACAGCTCCTCTTTACAATGGTTTTGAAAAAATATTCTCTACTTTGGTGAAATTCTTGCTGGTTTCACGATGATGTTTCCCAACATTTTGAATGCCTTCTTAGTAGATATTTAATACTTCAGCATTTGCCTTTAAATATTCTTTTCGGCGTATTTCAAGTTGTGTTGGATATCAGTCTCATGCGCAACATTCATTATAGAGATATATGTTTGGCTTTTGTTAAAGGTACTTCAGTTGTAGTTATTTTATGTTTAGTTATACAATGACAATATATGATTGCATTAATATTAACTTTAAGAAATATAATTATTGTCTATATTATGATTAGTAAGAAGTGTCTGTATCAGACGTTTTGGAATTTATTTTGTTATCATATGTATTTACATTGTCTTTATCATTAACATTGTTGACAAGCATCATGTCTTGTCAGATATCATCTGGTTTAACTTGGATGATACCATCTGAGCTACAGTATATATTTTCTACCTTATCTTTGTTAGGGAAATTAACTGATCTTCAACTTATCCAATGACTACTTAGCTCTGACATTGTTTATCCTAAATGAAATAGAAACAGGAAAATACCCAGTTTAGTTAGATGTTAATAGTCTACGTTATGTTCATTGTGTATAACAACTATAAATAGCTTTACTTTACATTAGCTTTTGCCTGTCTCCGTTTGCTTTTACTTTTGGTTTTTTTATATTTTATTTTAATTGTTTCCTTTTATAAAGTTCTTAGAACACAATATTTTGTTTCATTCCCCCGTATCGTATGACACTATTCCTCAAAAATTAAAAACTAATTGCCTGTTTACTTAGTATGAATGTCATTATGCTAGATTCCTTGCTATCTCAAGTACGAAGCGGCCATTTAATCTCAAGTATTTATTATCATTGCTCACCTAAATGTACGTGCTTAACGACACGTCTATTTTTAGCAGGGTAAACGAATGCATTGTTTTATTTCAATCATAACATCTCAGCTGTTTCTATACATAAAATGCACTGGTAAAAAAATGTCAAATCAAGGAAATCGACGACGTTACGTCTAAGCATGGTTATCGAGGTATTGTACAGTGTTCCTTTCACGTGTATCACTTACGTGCGTTATACCATATTTTCATTGTAATTTCTCATTGTTAATGTAGTTATATGTTCATCTTTTCCAACGGCAGTGTTAATCAATTTTGAGCTTTTACATAATTGCCTTTATTTATGATTGCGATAATAGCACCATTCTTAATTTAACCTTACTTTACATATATGTTTCATGCTTGTATGCTTAGGTTTGGAATCAAAATAATATCCTTTTCGTTTTGTACGTTTTGGGGATATTTTGCTCTGGCAGTGCATTAACGTTTTCACTTCTTTTCAATCCTGGTACAACCATCATATATTAAACTAGAGATAGGTTGATAAATTGTGCAAATCTCACAATAACGGTTTTGAAGGAGCTTTCTCTTGGCTCATCCAGATTCATTTACATTTGAATTCAGCATTAGCTATTCAACTGTAAAGTTAGTAAACCTTTTTACTGACAAGCGCTGTCATAACATGATGCTATCTTCGATTTGGAACTTAAAAACCATCAACAGTGCATGCATCCGGAATATTCAGATATATGTCCACTATTCTCAATATCTAGCAATCCATCCATTCTATACTTGTATTGCAGCAGGATAGGAAGACATGCTCATTTCTGAATTTGAAATAATGTTTCATGCAGCTAAGTAGTGTAAAGCAATCGACATGTTAATCAATGGCAAGACATGTTAATCAATAGTAAGACATGTTAATCAATGGTAATACATGTTAATCAATGGTTAGACGTACCATCAGTATTATTTCAGATACTTTACCTATGACCTGGACTGATCTACACATCGTCTGATACAACGCGAGTTATGCAACCCATTTATCGAATTTATAACTAGATTTGACAGCATAGCTTAGCTCTAACCCACCCCGTTTTCTTGCCATGAAGCACGTTCATCATGATCATCATCAGTCTCTTGACCTAGTGTAGTCGTTGAGGCACTGTGCTGCTGAACATCTGACCAGTTCCCACCACTTGTATCGGAAGCAAGTTAACAACCATTACAATCTTTACTGTAACGCTTTATAATGGAATATGCCCAATTATTACAGATGTTCATATAAACTCTTATAACACAAATAAAATAAGTAAGATAACGTGCCTTCCTTTATTACTGTTTTATTTCAACCTTTGTCAAGCTTATAGAGGAACAAATGACAAAATATGTTGTAGATGCATGTTCTCTGTCAAATGATGCATCCTCTTTTCTGAAAGAAAACAAATTTTTTAATATTTTTGATTGTAGTAATTTCAATCGTTAATACTTAATAGAACGTTTTGTTTAAACAAAAGAAAGTACAATATAATCGATAAGTCCGATATATATATATATATATATATATATATATATATATATATATATATATATATATATATATATACAGAGAGAGAGAGAGAGAGAGAGAGAGAGAGAGAGAGAGAGAGAGAGATATATCTGTGTGTGTTTGTGTGTGTTTGTGTGTAAATGGTGCAAAGGGTTATAAATGGTGCGTTCTTCGAACAAAGAAATGCTTACATTTTAAATATTTAGAAACCAAACCTATAGCATATGTTGTTTAAGGTAGATATACTGAACATTAATCGTTTTCATTGTTGGAAGCTTCAGTTATTAATTCACTCCAGTAATGGACATTGAATTCAAATGAAGGAAAGCACTGAATAACGAAAGTACACACCATAAAGTTAAGAATCTAACAATAAAGAAAAGTTGACAAATCCACATTTTATAGAACACGAAGTAACTGTTGTCGAAATTATTCCAAAACGATCACAAAGAAATGTTGTGATTCCTTAAAAGTAAATATGTTATAAACACGAACAATATAGAAACCAAGTATTGCATAGCTTGAATTAGACAATCAGTGAACTATATCTCTAAATATCAAAATAAATTAAAATAGCAATATTATTCTTACTATATAATGATAAACAAATAATGAGAAACGCTCGTTATGTGTGTGTGTGTGCCTGTGTTCAGGAGAAATTACGAAATGACATGGAAAACGGCTGTCAAATACGCTCAACTAAATGGTGCAGTAATAAGCACAGACTGATTTAGAATAGAACGTTTCAAATCGGAAGCTGTTGTAAAAATGTTACACTCAGTACTAAATGGAGCAGTAATAAGCACAGACTGATTTATAATAGAATGTTTCAAATCGGAAGCTGTTGTAAAAATGTTCTGCAACAATGTATTTTGCCTTAATTAACAAAGAAAACATGTTTTGTGTCTTAGGTTTGTTCATCTTCAAGTAATAGGAGGATGTATTCGATTTATTCGGTTTTTACAAGCCAAGCTAGTACTTTAGCCACTATGAACATCAATGAAGAAGTACCTTGTCTCTATCCCCATTTAAATTTTGGGCAGCACCACCATTTCTTGCACCACTTGCACCAAGGGCACCTGCCCTTTACAATTTCCCAAGGCTTGCACCAATAATCGCAGTGACATCCTTGATTATGGAAACCAATTCCTCCGCCGAAGCCATCTTGTCCTAATAAATGATTAAATATAACCGCTTGATGCGTGAATAACATGTGTAACACGTACGTGCTGATTAATTTGTGTTATATACATGTATATACATTCATCCATCACGATATGATTTTTTTTACCTACCGACCTACCTACTTACCAATATTCAAAATATGATATCTGTAAAAAATATTGCATTTCACACAAAGAGTAGTGATATCACTAGTTTTGGTGATTTACTTACTGGTATGTTGTCAGTTTCCGTTATTATGGATTACATAATAAAGCAACAGTATGGCAATATAACAATATTACAAAACAATATCTCTACACTGATAAGACGCAGTTATTTCAAAATTCTCTTTAAATTTAGTGTGTCTTATTGATCGTTTAATGACTTTTGAATTTACTTTAGGTCATTACTAATTTTATGATTGATAACGTTTGTGAAATAATGAATGTGTGTTTTTATGCACGTGCTTGCGTCAGATTGTTTGCTAGCTTATAGGGATCAATGACTCGACATACTTTACTGTTGTGGCCTAATTTGGCAAGGAGTTTTAAAAACGTAACGCAAAAAAGATGATTTAAGGCATCAAACTGTAAAACATTAAAATTTTAAAGTATCAATATTTTAAGTAAAAGCTTAATAGGCAGATGACTTCAAGCCTGAAAGCTATGGAAAAAACTGTTTGTGCAACCAGTGGTGTTATTATCAAACTTATCTTTCGAAATAATTTGTTTCTTTTCATAGTCCACTAGAGCACTAATATGACTACACACATGTTCAATGTTAAATATTGTTCTACTAATATAGTTGTATATAGAAACTGAATGCATATTTACATCGTATGCATATTAATTTATCCAATAAACTGTCGAAAATTGTGAATGGTATGATGTTGGTATACGCAATACAATCGTATATGCAATACAATGGTATGTGCAATACAATGGTATACGCAATACAATCGTATACGCAATACGGTCACATACGCAATTTAATGGTATTCGCATTTCATGTGCAATACAATGATATACGCAATATTGTGGTAAACTCATTTGAATGTTATACTGAATTCAACGGTATCTCATTTCAGTGGCATAGGCAATACAACGGTATAGGCAATATAATACAATTGTATACGCATCATATAGGCAATGCATATATATATATATATATATATATATATATATATATATATATATATATATATATACATATACATAGAGAGAGATAGATAGATAGATAGATAGATAGATAGATAGATAGATAGATAGATAGATATAAATTCTGAGTTATGTTTTTCTATGTATTTCCGTTTATCTCCGCTATCCTAGGATGATTATATAAGGAGCCTGAAATCATAGCACGCACACGTATTTTTAAATTCTCATCCCAACTGAGTACCTTGTTATTTTGTCACACAATGATACGACTACCCTGTTCAATTGTTAGAGCGTCATATTTGTGCTTCAAGGCTTTCAGCAGCCTCCCCCCCCCCCCGTGGTATAAATATATAACGAATAGTTATGTAGATGGACGGATTATATAAGCTACATAGAAAGAAGGTTATGAAGGAATGAAACCATTTCGCTCTCCATTTTCTTCGCTCGATCCAGTTTTTACGCACCCGCTTCGGCCACCGAAACAGTGTCTATATTTTCAATACAAGAGTCACAGTCATTCTCTAACATGGAGTTAAGAAGCTTTCGATCATGGAATTAGACAATCAAATACACATTTTAAAACAGTTCTGTATTTAAATATAACTACAGAAGAAGCATTTAAAGAACGTGATGATGTTTTGTACTACCTTGTTTGTTTCCTTAGTGTCAGGTATCCCATACACATTGCAAAACATAAACAAGTGTCTAATGTCAATCAGACATATGAATACATTATTAATCTAATTTAGAAAACAGGATAAATGGAAGGGAATGTATAGATACATTTTAGAAATGTAGAGACAATTGTCATGCATTAGCTGTATGCGAAATAAATAATTCTTTTAGGAAGGAGAAATTGCAGAACTTACCACTAATGCAGTACATCTGCATCATAAGGACAAGGACTGCCAAACACAGTAGAACGGGTTTAGACATTTTGCGACGGTTGCTGGAAAGCCTCTCACCTTCCCCTTACAAAATGCTGGTCATTTATAGGTACATTGGTGGATAGTTTTTGTCTCCCCAAAAACTAAACTCACAAAGAGTCTTTGACAATTGTGATGGATGATTGTTCTATTTCATACAGCCGTTTCCGCCTCTTTAAACTTTCTTACGTGTAAATGTTCGTTGTTTTTGTCGATTGAACATATTTTTAACTCTTTGTTACTGAACGAAAACAAAAACGTTGACATTGTTTGATTTTAATATGCAGTTCTATACAACAATAAATCAATTTATTATTGTTGAAGAAATTGCACCGGGACATTGACGCAGAGATTTACTATCTGCCTTAAATAGAGGTAAACATGAAGCTCAAAGACTGTTATTGTGGTATTTATGATACATCTTTTTTTTGCCTTTTTCATATCTCTTTTGGTACGTGATTAATGTTGGTCGATGATATGTTTAAATCTGTTTCATATTTGGAACAATACAATTATTAACGTGAAATGTAATTAAGTTACATATGACTTAGTTATATGCGCGGGCATTCTTATTTGTATTTATTTATATGTACCCAGCCTGAACAAGTATATATATATATATATATATATATATATATATATATATATATATATATATATATATATATATATATATCACGTAGAAGAAGGTACGCCCGCAGAAGTATTTTCGGGAAAACGGCAAATATTCTGTTTACTGGATTTACATATGTACATATACACTGTTCGCAATCTACTTTATTATATCTGTGCAGTTAGAACATTGTCGGCGTGGAATTGGCTATTTGAGCCATATATTAAGTCAGATATGTCCGGAACCAAATTAATGTAAACGTGTATCACAGATAGACCAAAAATAATGTTTAATTCCGTGGCTTACACAATAAAGAAAATGATTCCACTGTGACATTGATTCCAGTCCTTAAAATCTCTCAAGAAAAAACTGTTACTAAAGTACAGGCATAAAATGCAACTAACACAATATAACAAGACGCATACGGACTTTAAAATGTAAAGAAAGTTTCATTCATTTAGGCAATAATTATTTTTTTTAGCATTTTAAAAAGAGCAAGATATATGTTAAATTTAAGAGTTTACAAATGGGAACTTAACGTTCCTTTGAATAAGTTCGCACACGGACACTTTATTTGTTTCATTCATAAATCCCTCAAATTAAAAAAAAAAAGCTGCATTCTCCAAAATAAAATAAAAATTAAATTAAAAAAAAATATTTACATTTTGCTTTAAACAATTATTACCTTAAAAAACGCTATAGAAAGCAATTAAGAAACTCGAGAAGAGAGTTCAAACTCTTTTTCAGGATATAAACCCATACAATTTATAAATATTTCGATAGAGATAATTTGTTATGGACATATTTATACAATGGTAGCTTGGCACTATTTAGTTATGATTGATTACGTGTAATCACACGGAATTCTGCCATAAAAGAAATTAGAAAGACAATACTAATGTATGAAGTGGAACATACCTACGAAATAATATCTTGTCTATATATTGCATCTAAATGGGATTAAAGGGGATAGAATATATCAAGTATACCACCGATTAGTATGTCCAGATAATTTAGTGTATATTGACCATTTAGTATATCTCAACCTATTAATGAATCTCAACAAATTAGGATATCTCAGTCGATTAGTGTATCTCAGCCATTTAGAATATCTCAACCGATTAGGGTACCTGAACAATTTAGTACATCCCAGTTGATTGGTTTATCTCAGTTTAGTATATCTCAAACAATATAGATAGCCCAAATATTGCAGAGTTACAAAGTACTAAATTGTTGGGGAAAGGATAGTAAAATACTGTAGAATGATGTTTGAAGCCAACACCAGCAATGATTTACTGTTAAATATAAATTCAATGAATAATACTATGAAATGAAAAGGCTCATAGCTAGTGACGGCAATATCTACGTATCTTTGTTAGGCAAAGTTAGCAAATGTGCTAAAATAGTTTTTAAAATTGATGACTTGATGACGTCCCAATATGCTTATATTACCTTAGAAATGATGTCTGTGAAATAAACATATTGTGTTAGATCTAATTGATAACAAAGGTTGCAGATTACACATGTTGGCATGGATTAGATTTTGTGGCTGGTGAGAGTGATAATATATTTTATTACATTAACGATAAGAAAGAACCAAATTTAATTGCAATTGGAATTCATTAAATGAGTAACGCACACGAATAAAGATAAGAAGAAATAAACGGTTATGACGACAATGAATAGAGTACTGGTATCGAACCTCACAAGTAACTCTAAAGATTGCGTAATTTCAACCATAATCACACATTATATAATATATAACAACCTGCAAACTTCAAAGGCTTGTAATTAAATAACCAGCGAGATGAACACATATATTGAGTGAGACACAACGTGTGGATTTGAAACCTAATAATATATACATCTCTCTTAATTAACTAAACCACATAGAGTTGGTTTAAAAGCAACTACGTCGAGTCTTCAGCGTTGTATTTATAGATATTTAATTTGCAACCTGTTCAAATATATGACACAGAGATTTAATTTCATCCAGTATTAACATACCTTAGAATCAACTGCTAATAAGTTCCATAAATAGATTAAATAGCAGCAAGAAAGACGGTGATCGAACTGGTTTACGGTTTCACTGTATGACTGCGATTTATTCTTTCCCTAAACATGTGTATGTTTTTATTATATGTGACAATATGCACTGCATGGAACAAGACATAAATTATACACTGTTCAGATAACACTAAAATTGCATATAAACAGCAAAGTAAACATAGATGTATACAAGAATGGGTATATTTTTCTGAAGTTGACAAATATTGAAAAGTAAAAATCTATTAAATTTTAACGGCCATTATTGCATAAACAAGGCAGAACATATTTAAGGTTTACGTGTTCTATTCATATTTGCATGATGGCTGTTTCAATATCATTCGTGGTGAATAGATTTTCTAGTATGAACGGATAATAGGGGTAATTATAGACTTGTCTCAAACTTGATACGCGATACTGTAATGGAATATACTTTCGTAATCCTATGAACGTTGTTTTCCTTCATATCTTTTAATGTGATAAACAGATTGAATGTCCGGTTATAATAACTGATAATATTTGAATACTTGAGCGCTTTACATGTGTAATTAGACGTCAAATTGGGTACAATAGGGCATGTGAAAACAGATGGATGAATTTCCAGATGACATCCGAACAATATAACAGATAGAATGATAATGAAGGTTGACGAAATCAAAATAGCAAACTTTCTTAAAAATCATCATCATCATCATCGTTGTCGTCGTCGTCGTCGTCATCTTCATCATCATCAGTATCTTGACCTAGTGTGGTCGTTAGCTGCCGAACATCTGATCAGTTTCATCCACTTGTCTCCATCATATGCCAATGTCTGTGTCTCCGAATAACATTCCCTGATCCATTCTCTGATGTTGTCAGTCCACATTTGTATCTGTCTACCTTTCATTCTGCCACCTTGGACGCTGCCCTGCCTTACTGTTGTGGATAGACTGTTGGCTCTAGTGACATGGTCATACTATTTCAGCTTTCTCTTTTTGACAGTGGTGAGGAGGTCTTCATAATGGCCTGCTTTGTGCTTAATGGTGTTACGCACTTCTTTGTTTGCGATGTGGTTCACATAAGAGATGGCAAGGATCGTTCTGTAGCATCTCATTTAAAGTGCCTGTATTCTTCGTTGTAATTCTGCAGTCAGGGTTTAGGCCAAATTTGAATACAGAAAAATTGAGATGACTAGAGCTCTCAATAGTCTGATTTTAGTTTTCAGACAGATATTCTTTCCTCTCCAGATGGGTCTTAGCTTTGACATAGCTGCCGTTGTTTGTGCTGCTCGTGACAAAATATCTGCTCTTGATCCCTCTTCGGTGATTATGGAGCAAGACATTTGAATTTGCCCAGTGTTTCAACTTCATGTCTTCTGACTTTAATCTTTCTCGAGATTTATTTGCCACTCTTTGTCATCAGCTTTGTCTTCTCGACGCTTATCTACATGTCATATCTGGAAGATGTTTCATCCAGGTTCTTCACTAAGGAGGCAAACTTGTCTTCAATGCCTGCCAGCCAATCAATGTCGTCTGCAAGCGTAGACTGGTGATGTTACGCCATCCAAAACTGACTGTTTCACAGTGGTTTTCCAGGGCTTCACTCATGGTGCGCTCTAGGTAGATGTTGAAAAGTCTGGGTAACAGGAGACAGCCTTGCCGTACTCCAACTGTTGTCTTGAACCAATCCCCCACTGAACGATGACCAATGTCTGCACTGGAAACATTGGCGTAAAGCTGCTTTATGGTATTGGTCAACTTTTTACCCATGTTGTACTTCTTTATTTATGGACCACTATGCCTCATGCCAAACTCTGTCAAAAGCCTTTTTGAAATCTATGAACTCATGATAGATGTATTGGTCATGTTGTGAGTATTTTTCACACAGAACCCTAAGATTGATAAGTTTTCTGTTGTGCTTCTTCCACTCCAGAACCCTGCCTGTTCTGTCAGCGATTATTTCTTCTGCTTATGGGTTCAGTCTGTTTAAGATGATCTTCAGCATCACCTTATTAGCATGGCTGATCCAACTGATAGTTTTGTAAAAATGGCACAGCTGTAGGTCGCCTTGTTTGGGGAGTGTTATAATCAGTTACTGGGTTCACTGGGTTGGCCATTCGCCTATCTGCCAGATATTGTTGCAGATTTTTTTAGTAGCTCTATCACTGATTCCCCACCATTTTTGATTAGTTCATATGGGATGTTGTCTACTCCAGCTGCCTTCCCATTCTTCAGTGCTCTTATTGCTGATTACACCACATCTTTGAGAATGGGGAAATCATCATGATTTGTGGACTTTGGAAATTCAAGCATGACTGGGTCTCCTGTGGACGGATGGTTGTAATGTTCTTTACAATACTCAGTCCATCTTTCTGCAATGTTACTTGTTTCTGTGAGGAATTTTCCATTTTCGTCTTGAATAGTACTGACCCTTGGCTGATTCTGTCTGGTGAGGTCTTTCACAATTTGGAATGCCTTTTTGCTGTTATTCTTTATCAGACTGATTTTTATTTCTGTGCACTTTTGTCCAATCCAATCTTTGTTGTCTTTCTTCAAGTATTTTTCTGTTATTCGTGTCTATTTCTTGGTACTCCACTGCCCCTGTTGTGTGTCTGGTGTTTTTGAGGTCTCTTCAGACCTCACACAGGTTCAGAATCTCTTCTGTAACCCAAGGTTTCTTCTTTGGGCGATGGAGGCCAACGATATCCTTGGCATCATTTGTCATGAATGTGTTGAACGTGTCTGTCATCACTTTAACATCAACATTCATTACAACTCCAAGTATCGATATCGCAAAAGATCAAATACTTTGAGCTATGGTAGTCTTTTTTTAGTTGGTACGTTGCTATCTTGTAGGAAAAAGTTTATCCAAGCCAATAATTTTTAAGGTTTTTTATGAGAGTTATACAGTTCAACTGTATCATGTCCACCATCTTTTATTCCACGACTTTATCAACCGCCCACTATTCCACACTTGATCTTCTTCGTACATTTCCAGTGTGTATATATATATATATATATATATATATATATATATATATATATATATATATATATATATATATATATATATATATATAATACGTTTGGCGAGATCTGTATACTTGCGTTTTATACTACTGATAAAAGTAGAAAGACTTAGAAAATTAAACCTATCCAAATTTCAGAAAAAAAAATAACTTGCTAATGAATGAATTAGATTTTAGTAAGATTTAAAAGTATAAGTAAAACGATGGAAAGTATCGATCTAAATATAAATGACGTAATCGCGCATTGACTCGTTCACATTAACATTAAATCTAAGTTAGTTTTATAATCTGCAAAAAAAAAATACCTTAGGCGACATACCAACTCAATGTAGGTACTAACCATTTTAAAGACAGTCATTTAATTTAAATTGAGCAAAATTAGGTTGGGACTTATTATTCGTTTTAGTTTTGAATAGCATGTTTTTGAAAGGCGTGACGCAAATTTATGTGAGATAACCTTGGCTTGATGCATGAGGTTGCACAATAAATTTAATGACACCGTTGAATACTCACCTATCACTTTCACTGCCGACATGTGTACCTGACCTAGTCCACACTCTACTTAATGTCATGAATTTTAATATAGGAATTAGACGAGTTGTTTTGGATCAGCGTTGAAATTTGTCGGAAGCAGAATATTTTATAGCCATGTGATTTTGTGACTTTAACCTTAGATATAAGATGAAATAATTATAACTGTATGGATGTACATTGAAATACATGTCTAATACAGACAAATAAACGTATTAAACCTTGTTAATTTTTCTATATCTGCTCAATTAAACTCAGGAGCAACATTGATACCTTGTGTTACATCCAAGGTTACAAGTTAAACATTCGGCTTAATGTGTATATCTGACATGATTCGGTGTTATTGTTACAACGAATGATGTAACCAGAGACAGACAGATATATACTAAATTGTAGCATCTAATTGGTTTAATATTAGTGTGATGGTTAAAAACGTATATTTAAGATTCTGCTAATAATATTTTATCCTGCTAAAATTTCATACCAACCCTCTCATACTTCGACGTAATAGAGAGATAACTATTGATTTTAGAAATAAACGCCTATTTCCGAATGACGATTTTAAAATCTTTTAATGTAAATCTTCACTTAAATGCAGCAACTCACTAACTATTAACAAAATGAAGGCTAAGGATTGTTTTCAAAGATGTACAACAACTTTTATAGTTGTACTTATATAGTTGCGAAAGTTGATATATATTAATTATATTAACGAACGTCTTATCTGCAGAGAACGAGATATCATAAAAATCTGTTGTTATCTGCTTTTTTTCTAAAGAGGAGGTCCAGAAACACTTTATATTTCCAACAGGCAAAGAAAATGTACAGAAGCTTGGCGATAATCTCTCTGCCTGCAATGGTCTAAACGTAGCGTTGATTTAGTGATCTGTCTAACATATTCTGTCAGTTCCAATCTTTGTTTCAGCAAATGATGGAAACACAATATGTACAACCAATAAGATCGTCATTTTTAATAAAGTACCACAAATTACATATACTTAGGCACTACACAGCTGTATTATATAACCATGATTCACCAGTTTTAGTAACCAGGAAACTCATTCAATTTAGCCCTATGGTTTGAATACAGTAATTCATCTTATTCTGCGACCTAGGATTGAATTATCTTTGTTTGTTTTGTTTTTGTAGAGTTTAACGCCATTTTTCAGCACACGATAGACTATACACCGTGGCCAGTATTAATGGTGGAAGAAGAAGAATTATCTTTGTACAATGAATTATATAGAGTATTCCCAATTTGTAAACTTCGTTACAAGAAGAAAGTTTGCATGTGCTTTCTAATATTAGAGATTGCGCTCCTTGCATGATAGTGTTGTGCTTTCAAATATCAAAAATACCTTTCGTTTGATAATATTGATTACACTCGTTATAAATTCTCATTATCCATTAAATAAATATTAACTGGAGTAATTCTTTCCCTTCACGAACATTTTTGGTTGCAATTCATACAACTGTCAGTTCATTTTTTTGTCTCACTATTTACGTGTTTTAGAATTAGTCATGGTTCAGCTATACCCTGGAGTTGCCGCTAAAAGAATGGTCCATAGATTATTTCTAGCTATCGGAATAATTTTAAAACAGATAAGAAACACTTGATTTAACGCGATTGAGCATTTTGTATTGATCCTAAATCTAGATCTGGTCTGTCTTTTTAAAATGACTAAAACGATGTACAAACTTGATATAACTGACACGGAATATTATGCATGCAGATTTGAAGTACATTAATGGCACTTTCAAAAGAAATTTAGGTAATGAGGCATGTTTATCTCCAAAAAGGCCTTTCCAGCAACTTCAATTATCTACGAAAAATCGAGGCAACATTTTAGCCAGCAAAAAATGTAAGAGCTGATGACCTTAAAATATTTTAGGAAAACAAATAAATTATTGGTCTACATTATTTTAAAAAACATAAAACGTAACAATTCTTTCAAACTGTCTAGTTTTAACTGTCGCAAAGCATTTCGATGTAAAGCTTATGTGATTTCAAGAACAAAGAACTGTTTCTCGAGCAGCGGCCAAAATTGATGATCATCTGAGTCATGAAGTATAAATATGCAAACAGGATATGCATTCACTGAGACACTAATCACTCAAATTAATATATTCCAGAGACGTCAAATCAGATGACTAGAACTATTTCTTCATGTGAGGACATCCTCCAATAAAAAAAATACACACGGAAGAAAAGTACAGGTAATTTTGATATAAAGATTTATTTGGTTGTTGTTTTGAGTCGAGAGGAAAACAAAACAGTAATCAAAGTAGTTTTGTTTTTGTACTGACACCTGTGGCAGTCGCTGGTGGGCAGAACGTAAAAACGCATTGCGATCTTGAGGTTCAACCGCGCTAATTCCAGAGCGCCAATCAGATTATAATCATCAATCTCTGATCTTTTGGATTACACGAATCAGAAATGTCCAATTTGCGTAATTAAATTAATTGACAAGCCAACATAATCATACAGTTAATACTTTCTGCGTTCTAGTTGCTTGAATGTACATACTTGTTACACTAATGCACATTTTCATGAGAGCTAATTTGACAAATTGGTTTAAAGCAAATGATCAATAATTTAAAATAAAAAAACCACGTGTGCTTGTGTATTGAACGTTGAATATTCGATATCAAGAGAGCCCCCCAGGGAATTGTTTTAACACAAAATTTATTAAAGGCTCAAATACGCGATGTACATGGAAATCATGTAACAAAAACTAACGTTTCGATTTGCTATCTCAAAATATCATTTATGATTATCAAGAACGCGCTGTTCTGTTAAAAAGTAAGTGATCCCATGATTCAAACAATTTTTCAGATTAGCTCTATGGAGATCTGAGCTTTCAATACGTGCAGTAAGATGTCAAGAATTAAAAAAAGAAATATTTTCATATTTTTGGTCCTGTATGCCTGACGATTAGTTTGATTACGTAGTGTGGTAGTTTCAGTTTCAACAAAGCGGAGAACTCTTCTGCTCCAAAGGGATAGTTTGATTACGCTACAGAGATCACGTGATTGAGAAACCTATCTTCCGAATGGCTTTCTCCAGATCAGACACGAGTACGCGCAATGTTTCCAAGACTGATGGATATGCCAGTACACATAGATTTTTTTTGGTATTTTTTTTTTGTATTCCTTCATTTGTAACTTTTTACATTCCTTACTTAGGCTTTATTAAACTTAGCCAAATATTTCTTTTCATTCCTACCCCTTTTGTGTTTGGTATAATTGACAACGAACACAATTTACGGCATTAGCTATTTATCATTTTAAGAAACGATCCTCCCAAGCGATCATTCACTCAGACAGAATATTTTTACTTCATCAGTATTCAACAAAATATAGTAAGACAAACATACAAGTTATTCTAGCAAGGTTGGTAGCTTTATTTTCGGCATGTTATACAGTAGTTAGGTCATAGACACAAAAAGAGTTTTAGTGCTTTGAAAGATATTATTATGACTAATTAGTGACTTATCCTATGTGACAGCCAGGTCTACAATGATAGTTTAGTCATCTCTACACGCCATCGTGTATTGTAAGTTTTATTGTGGGTGGATGTAAAATTGAAAGGTTTATGTGCTCAATGAAATGCAAATAGCTTGTGCACACTTTCCGTTTTACAATTTGTCACACCATATATAAGCATGCTGAGTGATTATATTACATACTTTGGATACTAGATGGTATGCAATAGTTTAAGCTTTCCGAATCTTTATCTTCTGAGATACAAACAAATGTACTAGCATTGCCTTTGTCTTGTACTCACATTGCCTTCGTATTGTACTAACATTGCATTTGTATTGTACTAGCATTGCCTTTGTCTTGTACTCACCTTGCCTTTGTCTTGTACTAGCATTGTGTTTGTATTGTACTAGCATTGCCAGTCTTGTGCTAGCATTGTGTTTGTCTTGTACTAGCGTTGCCTTTGTCTTGTACTCACATTGCCTTTGTCTTGTACTAGCATTGCCTTTGTCTCGTACTAGCATTGTCTTTGTCTTGTACTAACATTGCCTTTGTCTCGTACTAGCGTTGCCTTTGTCTTGTACTCATATTGCCTTTGTCTTGTACTGGCATTGCCTTTGTCTTGTACTAGCATTGTCTTTGTCTTGTACTAACATTGCCTTTGTCTTGCACTAGCATTGTATATGTCTTGTTCTAGCATTACCTTTGTTTTGTACTAGTATTGTCTTTGTCTTCTATTATCATTGCCTCTGTCTTGTACTAGCATTGTCTTTGTCTTGTATTGGCATTGTCTTTGTCTTGTATTAGCATCGTCTTTATCTTGTACTAACATTGTCTTTGTCTTGTACGAGCATAGCTAGTCTTTTACTAGCATTGTATTTGTCTTGTACTATCGTCCCCCTTTGTCTTGTACTAGCAATGTCTTTGTCTTGTAATATCATTGCCTTTGTCTTGTATTAGCGTTGCCTTTGTCTTGTACTAGCATTGCCATTGTCTTGTACTAGCATTGTCTTTATCTTGCACTACCATTACCTTTGTCTTGATTGCATTATTCACACGTAAAAGCTGGTTACAGTTTAGTGTGAGTCTGTTTACAGTTGGTTAATCATCTTCCATGGTGGGAAGAATTTACGATGAAGGGATAATATTGATAATATATAGATTTGTGCCATATTTGTTATGGATTACTGAAATGAATAATTTAAATATTTCTATAATACCATTGAAAGGTGTTTTTTAACCTTCTTACCTAGTAAGTGTTTACCTATTTTAACGTCTAGTTGTAATCATTTTGATGCCATTCGTGTCCTTTAGCACTCAGACATGTTCTAAATTTAAAGTAGGTACAATTTTCTTAATATCCGTTATCGTGTTATTAGTACATACTTGACCTGTTTCAATGAATTAAATTTTTAAACTGTTGTACAATCCATGTCAATGATTATATCATGAAGCATTCTTACAAATGTCATGCCATTTCAGTCCTTATCCCTCCACTTTTATTTGCTACTAAGAGAAACCTCCATATGATAAATAGAACCAAATTAATGCCAGTGTGAACGTATCATAGTATTTTTCATTCTCGTATGTTTCATATTATGCAGTAAAGATTCTTTTAGTTTAAATTTCGAGTCTAGTAGAATAATATCAGCGCGGTTTCTCAAACTTATTTTCTCCATTTAGACAGTCAGTTAACCAGCCCACCCATAAACTGGGTCACATTTCAGACTGGTTTCCTAATAGACCTGATAATAATATTCTGCAATCCACCCTTGTACCCCACGAACTTGCATCAGATCACATCTGCATTATATGCCATCTCGACGTATCAGTCCCTAACCCTCCACCTGTATTTGCTACTAAGAGAAATGTCTGTATGATAAATAGAACCAAATTAATGCATGACATCCAAGAAAACCTAACAACTTACTTACATCTAGAGCAGAACACCTCGATAACTGCCTGCATTCATTGCTTGAAAAATATGCCCCAGCCACCAAATGCGGAGTATCAATAAACAAAAGTGTTCTCCATGGTATAGCAATGTTAAGGACCAGCTTCGCACTGCTAAATGACATCGCCGAAAAGCGGAGAGGCTTTGGTTTTCCACCAGAATCACTATTCATAAACAAATTTATGAAGCCACTAACAAGAAAATCACAAACATAGTACATTTAACAACATTATCCCACTACAGTACTCAGATCACGGAGAGTTTCAGCTGCAAAGAGCCCTTTGAGATAACTAACAAACTAATGTCAAGGAACAAATGTACGCCACTTCCAACTACTTTCTCTCCAGTAGACCATCTGGACCTTTTTGCAAATTTCTTCCGTGACAAAGTACAAGCCATTAGAGATTCGCTTGACAACACAATTTCAATTGACTCGTAAGCTGAAATTGATACAGAATTTCAGCGACAACCATAAGGAGCATAAGAACATGTCTCTGTTGATTTACGACAATCGTCATGAAGAGTGCACCAAAGTCTTATGAACTTGATCCATTTCCAACATAACTGCTGCGTGGAATTCCCATCATTTTTCAAAACTGCCATCGTAAAGCCTCTACTGAAGAGACCAACACCTGACCATAACGATTTGAAAAAAACCCACCCAGTTTATAATCTCCCATTTAAATAAAAATAAATCTAAGAATATGTTGTTCTAACCCAGCTTGTATCTCAATTGAATTCAAACAGTCTTTTTAGCAATGTACAGTCTGCATATCGCCCTTGTCACAGTATTAAAACTACTCTTCTGAAAGTATTTAATGACATTCTCCCGGCTTTGGATAGTGGAAAGATTACAGTCCTCAACTTTTTTATTTGTCTGCAGCATTTGCCACAATAGACCATGATATATTATTTCACCGTTTCCAGGATGTTGTTGGCATTCAGAAAATAGCCTTACAGTGCTTCAAGTACTACTTAGTCATCAGAACAGAGATTGTATCTGCAAATGGAATACATTCAGGACCAGTTGATCTATGTTGTGGTGTTCCACAGGGGTCTGTTCTTGGACATGTTCTCTTCGTACTAAGCAGTTCTCAAGTGTCATAGATCAGCATCATCCAGTATCTCACCAATTATACGCTGATGACACCCAACTATACAAGTCTAGCCACCCAACCGAAGTTGATGCTACCATCCAAGGAGTAGAGAGTTGCATTTCTGATGTGAAAACATGGACATGTAACATGCAGATGAATGATGATACAACCTCGAACAATAAGTAGCAGCAACACCAAAATTAATTTAACACAGTCAATAGGACACCTAAGTATTATTCTAGGATGTACTCTCACACTGCACCAACATGTCATGAACATATGCAAGTCTGCATATCTTAAGCTGAGAGGCATAAGCTCCATTCTCAAATATATTTCAGTTCATGCCACTAAAACACTTGTGTGTTCATTAGTACTTTCAAGACTGAACTCTTGTAACTCAATTATGTCTGGTTCGTCTCAATATCTACTCCAGAGACTTAAAAAAGTTCAAAACACAGCTGCTCGAAGCACCTTTAGAGTACCACGATCAGAGCACACCTCCCCGTTGCTCTGTATCTTATACGGGCTATCCGTTCGATCTCGAATCAAACACAACATTTGTTCTCTGTGCTACGTTTTACTGACAGACTCGAGTCCAACATACCTATCTGGCCTTACCCCTGTGAACACACCATCAAGATACTTATGCTCCTCTTCTGACAATTGTATACTCATTATTCCCACTATGAAAACAAAGTCATATGGACAACGTTCTTTTGTAATACCAGGACCCTACACCGTGGAACAAATTACCTATTTAAATTAGACACAAATATACAGTGATCCCTCTCAAGAGTGCTCTTAAAACGCACCTTTTTCGACTGCAACAACAAACTTAAAGACCTAATAATGTTTCCTACCATAAATATTTTCAGCATTTTTTTTTCTTCTAATTGAATGGTGTTTGTTTGGGTTTTATGTTTTCTTGCTTTTTTGTAGTCATATCTTTATAGATGTGGTAAGCGCTATATAAAATTAGGCGCTATACAAATGCCTCCTCCTTCTCCTCTTCATCATCATCATCATCATCATTATTATTGTTATTGTGATTATTATTACATGTTATTTGTCTAATATTCACTATCTATACTTTCTTCAGCATAATTATTACAAGGCAGTCAGTTTTTGACTTTTTTCATTTACATCTTAAGGATTTTAAAACTAGTGCTAGAATTGTATTGGTGTCTATCTTATAGTTAGATGCAGTTGAAAATATTGTTCTTTGAATCATTTGAAATGTGATTGTAAGCTACATCAATACATAGTGTCTGTAGGATATGCGTAAGTTATATTACCTGATGTCGATATGGTTGAAGCAGTATGTCTAATATTCAATTCTAGTATAGGTTCCCGTTCATGTAATGAAGATTTATGTAGATGAAGAATAAACAAGTCCCCAGAGAGTTAGGTTTTATCTTGTAATCGTTGATTTTCTCAGGAGCTTCTATGGTATTTCGTTCTCTCGCAACAATTGTCTCCCTAGTTCTAAAAATCTTGTTCAGCTGTTATTTGGAACGATTGTCTCGTGTCTTGAGACTATTTGTTTCTGTAATGAGTCTTCATCTCCTTCTAGCGATATGTTATCTATAAAGAGATTAAATGTTTCATGATTTATAACATTGTTACTTACATTGTGATAACCAAAAAACCAAAAGTACCATCTGATAAACCAGCTTGCCGATATAAGCCATGCCAAATATGCGTAAAACAGTTGCGCAAACCCGATAAGAGATCCAAAAGCTTAGACAATAAGAATCCAGGGTTCTATTCTTGCTATTTCTCAATCATCAGCTCTTATGTTATTCACGTGGATATGATTTACGTGCTTACATCTGCCTAATTTAAACCGTTACCTTAATCCCTATACCGTCTCTTTATTACATCTGCCTAATTTAAACCGTTACATTAATCCCTATACCGTCTCTTTATTACATCTGCCTAATTTAAACCGTTACATTAATCCCTATACCGTCTCTTTATTACATCTGCCTAATTGAAACCGTTACATTAATCCCTATACCGTCTCTTTATTACATCTGCCTAATTGAAACCGTTACATTAATCCCTATACCGTCTCTTTATTACATCTGCCTAATTTAAACCGTTACATTAATCCCTATACCGTCTTTTTATTACATCTGTCTAATTTAAACCGTTACATTAATCCCTATACCGTCTCTTTATTACATCTGTCTAATTTAAACCGTTACATTAATCCCTATACCGTCTCTTTATTACATCTGCCTAATTTAAACCGTTACATTTATCCCTATACCGTCTCTTTATTACATCTGTCTAATTTAAACCGTTACATTAATCCCTATACCGTCTCTTTATTACATCTGCCTAATTGAAACCGTTACATTAATCCCTATACCGTCTCTTTATTACATATGTCTAATTTAAACCGTTACATTAATCCCTATACCGTCTCTTTATTACATCTGCCTAATTTAAACCGTTACATTAATCCCTATACCGTCTCTTTATTACATCTGCCTAATTGAAACCGTTACATTAATCCCTATACCCTCTCTTTATTACATCTGCCGAATTTAAACCGTTACATTAATCCCTATACCGTCTCTTTATTACATCTGCCTAATTTAAACCGTTACATTAATCCCTATACCGTCTCTTTATTACATCTGCCTAATTTAAACCGTTACATTAATTCCTATACCGTCTCTTTACACACCAGTAATGGTTAGGTTTCTTTGACAAATTATTCTTCATTGAAATTATGATATATGAAAATCATCATGATGTTTCATCTTGTATTGTATTGTCAGGGGAAACATCAGGAAGCATCGTTTTGTCTGAAAGTGATTCATTAGACTTAGTTATTAGTATAGATTGATGTTCATTTCAGATGGTTCCCGTATGATTTGACTTACAATTTTCTTACATCCGCTGAGTTTGCGTTACACAATATAAATGCAATCATATGATCCACTAGCACTCATTTAAGTTTTTCAAACATTACTGGTTTTGCAGAATATATTTCAAAGAACAAAAAGCTCGCATCTTAGTATATACCACCACAGCAACGATAATTTGCCACCACTCAGAAAATAGTAAATATTCGAGTGTGTTGGTCTTTTCGGCATAAAATTAATATTTTTTGCTATCTTTTCCATCTTTATTTTATTTAATTTAGCTGCATTTAGATTGTTGTGGAACCTGTGTTGTCCGCAATGTTTAACTCCACATGGAACGTATATCTTTGGTAAAGTAATCTTCAACTTTCATTTCAACTCTTATTTAATATGTACAAAATCTGTTTAATTTTACTAAAACAATACACGTGTTTAAAGTTATCCAAACTTTTCAGTTGTATTATATTGAAATTTAACAGAAATACTAGCTGGATTATAATACAAACTCTAAGTGTCAAAATTAAAAATGAGTTTATATGAGCTATTGTCTTATACAAACCCAGATGTGACTGTCAAAAGAATGGAGAGAGAGCGAGAGAAAAATACATTATATTTACGCGTGTAAGAAAAGATCGAGGTGGATTATGTGGAATAGTCCGACACACTCAAGATAATCCTCCTGAATAAACCAGTAGCAGTCTACAGGAGACAAAAAAAAAAACTTCAAACACTTCCTAGTTAGAGCTGATCTAACTCTAATCAAGACCACCCTAGTAAATCTTGCTAATGTGGCGATAAATGGCGCACAACCTGTCAACATATGAGAGAGACCAGCGCATATTCATGCACAGCCACTAGCGAAAAATGGAACATACATGGTCTAAACAGAACGTGCAATACAGAGAATGTAAGGTATCACATGACATGTAAGATATGTAGGAGACTGAAAGAAGATACCACGGACAAATAACATCGACATGTTTTGGCAGCCAGCATTTGTTCATTTAAATAATTCCTTCAATTTGCTTATTAGTCACCACATATCGCACAATTGCTAATACAACAATGAAATATCCGGATATAATTTTTGGTTGCTCAAATTTAAACTATATAGGACATGGCGATATGGCTCATCGATTTATTTGTCAATATCAAATATGTGTCAGCATCAAAATCAAGTTGAACCCAACCAGGTAAAAAAATATGCTTTTTAGCTATTATCGAAGTAGAGATGATCATATTAAATCGTGTAACCTAACAGCTTTCTACGTCTTATATTTGCCCTATTATTTGGTTTTTACCTGTGAAAAAGTCTCGTGTTGAATCAAAAGTGCTTAGCCTAGTTCAAACTAGTTTTGCACAGTTCGACAGTTCGTTGTTTGTTTATTGTACTTATCTTAAACTCTTACACTCGGATCCCTAGCTGGAGCTAGAGCATTCTATATAACTGTTTTCCGGATATATTCAATTATATGTGTAAAATTAAATATAGTTCATTTAATGCTTGACAATTTAGGTAGTAATACTTCATTAAATATCTTTACGTTTTAATCTGTTAAACACACTATTTCCCTCATGAGGTCGAGAGAGGAATATTCAGGTAGTACGTATAATCCAAATGTTATTTCTTCACTCTTTTCGCGCCGCTGAAACAAGGACTAGTAACTGAACTTTGTTCCATCTGCCGCAATATGAATACCTGTTTTCAATAATATTGACACCAGCAGAAAAGCTCGAAACAGCAAGGTTTATGAGTGAAAAAATATTCTCTTGCAAAATGATGAAACTAAGTTGTTTTTAGATTGATCACTATCAGTACAATGATTGAAAATATAACTGTAAAATACAAAGAATGAATCTGGGATATGTTCAGAATCAACAGACGGAAATTTATTTATCAGGGAACGATTTACACAATCAAGGCTCTAACGGCTACAAAAAAATCAAAGCGGGCTAATAAATTTAAGGACATCAAAAACAGTCAGAAACGGAAAATTGCCTCAAGCGACAAAAAACATTACCTTGAGATTTATTAGCCATTTTAGTTCTGACATTTTCGTGGAAAGCATGCTGCATATTTATTGCATATAACCTTAGCTTGGTGCATGAGTCTGCAAAATAGTTAATGACATCGTAAAATAATCTGTCATTTTCTCTGTCAACAGGTGTGTCTGATATAATCCATTCACCACTAAATGACATGAATTTCAGTATAGGAATTCGACACGTTTCTTTGTGTACTCGCGTTTAAATTCTCGGCAGTATTGATAGGGGCACAATGGGGAAAATGTGAATTTAACAGTTGAAAATTATACATTTTAACTGGAGATAAATATATATATAAATACACACACACACACACATATATATATATATATATATATATATATATATATACATATATACATATATACATATATTTACACAAACAGACGGAACGACAGCCACGTAGAGACATACAAACAAACAAAGACTTCTACACATGTTTTCTTTATTTTTATATATATATATATATATATATATATATATATATATATATATATATATATATATATATATATATATATATATATATATATACACATATACATATATACATATATACATATATTTACACAAACAGACGGAACGACAGCCACGTAGAGACATACAAACAAACAAAGACTTCTACACATGTTTTCTTTATTTCCGAGTTGCATATCTGTTTTGTAACATGCAACAACGACTACTGGAATGGTGTTTAAAATAGCAAATTCAAAATGTTGCATGTAATGTTAGTCGTCTACTCAAAGGTAGCTTCATTTCTTTAATAAAACATACAGTCACACGCATATACAGAAACATACTATACAGAGAACGATTTATGTAGAATTTAAAATATGATCTCAAAGTTTTATAAAATTATTAATCTTCACTTTATTGTGATCTGTTCAAGCGACTCATAAACTAACACCGGCTAATAAATAAGGATAACTAATGATCATATTTTCTATTTTTATCTTACTTTGTTTTGTTGATTATGATGTGGCATTCGTAGCTTTTAGTGAGATATTCTTAATTGCTCATCTTAAGAAAATAAATGATTAATTTAAGTACATTTTATATTTTTCTACAATAAATTGTCATTTTCGCTTACACACCAGTACGTTTAGAAAAGTTGAATCTCTTGTGAGGAATGTCAATTTACGCATATATCTAAAGCAGTTTATATTGCATTATTATATGCAGTGAGTGTTATTCTGAACACTATATATGAACGGATGAATTACTGGACCGTTATGCCAATGTGTTAATTGACAGACTGTTATGTGAACAGTTTAATCACCTGGCGGTTATGTTGATAGACAATTACATGAAGCAGTTAATCGACACATAATGTGAGCGGTAAATCAGCAGACCATTATGTGAATTGGTTATTCAACATACTGTAGCTTTGTGTGGACAAAGCTTATGGTATGGGTTCGGTATAATGTTTTTCTAACAAAACTTTAAATGATATTAGCAATGACATTTTATATTCTTTTCACGTTTACTATGTATTCATCTCTTTGAAATGCATTTAATGAAATCAAAAGCTTTTCTTTAGTAATATTACAACTTTATAGTAGTGATAATGTCCATAAAAAAAACTCTGAATCGATGACGTATATCCATGCCTAATGTTTAAGTTGCTATTTGGCAGATTCAAGGAGTCACCAGTGCCCAATCTTATAAACGTGCCCCTGGAAAATTGTCAATGCCACGATAAAGTAACCATCATATATAAATCAAGTGAAAAGACAGGATAGAGTGACAAGAGTTTGTACTACTCTCTGACAAACAAAATAATGTTTTACATTTTATTTGTATTTTTGCGAACCGGCTCCTTACCTGATCAAAGCCGCTAGTTCCCTTAGTGGTTCTCGAAAAGTTCCCATTCGGAAATCTAAGTTACTGATGCCTTTCTTAGCCCAATGTTATCTTGAGCTTTCTAATATTACGTAATGCTTTCATTTGATAGCGTTGTTTATACACGTTATAAATTCTCATTTCCAGTACTAAATATATAATCGAATAATTCAGTTTGTTTTTCTTCACAAACAGTTTCGGGTGCAAATATTTCAAGTGCGTTTTGTTCGATTTTGCTTGTTAGTTAATTTTCGGTAATTAGTCTTGTCTGACTTCAGCCATACACCGGATGAACTCCTTATAACACGGCGTATTGACCTTTGATAGAAATATAAATAACATTACGAGAGGAACACGCGTAATTGCAGATGACCTATAGAGCCGCGGCATTTTAGGATCTGCATGCGTTTGAAACATGTGCTTTCAATACCGCACCAGGTGCTAATTTATTGAGTGAGTGTTCATAAACCAAGACTGTTAAAGGACTGAGATTTCATCAATAAAACAATGTTTATATTGCATTCACTTAAAACTGGAATAAGCTCTCACAATAGTATTTTTCTGTAAACATAAAATACAATATTAACCAATCCTGGTCAGCCAAAGTCATATATAATATGTTCTTTTTTTCACCCATTTCCAGACTGGTTCCCATTTTCCTTATCATTAATACCTTGGGTCCTATATCCACTCTTGATTTTCTTGACAGCCTAGAAATAGTGGTTCAATACATAAGTAAGCACTGATCATAGTTAGGTTTGTCCAAGATTACATCAGTGAATATTTAATTATATTGCATGTTCATGTTCACCAAAAGAGCAATGGTGCATTTCAGGCAACATTTAAATATCTGAGCTTTATTTAAGAAAATCAGAAGAAGAAAAAAATAAAGCTGCCTAAAAAGAACCATCTTATATCAATATTTGTTGCTCTTCAATTTAACCCTGAAATACGTATATTATCAGTCGTGTCATATTATATAATTAATGAGTAAACGGTCAATGTGACCATCTATATGTACATTTGTTATTACCGAAAAAGAGATGAAAATGACAGATATAGCCCAACATTCCTCTCAGAAGACATATAATTAAAACCTAAAGTAAGGTAGGCATAAGTCCATTAAAAAGTAAAATATGAACTTTCAAACCATTGACTGAAATAAATTAGTGAGATGCAAAGTCATTTGAGTTCATCGCCATTACGTATGGTGGAAGAGACCATAGTGATAAGATCTGAAGCATTAGGCTTCAAAACACAACTTGGAAATATCATAATGATTGCTGTAATTACTCTATAAATGGTAAACTGTATAAATGGAATATATGGATTGCTTAGATCTAAACCAAAGTTCAAAAAACACTCCATCTAACATAGTCAAATCAACACCATGTTCCCCACCCCACCCCCTTCTTGGCAATAGCTGATATATCTGAATACGTGTTTAATATCCCACTGGAAGGCAATGTGGCTTACAAAAGGTATTAATGTTGCTTGTTATTGACAAATAGAACCATATGATTTCATTTATAGTAAATGTAACTGGGCTTGCACACAATAATAACGTATAAAAATGAACAAGAGAATGCATGTACTGAAACAAACAAATAAATCAAATAATGTTTTATCGAGTCATAAAATGAAATGACAAGAACCATTTTCGCATGTAAGGACAGGTAATTGTGATGGACGGAGTTATTCAGTAGTTGCTTTGGGCACACAGTAAATAAAATGGTATCGTCGAGTAATTAAAATGCTTCAAACTCTGATTCTGATAAATAACTAGATCCGGTATGAACGCCTATCGCATCCATCAAGGTCATAACGTGTAAAGGCATAGCATTCTCCATGCTCAGTTACGGTGGCCATGTTGGCCTGCTGAATATGTCGATAAGGTAATGTAGGATCTTCAATTATAACAATGTGGAGAACTCCACTACTCTAAATGGATAGCTCGATGATGTTCGTTAGAGATCATGAAATTTATAAAGTCATCTTCCAGCTGACGTCAATTCGTGTGAACAAGCGCAGATATCGAAAAATGTTTCCACCCTTGCCAGATATACCAGTTCGTTGAGATTGTCGTTATTGATTAATCTGTTTTAGCTTCCTAATTTGTATCTTTAATATTTGTTACTTAAGATGCATTTAATATCGTTTAAACATTATTTTCATTTCTACCTCACCTCTACCTCTACCCTGGCCATCCTATGACAATACCGATTCCTAAAACATTCTATAATCACTATATATATTTTTAAAAATCAATAATTTTAATTTCTACTTTCCATACCTTTGCTGTGATGTTAACGCCAGTAATTTAGTAAAGACAGACATTCTTGCGTGATCAATATTTATCAAGAATCATTTTGTATAATCATTCCCATCGCAATGCTTTTTCTCGTTGGACTTTGCCTGGTCGTCCATTTCGCTGTTCTAAATAAGCATCGGAACTTAATTAAGACCTGCACGTGTATTATCTTATAAACCTCTTTTCATTCGAAATCAATGTAAAGTGTTAATTACTGATATACGCCGTAACAGTTTGCTAACATTGTGCTATCATTCGGCTTTGATTAGAGCACCTAGAACAGAGACAAATCAGTGTGATCCTACTGTTGGTATATTGCCAGACATGCTAAATGTCTCTAATGTTACGAAATTGTATGAATTATCTGTTGTTATCTCTTTAGTAAATCTTTAAATTTGTTTTCAATATTTGTGTTCAGCCACTTGTTTGTGACAATATACTTTGCCAGAAGTTTACGACTGTATACTAAGGAGGGTCATTTTGTCTCCTTCTGTGTGTGAGTTATTCAGAAAGCTTATACCAATAAAATATAATCAAACTGAGATACGTTTTCCCAAAGAAAACTAAAAAAATGACTAAATATAGACCTCGCTATTATTACATGGATTAATATCAGCACACAGTATTGTTTATGCCAATTAAGTGATACGAAAGATATCTCGCAAACGGAAATTTCAGCGATATACTTTACGCGAAGAATACCATAAAGATGGAATGTACACGAAGAATAATCTACAAAGATCGTATGTTTACCGACAACACTATATAATGATCGTATGTATACGAAAATTAATCTGCAAAGATCGTATGTATACGAAAAATTATCTCCAAAGATGGTATGTACACTACAAATAATCAACAAAGATGGTATGTAAACGGCGAATAATCTAATAGTAATAGTGCAGTCGGTTAGCATGTCGAACTCGTGACGAAAAAGGTAAAATTTGAGCCGCAGCCTGAGTCAGCTACATAAATAACGCACATGTTTCGCCGTGCTATACAATACCATACCAATCATCCATACTCACGCCACCATTTCATACCAAACCCTGTTGAAGTAAACTATATCAGCGACTAACAAAAGCAATGAAATATGGTTTTCATGCAGTAAGTACGGGTGGGGGTGTCTGAGGGTCAATGGGGTCATCCTTGTTAAAAGATGAAAATGAATATAGGGTAAATCCTATTGTAGGGTCAAACATGTATAGGGTAAATGGGAAAAAAACATGGTGGCAATGTGAATTGAAATGGGGAACGTCTCAGTACTGTAGATTAAGACAAAAAGGCAAAGGTGTGCAAGTGGCTGATCTCAATCGAGCGGGCACTTAATCGTGTTCGAGTTGACCTCAATACGCGATACTGTAGCTAGGTCCAATGTAGATAAGAAGCAATCCAGACATACAGAAACAAAACATAAATATAGACAACAAATACACATACAAACAAACATGGTAACGAGAAGAGATATCGATGCTATGGAGTGACCATCAAAAGAAAGCGGCCATTGGTGTTGTGTTAACACCACTGAGTTAATATGCAGAACATTGCATTGGTCATCCTTTCTTTCCCCCAAAATATCTCTGACATCCGAGCTGTATATCAACACTCTCGTCAGACAACCTTGCCTCTCTATACATTATTTCAAAACAGCTATTGCTAGTGTTTGCCTATTGTCCAGTACGGGACGTCGGTCCAGTTTTATTTCTATTGAAACTATACTGTCACACCATGTTAAATTCACAGTGACCCTATAAATTGGCTTGACCCTATATTCCCTCTCATTTTATCACATGGATAATATTGACCCACAGTCGCCCCCCACTAATTACTAACGCCACCTTTGAAGCTGTATTCCATCACAAAACTAGCTTGTACCTAATATGAAGTGCGTGTTTTGTGTGCTTCAAAACAGCACCTTCCAGGCTGTGAACAAGCACGATGTTTCTGTGATTGTTTTTGTCATTGCATACATTTTTGGAGGTAGTTTAGACACAAGTATTCTGATGTCAGCGCTGGGACAATGAGATGAATGACTAAACAATGCTGGAGTGAATTGTGAGCTGGATAATGTAGCATGTACTGAACTAAATTTACATGCTATCTTGTCTACTCTGAGGTTGAAGATCTCTCCTCGCATTTCCCCCCTGCTTTTCTGGACGGGATTGTTAATTCTTGCTAATATTTTTCATTAAATTCCATTTGGAAAACAAAATAAATCTTATCATGTCGGCATCGCATTTTCACGACGCTTTTGGAAGCCAATTTTCTGCGGTTATCGTTAAAAGAGCACGCGTCATATTAAACACAATCCGATTATAAAACAGCTAGGTACATTGAGTGTTGATTTTTGAACGGATTTCCTGTGAAAAGGCGCTGCTAGGTCTAAATTGTATTATTGTTTATTACGGTCATCGGTTGAATGAACATTAGTTGTGATTCCTATGCGGTTGTTCGATCCCCACAATACTATTTGGTATATGTTTCACATTTGAGTTTGCTATAACAGAAATATAATAATAGAAATATAATAGAGAGCAAACATAAAGAATGGCATAGGCTATACTGAATATGAAATACGGCCCTTGAATGGGATCCGGTCCTGATATACAGCCCTCCTATAAGATCCAATCCTCTGAATGGATATTTTTACATCAGCGCTCAACAAGTTTACGATTAAGAGTAGTTACAAATCAATGAATGAAGATCAAGGCTGGAATATCTACAAAAAAACAAATACTGTACGACATATAAGTACTTTTTAATGGTGACCTATCAGTACAATAAATATTATTAAAATATCACGAATCCAGTATCCTCTACGACATATGTGATGTACAATTTCTTTTGCCGTGTTTGACCATCTGTCTGGCAGTGTAATGTAATCAAGCTATATTGCAAGGGACACAACTCTTGAGTAAATGATGTTTTAGTAATTCATGCTTTCTCTCTACTTGTTTATGATCTCCGCAAATATATTTGCAAGTCAGCTTCTGTTATTACAGCACCAAGAGAGAGAGAGAGAGAGAGAGAGAGAGAGAGAGAGAGAGACAGAGAGAGATACAGAGAGAGAGAGAGAGAGAGAGAGAGAGAGAGAGAGAGAGAGAGAGAGAGAAATAAGTCAATATTGCTTGAATATGGTATTGAATATGTATCACAGGAATCAACTTCGGTGTAAATATTTAAAGTCAGCGTCATTTTTTGTTTGTTTTGTTTTGAGAGACACAGCTAATCTGTTCTGAGATAAAATTGTAGAAAAGTTTTCATTGACTGAAAAAGATGGTTTAAATAGTTTATATTATCAAACAAATTTAATACAGTTTAGTATATTTTTGTATAACATTACTAGTACGAACATGGCTGTTATCCTGTGTGAGCATTCATGTGTTTCTTAAGGGTGTTTTGTGGTTCAAACTAAAGTTGTCTGTTTCTTCCCAAAAATACGCAATTAGAAACATTGTCTTGTACAAACGGACTTTACTACGCAATTAAAAATACTGTATTGGATAGATATGTGAAAACGAACATTACTACTCAATTAGAAACACAATTTTGTACAGGTAAGATCAAACTAACATTAATTAGCATTTAGAAATTAGATTAGAAATTCAGTAGTGTGCAAGTAAGAGAAGACTGACATTACTAAAAGAAGGAAAAGTCTTCAAACCGCTTTTCTGAAAAATTGGTGAAAAACTTGTAACTAAACTGCACTGAAATCCTTTAATGTTTTTACAAATGTTACTAATTGACTACAAAATTATATATATATATATATATATATATATATATATATATATATATATATATATATATATATATATATATATATATATATATATATATATATCTCAGATAGTATATAACTGAATAACGGATAGAGAATAACTGGATATTATCCATTACTCCCGAACAATTCCTCCCCATACCGCCCAAAAAAGGGAAAATGATCTTCCTTATCGTGTAGTTAAATATTGGGATGCTTTGTTAATACTTAAAAAATCCAATGTTCCAAATGAAATGAAATTATTCAAAAAGCACTAACGGAAATCATCGAATTATAAAACTACTATCAGTTAAACGATAAAAATGCTTCTTCAACGATGAGCATTTCTAATCACCCTGAGCGAAAAGTAAAAGTTAAAAATAATAATTGAAAAGAGAAATTTAAACTGAATATTGAACATAGAAATTAAAATGTTATAAAACGAAATAAAAAATTTAAACTATAAAAATCTTTTAAAATCTCAATAACAAATTTAAAAATTGAAAAATTTAACTTTGAAAATACAAATTGTGTGAGAATTTAAACAAATTTAAAATTAAAAGTTTAAAACGGACAAAAAAATCAAAAAGGAAAATTAGGAAAGGAAAATTATAAATGAAATTAATACAACTATATTCGAAAATCAATAGTAACTAAAAAGTTAAAGGTAGAATATGTAATTTTTACCCCTTCTTATATTTACATGCTGACCTCGGTTAGTATTCGTTATTGGTAACTACAACAGCTTGTTGGTTAGTAGCCCTGTGGTGTGTTGAATATTATATCACTGGGTACTGGATAGTAGATCAATGTTTGATGGGCACTTGAAAAAGCTTTTTGAATTTATAATATGGATATTAGAATTTAGGTGACAGCATTCCAAACGGATTGTTGAATAGTATATAAATTGGTGATGGTAGTGGATAACTTTGCATTGATTATATAATTTTGGGTGTTTTATAGTTAATAACTGTTGTTTGCTAATTGGTTCCTTTTTGACTAATTGATCTAGTAGTTTTAACTTTGAGCAACAATATTTCGAACATAACTGAACCAGTATATTTTAGAGTAACGACAAATCTGAAGTGCGAATTTCTACAATTTATCTATGAATTTATTTAATTAGGTGTCGTCGAAAACCCAGTGTTAACAATGAATAGTATTATATTAAAATTTATGTATGATCCATTATTCTGAATACACTACTCACTAAGCATCCAACGGCAGATTTCAAACAGTATAGCCGCAATGTTATAATCACATATTTTAACTACTGGCTGGATTTAGTCGTGTAGTCCAGATGCGAATGATTTTAACGAAAAAGATAAAAATGATTCTTTATGTAAACTGTACCATCGTGGTATTCACCTAGTCTTTAATTATGAGTTATTAGAAAATTTTCTGTACAGATTCACCCATATATTTTCCTTACATTGTCCGCAACGATTCCCTCTGATATTAACCAATGAGCATGTATATGATATCAAGTCAATACATCACAATTATTTGTATTCATTTATATATAAATATTTCCTTTCTTCTCTTACAAATTTTGACATTTAATTTTCCATAATTGTATATTCTTAAATAAATTTAGAGTAGACTAGAAAACGTTTACTCACGAGTCGTTTTTATTTCTATACCTTTACAAAGATATATGGGATCTAAAATAAGAAAACATGGATCATAATACACCTTTATTCCGATATGATACTTTCTGTTTACAAAGCATTCCCCGTACCCGATGTATCAATGATATATTCACACAGAAAGAAAGACACACTGGGGCCCGATGACGTTAATCCTGCGCTGATCTTCGCAGATGGGCCCTCATGTGGCTGATGAGTTTGATACAAGATGAGAATGTCCTAGAGCAATTGTGTACATAGGAGGCATAGGTTGGTTCTTGATTTGGACGCTGTCATGCGTTCCCTGTCTTAGGCGATGTTCGTTCTGCGAGCATCTACTATCAGCTGCACGCAAGCCAGGTCTATCTTTGGCACAGGACTCGAGGTTTATCATAGATATTGGGCAGCATCTGACACTGGCCTTCATGGAGTCTTTGATTCTTTTCTTCAAGCGACCAGTTTTTCTGTGTCCACTAGATTGCGCTTCATACATAACCTGACGTGGCTTTTGAGACTCGTCCATACGAATGACATGACCCTATCACCGGTTTTGGGCTCTCGTGATCGGCGCTTGACATGTGACGCCCACAATATAGCACAGGGCTCTTGTGTGAAAGCGCCCAAATTACTTGATGTACTTATTGCAAGTTGTCCAGGTCTCAAATCCATTTAGGAGGTTGGTTAGCAGAACTTCTTTATATACCTTTATCTTGGTGGACAGTTTGATTTTCAAGTGACTCAACACGTAATTGTGGAGACGTTTCAGTGTGAACTGGCAATGCGTGCCTTTATCTCTTTAGAAAAAGATATGATGCTTCCAAGATACTTTAAGTGATCAGAGCTTTCAGCTTGGTGTCTTCGAGATCGGCTCTGTGTTATGACAGCAGACATCCACGAAAAGAACTTAAAGAAAAGGTTTCTCTACTGTTTAGGATTTGCTTTCAGTCTGAAAACGTCTAAGAGAGAGCCCTCCAGTCTGTACTTTATGAACACTCTTTTCTGGAGATCAAATGTAGCATGTTTCATGACACATGTGAATATGTAGGATAGTAGAACGTTGAATGACTTAGAGATATCCCCGTTGTAAAGAACAAGTCTCCTCGGGACATCGTGGACAAATCTGATCATACTAATGAACTTCCTCGGGTAACCGAATCGTACTAAGATGACCCATAATGCATCTATAATGGCCGTATTGAAGGCTTTCGTAAGGTCTTCTTGTATTTGCCTCACTGTGAAGACTATATCTATCGAGCTTCGATCTGCCCTGAAGCCATATTGGGCCTCTAGCTTTAGGGCTTTCGAGGTATTTCGACTAGACGGTTGAGTAGGTTCCTCAGTCAGCTTTGTTTTCTTTGTCTTTTAATAATGTGAAAATCATTATGTCTTTGATCTCCTGTAACATGGACTCCTCCTCCCAAATGTTTACCAGGATGCGGTGCAGTGCCTTAAGTACCTTAAGGACAGCTGCAGTGAAGTGTTCAATAGCAATTTCATCTGCGTCTAGTACTTTGCCAGAGCTTGTCATTTTGATGACTCACTCGACATTTTCCGTGGTAGGGGACAAGTCCAGCTCCGATATTGTTGGCTTCAGTATAATGGCGTCTGACACTGCAGTGTCTACGGTGGAGGTCATGTTCAGTAGGTTGGAGAAGTGTTCCAGCATCTGTTATACTCTTTTTGTCCTTGCTCATAGTGGTCTCTTCAGAAGAGATTAGCTAGGTGATGCAGGCCTTCGGCGATCCATAGACATATTTCAGGGACGTAAAAAACCATTTTGGGTTGTTGGTGTCGGCGTAATGATGGACCTCACTGCTTTGCGATCTCAGCAGCTATTTTGCAGACTGATGAGTAATTCTCTCTTGGCTTTGCTCTGCAGGAGTTTGAAGCGATCACGTGTTGAGACTGAGTCAACGTCGTTCTGCCATTCTATATAGGACTCCCATATATGTTGAAGGAGGATGCATATCACTTCGCTATGTTCGTCGAACCAGTCTTGATGGACTTTCCTTTTGGGTCTTATGATGCCCTACGCAGACTCATTCAACGTGTCTTTAAATGTTGTCACTTTGCGGTTGGGTCACCAGTCAGAGGTCCGTGCTCGGTCAGAAGTTTTTTTTTTCAATGTGAGCTTGATATTGCTTTCTGATATATAGATGGTTCAGCCTCACAGTGTTGAATTTTATTCGGGTTTATGTGCTATGGTGAGTCAATGTTATGAGCAACAATATCCCTTACTAATCGGCGGTGCGTCCAACACATTGTGAGCATCTCTGTTACGAATAATGATATTGTCGATCAGATGCCATTGTTTGGATTTGGGATTGATCCAAGTCTCTTTATACTTGCTCTTCTGACGGAAGAGTTTTTTCGACATAGTCAGATTATTCTCTGCACATTCGACAGTAGATAAAGTCTATTCGTGTTCATTTTTCCGATTCCATGCTGTCCCAATACTCCATTCCAGCTTTCGCAGTCGTGGCCCGTTCGAGCCTTACAATCGCCAAGTACGACGAGCTTGTCGCATGCTGCGATAGCTTTTACGAGGACATTGAAACATTCGTAGAAGGCCTCCTTGTCCTTCTTCGTTGCTTGTCAAAGTAGACGCATACGAAATGATGATGGTGACATACCACAACATAGAGACGGGGACGCGAAGATGCATAAAGCGTTCCTTCTCATGCGTAGGAACTACTGGGAATGACGGAAAAGTGCAGTAAGAATTAAAAAACCGACTTCATGGATTCTGTGTTCATCTTCGGTTTTCCACTTCCAAAAGAAGGTGAATCCACCCTCGAGTTCTCACGCAGATCCTATATCAGCTAGACGTGACTCGCAAAGAGTTGCAGTGTCAATCTTGTTTCGGTCCAATTTTATGGCTATGAGGGCTGTTCTTCCCTGAGGCCTGCGTGTATCTTCTTTGTCCATGAGCGTGCGTACGTTCCATGTACCGAGACGGAGTTTGGTTTGTTTATGCATATGGTGTTGATTGCATTAAGGGTTAACGGTAACCGCGGCTAGCCAGGCAGTTAGGTTTTAGGAGAGGCAATTGTAGAACTCCTTTTCTACTCCCGTCTCTTACTAGGCTGAACAGTGCTGAGTTAAACAGGGCTACTCAATCGTCTGGAATGATGCCTGACTTTTTTGCGTCCCTGACGCATTTATCCACAGTCCACCTCAGCGTGTGGTTTGGAACAGCGACTGTCAGATTTAATCTTTACCAGTCGCTTCGTTCCGCCCCGCCCCCCCCCCCCCCCTTGCCGTTGGACTTGGAAGATGTAAAGAGTAAGCAGAAAGTAAGATGACGCAGAGAATTGAGTGAACAACGTTTCATAAGAAAAACAAGCGCGTGGAGGATATTATGGTGCAATATATGTTGAAATGGGGAAACCTCACAATCGCGGCCGCAAACATTGTAGTCCAGTGGCACGATAACTCGTTACGACTGGCAAATTATTTGGCTGCAGTGGATGGCCAGGTCGTCTTTTGTACTTTGACGTGCCCTAAGTACTCCACAGTGCATTGCTTAACCACGTACCTGGCACATGGATCTTCTGGATCAGTGTTCGTATGCTGGATTGTGCACGTCCCTAAAATCACCGAAAGACTCGAGACATACCAGCTACGCGGTATATATTCATCACTAATAAAGTATGGAGTCATTCACTTTATAAAAAATAGATCCTTGCATAGTTTAGATATGTGATAAGTTGCTGAATGAAACGCTTGCCAGCCTTATGGCTGACACAGGTAGCTGAACCGCTTCGGTTGCTAGTGGTTAGGTTACCAAAGACTTACAAAAATGGTACTAACAGCTGCCTCGCACGGCGCTCAGCATTAAGAGGTTAGTGTTAGTGCTGGTGTCAGGATAATGTGATTGGGTGGGACATCGTGCTACGCGTCTGCGGCATGATGACCCAGTGCTAGTCAGCACTATAAACTGTCTCACTGCAGACATCGTAGCGATATGACTGAAAAATTGGTAAAGCTACGTAAACAATCCTAATCAAAAACAAACAAACAGGTAGCAGATATTTAGTGGTGGTTTTATAACAATATAATGATAATTGGTAAAGAAATGATGCAAATTTTTTTATAAATCATATACGATTGATACTCAAAAGTCAGATTTAAAATGGATACGAGAAAATTCGGTTTGGAATTGACACCAATCAATGCCTGATTGTTGCATCCTTTTAATACATGAATTTGATTGTGATGACACTAAAATCACTACAGGAACAATATTATTACTCTTTCTTCCAACTAACTACCGTCGACAGGCAGAGTATTAAGTATGAGAACGTATAAACGACACAGAATATCGAACAATAACAGGTCATTTAAGTTCAGTCAGTTACAATTAGCATGATCAAACTGATTGAATTTTCAGTTTTTGCAGGGAGGTGTTATTTATGCATTCGTGACTGCCTTTTCATTGATTACATAAATGTATACTAGAGTGTAAGCAGTCTTGACCCGTTGAAAGCAGGCCCGGCCCTAAGATGTGCGGGAACCAAAGCAGTAAGCCAGCGGTTCTCAAATTTTCTAGTGCCTCGACCCTTTTAATGCAATTGCAAATGTTGTGGCGACCAAACCGTAAAATTATTTTCGTTCATAACTGTAAAAATGTATATTTCCGATGGTCGTAAGCGACCCCTTGCAAATCGTTGTTCGACCCCTGACGGAGTCGCGACCCACAGGTTGAGAACCGCTGCAGTAAGCGATTAGCGCTGTGCCCCAAGAATAAATTTCATTGCATGAAAAAGCGGGGTCAAAGAAAGTTACCTTGTTCGCCTTGCCGCAGGGAAAAACCTGATTGTAATATCATGCAGAGAGAGAGAGAGAGAGAGAGAGAGAGAGAGAGAGAGAGAGAGAGAGAGAGAGAGAGAGAGAGAGAAATATATAGAGAGAGAAATATGGATTACGGGTCTGAAAACAGGGGGAGATATCATTTTTTCCCACAGATAATTTATATATCTTATTAAGATATATTGAATAAAGAGCAATATTAAAGTTTTTTCAAGTTGCCAGTGATCTGAGGAACATTTGGAACATTTGGTATGGATTCGTCAGTATAATACATGTTGTGCTATTGTTTTTATTTGAAGTGCCGAAGCTATTAAAGAGATAAGGTTGATTCGCCTTCTTACAAGAAATGACAATGTAGTCATCGTATCGTGATACGGGCAAATAATTGACAGTCCTTCTTCGTATCATACCGTTAAAGGCCTGTAAACCTGGCCCCACTGACAAAGTGTTCCGAGCAAACATTGTTTGTTGGTTTGGGGCTTAAAGCCATTTTCAACATACGCGAAATCGAAAGAACCATTAACACACGGATATCTACAGGCAAGTTTCTCAAATATCTTCAATGATACCCAAAATAACCGTGTCATTAGACTCAGCCCTGCGGTCATAGGTGAGGTGGTAGTGAATAGTGAAGGTGAACGCTTTATTCTACTTAACCTTAATCTATCTTGGAGCAAATGTATAGAAGATAATACGATTTTTAATCTGAGCATAATTTAGCAATGAGACAGGTCCGTGACTAGCAGCGCCGGATTAAGCACCGTGGAGGCCCATAGGCAGTCAAACTTTTGGGGCCCCAGACCCACGGTCATGGTCTCATGGGGGCCCCTGGAGGCCCCTAAAGGGGCCCATAAAAGTCGCGGGGCCCATAGGCAGTTGCATACTCTGCCTAATGGGTAATCAGGGACTGGTGACTAGGGGACCTAGTTTATGGATATCAACTGCCAGCATTCGTTAAAATGTCATTACTGAATCACACATGTATTGTTCGCCTCATTTTCATGATGGCTACACAATTATGTATGTACATAGGCGCACACACATATGTTCAATTTGAGGGTTGTGAACACCACCATCCCACTCACCCCGAATTCAGCCCTAAACATAGTTTGACCTACCTCCGTAAAACGTAATAGCCGACAACTAAATGTTTACCTCACCCACCCGCCGACCCTCCAAAAAATGATTATGCGGGAGTCTATTGTATGTATTATTTAATAAAATAGTAGTGATTATATATATATATATATATATATATATATATATATATATATATATATATATATATATATATATATATATATATATATATATATATATATATATATATAAATTACATGTATCAAGGCGTAATTGAAGTAAGTATTACTGAGGATTTAAGTGCTTTGCTCTAATGTGTAAAGATCAGGGACGGATCAGGTCATATGTGTGGGTGGAGGGGGGTCCTAAATTTCGAATGGGGCCCTGACTTTCCTCAAAAGTGAACATGAGTAATATTTGCAAGTACCTAAAAATTTGCATAATACCCAAAATATTTGCGCAAGAATTAAACGATGGTCACACTTCAAGTGATAAGTGCATGTACGATGGTGTTATTTTAAGCTGGGTGCGGTGGGGTCTGGCACTGAAGATAAATAAAAATATTGACATTAAAGTCATGCTGGATTAGATCCACGTGCGAGTTGGCGAAGAGTGGTAACGCTTACGCGTATTACTACGGTACTATTGTCATAAGCATTTCATGTCATCGTCAAAATAATAAAACTTTGCAGAAAGCCACTAAAAATGATTAGCCTTTATGCCGATTTGTTTTATTGATTTCCCACCATGTATCTTGCAAAGTACTGCTAAGATAACATTTCGGCATTGACTGGATAACTAATGTTTCCTATTATGGAGATGAGATTATCGCCATACAGGAAAATATTCAAAATAGGTCTTTCATGTAAAAAATGAATGTAAAATAGAGGGGTTGGTAGCAGTGTTGGTTCAGTGTAAAAGCATCCTTTCAACACAAATCATTAGTTATTTTTTATTTGTATCTTAAATGTAATATTATGATCATTTTTCTGCAATAGGTCATCGTCGAAAGAAAATTTGCCAAACAACTGTCCAGTGTGACCTCACGAAAATTGTAGTAATGGACGGGCTGACGCACAGTCATACGAACTTACTGACGGACTTGCAGATTGATATATCCAATCACATTTATATATTTAAACATAAGGGTAGAACATTTAAAAAATCTTCACAAAATGTCAAGCATGTTTGACTACACAGTACAATACTGTCTCAAGTCATTGCTTTATTTAGGGTGTGTAGTGAATATATCACGAAGGTAAATTAACTGAGTAGATGTTGTTGATACGAGTGTGAATATATCAAGATGTTAACTGGGTAGGTGTGGTTGATACGAGTGTGGACATATCAAGAAGTTAACTGGGAAGGTGTGGTTGATACGAGTGTGGACATATCAAGAAGTTAACTGAGTAGATGTTGTTGATACAAGTATGAATATATCAAGAAGTTAACTGGGTAGGTGTGGTTGATACGAGTGTGAATATATCAACATGGTAACTGGGTAGGTGTGGTTGATACGAGTGTGAATATATCAAGAAGTTAACTGGGTAGGTGTGGTTGATACGAGTGTGGACATATCAAGAAGTTAACTGGGTAGGTGTGGTTGATACGAGTGTGAATATATCAAGAAGTTAACTGGGAAGGTGTGGTTGATACGAGTGTGGACATATCAAGAAGTTAACTGGGTAGGTGTGGTTGATACGAGTGTGAATATATCAAGAAGTTAACTGGGAAGGTGTGGTTGATACGAGTGTGGACATATCAAGAAGTTAACTGGGTAGGTGTGGTTGATACGAGTGTGAATATATCAAGAAGTTAACTGGGAAGGTGTGGTTGATACGAGTGTGGACATATCAAGAAGTTAACTGGGTAGGTGTGGTTGATACGAGTGTGAATATATCAAGAAGTTAACTGGGTAGGTGTGGTTGATACGAGTGTGGACATATCAAGAAGGTAACTGGGAAGGTGTGGTTGATACGAGTGTGAATATATCAAGAAGTTAACTGGGAAGGTGTGGTTGATACGAGTGTGAATATATCAAGAAGTTAACTGGGAAGGTGTGGTTGATACGAGTGTGGACATATCAAGAAGTTAACTGGGTAGGTGTGGTTGATACGAGTGTGAATATATAAAGAAGTTAACTGGGAAGGTGTGGTTGATACGAGTGTGGACATATCAAGAAGGTAACTGAGTAGATGTTTTTGATACAAGTATGAATATATCAAGACGTTAACTGGGTAGGTGTGGTTGATACGAGTGTGAATATATCAACATGGTAACTGGGTAGGTGTGGCTGATACGAATGTGAATATATCAAGAAGTTAACTGGGTAGGTGTGGTTAATACGAGTGTGGACATATCAAGAAGTTAACTGGGTAGGTGTGGTTGATACGAGTGTGGACATATGAAGAAGGTAACTGGGAAGGTGTGGTTGATTCGAGTGTGAATATATCAAGAAGTTAACTGGGTAGGTGTGGTTGATACGAGTGTGAATATATCAAGAAGTTAACTGGGAAGGTGTGGTTGATACGAGTGTGGACATATCAAGAAGTTAACTGGGAAAGTGTGGTTGATACGAGTGTGAATATATCAAGAAGTTAACTGGGAAGGTGTGGTTGATACGAGTGTGGACATATCAAGAAGGTAACTGAGTAGATGTTTTTGATACAAGTATGAATATATCAAGAAGTTAACTGGGTAGGTGTGGTTGATACGAGTGTGGACATATCAAGAAGTTAACTGGGTAGGTGTGGTTGATACGAGTGTGAATATATCAAGAAGTTAACTGGGTAGGTGTGGTTGATACGAGTGTGAATATATCAAGAAGTTAACTGGGAAGGTGTGGTTGATACGAGTGTGGACATATCAAGAAGTTAACTGGGAAGGTGTGGTTGATACGAGTGTGAATATATCAAGAAGTTAACTGGGAAGGTGTGGTAGATACGAGTGTGAATATATCAAGAAGTTAACTGGGAAGGTGTGGTTGATACGAGTGTGAATATATCAAGAAGTTAACTGGGAAGGTGTGGTTGATACGAGTGTGGACATATCAAGAAGTTAACTGGGAAAGTGTGGTTGATACGAGTGTGAATATGTCAAGAAGTTAACTGGGAAGGTGTGGTAGATACGAGTGTGAATATATCAAGAAGTTAACTGGGAAGGTGTGGTTGATACGAGTGTGAATATATCAAGAAGTTAACTGGGAAGGTGTGGTTGATACGAGTGTGAACATATCAAGAAGTTAACTGGGAAGGTGTGGTTGATACGAGTGTGAATATATCAAGAAGGTAACTGAGTAGATGTTGTTGATACAAGTATGAATATATCAAGAAGGTAACTGGGTAGGTGTTTTTGATACGAGTGTGAATCTATCAAGAAGGTAAACTGTTTTCATATTCAACATATAGCTTCGTTTCAAAACTATTTAATAAAATATTGGATGTCAAGGATGTGCCACATATTTATATTTTTATAACACAAGCACCTCACATCGCTCAAATAAAGTTGCGCTTCGTCACCTTAGCATAGGTTTCTAACCACGTTTATGATTCATGTTGATCCAACGCTTTTGAAGCGTTGACAAAATTTATGTACATAAGTTTTCTGTGAAATGATACAGGGTTTGTCATACATTTAGCTACATCGCTTTAAACGTGATAAACATGAATCACTGAACCGTAAATATATCCTGTACTATCAATAAGTGTAGTTGACCTAGGTAGTTCTGATGTTGTCATATTTTGATATCAGACGCTCATTCTATGCATGCAGGTAATTACTACTGATTCAATTTACATGCACATAAAGAGCAGACATTAAATTAGTTTTCATTACCAGCCCGCCTCATTGGACATTTTGATTATATTAATAACTTTGGTAAAAGTAACTGTCCCTTGACTTTTGTTCAAAAGCAGTTTTGCTTCTTTCATCCAAAATGACCCAATCTTTGACCTTTGAAATCTAATGCGATATTCATCTTTTTTACCACAAGTGCAATCCGTTCACAAACTGTGTTTATTATGAAATTATTGTTATGCGGAATCCCTTTTTCTTTTTCCAACCACAGAACACATTACATTTGACCTTTTTTTTTTTCAACACCGAAATAAAAATAATTTTACATACTCAAAGTGTAAGTCACTTCCAAAATTAGGTAAATGTGGTCAGAGGAAAACTCAAGTTAGTGTTCAGAAACATATCTCTTCTTTGAGTCAGAATGACCTTAACCAATGACCTTTGTTAGGGACGTGAATGATATACTATGTGATTCCCCACCTGTTTTTGTGCTTTGGTTATCGTTATCTAGAAGATAATATAATTCGGTGTTATTACCAAGATCAAGTAATTATTGTCATCAGATATTAAATTAATGTATGGAAAAACAGAGATTTGAATAAAGATATAAGAATGAACAACACGAGCCCCGTATGTAAAATATAACAAGTATATCAATGATATACAGAAAATGAAATTTAACATGACATTTGAATGATGCACATTCTCATTGAAATATAATTACAGAATTTATGGAAAATGCAATTAGCCGTCTTGTAATACCAATAAAAGAAAGTTTGTCATATAATCGAGTTAAATCGAGTGACTGGTCGAACTTAATTTCCGGCGCGTCAGCATAATCTGGTTGCTTTCGGTCCTTTCCGAATCACCGTTGATGACAGGTTCTCGTTCCCATTAGGGGGCTCTACTGAGTTTAACTTATAATGAACGTATTCTTGTTTAGCTACATTCATTACCTTTTTAACTCTTTCTCTCTCTCTCTCTCTCTCTCTCTCTCTCTCTCTCTCTCTCTCTCTCTCTCTCTCTCTCTCCAATTTCGTTGGATAGTCAAACAGAACTTGGTTGCATTGTCTCCCCAGTACAGGGTGCATAGGCATGGATCTAGTTTTCTTTGTGATTTTCAGAGACTCGCTCCCTTTTTTACGAAGTCTGATCTCTCTCTGGTTCCATGTCTCTCCAAATTTTCTAGGCCACGTTCATTGGCTGATTTATTTAACGAGAAAATGTATTAATTTCCTAAATGTCCCTCAGTTTATTACTCACAAAAGCCTCATGTACATACAAAACACAGCAACAATGCTAGTATTAAATTGTTTGCAACCAAAACCATAATAATAATTTTAAAAATAACATAAATATATATGATTCATTTAGACCTGTAAATATCTTCGTTCATTTATTTATTTTTAAAACACAAATGAAAACAGCTTCGAAATTGTAGGTGATTATCGGACCAGCCCAGTGGCCTAAGTAATTTGAGTTGCCTCCTCCGATGCGGGAGGTTGCGGGTTGGAAGCCTGGCCAACTCATGCCAAGGACTTATTTTAAAAAAAATAATAATAATGTCAGCTGCCTCACTTTGCGCTCATCATTAAAAGGTTAGTGTTAGGAATGGTTGATCTGGTGTCAGGATAATGTGGCTAGGTGGGTCAGGATGCCGCATGTCTGCGGTACGATGTCCCAGTGCTAGACATCACTATAAACTGCCACACTGCAGACATCGCAGCGATATGTCTGACAAATTTTTTAAAGCTACGTTAAAAAATCAAATCACACACACACACACACACACAGTGATTGTTCCCCTCTAAAAGTGTAAACACAACATTGGTACAACAATTACCTTTCATATTATCTTTTGTATAAATGACATTTAGAATCAATATAGGCTCCACTATTTTTTCTTCTTATTTCTTTATATGAACGGGCTATTCAGATTATATTCATTTATATGTTTTAGCAATGCTGCTACAATACTATGTCCCCAAGTAATCAAATCAAAACCTCACAGCAACATTGTGAAAATGTGTGCTTGGTGGGTAACAAATAAAAAACCACAAAATATACGCCATTCATTATTACCTTTACTTACAACAATAATCTGATATGTGATACATTATTCTAACATTAAGAAGTTTTTCAATTCTTCTCCATATAATATTAATTTATTCTATAGCTTACAAAACGTGTCGGTAGCCTAGCACAACGTGAAGCACTTGGATTAACTTCAGTATTAGTGGTCATTCAAATGCGCATGCCTGAATGTATGTAAACTTTTTTTTTTCTATAGCGCGTACGTGTTGTTTATCACATAGTTGACCTTGTTTGATTTCACGGATTTTATCAATATCAGCTACGTGTTACAAATAAGTGTAAACTCTAGTGGCTTTCACTTTGTTTCGGTTAGGAAGGCATGTTATGAGATGTGAATGTACTGAAGAAGGTCACATAAGAAAATTATTTGCGAACGAAATAGAAGATGATTTGGCGTACGGTAGCTCTTGAGTTGCACCGCTCACTAAGTCGTATCAGGTATGGTCTCACACCACTAGAATCTTTAAGTAAGGTTTTGGGGACAAAGACTCATGGTCTGTCTGAAACTTCCCTCATTGTGAGATGGGCGCCGCCTGTACGGAACATGACTAGTGCAGCTGCCAACCAAAGCACAGGTAAATTAATTGTTTTATTTAATTTTTTGAGGGGGTGGATACTTATAAGAACCATAGGCCTGAGGTTAGTACACGCGCGCACGCACACATACACACGCGTATTGAACTATCATCACAAGTAAGGTCATTGCGACTAATAGGTTCAATTGCGGAGGGTGGTATTAGTGTATTTGCTAAATGTATGTGAGGAGATATACATTAAATGACATTTAAACCTCTATTAAGATCAAGTTTTATCCTTTATAAACTACTATAGTCCTTGGTAATAATGTTTACGTTTGGCAATAGCTCGCTTGCTTGAAGCGGTAGTTTAGCTATCTGGTGTGAACGCATGTCTGCTGTGAATTGAAAACAAATCATTGCACATTTGACAGTTTTTCTGATGCAAAACACGTTCTTACCCCTAAACTTCCAAATTACGTCATACATATTGCTAACTCGAAAGTGTCCATGGAGAAAACGCAGATTAATGTCACTAATTAATCAATCGATTTTCATGGTCATATTTCAACCTCATCATTGGAGAAAGTTTCGTGGTTTGCACATTAAGGCAATTTAAACACATGACATGAGATGTCACCAACATTTTGAAGTAATCTTATCGCCAAGAAAAGATGTAAAAATTAAATGAAACCTATGACTAGATTTTATATTACTTTCATATTGGTTTTCATCAGTTTAATTAATTAATGAATTAAACAAGTAAGTCAGTTGGAAGTAAGTAAGCAAGTAATAAAGAACGAAGAAAGGGGCGCTACTCTTCAGCAAACCATATGGGATATTTATGGTGGACAGAGGATAAACCCGGTAAAATCAATGTAAAAAATACCGATCTCTAGGAAGCTAATGGCGATGTTTCTCACATAACCACACTGGTCAAGCCCGAGACTAGAAACCTTAAATGAATGAATGAGAATTACTGAACTTGGCTGCGGGCATTCGAGCAGAAGTGAAACACAAGTATTGGGAATGTGTCTGTATTTACATCAGTATTGTATCATGCAGTATAATCACTGGTGTGTGTGTGTGTGTGTGTGTGAGAGAGAGAGAGAGAGAGAGAGAGATTACAGAGAGAGACATACAGACAGACAGACAGATATGGATGCCTGTATGTCCGCCTGGAAATTTGCGACGTACAATCGCCGTTTCTAGATATGTTCAATTGATCAAGCGTGACGTGCAATAGCCATTTCCAGATATGGTCAATCTATCAAGCGTAAAGATGACGCAAGTTCTCTGTGTCATCTGCTCTGTGTTTCCATGTGTTCAGGTTAGAAATTAAACCATCATGGGTGATAATCCAACCCCATTCCTTTTCAACATTTCTAAGTCTGTTATAACATGGATGATTCATTAAATACACAACTGAGACACTTGGGACAGCGGCCAACAACTAACTCAACTTGGGAAAAAACTCAAACTATTTTCTCACACCCATGTTATAATAGGGTACAACTGAGCGTCAAGAGAGCGCAAACTGTCAGATTGTTGCTAATACCGTATATTACTACAGACAAGTTATCATGAAATATATAAACAACATCAGCGGTTATGATAAAGTTTTGATAATTTCGTAACGATTGTTTCGAACTATTCGAGCTCATCATCAAGGGATCGCCTTTCGTTAGATAAACCTGCATTAAACATGACATAAACCCAAATATATTGAGGTTATTATACAGAAACCACTCCAGTGGTCTAGGTGGATAGAGCGTCAGCCTCAGGTGCGGGATGTCGTGGGTTCGAATCCCAGTTGTGTCATACCAAAGACTTGTAAAAATAGTACCACTGGTTGCCTCTTTTGGCACTCGGCGTTCAGCATATTGCGGACATTATTAATGGTGGAGGACGAACTAGGGAAAACACCGGAAAGAACCAGAAACCCACGAGAAGCTACTGGCAAGTTTTCCCACATATTGGCTGATTCCGAGACTCGAACACACGCAGACAGAGGTGATATGGGTGTGATCCATGAGATCCATAACGGAGAGCGCTTAAGAACATTCAGCCAATCGGGGCCCCCGAGGTAAGTGTTAGAACTGGTCGACCTGGTGTCAGGATAATGTGACGGGAGGGACCTAAGGCAACATGTCTGCTTCATGATGCCCCAATGATATACATTACTATAAACTGCCACACTGCAGACATCGTAGCGATGTGACTCAGATTGTTAGGGCTACGTTAAAAATCCAAAGGTACAACACACAACACAGTATAAACCAAGCAGAGCAGAAAGTGATATCCCGGATCTTTCTTGAGAAAGCTTGATAACATGAACATCATTTTTAAATACGAATAAATATTATCACCATACAGGTTAGATAATTTTAATTCGTACTCTACGGAAATTATAACCTGGGTCCGCGGGTCTTGGCATCCATTGCTTGGCACTCATCTTGAGATTGTGGTATTTAGTGCTTGCAGACAAAATCACACACACACACACACACACACACGCACGCACACGTATATATATATATATATATATATATATATATATATATATATATATATATATATGAGTGAGAGAGACAGAGATAGAGACCGTGAAAGTTAAGTATTTCTTTCTATTTTCTATATATCAGACATGTTCTGCTATCAGTGCGAACAGGCGCAGTTCAGAAAAGGCTGTACAAAAGTTGGAGTCTGCGGTAAAAGCCCACAAGTTACGGCACTTCAGGACCTGCTGATCTATGTCGTAAAAGGAATATCTGTATGTGCGAACATGGCTGCAAAGAATGGTTTAGAGGTACCGCGAGAAGTCAGCGAGTTTGTGTTTAAAGCTCTTTTTAGGTAATTAGAAAACTGAGTATTCAAGCCCGTGTTTTTTTAAGTTGTTTTAAAAACAAAGTTTGTTTAAAACGTTTTATTGCTTTTCTTTTCGTTTTTGAAATTCATGAGAAGGTGACATTAGAAAGTGCGAGCTTGGCTTCTGGTCCTGTTCAGTCTTGATCGTAGGCGAAATTCCTTTTTATTCAGATCTTGATAGATATTTGTGAATACATTATATTATTAACATGCCACAATGGAAGTAATTGATCACACATGCATTGTATTCAACAATCAAAGTGAGGTCTCGTCATTTTAAAACTTCAAGTGTACAAAATACGATAGTAAGTTATATTTTATCCATCCTGTACCCAGGAGATATGAAAGTTCCAGCCTGGATTTATTGTCGCATCCAAAACATATGATCATGGGAGAATTTGTGTATTGGAGTTGTCTTTTGTGTCTGCAAACAAGTTATATAAAGAAATATATAGCAATCAAAAATGAATTGTTTTACCTCTGTTGTTTGAGAGCCTCTTGACATCTGGTCTGATGGTGCATGCTGGAAATCAAGACCAATTTGATAATTCAGGGGGGTCTGACTGGTGTGTTTCCGTCCCTGTTGAAGTAGCTCCTCCATGTGAAGCTGTTCTTCTATGAGCTGTCTTTCTTCAGATGCAGTCTCAGCCTGTTGGCAGTCATGTTTTTCCAGCAGTTCATCAACAGTCTACAAATCAAAAAATAAAATGATATTGAACCCAGTTTTGGGGACACTCTATTTAAATCAAATGGGATAAGTTTAACTCTGTGTGGGGTTTTTTTTGTAGTAAAAATTGTTACATTTCAATTAAAAGTTTCATTTATTAAATTTTAGTCGGAAAATTTCTGACAGGACTGGATGTACAACCAAAGAAAGCCTTGATTTCTACAGAATCACTCCACCAGGCATTGGGAATTTTTAAAATAAATGCTGATTTAATGTAGACTTGCCACTTTGCTTTAGCGTATTATATATATATATATATATATATATATATATATATATATATATATATATATATATATATATATATATATATATATATATATATATCTATTATTATATGTATTATTATATATATATATATATATATTATATATATTATTATATGTATTATATATATATATATATATATATATATATATATATATATATATATATATATATATATGATTGATTCAACATATTTTTACACCTGCTGTAATGATAAACGTCATACACTAATACCTCATATTTCGAGTTCATATTTGTTATGATAGTGCTACATAGTTTGTTCCAGATCTAGACGTTGCACATTCAAAACATATGATTATTTTAAACATTAATATTTTACATCTGCAGTTACATTACTGTACTGTAATCTTTATTTGATATATTTTACTTACTTTTTTCTATCCCTTTTCTCATATGCACGATAGAGCTGTCTACGGGATTTAGGTGTACCAAACTTTTCTGGTGACGGAAGGGTTTTCTTTTTATATTCGACAGTCTCTGGGAAAATTGTTGGCACTGCCGTCTTTAACGAATTCAATTTCATTTGAAAACTAATGCCAGACAGGACCGAAAGGGTGTTGGTCCGAACTCTAATATCGGATAATAGCATGGATCAGCTACCGTGGTATGACTTTGGGCAATAATTTTCTCGGCGCTAAATAACCTACTTGTGATTCTATATATAGTACACACCATCAGCACAAATAATGTGTGGCCGGTTTCGCTTTATTACTTAATTAGACTAAAGACAAACTGAAATCAATATCATTGCTGCTTACGTCATTAAATCTATTCTGTTTCTAAGTGATACATTATATAAACAATATGACATTAACAAGACGACATCATAGCTTACATTTTTAACGTAAATGTCTTATTCTTTAATTATTGTCATGGAAATGTGCATTACAACACAGATTAATGATATTTTAAAACGTAGAAAATACATAAACTGGATATTAAAGATTCATGTATCTCTATTGATAACTATCTCAAAAAATTATGAATGAATAGAGAATTAACAGTTTACTAATATTTGTATCATGTATAATGCACATTTGTTTGTAAAAAAAAAAAAAAAAAAAAAATAAACAAAAAATATTAAAATTTAAAATTAAAATAAATAATATAAAAATTAATGTGTTATATTTTTATGTATTATTGACGAATGTTCAGTATTTCATCGAGGTCGTGGGTTCGATTCCCTGCCGAGTAATACAAAAGACTTACAAAAATGGTACTTACAGCTGCCTCGCATGGCGCTCAACATTCGGAGGTTAGTGTTAGGACTGGTCGACCTGGTGTTATGATAATGTGACTGGGTGGTACATAATGCTACATGTCTGTGATATGATATCCCGTGCTAGTCATTACTATAAACTGCCACACAGCAGACATCATAGTGACAATGAATTTTATTTTAAAAGTACGTAAAATATGTAAAAAATCAAAATCACACACACAAACACACACACGCACACTCACACACACAAACACACAGACACACACACATCAGTATTTCATCAGAACTAAATTTAAATAATAAAAAATTATAGTGTGTACGCTACTTATAATCTAGTAATTTATAAATAAATAATCATAATATGTTAAAAATTAATTTTAAAATACCCTTTCAATTTTGAAGAATAATATAATATGAGATTTAAAAGTACAATAGTTGAGTGAAATGTGTCGGCCAGCTTGTCTTGTCCTTTTGGTTTACAGTTTTCACATATCATACTGATGTAAGAAGTAAAGGAATGTGTTTTAATTATGGTAAAGTAAACATCATTATGCAGAAAATGCTGCACGGATCGAGTTGTAACACGGATCGAGTTGTAACACGGATCGAGTTGTAACAGGTCGTTATTCGCTTCGAATTTCAAAATTCAACTTCCTACTTTATTGATGTATTGTTTATTTAATATACATTTGTTTCTGAGTTATCTGACGTATTTGCCACGGAAGACGATGTTGCTGATATTGTATTTTACAATCATTGTGGACAAGCTTTTTAGAGTTTGAATGTATGTGCGTTGTTTTAACCCTATCAGAGAACTTAATGGGTAAAAAGAGACTTAATATGTTTAGTTGATCGAGTTTATAATATTTCTTCCATTTGTACATTTTTTAGCGCACATGACCCACAGATTTCGGAAAAAAAGCTTTAACTTTCTGAATTGTTCTTGCACATAACGTTCACGGTTCTCTTGTAGAGGCTACTTATTTGTACGGCAAAATAGAACCATGGTTATTGTACTGTTAGCTTTCGTATCTATTGAACTTGATCCCTATCGATTTGTGTGTGTGTGTGTTTGTGTTCGTGTGTGTGCGTGAGTTCGTCAGAGAAAAACAGACGGAGAGAGCACGTGCTTATACGAGTACATGTATTGCAATTTCATAAGTGATCACCTATTTTTATTAGTGGACTTGTTTGTTTGTTTTTTTGGGTTTTCAGCCAATTTTTAGCACACGATAGGCTATACATGGCGGCCAGAATGAATGGTGAAAGAAGGAAGAACCACCGACCCACGAATAGCTACTGGCAGGCTATCTCACATACCCACATTGGCCGAATCTGAGACCCGAACCAACGCAGATGGCAGTGATCCGTAACTGAGCGCACTTTAGACATCACGGCCACTCGAGGTCCCATTAGTCGATGTATATTCTGGCGTATCTTTCAATAAGTCGTTCATTACTTACAACAATTTACCCGTCTTTTTGGCAAGGGTATATACATGTAGGATAATTTGTGCCTGTCATTATCTACATAAATCATTATATCATATTCTTTTGTGCGCGCAACTATAGTCTGCATTTTTGTTATATGAATGTATGTTGTTACGTTATGGTGGTGATGGTTGTCGTTATCTGTTATATGTTCGAGCACGGTTTTATTGCCCGGGTCGAGTGCATACTAAAAATGTAAAATCAATGGATAGAATAAATAGAGATCTGAACAGAGATACAGGATAGAACAGGACGAGCCCCCGTATATAAAATATAACAATTTAATCGGTTGTACGAACAAAATAAAATCGTACAGTATATATTTGAAGAATACGCCTGTATTAGAAAATAATTACCAAACTTTATTGTTGAATGCATTTAGCAGTTCCGTTTGCATAAATATGATAGATTTAATCATACAATCGCATGGGAGCTTTCGACCTCAGTTGTCCATGACGACTGCATAACCTGCTGTCTATTGCAGCCACTCCAGCTCTCTTGCATCCAGCTTTTTATGGGTAAGCTCCAGTATGGATCCCTTCACAGTTCCCTTTGCGTTGCGTTGAGTGTAACCATTTATATAATGGTAACCTAAATAGTTTGTTTGTTCTTATTACACTGATAGAAAACCATCTTTCTCTTTGCTTTCAGAGATCGTCATAACGTAATTTTGACGGATGTTAACTGCTACTATTTCATAAAATATAAACTCTAGCTCGGTACTTTTTTCCATCATATTGCAGTGAGATTTTTGTATTTTTTCTGATGGAACTGTTTAGCGTTACTAATCGACCTATGGCAATTTCTCTAGTCTCTGAATAAGCCATTACGCCAGGCCAGGTGGGCTGTTAATCACTACCTTGACTAAGACGTTCCACTAATAATATAATTGATTCTCTGCTAAAACAACTCGCATCTTATTTATACAATGAATTAACTAAATTGAACTAATGGCATAACTACGGTATTTACAAGGTAAACATTCATTGGCATAATCTCCTACCAACGCAAGGTCCCCGAGTGGCCGAACGATCTAAAGCGCTCTCCGTTACAGATCACTGCCATCTCACTTCTGTCTGCGTGGGTTCGAGTCTCGGATTCAGCCAATGTGGGTATGTTGGAGAGCGTGCCAGTAGCTTCTTGTGGGTCGGTGGTTCTTTCCTTTACTTTTTCAGGTTCTTCCTCCACCATTAATACTGGCCGCCATGTATAGCCTATCTTGTGCTGAAAAATGTCTTTAAACCCTACAACAACAACAACAACAACAACCTACCAACTTAACGTTAATATAAATTCCTAGCATACATGATTCGTATAACATATTGACGAATAAATACAGTCCGGGCCTTGTCACGATCCCAGCTCGACTGACTAATTTTGCGATGTAGAACAGCTATTACACATAAATTGTCACATGCGAAACGCTTTCTAAGCCGATCCTTATCCAATTAGGATCACGGTTTAGTTAACCATCAAAATTAGCACGCGCCCATCGAGGTAAAGGACATATAATTCGCGCTTTGCGGAATAGACCTGTTTCTTCGAAATTTCAAATTATGATAAGTTTTCAACAAGTTGAAACTGTTTTCTGCAACATTTCGACCCTTGGCATTTGGATTCTTAGAATCAAATTCCCTTCGACTAATTTTCCTAACTGTTATCAAACAAATACTCAATTATGCCCGCACCAGAGACAATAAAAAATCATATCCTAGCTCATGCCGTAGGCATAGTAGGATACCTTAAACACATTCATCAACTTCATTAGCTATGTTTTACGCTGACCCTGTAATTTTTTATAAGTTATTTATTGCCATAACATCGTTTGGTACTATCATAACTTAAACAATCCACAGTTTCAGTTGTGATGCACAGTGACTGAGTGGTAAATATTATAGTTACATATCGTATACTGACAAATGACTGCATCTGAGATGTGTTTCTTTTCTTCAGAGTTATTGCTTTTCAAGAGTTACCGTTCAATAGTTTTTGATTTACTGAATCATGAAAATGCAGTTTTTAATAGATAGCTGCCAAACTCGGTTTTAGTACGTTCGTTTTCGCATACTGACAAATCACGGTGAGGACTAGACCAACCAGTAGTTCGCAACCTTTTTCTGACATTACCGGTATTCCGCCACCACTAATGGACATACACCACAATTAATTTTACTATTTGTTCTCTACATTTATTTCTCAATATTGACCTCTCCATTGTGCGATAATCATTACAAATAATATGTTAATCTAAAATACCTTCAAAGATGAATTCACGGTGAAGTTCTTGTCAAATGTTCACCTGAATTTTATGAGAGAATGCACTGTAAACAGAGCAACATGTAAACAAAACACAGATTTCACTTCTGGATCAACACCAAGGCCTTATTACTCACTGTGCACTGTCGCCGAAATACACACTATCAATCATTCTCTGAGCTCATATTGTCAAGAATAAACAATTACCATTAAATCCCTACCAAAAAATGCATAAATATAACTCTTCTATCACCACCAAAATAAGAGAGGAAAAAATGATCTAAAAATGGACACTAGCTACATTCGTGGGTACAGAACTGGAAATACTAATTGTGATGCGATTCCATAAAGTGTCGCAGTCAGTGTGCTTCCATACTTGTCTCATAGTCAATACTATTTTAAACTATGAGCAGGAGACAAATGGTTACTGAATATTTTAATTTTTTTCTCTGATAACTAATTTATTTCTATCATTGCTGTGTCTGTGGGATGAACACCTGGCATGCATATCTTTATAATGGAGCTGTTTTATTACTCATTGGGGTTTTGTTTAATGTTTTTTGTTTTTGTTTATTGTGTAAAACAACAAATAAATACAAAAGAAAACTTACATATCTTTCTCACATTTTAGCATTACAAACCATATTTATTTCACTACACATTGAGATATTTTTGTTTTAATATGTCAGGCGTTTTAACTCACGAAACTATTAAATAAATTACGAAAAGTATGTATGCATGTTTTTAATTTAAAAAAAAAATATCCTTTGAGCCAAAATGAGAAACTAACTAGTGATACCTCCGAGTAAATTATTGGACTTGTTACCTCCCTTAATATATAGTTGCTTCAAACATGACATAAATTCATTTGAAAATGTTCATTAACACATTAAACCCTAGCGCCGACTTTACGGGGCATGAGGTAGTAGCCTACTTCCAAAGTCTGTAGCGTCAATGTCATGCACGATATACCGCAGAGGGTAGTAGCATAGAAACGTAAATAGATTTAGCTCTACAGTGATACCAAATAATCTGGACATTATAGTTGCACTACAAAAAACAGGAAAAACCTAATTTTTTGGACCCGTTTATTTTCCCACCCAAAATTCACCCTTGGTCGGAATCCAATTTTGTGACCAGATGTTAGACACTATGGCCTCAGATCTAAGACAGACCGGTATGATGTGCACCTGTGCAAAAAGTAGGATAAAGTTGACATTTTGAATAAATTGTTTTCTCCATACAAAAAGTATGGGTCCATTAAGCAAAACAAAAAATTCCAACTTTTCATCTTCTGCTCGTGCACCAGCAAACTAACCAATGGAAAACATTTTGTTTAGCACAACTAGGCATTGGTCTAATGGAAAATTGCTTGGAAGCTGATCTATTAGGATGTATTCAGAAATAGTCCCCCAAAATGTGTTTCTTACTCGCATTTCATGTGAAAACAGCACAACCTCCAGCGGTTAATGTGTTTAAGGTAATTCCTGAAATTATATTTCTCAAAAGATATTTAATGGAGAAATATGTTGCTCTCTCCATCTGTCACTATATTTGTTTCTGCATAAGAAGTTAATCCACCAACTACGGTTTTCAAACTTTCATGGTGAATTATACTTAGATCAAGGAAAAACCCTATCTGTTTTGAAGTTTCAAAGGTGAAGGTCAGGATCACTTTTACTGAAGAAATATAAATTGTATCTGCACACTAACACAAGTTGACCCGGTAGATCGTTTGTGTGGATGATTTGCACTTAAAAACTTGACACGTTTTATTGATTTGGGAAATAAATTTGGGTTAGGAAGACTATTGATTTGGGTTTTAAGAAGGTCAAAGGTCAAGATTCATATGATCTAGAAACAGAAGATTCAGTTAATGGTGATATACGTTCACCAACGTTTGTTGATGACTTGCATGTTGTATAAGAATGAAGGCTACTGATGTTAGGGTCAATAGGCCAAAGGTCAAGGTTACTGTGTCCAGAAAAACAAAAAAATTAGTATTGCATATTAACTTTTTTTCTGGACCTTGTGCATTTGAGCGAGATTTGCAGCGGTTTTGCACTTAAGTTATGAAAGAAGCTTATTGATTTTGAGTAGAAATAGTAAATGGTCAGAATCCCTATGGCATAAAGAAAGAAATGTTTAGCTGAATTGTTTTTGGTCTTGTACAGTTTTCTTGGTCTGACTTTGTGGATGACATTTAATGTAATAAATAAAAGGCCTATAGATACTGGGATGTAAAATTCATATTTCCCTTTCCTGGCTGTCATATATGTTGACTTGAAAGTGAAAGTAGACCTAATAGTCCTTATAATCAGACTATTAGACCTAATAATCCTTATAATCAGACTATTAGACCTAAATAATCATTATAATCAGACTATTAGACCTAAATAATCCTTATAATCAGACTATTAGACCTAATAATCCTTATAATCAGACCATAGACCTAATAGTCCTTATAATCAGACTATTAGACCTAAATAATCATTATAATCAGACTATTAGACCTAAATAATCTTTATAATCAGACTATTAGTCCTAATAATCCTTATAATCAGACCATAGACCTAATAATCCTTATAATCAGACTATTAGACCTAATAATGCGTATAATCAGACCATTAGACCTAATTAATCCTTATAATCAGACTATTAGACCTAATTAATCCTTATAATCAGACTATTAGACCTAATAATCCTTATAATCAGACTATTAGATCTAATAATCCTTATAAAGAGACTATTAGACCTAATAATCCTTATAATCAGACTATTAGACCCAACAAACCTTATAGTCGGACTATTAGATCTAATTAATCCTTATAATCAGACTATTAGACCTAACAAACTTTATAATCAGACTGTGGAAGAATATTTTACTACATAAAAGTATTGTAATAAACAATTGTACATGTTTTTCAGTACCCTTACTAATGTCAACTTTGATGCAAGTAGATTTTTGATGTACATCAAGGAGGCCATCGGCTACCGTGATGCTTTACGGAAGCAGTTGTTAGCAATAGAAGATGCAAACTCAAAGATCTTGATGTCAGAGGTAACTACATGGACACCTAACATGAAATTCCTAGAAGCTGTTTCACTGGAAAATGCAGGTATGGCTTTGAAATTCAAATCCCACCTTGAATATATGTAGGGAGTTTCCATTTGGATCACTCTGGTGTTAATGAAACAAGGATCAATCAAACATTTGTTTATTTCAAAACATATTGGTTAGTCATAAAATTAATACAAATGTAGAGCTAGCCAAGGTGGTCATGATAGGTTCATTTTGTATAATTTCAGAGAATTTCCAGCAATACAATTATATCATTTTTCTGTAAAATTTACCATGCTAACACAGTGTTTCAAATTTAGGAAGGAAGGTGTAATTGACAGTCTTTCAAAGTTAGGCTGCAAAGCATGATTATCCCAGTATTTAAAAGTTAGGCTTTACAGCAAGTTTTTTAATAGAAATATTGAATATTTTGTATTTTTAAGGGAGGAAGTTTGGTGTGGAGGCAGAGCGGGAAATTTACGGGGCCGATGTAGCCGGTGTACGTCACATGGTGCTGTATGGTATTAAAGGACTGGCTGCATATGCTAGTCACGCAGCAGCTCTGGGAGAGTTTGATCCAATAGTGTCAAAATTCATCTTTGAGGTATTTCGTTAAAACTCAGTTCTGACTGTTGAACATTCGCTTAGATGTAAAGCAATGAAACTTTATTTAGTTTAATATGATATATTACATGTACTAAATAATGGTCAATCTGACAATGTTTCAGTGACTATGTTAACAAGATGTTAGGATTGTATGTTACACGAACCATGTAATATACCAATGGCTACATATTTATGTTAGGGTTGTATGTTGAGAGTATATTTAGTAGATGATGAAAAGGAAGCCATGTAATAGTGTTATTAAGAAAGAAGTCATTATTATACAACAGTTGTCTGGAGTTGATGATAACCAACATATTGTTTAACTCCCGTACAACATTTTCCAGGCAGACTTGAGGCGTATTTCTGACAGTTTTTTTAAAAACCGTTTTTTCTCTAAACCATAACTGTTCGAATTAAGGCAGCTAAACAAATTTCAACCAGATATTGGGTAGATGCAGGTTGGATTTTAGGCAAAATATGCAAATTAGTTGTCTTAATATTCTGCTTTAATAAAAAGAATCCATCAAAGATTTCCACTTGAAAAGAAATATGCCTGAAATCTGGTAAGAAATTTTCCAGGCAGACATAAGGCAGATTTCAGATGGGTTTTTTAAATTGTGTTTTGCCTAAATCAGAAAATTAAAGAAGGATGATTTGTGGGTCAAGAAAACTCCATAAAGATATGACTATCTTTGTAATACAAGGGTATCTGGCAACAATATTAACCATTCCCCACCGGTGATCTTTACCCTGTCCCTTCTTAAATTATGGAAGTGAATTAGTTTGGAGCTATATAACTTCGAGATCATCCAGATTCAATTGCTTGTCATTTTTTAGCATGGTAGCCATTATTGTAAAGATGTTAATAGTTGTTAAATTCTTTATGGCACAAATCGCAAAATGCTAGTTTTGCCATTCCGCTTTCAAGCAGATTGACCACTTTCAGTCCCATCAACTTTGCATTCAAGCGGTTCTCATTGCCGCATATTTTTCAATGTGAAATCCTGCTTTAAAATTGAAAACAAGAAAATAATCTTGTTTAAGGGAAGTTAAATCTGATTCAAGTTAAACAATCACAACAACAATAACTACAGAAAAAAAAGGAAAAGACAAATAACAAGGAAGGATGAACAACTCAAGTGGTTAGAGCATCCACCGCAAAAGCGAGAGGTCATGGCTTCAATCCCTGGCCGAGTCATACCAAAAACTTACAAAAATGGTACTAAAAGCTGCCTTGCTCGGCGCTAAGCATTAAGAGGTTAGTGTTAGGACTGGTTGGCCTGGTGTCAGGATAATGTTACTGGGTGGGACATCATGCTACACGTCTGCGGCATGATGCCCCAGTGCTAGACATCACTATAAACTGGCTCACTGCAGACATCGTAGCGATATGACTGAAAAATTGTTAAAGCTACGTTAAAAAACCTAATCAAACAAAGGAACAAGGAAGGTAGTGGAAAGAAGTCATTGTTTCCAAAAATGAACAGTACAATTACAGCTGTCAGAAAGAGGAAATATAAATGTTGCTGACATTAAAGAAATATCTTGTTTCTCAGAGTAAACATCAGAGAAAACTCATCTTGCATTAAATTTTCAAAGTCCAAAGAATCATCTATGCTGGTATTTCATTTGATAAAGTTCAAAATCCATCTTACAGTAGGAAAATGACTGAACAATCAGGACTTTTCAGTCTAACGATGATTCTTTTGGAGGAAAAAGAGAAATAGTATGCTTAACTATTAGACAGATATAGTCTATCACCTTAGCTGTATTTCCAGCGTGTCTAAAGTCTCTGAAAATTTGGGTTTTTTAAACAGAATATGCCTAGAATCCACATAAAATCCATGTGGAATCATCCAAAAACATTTGTATGGGTTTAAAAAAAAAATGCATTTGCAACAGACTTCTTATTCATAAACTAGAGAAAACTAGAGTCAGTCTAATAGCCATGGTTAATCTGAAAGCCATGGTCATTTTGTTAGCCATGGTCTGAGTCTTATTGTCATGATCATTCTAACAGCTATGGTCAGTCTAATAGCCATGGTCAGTATTATAGCCATCATCATTGTGATAACCATGGTCAGTCTAAAAACCATGATCAGTCTAATAGCCATGGTCAGTCTTAAAGCCATGGTCAGTCTAATAACCATGGTCAGTCTTATAGCCATCATCATTCTAATAGCCATGGTCAGTGTAATAGCTATGGTGTCTAATAGCCATGGTCAGTCTAAAAACCATGGTCAGTCTAATAGCCATGGTCAGTCTAATAGCCATGGTCAGTCTTATAGCCATGATCAGTCTAATAGCCATGGTCAGTCTTAAAGCCATGGTCAGTCTAATAACCATGGTCAGTCTTATAGCCATCATCATTCTAATAGCCATGGTCAGTCTCATAGCCTGCAGCCTATCTTGCACATAATTTATGTAAATATGCACCAAGTTCTCCTTCAGAAAAATTATCATATTGTTTCTAAGAGTCTTGTATAGATATCCCTAATGATTCAATTGTGACTTGTTTTTCTGTTGTGTCTACCAATTCTATTTTGTCTAATCATTCTGTTATATCTAACGATTATGTTGGTCAAAGCAAATTTGTTGTGTCTAAGCATTATGTTAAGTCTAACCATTATGTTATCTAAGCATTGTGTTGTGTCTAAGCATTATGTTATGTCTTACTGTTCTGTTGTGTCTAGTCATTAGGTTATTTCAAACCATTCTGTCGTGTCTAAGCATTATGTTGTGTCTAATCATTCTGTTAAGTCTAACCATAGTTTTGTCTATGCATTGTGTTGTATCTAATCCTTTTGTTGTGTCTATGCATTGTTATGTCTAATTATTATTTTGAATCATTCTGTTGTGTTTAAGCATTCAGTAGTGTCTAATTATTTTTTTGTGTCTAATAATGCTGCAGTGTCTAAGCATTATGTTTTGTCTAAGCTTTCTGTTATATTTAACAATTATGTTATGTCTAACCATTATGTTTTTTCTAATCATTAATTTGTGCCTAATCATTATGTTTGATTGTAAACAATCCCATTGTGATAGCTACTTTTGCCCAATACATGATTGTGATTCTGTTTTATTCATTGAAATAAAACAAATCAGGTTTGTGCTTTTTCTGTTAATTTCTTTCTGCTTGTTATGCCCAACATTTTTGTGTCAGGTATTGTAGCTTTGTATTATATCTGGGCAGGCTTTTGACTTTCTGGAGACTGGCAGTATCACTGATAGAATGGATCTGGGCAAGAATCTAGAAATGGCTCTCAGAGTAGGGGAGACAAATATGCGTGTATTGGAGCTACTTGACAGTGGTCACAGGAAGCAGTTTGGCATTCCTTCCCCTACCACAGTCACCACTAAGCCTAAAGAAGGAAAGGTAACAATGGGAGATTTCTTCTTCATAAAATGGTAATGATGTAGCCTTGTATTCAAGTCAGTTAGGGGACATTTACTTTGATAATACATTTTGATTTATTTTTTTAAAATCTAAATATTATTGGTAAAAGAATGACCAAAATACTGACTTAAAATTCATGACCAGTGTAATTTATTTGTTTCATCAGTTTGATTAAATCAGATATCTTTATGCTGTACTAGAATCCCAAAACATCCATATTAGGTCATGACCTCTCAATTGGCCAGTTATGTTGCATCAGATGCTGACAAATATTTTATGCAGTGATAACCAAAAATCCACAATATTTGTAGATTGGTGTGGATAAGACTGTATTCACATTGGAAACTTTTAAACCAAAAGAGATATACATGTATTACTCCCAGAAAATATTTGTATTTAACATGACATTACTATAACTCTATTACCTGACATCACAAATAACTGATTGCTAACCACTTTTATTCTAAATTCCAGATCACTGATTACTCCCTTTTGAGAATCATTGCTTGACAAATGTTTCTTTCATACACTACAAATCATTGACATTTGAAAATTACTAGGACAGATGTTTCATTGATACATTATAGATCACTGACAGTTGAACATTATTGGCTTGACAAATGTTCTTTCATACATTATACAGCACTGACAGTTGAAATTCTTGGCTTTACGAATGTTTCTTTCATCAACTATAGGTCAAGTACAGTGGTAAAATCTTGGCTTGACAGATATTTGTTTTCATAAATTATAGGTCACTGACAGTTGAAATTCTTGTTTTGAAAAACTTTTTTTCATAATATTAAAATAAATTGATAGTTAAGAGGCATTTTAGATATTTCATTGTTGTTTTGGCATGCAATATTGCTGATCCTATCTTACCACAGAGTAATTAAGATCAGATGAAATGAAATGAGAGTATCTCCAATTTATGTTTGGAAACATGTGTAATAGATATATACACTTACAGATGTCCAGTGTACACTTGAACTGTGTGCAATATGTGCATGGACATAATGATCCCCAGTGTATGGTTAGACTTATGTGTAGTAGATGTATGGATATACAGATCTCCAGTGTATGCTTAGACTTACATGTAATAAATGTATGGATATACAGATCTCCAGTGTATGCTTAGACTTACGTGTAATGGATGTATGGATATACAGATCTCCAGTGTATGCTTAGACTTACGTGTAATAAATGTATGGATATACAGATCTCCAGTGTATGCCTAGACTTACATGTAATAAATGTATGGATATACAGATATCCAGTGTATGCTTGGACTCTGTGTAGTAAATGTACCCTTGAACTGTGTGTATTAAGCGTATTAACATATGAGAGGTGAAACAAATACAGATCTTCAGTGCATTCTTGGAAATGTTTTAATAGAAAATTGGTATCAAGATTAAATGTTTTGTGTAAATCAGAAGTATTTACAAGGGAATTAAGTATGCCTGTCCATGTCAGTCAACTATGCCTTTACATATCAGTCAACTATGCCTTTACATATCAGTCAACTATGCCTATACATGCCATTCAACTATGCCATTACATATCAGTCAACTATGCCTTTGCATACCAGTCAACTATGCCTTTACATGTCAGTAAACTATGCCTTTACATACCAGTCAGATATGCCTTTACATGTCAATGAACTATGCCATTACATGTCAGTGAACTATGCCATTACATACCAGTCAACTATGCCTTTACATGCCAGTCAGCTATGCCTTTACATGTCAGTCAACTATGCCATTACATGTCAGTCAACTATTCCATTACATACCAGTCAACTATGCCTTTGCATACCAGTCTACTATGCCTTTACATGTCAGTCAACATTGCCTTTACATACCAGTCAGATATGCCTTTACATGGCAGTCAACTATGCCATTACATACCAGTCAACTATGCTGTTACATGCCAGTCAGCTATGCCTTTGCATACCATTCAACTATGCCTTTACATGTCAGTCAACTATGTCTTTACATACCAGTCAACTATGTATTTACATGTCAGTCAACTATGCTGTTACATGCCAGTCAACTATGCCTTTACATGTCAGTCAACTATGCCTTTATATACCAGTTAGCTATGCCTTTACATGTCAGTCAATAATGCCTTTACATGTCAGTCAACTATGCCTTTACATGTCAGTCAACTATGCCTTTACATATCTGTCAATTATGCCTTACATACCAGTCAGCTATGCCTTTACATGTCAGTCAACTATGCCTTTACATATTAGTCAACTATGCCTTTACATGCCAGTCAACTATGCCATTACATGCAAGTCAACTATGCTTTTACATGCCAGTCAACTATGCCTTTACATGCCAATCAACTATGCCATTAGATGCAAGTCAACTATGCCTGTACATGCCAGTCAACTATGCCTATACATGCCAGTCATCTATTCCTTTATGTGCCAGTCAACTATGCCTTTCCATGTCAGTGAACAATGCCTTTACATACCAGTCAACTATGTCTTTATATATCAGTCAACTATGCCTTTACATGTCAGTCAACTATGCCTTTCCATGTTAGTCAACTATGCTTTTATGTATCAGTCAACTATGCCTTTCCATGTTAGTCAACTATGCTTAACTATATTAGTCAACTATGCCTTTATATGTATGCCTTTACATGCCAGTCAACTATGCCTTTATATTTATGCCTTAACATGCCAGTCTACTATTCTTTTACATTCCAGTCAATTATGCCTTTACATGCCTGTCAACTATGCCTTTACATGTCAGTCAAATATGCCTTTATATACCAGTCAACTATGCCATGATATATTAATCAACTATGCCATGATATATTAATCAACTATGCCATGATATATTAATCAACTATGCCTTTAAATGTCAGTTAGCTATGCCTTTATATATTAGTCAACTATGCCTTTACATGTCAGTCAATTATGCATTTATATATTAGTCAACTATGCTTTTACATGCTTGTCAACTATGCCTTTATGTGCTAGTCAATTATGCTTTTACATACCAGTCAACTATGCCTTTATATATCAGTCAACTATGCCTTTCCATGTCAGTCAATTATGGCTTTACAAACCAGTCAACTATGCCTTTACATGTACATCAATTATGCCTTTCCATGTCAGTCAATTATGCCTTTACATACCAGTCAACTATGCCATTACATGTCAGTCAACTTTGCATTTACATGTCAGTCATTTATGCCTTTATGTGCTAGTCAATTATGCCTTTACATACCAGTCACCTATGCTATGGGTGTATCGTCATCATGATCTAGAAGTAGAAGAAAATAAAAAGAATCATATTGTAAGCAAAGAATAAGGTCAAACAAAATACAATGACTTTGCCTAAAGAAGGTAAAAGTAACAAAGTATGGTGGTTTGGCCTGTATAAGGTAAAGGTAACAATGGACAATGATTTGGAAGAATATGATAAAGGTAATAAAGTACAGTGACTTGGCCAAAATATTTCAGAAAGGTATGCAAATTTATTCACCGGTCACTGGGATTATTATCTCACAAGCTAGGAAAGACCCTGTAGATATGTGGAATATCATTTGTACTGGATCTACTACATATAGCCTGATTTCTGGGAATGGCATGAGTATCACAGCAAGCCATTTAGGTCAATGGCCAGAGGTAAAGCTGTGATCCCATGAGAAAATTACCAGATAGAAATCCAATCAATACAGTTGTGAAAAAGAGAAATACTACTGCTGCTAATCATTATAATATATTATTATTATTATTATTATTATTATTATTATTATTATTATTATTAACCGTTCCGGTGGCCTAGTGGTTATTGCTTCCACCCCGGAAGCATGAGATCGTGGTTTCTTTCCCCGGCCAAGTCATACCAAGGACTTACAAGAATGGTACTAACAGCTGCCTTGCTTGGAGCTCAGCATTAAGAAGTTAGTGTTAGACTGGTCGGCCTGGTGTCAGGATAATGTGACTGGGTGGGACATGATGCTACATGTCTGCAGCATAATGCCCCAGTGCTTCACATTACTGCAGATATCATAGTGATATGACTGAAAAAATGTTAAAGCTACATTAAAAATCCTAATGAAACAAACAAACAAAATATTATTATTATTATTATTATTATTATTTCTATTTTTATTTAGGCTATTCTGGTATCTGGACATGACATGAGGGACCTTGCATCCATTCTTAAGGTAGCAGATAGTGCTGGAATTAATGTGTACACACATGGAGAACTTTTGCCAGCACATGGATATCCTAATATGAGGCAATTTAAAGTAAGTATTGACAAGTTCTCCATCGCCATGCACATTTCATGAGACTATTTTGCTTTCAGCTCTGTGTGAAAAAGAGAACTTTATATGGAATTACTAACACATTGATCTTTGCATCAGTAAAGTGAAACTGGACTATTATTAGATCCAGACATTAGCTTTGAATAGGAAATCATATCCCAGTATATCTTCCCCATCGCATCTCCCTGCTTGTGTGTGTCGGGGTGGGGGTGTGTGTGTGTGTGTGTGTGTGTGCGTGCATGTGTTTTTTGTTTCATTAATCAGCAAGGTGTAAGTTAAAATGAAAAAGTAGTTTCAGTTAAAATTCTGCATCTGATGAGAGATTCTGACTTATTTTACAATCTCTCTCTCATTTTTGTCATCTCCCAGCAATTTACCTCACATTACAGAATAAGCTGGGAGTTGTTCAATTTGTTTTAAATTATATTTGGATCCTTCAAAGGTATTGTGATAACTCTGTCACTTGCAATGAATTTGGAAGAAAATTCTGAATTATGAATTCTTTGCCAAAGCTCTATTAAGAACAATATATACTCATTTGTAAGTCAAATTCAGCTGCAAATGAAATAGATCACAACCTGCCATTGCATAATGCACTGTCAGATCATTTCGTACGCTGTATATGATATTGATTACTCATTGCATACTGTATCTATTTATCAGATCATTGTGTACGTTGTATGTGATATTGATTACTCATTGCATGCTGTATCTATTTATCAGATCATTGTGTATGTTGTATCTGATATTGATTACTCATTGCATACTGTATTTATTTGTCAGATCATTGTGTACGTGTTTGATATTGATTACTCATTGCATACTGTATTTATTTTTCAGATCAGTGTACATTGTATGTGATATTGATTACTCATTGCATACTGTATTTATTTATCAGATCATTGTGTATGTTGTATGTGATATTGATTACTCATTGCATACTGTATTTATTTATCAGATCATTGTGTATGTTGTATGTGATATTGATTACTCATTGCATACTGTATTTATTTATCAGATCATTGTGTATGTTGTATGTGATATTGATTACTCATTGCATACTGTATTTATTTATCAGATCATTGTGTATGTTGTATGTAATATTGATTACTCATTGCATACTGTATTTATTTATCAGATCATTGTGTATGTTGTATGCGATATTGAGTACTCATTGCATACTGTATTTATCAGATCATTGTGTATGTTGTATGCAATATTGAGTACTCATTGCATACTGTATTTATTTATCAGATCATTGTGTATATTGTATATGATATTAATTACTCATTGCATACTGTATTTATCAGATCATTGTGTACGTTGTATGTGATATTGATTACTCATTGCATACTGTATTTATTTATCAGATCATTGTGTATGTTGTATCCCAAACCAAAATGCATCCTTGCCGCATGCTTGTAGCAAGCTTGCGATAAGCTAATTTTATGTTATTAAGCTAACATAGATGCTTGTGCAAGCTTGTACAAGCAAGTGTAGGCTTAAAATAAACTAGCTGGATATAACCGTAAGCTTGTACAAGGTTTTTTATTTGTTTCAGAAAGTAAAACTAGCTTACCGTAAGCTTGTACAAGCTTTTACAAGGTTTCTTATTTGCTTCAGAAAGTAAAACAAGCTTGTTCAAGCAAGTGCAGGCTTAAAACAAACTAGCTGGATATAACCGCAAGCTCCATTGTCAAAGTATCTCGTCTTTGTAATGTTCAGGTTCTAATCATGTTAAATAGGAAAGAGGAATATTCAGAATTTTCTCCAGGAAATGAGAAGGAAACAACTGAAAGGACAATTGTGCCCTCTTGTGTAGATTTGTGAAGCCATATAGTAATGGAGAAAACTTGACATTTTGCAAATTGTGTAATGTGATTTCGCTATCAGGCATGAAGGTGCAAGAAAAAGCTAATAAACATTAGGTTCTTGCTTCATCACACACAACTCAGCCTGAACTTGTGACGTATATAAATACCAGAGAGAACCTTAATAAAATTCGATCGAAATTAGATTTATTAAATTTCTTTTAGAAATAAACCTTCCTCATTCAGTTACTAGTGTTGCTGGTGAGTTATTTTGCACACGTTTTCCAAACATAAAATCACAAAAGATAACTTGTATGCTTATGCTTTGAAACATTTTTTTTTAAAAATTAGGAGGAGAGCCTTATTAGCTGTCTTACAGAAGCTAGCTTTAATGAAGTTATCAACAATAAATGTACTACAGCTCGCAGTCGCAGGGCTTTAAGTCCAATTGATATCATGTACTGCACTTGTTTGTTGTTACTTTTATAATGCTCAATATTATTTTAATTGTGATTTTTCCACAAAGTTGAAGTTAATTAGCTTTATATTTGCAAAACATGGCATCTACTCTAGAGTTACTGAAAGACCAGGACACAAAAAGTTGGAATAAACATAAAAATGGTTTTAAAAATGTGTGGAAATAGGAATGGCTTGAGTGCATGGAATGTTGATGTAAATGTAGTTGGTCAGTTCATAAGAAACTGAATGCTAGAGGACTTGCATTTGCAGTTGGAGGAGTTGGGAGCATAAAACGATGAAACCTGCAATCCAGTACTGGACATCTCCACCCCTTAATAATATAGCTTGCAAAAATAAGATTGGGCAAGCTTGCAAAAATAAGCTTATGGCAATGTTCCAAATGCAAGCTTGCAAAAATAAGCTTGTGCAAGCTTGCGGCAATGTTCCAAATACAAGCTTGCAAAAATAAGCTTGTGCAAGCATGCAGAAATAAGCTTGCAGAATTAAGCTTGTAAAAGTAAGCTTGCGGCAATGTTCCAGATACAAGCTTGCTGCAAGCTTGCAAAAATAAGCTTGTGCAAGCTTGCTGCAAGCCTTAAAACAAGCTTGCAATTTTGGTTCCACCTTATTTATATTGTAGTTTTAGAAACGTGTCATCCTGCCTAATGTTTGATTTCAAAAGTCATGAATTAATCTGTATATAATAATAATAATAATAATAATAATAATAATAATAATAATAATAAGGACTTTGTATAGCACCTAATTGTTAGAAGCTTTAAGTGCTTTACAACATCTATGATGATATGACTTCAAAAATTAAAAGAAACACCATGCAATTAGAAAACATAAAACATGTTGAAATGATTTAAGGTAGGAAACATTATTAGATCTTTTTTTTTGTTCATGCATTCTATAAAGGATTGAAAAGATCACTGTCTTTGTGTCTAATTTCAATAGGCATGTTGCTCGACCCTGGTATGCATAACAATGTCCATATGATTTCATTTTCATAGTGGAAATAATGAGTATAAGATGGTCAGAAGAAGAGCAAAAGTATCTTGCTGGTGTATACATATGGGTGAGGCCTGATAGGTATGTTGGACTGGAGTCAGTCAGCAAAATGTAGCACAGAGAAAAAATGTTGTATTTGATATTGGGTCAGATGGAATGCCAATGCAGGGTACAGAGCAGCTGGGAGGTGTGTTCTGATCATGGTACTCTAACGATGATCCAAGCAGCTGTATTTTGAAGTTTCTGGAGTAGATATTGAGATGAACCAGACAGAATAGTCCAATTTTGAAAGTACTAATGAACTCACAAGTGTTTTAGTGGCATCAAGCTTAAAAGATATTTGCTAATGGAGCTAATGCATCTCAGCTCAAGATTTGCATCCTTGCATATGTTCATGAAATTTTAGTGTAATGTGAGAACACTGTCCAGAGTAACACCTAGGTTTTGTACTGACTGTGTGAATTTAATGTTGGTGTTGCTGATATTTATTGTTTGATGTAAAGGATGTGAAGGAGATAGTCTTTGTGAATGGCCTCAGTTTTATCATCATTCATCTGCAGCTTGATATACGTCATCCATGATTTCACATCACAAATACACCTCTCTACTCCATGGATGGTAGCATCAACTTCAGTTGGGTGGCTAGACTTGTATATTTGGGTGTCATCAGCATACCATTGGTGTGACACTGAATGATTATCTATGACACTTGAGAGTGGCTGAGTGTATAGAATGAAGAGAACAGGTCCAAGAATAGACTACTGTGGAACACCACAACATAGATCAACTGGGCTGGAGTGTATTCTATTTGCAGATACAGGTTATTCCTGTGTAATAAGTAGGAACCACAGTAAGGCTGTATTATTATAGTGAATGCCAAATATATACTGGAGATGGACAAGTAATGTATTATGGTCTATTTTGTCAAATGCTGCAGAGAAATCAAGGAGGGTGAGGGCTGTAATCTTTCCAGTATCCAAAGCAGAGAGAATGTCATTAAATACTTTCAGAAGAGTAGTTTCAGTACTGTGGCAAGGGTGATATGCAGACTGTAAATTGCTAAAAAGACTGTTTGAATTCAAATCAGATACAAGTTGGGTTAGAACAACCTTTTCTATGATTTATTTATATGAACTGGAGATTTGAAAATGGGTGGTAGTTCTTTAAATTGTTATGGTCGAGTGCTGTTTTGTTTTAGCAGATGCTTTATACTGGCAGTTTTGAAAATGATGGCAATTCCCCGGATGAGAGAGAGGTATTAATAACATCAGTTAGTGAAGGCAATATTGGATCTATGCATTCACGCAGCAGTGATGTCAGAATTGGATTAAGTTCGCATGTCTTTGGTGCACTCTTCATCATGATTGTCCATACTAAATCCATAAAGACAGGTTCAAATTCTGTATCACAACTTCATGGTGATGATGAATTAATTGAAATTGGGCTGTCAAGTTTATCTCTAATGATTTGTATCTTGTCACGGTATAAATTTGCATACAGGTCTAGAAGGTCTAATGGCGAGAAGGTTGTTGAAAGTGGTGTCTATTTGTTCCTTGACATTAGTTTGTTAGTATTCTTGAAGAGCTCTTAGTACTGTAGTGGGATAATTTTGTTAAATGGACTTTGTTTGTGATGTTCTTAACAGCTTCATAGATTTGTTTATGAATAGCGAGACTGGTGGTCCCTAACACTGTTGTACCATGGAGAACAGTTTTGAATTGATACTCTATACTTGGTGGCTGGGGAATATTTTTCAATCAATGAATGCAGGCAGTTATCGAGTTGTTCTGCTGTAGGAGGTAAGCAAGTTGTTAGGTTTTCTTGGATGTCAGTCATTAGTATTGTTCTATTTAGGTTTCTCTAAGTAGCAAATAAAGGTGGAGGCTTAGGGACTGATACATCCAGATGGCACGTAACGCAGTGATAACCTGATGCAAGTTTGTGGAATACAAGGGTGGACCATGGAAACTACTTAAAAAATAGAGATTCAGTCAGCTTATTTTTTTCTACTAGGTGGAGGGCGGTAGAGGGAGAAAAAATAAACTAACCTTTGTTCAAGTGTAAGCATTGTTTGAACTTGTTAAAATGGGCAGAAATTAAAGGTTGTGTTGTGTTTGAAGACATTTTATCAAGGAATTCTTTGTGATGACAGCAATTTCACCTACATGAGTGGGGGGGAAGGACTTGATGGAGTAACCAGTGGCTGTTAGATCCACACACTTGGGCACATCGCCTGACGTTTTTAGCCATGTTTCTTGTCGGGAAGAAAATATTGATATTCTGATCATTGATAAAAATAACTATTTTTATTTGCTTTTCCAGTGGTCCTACTGATTGGGCATTGATTAATGCATTACTCAGTGGTATTACTGTGATAGTTGACACAAAGTTGTTAATTTAAAAGCAATTTGCACCAGGTTATCTAAATTAACAGACAAATTTTTTTTAATTGTTTACCTGGAAAGGGAGATAACTGGAATTCTTCCTATTCTACGCCAGCCAGGGTTGAAATGTTTTTTCTCTCACTTCTGTTTACATTTAAGTAATGATGAATGTAGTCCCAGTTTGTTTAGTCTTGAGCACAATGTAGTGTGGAGAGCCACGGAGTGGGCATTTAAAGTAATTAACGAGGGTCCGTCATGGCATAAACTGGTTGACTGGTGGTCACTTGATAGTGGTTTATTCAAGAACAAAAGGTGTTATAGCAGTGGAGCAAGACAGCGGACAACAATTCTATCTTGCTCGTTTCCAAAACAATAATATGAAGAAACAAATACGAACTGAATAGCCAATGCATGATGAAACACAGTAATGTCGATGAAGACAGACACCAAGTACATACATGTATATAATAAGAAACAGCACAAAATGGATCAGCTTCTTCAAGCCGGTTAAATGATAGCAGCCATCTTATGTCATGTATATGAATTGATCAAGTCATACAATAAATTGGTATATATATTAATGTGATGAGAGTCATGGAATAAATTGTAATATATTAGTATATTGAGAATCATGGAATAAATCTGTATATATGAATGTGATGAGAATCATGGAATAAATCTGTATATATTATGTAAAAAGTCATGTATTAATGTGTTGAGAGTGATGGGATAAATAGGTATATATTAATGTGTTTAGAATTATAGAATAAATCTGTATATATTAATGTGATGTGAGTCATCAAGTTGTGTATATTAATGTGTTGCGAGAATGTGTTGAGAGTCAAGGAATAAATTGGTATCAATTTGTCATTCATTTTTCATTTTCTGGACTTTTACTTCTAATGTTTTCAAATGCATTGGTTTTTTATTGCATTGCATGCATTTCTTCTCTTTGTGAGAGAGAGTCCTGCATTTCCAAATTATTATCCCTGTAAACAGTTTTCTCTAAATTATTCCTATATGTCTTAAATTCTAACCTTATATGGAAAGCAGAGAGCTCAAGATGTCTTTTTTTTATACTGTCAGTCCATTTAAATATCAACTCAATAGAAGACTAGTTTCTTTTGCATTTTTTCTACAGGTATTATATATTTTCATTAGTTTCATTAATCTGATTAATATAGTTATTACAGGTATTATATATTTTCATTAGTTTCATTAATCTGATTAATATAGTTATTACAGGTATTATATATTTTCATTAGTTTCATTAATCTGATTAATATAGTTATTACAGGTATTATATATTTTCATTAGTTTCATTAATCTGATTAATATAGTTATTACAGGTATTATATATTTTCATTAGTTTCATTAATCTGATTAATATAGTTATTACAGGTATTATATATTTTCATTAGTTTCATTAATCTGATTAATATAGTTATTACAGGTATTATATATTTTCATTAGTTTCATTAATCTGATTAATATAGTTATTACAGGTATTATATATTTTCATTAGTTTCATTAATCTGATTAATATAGTTATTACAGGTATTATATATTTTCATTAGTTTCATTAACCTGATTAATATAGTTATTACAGGTATTATATATTTTCATTAGTTTCATTAATCTGATTAATATAGTTATTACAGCTTGTATTTCTTTCATTCACAGAGTTTGGCTGGACATTTCGGAGGGGCTTGGCAGGTCCAGAAGACAGACTTTAGCTTATTCCCTGGTCCAGTTGTTGTCACTACAAACTGTGTGATAGAACCACTCAAGTCCTACAATGATCGGCTATACACACTAAATGAGTGTGGGGTACCTGGTGTCAAGCACGTAGACATAAACACCCCAAAAGGCATAAGTCAGATAATTGAACATGCACAGAGACTTGAGGGATTTACTCAGGAGAAGATAAATCGGATAAATGACAGAAAACTGATGGTTGGGTTTGGATGGGAAGCCATTCTTGGGCAAAGTGAAAAGGTTGTCTAAATAACAAATGTCTGACCTGTCTGTATATATGTCCAAAATGACAAGTATTACATATGTCCAAAATGACAAGTATTACATATGTCTAAAATGACAAGTAGTACATATGTCCAAAATGACAAGTATTACATATGTCCAAAATGACAAGTATTACATATGTCCAAAATGAAAAGCATTACATATGTCCAAATTGACAAGTATTACATATGTCCAAAATGACAAGTATTATATATATCCAAAATGACAAGTAGTACATATGTCTAAAATGACAGGTATTATATATATCCAAAATGACAAGTACCGGTAGTACATATGTTTAAAATGACAAGTATTACATATGTCCAAAATGACAAGTATTACATATGTCCAAAATGACAAGTATTATATATATATATCCAAAATGACAAGTAGTACATATGTCAAAAATGACAAGTATTACATATGTCCAAAATGACAAGTATTACATAGATCAAAAATGACAAGTATTACATATGTCCAAATTGACAAGTATTACCTATGTCCAAAATGACAAGTATTATATATATCCAAAATGACAATTAGTACATATGTCTAAAATGAGAAGTAGTATATATGTCTAAAATGACAAGTATTACATATGTCCAAAATGAGAAGTATTACTATGTCCAAAATGACAAGTATTACATATGTCCAAAATGACAAGTATTATATATATATCCAAAATGACAAGTAGTACATATGTCTAAAATGACAGGTATTATATATATCCAAAATGACAAGTACCGGTAGTGCATATGTTTAAAATGACAAGTATTACATATGTCCAAAATGACAAGTATTACATATGTCCAAAATGACAAGTATTATATATATCCAAAATGACAAGTAGTACATATGTCAAAAATGACAAGTATTACATATGTCCAAAATGACAAGTATTACATAGATCAAAAATGACAAGTATTACATATGTCCAAATTGACAAGTATTACATATGTCCAAAATGACAAGTATTATATATATCCAAAATGACAATTAGTACATATGTCTAAAATGAGAAGTAGTATATATGTCTAAAATGACAAGTATTACATATGTCCAAAATGAGAAGTATTACTATGTCCAAAATGACAAGTAGTACATATGTCTAAAATGACAAGTATTACATATGTCCAAAATGACATATCACATATGTTGAAAATGACAGATAGCACCTATGTCTAAAATGATAGATATCACAAATGTCCAAAATGATGGAAACCACATATGTCTAAAATGATAGATATCACAAATGTCCAAAGGACAGTAACCACCTATGTGCAAAGTCACAGCTACCACCTGTGTCCAAAATGACATACCACCTGTGTCCAAAATGACATACCACCTATGTCCAAAATGACATACCACCTATGTCCAAAATGACATATCACCTATATCCAAAATGACTGATGTCACTATGTCCAATTAGTAACGAAAGAAGCTAAGCTGCATCTGACTTTCAAACTCAAACCTAGAATATATGAAATATTATAGTTTTATTTGCACTTGCCTCTGATTGCCATGACTTGTCCATCCCTCAGAATTTTCTTTTTAATACTTCTGCCAAGAAACAACTGACTCACTTGCAGCCAGGTCACTTGTTTTTTGATACAATCAGTTTTGACCTAAATATTAGTCATTGTGGAATAAAGGCCTTGGATATTTCTGCTTATGCAACCATTGCACTATTATTATAAACACCACAGCAGAATTTTCCTAAATTTAGAATCATACTGTCATTCTGGTCTGTTGTACAAATTTACCAATATAACTGCTAAGTCTTGAACAACCTTAGCCCCAGAAAATGTTCCAAGAGAATTGGACCAAACATTAATTATGGCTAACTTTCCTAAAAGTCAAAGATCTTTTTTACCAACTTCCTTACCAATACAGCTGCTAGATTTGACAAAATTTAATAGAAATAAATCTAGCTTTAATTCTATCAAATAACGTAAAGTGAAGTTAATCTAACATTAAACATGTCAGTACAAATAAAAAGGCTTTTTAACTAATTTACAAGACCACATAGCACAATCTGGAATCGAATATATGTTCTGCATGTACCATCATTATGGCTTGTGTATTTATCAAGACTTTGAAACAGCAACTTCTCTGAAATGGCTCAAAAAGGTTTGATCTCATGGGAAAATGGGCATTTTGGTATCAAGACAATTTATTTATGTTTCAGAAACAGATTTTTAATTTTACTGTATAAACCCCACATGCCCAGATTACTTCACTGATTGCTGATATATTTGTTGTTAGGTCAATCTCCACAGAGTATATGATATCAGGATTACATGGACCTCATGTTACAGTTTTTCTTTTGAAATCTGTAAGACTTGACACTTTTTACTACACATGAATAAATACTGTGTATATTATTATGTTCATTTTTCCCACTTAACAAAGTACATCTAGAGGCCCTATTAAAATTTCAGGCAAGCATATTTCATAGCCTCTCCTGCCAATTTAAAATAAGGGCATTTTTGTACCCATGATATATTTCCATACAGGCACTTGTACATGCTTCTGGTAAGTGACTGTAATATATAAACTTTTGCCATCTGCATGATTACTCCACTCTTGTAAAATAGGCATTCTTGGAGATTCTATGAAGTCACAGCATGTGCTTGTATCTTCAATGAATTCCATATACTCAAGGATTAGAAGACTTTGAAAATACCCCCAAATTCAAATGGCTACATTCAATTTAACAGGATTGATGTCAGAAATAAGACCTTGCTAGTATCATAACAGAAATACAAAACGTGTTTATAAACAGAAGGAAGAAAGCAGACCAAGAATAGCCTACACTGTAATGACCATGATCAATGATTTTTTTACATGTAGTAATAATGACTATGATCAATGATTTTGTTACAAGTATTAATAATGACCATAATCAAAGAAGTTTTTACAAGTAGTAATAATGACCATGATTAATGATTTTGTTACAAGTATTAATAATGACCATGATCAATAATTTTGTTACAAGTAGTAATAATGACCATGATCAATGATTTATTTACATGTAGTAATAATGACCATGATCAATGATTTTGTTACAAGTAGTAATAATGACCATGATCAATGATTTTATTACAAGTAGTAATAATGACCATGATCAATGATTTTTTTACATGTAGTAATAATGACCATGATCAATGATTTTGTTACAAGTAGTAATAATAACCATGATCATTGATTTTGTTACAAGTAGTAATAATGACCATGATCAATAATTTTGTTACAAGTATTAATAATGACCATGATCAATGATTTTTTTTACATGTAGTAATAATGACCATGATGAATGTTTTTTTTACAAGTAGTAATATTCACTCAATATTGAATTTGAAAGCTTTAAATTTCCAAATATGTCAACAGTAAAATGCAATCTTATCAAGAGCAAATGGTAAATGTAGCAAAAATATGTACAGGGAGCTGTACTTCCAGTAGGTATTATAAGAGAAAGGGTAATTGCATTTGATTTTTCTTTGATATTAACATTTATTTTTTCTTTCCAGATTTTGAAAGCTGTAGAGACAGGTGCCTTGAAAAGAGTATTTGTGATAGGTGGTTGTGATGGATCTGAAAACAAGCGGAATTATTTCACCACCTTGGCTGAAGCCCTGCCTTCTGAGACTCTTATTCTCACAATGGGGTGTGCAAAGTACAGGTTCAATGATAAAGAATTTGGTTTTCTAGGAGACTCTGGAATCCCTCGACTTTTGGATTTGGGTCAGTGTAATGACAGTTATGGAGCTGTTCTGATAGCTAAGACATTAGCTGGTGCTTTGAACACTGATGTTAACAGTCTGCCTTTGTCAATCACTTTGTCTTGGTTTGAGCAAAAAGCTGTTGCTGTACTTTTAAGCCTTCTTAGTCTGGGAGTGCAGAATATCCGTGTTGGTCCAGTCTTACCAGCATTTCTTACCCCCACAGTACGAGGCATTTTGGAAGAAAAATTCCATATTGTACCGGTTGACATCAGACATCCTTTAGATGATATCAAGATAATGATGGCATAACAAAATAGCATGTTCCATCCTTTAGATGATATCAATATAATGATGGCATAACAAAACAACATGTTTCATCCTTTAGTTAACCTCTCAGTACACTATATATATATAAAGTGGAAGATATAATATAGTAGAGATAAAACTTTATACTGATTTTCATGACAATTTTTAGACATCTGTAGAACTTGAGACTGAAAGAGATACAAAGTCAGGGTTGTTGATTTCATTTGATTTTTGTAAATAAACTGAAAATTGTATGTGACTAAGAGTTGTTTTAATTCTCATTGACTTGCAGCTGGTGGCCGAGTAGTCTGAGCTGCTTGCCTATACCTGTCAATCACACACCTCACCTCTCTATGAGTTCAAGTCTCGGCTTGGCCAAATAAATAAGAGAAAAAGCATGCCAGTATCTTCATGATGTCAACTTGTACTTTTTCCGAGAGTCTTCCTAGGTTCTTTCTCTAACATATTTACTGGCTGTCATGTATAGCCTATCATGTGCTGCAAAATGTCATTAAACCCAACAACAGTTACAGCTTACCTTTCATTTTATGAAACAGATACCTATTTCAGACATCAATGGCATAAATGCCAAAGTTTTGTGTTTTTGTTTTAAAGTCTGATACAATAAGTGTTAATAAAACATGCCATGTAGTCATGTGCCATGTAGTCATGTGTGACACAAGGTTCCATAGAACACTTGACAAGTAATATAATGTAATATGTTCAAAGTGTTGGAATGAAAAGTATAATTTTAAAAAATGTCTGCTTGTTTTGACATACATCATACAAGAAAAGTAAATATAGTAGAATTAATTGATTCATATCCAGCTTTAAAGCAATACTTACTTTAAGAACTGTGTCACTCCTTATATTGACATCTTTTCCAGTGTTCACAATATTACATGTGGGAACAGAACATTAGTTACATTTTAATCACTCGTGCAAAATTAGTGTCTATAATAAACAAAGCTAAAACCATTTGTGTCAGGATAAATCAATGCTGGAGCTATTGTAGTGTACAGGCTGGATGAAGCTGGAGTCATTGCATACTGAACACAGCTTATTAAAACTAGAGCTATTGTTGTGTGACTGAACAAAGCTGGAGTCATTGAAGTGTGCAGACTGAACATAGCTGGAGAGCCTTGAAGTATGCACTTGATCAAAGATGCTATCATTGTAGTGTCCAGACTGAGCAAAGCTGGAAAGCAATGAATCGTGTACTTGATCAAAAGTGCCATCAGTGTAGTGTCTAGAGAGAGTAAAGCTGGAGAGCAATGCAGTATGTACTTGATCAAAGAAGTTTATCTTTCAGACAGCTGGACAACTTTTCTATATGAGATTCATCATCATGATGACACTGTCACACAAGGAATATGTACTAGTGATTTATATGCATAATTTTATCTCTACCAGCCTCCATCGTAAGTTGGTGAGAAGAGCTGCTTATCTAAGATAAAGCCTGTCAATTTTGCATGACCATTTGAGAGTTCAAGTATCTACAGTTAGAAGCATTATTAGATTCGCCAGTTGAATTTTTATATTCAAACTTGAGCATGTTTTCATTGATACATTGTTTAAAGTATAAAGAACATAAATCTATATCAATTTCATATTCAGCAGTCCAAACATTGCCCTTGTTATGACAAGTCTTAAACTAAGTTGCAGAAGGAAGTACAACAAACAAGTTTAGTAACATTTAACAAACCAGTTGATTAAACTAAGTTACAAAGTGAAAATTTAAGAGGAACATACAATATCTTAAATTAGATCCTATATAACCATTCTATCACTAGTCCAAAATAGAATCCTCTGAAGATATTCCAATAATCTTTAATGTGTTGATGCACCAACAGTCTTGATGTATTAGAGTTATATAATCAGATGGATAGTTTGGCTGGCGACCTGGGCGTATTTGTCTGTCAAGCCTCTCAGAGGTCAAACACAAGTTGCCTTAGGCTCCAATATCATTCTTCTTTCGGCTGTCTACTTTAATCGGCTAAAGGATAAGTCGTTATATCCGGCTACGTTACAGATAGTGCTGGAAGCTGTGAGGAATTTTCAGAGGCAGGCCAGACCTCATAGATGATGCCACCATTTGGTTTGGAACTTTGACATCACATTATCTTTAAATATACTACAGATTATAAGAGTCAACAAATATTCTTCCCTTGTTATAAGAAGAGAGCATTGGAATGATATGTTTTTGTTCACTTCAAAGAAACCTTGTATACATGTAGCGAGAATTTGCATTATGAACATTTCCTATCGATGCCAGACTCTGTAACATTTCCGATCGATGCCAGATTCTTTAAAATTTTCTTTCGATGCCAGACTCTTTAACATTTCCTATCGATGCCAGATTCTTTAACATTTCCTACCGATGCTAGACTATGTAGCAATTTTGCAAGATGAATCGTCTGAATCTCCTCTGTAAAGACTACAAATATGAATCGTAAGCCCTATTTATTGCAACGTTGTTTACCTACTGTTTATGCGGTAAAGCTATTGCCAACTGTAGAGTATTCCTTCCGGAATCCAGCCAGGGATTATCTAAGTCACTTTGTTCAGCAAATGCAATACTTACGCTTTCAGACGTTAAAATCAAATCTTGCTCAAAACATTAATTGCTCATGTGTTTATATAGTTGAATTACTAATGGATCCTTTCGTGTTTATTAGACACAAAGACACAGTGGTCCCTTTTATGAGTGCTCTCAAGACTCACCTGTTTCGACTGCAGGGACAAACTTAGCGACCTAATCATGTTTCGTATCTTATATATTTTCAGCATGTTTTTATGTTTTCCAATTTCATTGTTTTTGTCATTTGTTGTTCTGTAGTGTAGTCATATCATAATTGATGGTGTAAAGTGCTTAGAGCTTTTAAAGATTAGGCGCTAAACAAAGTCATCATCATCATCATCATTATTATTATTATTATTATTATTATTATTATTATTATTATTATTATATGGGACATATTGTGTTTGCTTTCGACGGTCTGGAAAAATACATATGGCTAATATTGTGTTACATACTGTATTTTGGGACAAATGCCTGTGACAAAAATGTTATTGTTCGAAATTGTAAAAATTAAAAGACTTTCGCTGAGCGTATGCCAATCATTATGCCTTCAGCCCAGCAGAGCATCCACATTTTATATTTCTATTGCGGTTCTGAATAGCATTTGATTCTTGAAATGGATGATTCAAAATTTAATCACTGTCACGTAACAACTAATATGGTTGTATTAATCTTCAAGAGATGTTTTCTTCAATGCTGTGACCATTTTTTCATGGACTTTACGATTTTCCAAATTAGTTCTATTTTAATCACAACTAGCATCAGTATATTTCTCTTAAGTTTATTGGTAACTTTTAAAGGTTGCATGCTCTTTTTACTGTTTTGCAATATCTTTTGACGCTTATCTAAATCAAACGGATATATGTTACATTCGCAACTATGACTTACATGGTTGGCAAATTGAAAATTGAATGTTTAGTTAAAAAGCACTATTAAAACAGCTGTTCAGTTAAATCTACATGAATTTGTTCGATGTATAATCCTGCAAATTTTGCACATGTATTCATTAAAAAATGTTAATACTAGAGTTGAATTTTATTGACTTTATCAATATGTCTGTCTTTAATTTAGTAACACCAGTTCAAATTAAGCGTTTGTTCAATAGGTAAGGATGTTTCATGTTCAGAAGAAATATTTTGGCGTTTAAAAGGATACCTGCAACCAATGTATTGTATTACGTCTGTATCTCTTGTGCCAAATGCAAACAAGATGTTCGATATCCAGCTGTTACGATTTACACCAGTCAGTTACTTTAGTTTGCCATATATATATATATATATATATATATATAGAGAGAGAGAGAGAGAGAGAGAGAGAGAGAGAGAGAGAGAGAGAGAGTTAAAAGAAACTTATGAATGAAGCCAAACAACAATAGAGTCATTATCAGTTAAACTAAGTAAAATTTATATCAAGTTATAATGATATTTCCTGACTGGGTGTGTATTATTTAATCCAGTGAATATCGAATTGAATTGCGTGTTACTTTAATTAAGGATGTCTATATGAATTGAATGACAATATGCGTCATTTCCGAACATTGTAGAACTGTCAATAATAACAATTTATAATTTACCATCATTAGGTTATCTATCATTGCAGCATCCATAATCTTCGGTGCTGACTACAGTCGGCATTCTCGCAGTGATTCCAGTTTAGTTAATTCAGAGTCAGGCAGAAAGTGTTTTGAAAAGCTGAATATCGAATCTTGAGAACTATTACCTATCTCATAGAAATTACCAATCTAATCTTTGTCGGTAAGTAAACCATTTCATATTCTAATACCTTGAGCAATAAATACATATGTTTAAGTTGAATTTTCTGTTCATAGGTAGAAAATCCTGTGCGTTAGGATAGCAAGTTGAACATCGTTACTGCCAATCTTTATGCCATTAGCTCTATATATATATGATTCCAACAAAAACAAAAATATCAACAAGGACAACAATTACAACTAATTCTAGAGTAATCACTGATTTGATCCTGCTGATTATATTACCACTACCACCACTATCAACATGTTAATACCATTTTGTCTTGACCATTATTACAGAATCACGAGCACGGTAAATTTTAATGTAAGCAATAATATCTTTTAACATTCAACAGTCTTGCAAAAGTATCATATCTTTCAAGGAAGGCGTAACGAAATTACGTCTGGAAAGACTATGTTTGGGTGATTTCAGTGTGGAATATTAGAAAACACCCGTGATGCAGTTTTCAGAGGTTTTATATATATTTGACGTTAATATGTTTCATATTTAAATGTTCAATGATTTCGGTCAGGAGATTTCTGAATATCACATTATAACCTTTTAAAATATTTCACCATTTTGAGAAGTTAAAATAATGCACCAGTCTGTCTATCTGGTAAATCGCACCCGTGTATCAATCTGTCCATCTGGTCAAGACTAATTGCTTGATAGCTTATACTGTCATGAGATTTATAAGCTTTATGAAACTATTTGTGGATAAATGTGTCATTTTGTTTTGGTAAAGTTAAATACCAAGAAGAATCCTTTCATCGCCACTGCTATTTCGCCATGTGGCAGTGTGTTACGTATATTACTGAGCTACCGACTTAATCAATTAAGTAATTAATTAGTTGAAATGTTAAATTGTAAAATGTAATCAATTCCTGCGAAAATGTAGTAATTGCAAATGATTAAAACTCTGGGAAGGTAATGAATGTACTAATTACTTTTAAATAGGAATCCTATTTGGCCTACTTACATTCAGCAATCTCAGTCCGCGCATACCTTGGTGAGTGCCCGCGATACAACGAACGTTTATGGTAATCATCAAGTATCATCGTTTGAGAATTCTGCGACAAAGACGTTTATGGTAATCATTCAAGTATCATCGTTTGAGAATTCTGCGACAAAGGGTATAAAGCAATAATTCAATAATACTCCAGTACACTGTTCACCAGCTGTTAGCCATTGGTATGCGTATTTGAGTGACACTGATAGCAGCGTTAAAATGTTACACTATTATTCAATAATCAAAGTTCGTTTGTCCGACACTATACAATAATTGCATCAAATGAAGCAGTAGACCGTCTGTGTAGTGTCAGATTCATTATCCTGTGTAAACGTCACAGCAGACTGGTCTATACCACATTTGAGAAACTCTTCCGACAAACAAGCACCTTACTAATTTGTAAATCGTTTTGATCTCTATGCATTTAAGAAATTATTATAATGTAAAACTATGTTTTACTAATTTTGTGAAATTAGTTCTGCAATATTGTATTCAATGTAATACGTTGAACTCTGAGAGCGACGAATATTATTTTGGGCAAAACGTGATTTAACCAATGACAACTGTGAGTTGTGACAACCTGAACCAAAGTAATGAATTGTACTCTACATACCGAAATAACAAAGTAAATTCATTTGATTACTTCAGTCTGAAAGATTAATTTGTAATGGATCACTTCATTGTAACATGTCCTTGTAAATGATTTATCCAGTGTGACAGAGTAACTGTATTCGATCACTTCAGTGTAACAGAGTCATTATAATTGCTATCAATTACAAGTTTTTTTTTATTTTAATAGTAATCGTATTCTGAATTACCATTACAAACAATGGTCTATACAACACCTACTTGGTATTAGATTTAATGAGTGTTTTAAATATATTTTAAAATGGAAATTCATCTGGTTCGTTATGGGCAAATGTTTGGGAAATGTGGCGATAAACGGGCCAATTCTAAATTCGTGTGTTACAAAAAACCTTTTATCGTGTCGCATCCAACATGAACGGGGTGGGGGTCGTGTTTTTTAAGTTTGGGATCTTAATGAGATGGTATGTTTATTTATTTATTTATTTATTTATTTATTTATTTATTTATTTATTTTCGTGTGCTTAATATTAGGGAATGTGCCATGCGAAATTGACAGGAAATGGGATAGGAGTATCACGTATTAGATAAAGAATTGTAATAAATTTGGAGTAAGTGTTAGTGAATTTGAACCATGCTTGGGTCGTTAGTAGTGATTTTGGGTACAAGCCGAATGACTGTCCCTTTTTGTAACATAGTCCATATTAAAATTCAGTGGTGTATACAAGTAGTGTGATTGAAAAGGCAGCATTTATGGTTGGAAATCAGTAAATTATAGAATGGAATCAATAAGTTGGAACTTGGTAGGTACCGTTTATGTGGCCATAGTGGAAAATTGGCGTATGTATATGAGTGTGATACGCCGGAAATTCTGTGGATGGACTGGCCTAGGGTCGCGCAGTTAAATATTTCCCAGTTAGTAAGGGAATACTGGTGTAATTTCTATGGCATGACAAGCTATCGGTACGGAAAACGGATGATAATGAAGAAAAACCATGTAAAGGTGCAGTTAATGGACGTTTGGGCAAGTTGTCTCCTCTGGGTCGCCCATTGATTACAGCAAAGATTAATAATTATAGCAGACACGTCTTTCTTTCCATTTTACAACTCAAGTTGTATGGAAGTCTTTGGAAATTTGGGGAAAACATATGACTTCCAGCGTGACTCGCGCCAGGGTTTTGACACCGCTCGGTCAAGTGAATACCCCTGTGCTTGTAACAGAATAGTAGTAATATGGGGCACTCTAGCGTCAAGGGAAAATCCAGTCAAAAACAGCTTGGGCTAATCTAGCGTCAAGGGGAATTTAACATGGTGGGCCTATCTAGCGTCAAGGGGAATTTAACATGGGAACTATTTGGGCCTATCTAGCGTCAAGGGAAATTGAACATGGTGGGCCTATATAGCGTCAAGGGGAATTGAACATGGTGGGCCTATCTAGCGTCAAGGGGAATTGAACATGGGAACTATTTGGGCCTATTTAGCCTCAAGGGACATGGAACATGGGGAATATGATTGGTATAGGGAAACTGTCTAGGGACAAGGGAAAAAAAAGGGTGGCAATGAAAGCTACTATCTTTTCGAGACTTATGAGTGGCCCTGAAAAGAGCCTTTGGATATTTCTTCTTCTTTTATTTTCTGCCATTGTTCCACCACCTTTTGATTTCACCAATGATTCCCGTTTTCTTCTTCTTTTCTTCTTCGGGAATCCAGTCAGGATGTCCCATAGCTCTAAACTTTTCCTGAACTCTCATCCATCTTAGATTGAGTAGATCAAAGTCCTCTTTTGTCTTTTTGTTCTTTTTTTCCTTTCTCTCCTTAGACCAGTTTTCTTTAATCTGGATCACCTGTTCTTCCATCACCATTCTCATCATTGCTTCTGCTTTCTTTAGCCTGTCTAGACCCCACTTCACATATTCCCACTCTATCAGATGTAATGTTTCTTCTAGAAAACACCTGACTTTGATGACATGATCAAGTGCTTGCTTCAAGTCCCATATTCTTATATATTTTCTTTTAATACGTCTTCTTAATTTCTGGTCTTCCTCCTCTATCATACCTTCTAATAAATCTCTTGCTAATTTCAGTTGGCTTACAAAGCCATGGTTACTCTGAAATTCTTCCTCAAGTCTTTCCACTTGATATTCTGCATCAAGGATCCCAAACCAGCTGTCTCGGAGTTGGATAAACAATTCAAAATTCATCTTGATGTGTTCAAAATTGAATGGCTCCAAGGACCGAAGATTGCGTATATATATCTTAAGCACGGACGTGAAAGTAAACACCCCCTACATTCACTTGTCATATTAGATACTATTCACAAATCCTATTATATACTATCCAAAATCACACCCTATACTAACCACACACACGGGGAAGCAGCCAAAACAATCCCTACTATATACTATCCAAAATCACACCCTATACTAACCACACACGGGGAAGCAGCCAAAACACACCCTATTATATACTATCCAAAATCACACCCTATACTAACCACACACACGGGGAAGCAGCCAAAACAAACCATACTATATACTATCCAAAATCACACCCTATACTAACCACACACACGGGGAAGCAGACAAAACAAACCCTACTATATACTATCCAAAATCACACCCTATACTAACCACACACACGGGGAAGCAGCCAAAACAATCCCTACTATATACTATCCAAAATCACACCCTATACTAACCACACACGGGGAAGCAGCCAAAACACACCCTATTATATACTATCCAAAATCACACCCTATACTAACCACACACACACACACACACACACACACACGGGGAAGCAGCCAAAACAAACCCTACTATATACTATCCAAAATCACACCCTATACCATCTAAATAGAGTCAGTGTTTATAATCACACTACTCCTCTCTCACACCCATTGGCAATTGACATAGTATTTCTTTTCTTGTTATTTGTGTAGCCCTGAGAAGGACTGTTTTTAAAACTTCAAATTGCACCTGGTTAATGCTGGCATCTCCCAGGTCTAGCCCCACACACACATCTCCTACTCCAATCATTCTCCCAATTCACTCTTGTGATTGGGAGTGCAGAGGGAGAATGAGTGGCTTCACTATCCCAATCTTCTGTTTGAGGGATAGTGAAAGCCTCTTCATATCTTCGCCTATTCCGCAACTGTCGTTGTTGCGGCTGAGGCTGTGGTTGTTGCGGCTGAGGTTGTGTTTGTTGCGGTGGGGCTTGTGTCTGTAGTGGACGAACTGGTTCTGGTGGTAAAAGGCGTCCTCACCATAGGAGTAACTTGACTTGTTTGTCTCATCATACGGTGAGGCAAGATAGGTCTTCTCTTCTCCTCCTCTTCTTTCCTTTTTCTTTCCTCCTCTTCTTTTTCAATCCTAGTCTGTTCTTCTAAGGCCTCCATTGCCAGTTCGTCCAGGAGACGCCTCGCATTCTCCAAGTGCATCTGAAGCTCTCTTAGCTTTTGAACTCTACTCATCTTTTGTGTTGATGCGTCAACGATAGGTAGCCAGACTGATTGATTGATATGATAGGTTTAAAGTGAATCGTCCACTTGGGCTCTTTTCACTGTTTTATCCCTCAAAGGAGGGTTATTTACTTTATCCTGAGGGGAAGGAATCGTGCCACATCCCCTGCAGGCATTTATGCACTCATAGAGTGCTATTTACTTAGGCCATCACCACTGGGCAATACATGTACTGCCTCTGGGTGTGACTTCGGCCGTCACCACGGGCAATAATTGTACTGCCTGGGTGAATGTAAGGCCATAAGCCATAGGCCATAGGGTGGGTAGGAATGGAACCTACTCACACCCACCCCTATCATTATGTTACCTACCGATCTGCAAGAGCAGTGAAGCGAGAGAAAATTAGTTTTCTCATATCGCTTATGTCGGCGTAATGTGGTCGTGCAAGCACGAGAAATTACGGCAGCAGGGAGTAAAGGTGATGAAAAGCAAAGCGCGCACCTGTATATCAAATTCAGTCCAGTTATACTAATGGACAGCCTAACAACCAATAATGTGTAAGCCACCTGTGCAATTTACCAAATATCTGAGTTATAAAAAATATTAATTAACATCCTATGGAAAATAGGGACTAGTACTATAGTGTACATATGAAGTCCCTATTGTATTTAAGCTAAAGTGTCTAAGCGACACATAAAAGTGTAGTCAATGGTAGGGGAGTTTGGTTATAAATTTGTTCGCAGTGCCAAAACATGTCATATTATTTCTTTCAGGGCCAAATAGTTAGTCAAAGAGGGTAACTCTTAACCAAATGAGTACCCTATTTCACCATTCAAGCGGTTAAATGATGGCAAGTCCCTTTCATCATGCTCCCGGACGTCTTTTCTCGGCAGTAGGTCGGCTTTTTCAGTCGGTTTCCCTTTTTGTTCTGCATACTGGTGGATGAATGCTTCAGTATGTCGTTTCGAAGCATTTCAGGTGACGTCACTGGGCCCGCGGAATCCTTCAGAGAGTAAACGCCATCTTGAATTCCACGTGGCTCTCCGTCCGCCAATTTGCCTAAGTCATCCATTTTCTGCAGAATAAATCTTTTCGCCGTGGCTGCTGGCCTAGGTTACAGTGGGTGTTATTGTAACACTAGGCGCTCATATGGCTGTATTCTTGGTCCGCAGTCCTAAATGGCGCCTTATCTCACTGCCTTAGTCAGCTAGCTCTCCGGGCTCCAAGACCGGTCCGTCCTCTTCAGAGCTCTCCTCTTGAATGTAGCCAGACTGACGAGTGCTTTTTTATATATAGTTCAAGCGCGGACGTGATGGAAAACACCCCTTTACGTTCCAAAAACTTACAGTATCCCTATCATTACCAAAACACGCGGACGTGATGGAAAACACCCCTAGATCCAAGAAACTTACATTATCCCTATCATCATCAAAACAAGCTGACTTTTAAAATAAAACACTCACTCACTTTTATACTTGACTCCTATTAATTATACATTGAACAAGTTATTTTGAAAAAATACGTTGTGCTTATAGACGCACTTCAAAACAAAAGTTAAAAGAGACAGTGATTATAGACTCACTTCTAATTTTTTTCTAACTTCCTCACATACCATAAGCAAATTGAATGATTAATTCTTTTCGAGAATATTGGGTAGCCCTGAAAAGGGCTGTTTTTTGTGTTTGTGTGTACGAGGAAGGATGACAATCTTTTATCGTCTAAGATTGCGTCCTCGTTTGGCTACACTATAGGGTCTGCTTCTTCGGAAAGAGAAAGAGAACTCTTTCGTGTCCACACGACAGTCGACAAAACTTCTGTCTGGTTCCTGCTGCTGTTGTTGCTGTTGCTGATGCTGCTGATGCTGTTCTCTCTGCTCTCTCTGCTGCTTTTGAAGTCGATACTTCTCAGTCCATTCTTCTTTCTCTTTTTGAATTTCCTCTCTGAAGAGTTCTTCTATGAGGTCTTCCGTTACTTGTAACATTCTTACATTCTCAATCTCTTCAGGCTTTGGTATCAGATTGTGTCTGATACGATGCAGAGTGACATAAGCTTCGTTCAGCTTAGCTAGTCTTGAGCACATCTTCGTAGTAGGATGAGTCAAACAATGGATGGCCAGACTGGAGACTACCCCTGCTTTATATGGTTCAAGCGCGGACGTGATGGAAAACACCCCTCTGCGGTTTAGGGTTTTGAAACGTTTAGATAGTTTAATGTGAGGGATAGAAAGAAAAGTCAAAGAGCATTTATATGAATACAAATGTAAAACAAACGACAGACGCATTGGTTTTCAAAACACAACATTTTTATTCAAATAACAAACATTATTTCAAAGAACAAACATTATTTCAAAGAACAAACATTATTTCAAAGAACAAACATTTTTTTTCTTCCATAACACTAATACATTATCTTTGACATGGTTGACAACGTTGTGAATTAAATTGAGATTTCCACTGTTGGAAATCATTGGGCGATTGATGTACACTACGTTTCCTAGCTAAAGACAACAGATAACCATAATGGTCACAAAACCATCGATCTACTTTGTCATCGTTTCGAGACGAATGACGATCAAAATAAGTCACTAAATGTTCTAAAGAATATCCAAGACTGCGATGATGCAGATAATAGATACAATATTGTCCACACACCATAGAATCTGTGCTTTGTAATTTCACATTATTGAATCGTGTCGTCTGAGCATTTCTTCTCATAAAGTCAATGATATCACCTTCGAAAGGAGGCAATCCATACGAATCAAAATACTCCGCACAACCCTCTTGAGGAAAGTAGACAGCTACCCAGTGAGTTCCTGGAAGATGACTGTCATCTGTGTTGATGACATAAGCTTGATTCTCTTGAGGTTTGCGATGAGGTAGTTCATCTTTAGCACACACGACAGGATTCCAAGAAGCAGTATACGAACTACGGTTCAAAAGATAATAAAGTTCCCAGGTATCCATTTTTTGTTGTGTAGCCTTGTGTTTTTCTCTCCTTTCTTCACAGGTGATGATAAGTCATCAATTCAATCCAGACTTTTTGTTTGAAACGGTCTGACAAGTAACTGATGGTTTGCTTCGTCTCTTTACTTTTGGCCAAGAGAGCTTCGATGCGATCGATTTCTCGAGCAAACAATGGAGGAGAGGAATGATCACGTAAGCCTTTATACCACTGAAGTAACACGTCTTCTTCGGAGATGAGACTCCAAGCTTCGTTCAGATAATCATCCAATTTTTCTTCTTGACTCATCATCATACATTTATCGTGTTGAATTTGACTGGGATGATCGATTTGACATCCATAACAATCTTTTTTAATCAGATCCCTCATTTTATCTTCCAAGTGTTGTGCAAAACAAGCCACTAACTGTTGTTCCTGTTCTGGCCGTCTGGATTGCATGATCACTACTTCTTCTTTTTGGTCTTGGGGTTCTGCTTTTTCTGTAACCTCCCATTCCATGGATTCTCCACTATTCAAAGAAGGACAAGGGCCTTCCATAATGTCTAATAGTCTAGAATGACTTCTCTCAAACTGTTAATTTCTATGGTATTATCGAATTCAGCATACAGAATGATATTCACCGTTTCGGGAAGAGGTGCTGCAAACTGAAGTTCCACACGCAGTTGCCCAGATTTTATAGGGTGGAAATGTCCCTCGTCGCTGCCTTGGTCTGGAGTGAAATCAAAAGCCCACAACGTGTAACCTCTTGCATAGTCGTCGTAGGAAATACCGTGACTGGTGTTGGTTCCTAACTGTCCTGTGGCTTCGTACAGTGACAAGTACGACCTCAAGTAATTTTTCTGTTCGCCAAAGTCGGGTTCGAAGGGTCTGGTACACAAAGTTTTGCCATCGCGACTGACTTCAATTTTGGATACTCTACAGTGCTTAAACTGGAAAGGATTTTCATCGTGGGCACCATTGAGGGCTGCATTGCTGACGATACCAATGAATAAACGTTTGGGTAACTGTCCTTGGAACAGATGATCTTCGATCTTAGATCGGAGTCCAGCGGCAATGGTGAAAGTTTTGACTTCCACGCGTCGTATCGGATACTTGGCTGTCGTTCTGCTCAAAGTGTGACTGATATCATTTCCCACTTTAGGTAACACTTCCACGCGACGTACGTATAACCTGGCTTCTTGGATAATGGTTTTGTATTCGTTGGCATGAGCCATCAAATGGAAAGCAGTACTACTTCGATTCAGTCTCAAGCGAATATCTACTCCGTTCAGCAAATACTTCTCTTGAAACCACATGTCCAAATGCAAACGATCGAACAGTTCTAAACTACGTCCTTGCAAAATTTTCTTTCGACGCTCGTTAAAACCTTCATTGTGAGGATCGGCAGGAGCGCTGCCATCAGCAGCTGCTGCTACGGGCAAGGCTGTGTCGTTAAACTTATCTGCAGTGTCAGGTTTCCATACCACGCAAGCATCTAGATGAGTGTTCTTGGCTTCTTTTCCGTACGTCAAGAGATTTTCGAGGTACGCTCGGTAAGGGTAAGTATCCATGCTACTGCTGATCAGTTTGTTATTCATGTACAAATCCACATCGCTGAACAAGGAATGCATGAAATTGTTGACAGGAGCTACTCTATCATTGGCTCCTGGATTGGTGTTGTCTGTTTTGCTTACTTTCAGTTTCAAATACAAGTAACTGTTGTTGAGATCGATGTAATCTTCGGGTTGTCCTTTGATTTCAAACTCGATGGGAGCTGAATCCGTCAAAGAGGAGACGGGATGAAATTCGACCCATTGAGCTTCTTGCATGGTCATCATCGTGGGTGGCATGGCAAAGAGATCCAGTTCCGACTTGGAACAGGCACAAGATTCTTGGTGCATCATTTTTTCTTTAGGTTTTTTTTCTTCACTTTTAATAATCAAAAATGTCTAAGTCTCGAGCGGTTCTTTTTTTCTTTGTCTTTCGAACTTTTGAGGTACGGAGACTTTTGAAAGGGTGTCTTCGTCGACGCTTTCTACCTTGTCCTTGCTGTGTCGTCAGGGAAGTAGGAATGTCAGACGTGGTACCGTTCAGAGCATTTATAGGACTTTCTCGTCGACCCAAAAGCTCTTTACCCGTTTGAAGCAAGGTATTTTTGCCTGCTCTCAAAAAAGCTTCTTTTGGGTTTTGTTTGTCAATGAGAACATTGTAAAGAAAATCTTTGCCGTGAGTCAATGCGGCATCTTTTAAGGTGTGCAATCCTCGTGTTACCATTGGTTTTAAAACAGGGACCACGGAACGAAAGGCTGATTTAAACATATCTCCTAAACCATGTCCTCGTTGTCGAGTGACTCCTTGGTACACAGGATACATCACTTTTTCAGTTGTTGGAGAATCGTTTTTGAAAATGGAGTTTCACTGTGACTTTCCCTTTGGTAAATGGAATATTTTGACCTAGTTCTCCTTTTATAGTAATGTTGACACTGTCGAAATACGACTTACTGACAGGCAAATAATGAGGATGCACAAATTCGCGGTGAACGTGATAGGTATTTCCACCTTCCTCGTCAGCGGTAGTAGTATCTACTTTGAAAGGAATGACACGCAGTAACGGTACAGAGGTGTGTCCTACCACGTTGTACTCCACCACATCAGAGTACACAAACATCAAATTGAGTCCTTGGTTCATTTCTACAGGGGATCGAAAATATTTGGTAAAATCCAAGTTACTGGCTATGCCTGGTATTTCTTTTTTGTTCGGGAGCATCTTGAGGTCTCCACCTAAGATATCAAACAATTCAGGACAAAAGGTAATGGCTATTATTTTCTTCTCTGAAAATTTGATCATGAAGCGGCGAGCCGCTTTAATGTACTCAAAGGTAACACTTTCTCTGATTTTGTCCAGGGGTTTACCAAACACAACATTGAACCTGCTTGCAATCGTAGTCACTAAATGTTGACCGCTAAAATAGTAGCCTGCAGGAATGGTCAACACATGAGTGGACAGTTGTTTAGTTGCGGGTCCATCTGATTTCTTGTTGTCAATGCCAGTGATGCCTCGTTCATCTAAGGCTTGTTGCAATTGCTTGTCGTACACTTCAACTGTGAAAAAGTTTTGATTTTCGACGATGTTTTTGATTTGTGTCGGGTGTATTATTTCCACTAAAGCTGCTTCCCAGTGATCATCTTGATCCAAATGCATGGCTTGAGGTAATTTAGACGTGTAACAACACAATGTGTTGTTAGGAAACACCTCCATGGAACTGTCACTGGGTAACGTTAAGTAAAATTGGTTAATAGTGTTGTTCATATTTCCAATGTTCTTCTGTCCGAGGAGTCACTCGAGGTTAAAGGAGTATCTAAAAGAGGATTGTGATTGGAAGGGTGACTGTCAGGAGAAGGACTAACGTTGGCCGACAGACTCCCAATATTGTTACTGTTGTTCCCGTTGTAAGAGTATTTAAGGGAAGGATTGGGAAGAAGATACCCGATGCAACTGCTGAGTAAAATGGTCCACAATTGTTTGTCTCCTTGTTGCAAACTCAAATTAGCAATGGCTGCACCAATGACACAATATACCACAAAGATTTGACAGAAAAAAACGATTTGCGTTTTAGGGACACGTTCTCCACACCACACCCACAAGGGTTGCTTTTGTAAATCTTGCAGAGATGACGTGGGTGAAGGAGTAGTCACTGTGGTTGCTGAAGCTGTATTGAAGGGCATGATGGTCACTTCTTTTTATAGTCGATGACTTGCGAAGCGTCAATCCAAGAATCAAAACTAGGAGGATATCCTTTCCAACGTACTTTGACTTCTTTGACACGACGTTTTCCTACTTTACGGGTTCTTCGTTCGAGAATGCTTTCAATGTCGTACACGTCGTCTTCTTTTTTGGTAACACGTTGTAACTCAGGCAAGTAAAATGTTCCTTTTAATACTTCTCCGTTCATGTCTTCCAATTTATAGACGGTAGGATGACGATCGCGCACTCGTCCAGTAACACGAAACAATTCGGTGGTCCAGTTGGGTAAGTAACCTTTGTCGAAAGTGCGTTTGGTTTTGCCAATGCGTACCCAATCTCCCGGGGTTAACACTTCTCTACCTTTCTTGGGGACAGCCCTCGTCCGGGACGTACCAAACAGACGCTCAAAAACAGTGACTTCGTTGTCAGGTGTCACCTCTTGTGGGGCACGTCCAATGCTTCTATGGTAAGATTGATTGTAGGCTTGGACTAAGTGTGGTAAGACGTCGATGTACTTGAGAGTGTGTTGATGTGTAAAATATTTCCACATGCGTTCTTTCAAGGTACGTTGAAAACGTTCCACGATACTGGCTTTGGTTTCAGGATTTTCGGTGGTGAAAAAATGAATGTCACGTTTTTTTAATTCTCGTTGAAAAGCTTGGTTCAGAAATTCGGTGCCTTTGTCGGTTTGCCATCGAAGAGGGTGACGAGCGCTTTGTTTCAACACCAGTTGCAAAGCTCGTACTAACTCTCCGCTCGATTTGGATGTCAATGGTACGACCCAGGCAAATTTAGAAAAGACGTCGATGACACAAAACAAATATTTGTAGCCACGATTGTAGGTGGCTAAATGAGAGACATCAGCTAAATCGGCTTGCCATTGATGATCGATGCCTTCCACTTGAGTGCGACTTCTGTGAAATTTTCGTCGAATGGGTTTGTGTAAAGTGTACGTCGCTTGTTCTTGTAACCATCGTTGTACTGCTGGTAAACGGAGCTTTTTCAGGCGAGTTTTGGCAGCACGATACAATTTCTGAATGCCTCCGTAACCTGCAGGGTGAGCTGGATCGTAGTAAATGCTGGCTAATACCTTCTCCATGGTTTTTGTTAATAAGGGACCCACTCTTCGAGGATATTGCTTTGGGTGGGACGAAATGCGGGTTGTTTGGAAACGGTTTTACGTGTCCGATGTGACACAGGAGTTGACGTCGAGGGTAATGGTGGTGGCGGAGGTAATGGGATAGCTTCTTTGGCCTTCTTTTCTTCTCTCACTTCTGGTTTCCTTTCTTTCTTTTTCACATCTGTCGAAGAAGGAGTAGCCATCATCTTTTTAACCCAAGTTTTGAGTTCTTCTCGTGGGGGAGTGGGGGAAGGGGTTAACAAGGAAGTGGCAATCTTACTCGGAATGGGAGTAGCAGTAGGTGTTTGAAAGAGATCATGGGGTTCTTCTTCCTTGGGTAATGGTGGGGTAACGTCTGTTTTAACTGCTGTAGAGGGTGAGGGTGAGGGTGACGGGTTATTCATTAGAGCCTTAAAATCGGACAAAGTGGGTTGAGCTGTTTGTTCCACAGCTTTCTGATGAAAGAGTTGTAGCCGTTTCAAGAGTTGACCGTACTTTTGTGATTTTTCGGTTTCGGATAAATCGTGGCGATGGATCAAGGATTGCAATTCGTGTTGTAATTGCGACATCTCAGCCAAATTGGGATTGGGTGGTAAATGGGGGGATCGTTGTTCTTGCCAATGATGGTATTCCATCCATCGTTTGTAAGGAACCAAAGTTAGTTTTCGTCCTTCCATGGGCTTTCAAAGGTTATGTCTGAGATTGTGGTGCTCCATAGTGTCCTTTTATCTTCTACCCATCCCTTGGTTAAACCCTTGGGATATCCCTTGGGTCACCCCTTGTAGCAAACCTGGTATTATGCCTGTCAACAAAGGAGCAAGAAAGGGTAAAAATCCTCCGCGTTGCACCAACATCTTTTTCTTTTGACGGACGGATATTTTCTTTTGAACCATTTGACGAAGAACGTGTCGATGTTTGGCGAAGCATTTTTTCTTGTGTGGAGACAAAGGTATCGTGCCTTTCAAAACATTCAAACAACATTCACACACGGTATCGATGACATCTTTGGAGGCTGTTTTAATGATTTGTTTTCGCATGGGTGGAGAGGCTTTGGACAGGACGGACAACACGTCTCCGTGTTTGGCTAAACGAGGAGGTAGTCCTTTCCTTTTCTTTCCTTTGTGGGGTGAATAAGAATGTTTTTTGCGAGGTGACATCTTTGCTTGTTCGTTCCAGAAATACACTGATGTCAAAGACTTGGTACACACCCTCTTTTATCTTCTTTTTTCTATTGGCTTCTCCAAAAAGTAGCGGCATGCTTCGCTAAATCCTCAAAAGCAGGGCTAAAGATACCAGTTCGGTTATTAGCTGCTTTGTCTAGTTTCTGCATACCTTTAATAAGACCAATAAATATGCCTCCCCTTTGATGACTTCTCTTTTTCTTTGGATGACTGTGTCTTTTTACGGGAGGACGTCGTTGTTTGGCTTTTGAGCGTTTGGTAGGATGACGAGATTGTCTTTTTCCTTTTCCTTTTTGGACGGTAGAACGTCGAGGGTGATGGTGTGCACGTTTTTGAGGAGGCATCCTTGAGTGTTCATCAGTGGTACAGAAAAAATACTGATTGACGTCGTGGTTTTCAAGTCATATTTTTATACTGGAATGCGTCGCCACTGATTATCTTTGCGTCGTATCAACTTCATGGCAGGTAACACACGTCGTGAAGGAGTTCGCAATGGACTCAATCGGGACAGTTCTTGTTTGGACAAATCTAGTAAACTCTTTAACATGCCAGATCTTTCTTGGACTTTGACTTTGGGGGCAGGTACTTTATGAGCAGCTGCTACTGACGCTAAGGTGGACGAGGGTGTCTCCGGTGGAGGAGACGTTTTGGGAGACACAGATTTCCAATGTTTCATCAAATTAGGAAAAACGGGTGTCAAATTGGGTTTGGCTGGCATCACCCGCAACGGAGAAGTGGCAGCCCCTGAGGCTACTGGCAACGTAGTCCCTGCCAAACGTCCTTGTAGATCTTTTCTTACAGGTCGTGGTTGACGAAGGTAAGGTTGTGTCCTGGCCGAAGTGCCTCTTTTGCGGGTGACCGCTTTTTTCTGTGGACTTTTCTTTTTCTGTGCTTTGGTCTTGGTACCCTTGTTCTTTTTCTTAGGGGATTGTTTGGCTTTTTTTGTTTTCTTCTTGGGGTGAACTTTGGGAGTATTGGGATCCCATTTTAAAAGGGAACGAATGATGACACCTCCTAGAGAACCACTACCTCCAGGTTTCAATATGATTTGCTTTTTGGTGTGAGTGTCAATGCGAGGATTGGCCAGTTGCGTCAAGGCTACTTTGTTTCTGTCAAAAAAGCGTTTGGTTTGATGTGGAAGGTGAATGATGCCTTGCAGTATTTGACGTGCTGTCACCGTAAACCATCGTAAGACTTCTTTGAGACTGGCTTCTAAGACGTGAGCACGTCTTTGTGGATTTTTTTCGCGACTGATGCCGTACAAGGCACGAATCAATTTGATCGGAAGATGAGACTGAAGGGACGTCATGTTGACGATGTATGAGACCAGGTCAAAGTAACCCAAGGTTTTTATAGATTTTTTTAGTGCTTCATAGTGTTATGTCGACGAGGAGGACGTGTACACGACAAGTCCTCCGTCTTGACACCAGTCGTGAAACAAATCGGTACGAAATCGCAAATAATCAGGGGTAGTGGGTTTTAAATCCACGAGTAAATAGGCGTGTGGCGTTTGAGTGGCATCATCGTACGCATGAGTTAGCCAAGGTGTTCCTAACTGTTTGGCTAAAACTTGCACTTGTGATTTATCTCGAGGACTTTTAAACAAGACCACGTAATGAGCATTGAGACTAATGGTACGATGGGCTTTACTTTGTTGAAATAAATTTTGTGTAATGTAAATGACACTGGCATTACGATGATGCCCTTTACGTGTAAACCACAGTTTAATTTCTTCTTCGTCTTCTCCTAACATGTCATCAAAAATAACCCAATGAGTTTGACTAGGGTCAGACACGATCCCCTCGTCTTCTTTAGGAATGCCTGCTACAAACACAATGGAATCACCTTGACTTTCTTGCAAGAGGCTGTATGCCGATTGCCACTCTTTGTAACACCACACGATGCGTTGAGGTGGACGATCGATCAAATGATGTTTATGTTCGATCAAACGTTTGACAAATTCGGTTTTGCCTGAACCGCTCGGTCCAGCAATTAACATGTTAAAAGGATGACGAAGATACAAGGCTTTCCAACTAGCCTGATCTAAGTGTTCGTCAATGACTTTGAATGTGGAGGAGGAAGGAGTAGTAGAAAGAGTAGAGTGAGCCATAGTCGTGTAGTGGTATGTCAGTATTGACACAAAAACAGACAAGACAAGAGGTTTTTATACTTTTTTCAAGACACGTTTATTTGAATGCATGTTTAAATTTGAACAACGCGAAAACATAAAAGCCAAATGGATAAATACAGGAATAAAATACCTAGGCAAACGATCAAAGTGGAATATAAACAAGTCACTGTACAACGTGGTTTGGGTAACGAAGGTGTCCTAGAGGTAGTATGTAATGTTCTTATAGTCTCCTCTACAGGGGGTACAGTCACATAGGTGTCTTCTCGAAAGGGTCTTTGTGGGGAAATGTCCATGACAGTTTTGTCTTGAACAGAAGGATTGTCTTGGGTGATAGATTCTTTTTCTTTTTCTTCTTCTGGTACTGTTACTAACACAGGATTAAAAGTGACTTTTTTCACACGACGATACATTTTAGGAACACAACGCTTGGGCATAATGGGATACTTCGTTTGTCCAAGCCTCAAAATCCCAACTTTTCCAGTCACGTACATCTGTCCAATGAGGGTGTAAATCACAAGCTACACACACATCTTCGTACACTGCTTCCGTACGTAAAAGTTGACTAATCTTTTTTTCTTGGAAAGGTCGAGATGTATCCAGATGAAAGCGTAAGGCTTTGAACAGAATAAGTCTCTCGTGGACATTTAAAGGAACCACCATACTGTCTTATTTTTTTGATAGGTAGTGTTCGTAAAGTGTCCACAAGGAATCGGCAGGTAAACGAAATCCCAGAAAGCAAGTCACTAAAACACACACGACACGTCGACCCCAATTCATAGGGTATAGTTCTTGCAATAAGTGTTCGTAATCTTTCACCGTGTGAATCTTCTCATTGATATCCTTCCACGGAATCTGTTGGATCACCAATGATAAAGGTTGTGGCATGGTCGTTCTCTTTTATACTTCTTTAGGTCGAAGATCATCAGTGTAAATTCAACCCAGAATTAAACACAGAATTAAATTTGCTCAAAAAGCGAAAGTGATTAATATAACGTGTAATTTCGTCCCACTGCCATTCAGGGTAACGGTTAAGAAGGATCAAAGCATCTTCAGAGGTAAACGTAGTAAATTGGTAACAGAGCAAAAAAATACCCTTGATCCAGAGAAATCTAACACGTCGGTTAATTTTTGTCACTTTCCTCTTGTGAATTTCACGACACAAAAGTTCTACAGTCACCCATTGCGATTTTTCTTTAGCAAGACCCTGCCAAACGTCCTTGTAGATCTTCTCTTGCAATTCGTAGGGTAATCCTTGAATATAATGTTTTATATTATATACTGGTCTAGGCGTGTTACACGACATGGAGTAGTAGTGTCACTTCCAATCACTAGGTCCCACTAAAGGTAGGTATTGACAATTCGGAGACCATCGAGCATGTTCCAGGTAAGCGGAATCTTTATGTTCCCACTCGTAAATGGATACACCACAACTGAAACACTTGACTTTATCTCCTTCGCCCAAGTAGAAAAATCCAGCTCTGGCTAATTCTTCAGGAGTTGGTCCAGGCAGATATTTTGGCCATTTATCTTTGAAGGTTTGGAATCGACTTTTAAAGTGGCAGTATTCAGGCAAACTCGTCGGGAACGAATATTCGACTCTCCTCACTTCAGTTCGATGTAGGTACGGTGAAATTCCTAGGAGTCCACGATAACGTGACGCACCGCTTTCGCATCCCTCAGGTTTGACACGCACAGCATCACTTTCCAGGGTAGATATAGGGGTAGTAGTCATAGCAAAGTTCCCACGATATCCTGCTGAATCGCGAACGTCACAGAGCCTGGCATCACTACAATCGCAAGGTTTAGCATCGCACTCCACTTGAGAATTCCCAAATTTGAATGATGTCTGTTTAAATGGATTCATCTTCTTTTCGCTGGGTCGTTGTAGTGATAAATGAACTATTGGTCTTGGACGATATCCCTTTTTATATGCTGCCCAATTTTGACGTGACCGTACGGTAGAGTGAAGTGATTGGGAAGTCGTACTCTCTTTTGGTACACGATTTGATAGACTTTTTCCAAAGGTCGGCTAACAATTTGGTGTGTGGGTAAACGGACAATCTTGTGCGGTTCGTGGGTAGTCACTTGAAACGTTTCATCCTGTCCCGACTGCAAGGCTTCTTGTAGTACGTCAAAGTTCACCACTTGACTGGTGCGATAATTAAGAGTCAATCCCTTTACTTTACATTCGGTGTGCATTTTTCCTTGGGGGTCTCGGTATTCGTAGCCGTAATTTTTAGGACCGCCACTTGCAAAACATAGAATCTTGTCGTCGGGATGTTCATCGGTCCAGGCTCCTAAACGGTCTCCTTCGATGACAGGGTTACACTGGTTCGGTCGGTGAATGTAAATGCAACTGTCCGTGTCAAAATACAACACGCGATCTCCTAACAGTTCTAACACTTCGTACAATTTTAAGCGAGCGTGGGCTGTCACGTAAGCCGCAATGATGACATTTCCAAATTTGTCGGCTTCTACAAAGTCTAGTTCTTCTTCGTAATTCACTAAGATCAAGTCCTCACGAATGACGTCCACGTGTTTGATGACTTTGGTTGGGTCGTGAATCATCTGGAAGTAGCGAGACGGTTCGGACAAATACTCCGTCTTGGGTAAAGACGGACGTTGTGCCATTTTACCCCACAAACAATTGAGCATCACTTTGGCAAACGACCGCCTTCCTTCGTTTTTCTCGATGTGGTCTAAAGTGATACCTTCCTGCTCCCGATATTTTTCTTTGAATATCTTTTGGTCTTCGGGAGTGTGACACCAGGAAGGATAGCCACTAGCTTCTTGTTTTAGTTTTAAAAAGGCATCCACGTAGTCTGCAAAAATACCTTTCTGTGTCTCGTCGCCCTTGCAGTATTGTTGTGTTTTGGGAAAGTGGTAAATTTCGTACACTTCTAACAGTTGATATCCCAGGTCTAGAGCTTTAAGCAATTCCGCGCTCACCCACGTTCCTGTCAAGGCACGTTCTTCCTGAGTGTGATGACAAGGTTGGTCTTGGTTGCACGTTTCGGCACATGTGCGACACAAAGGAAACATCAGTTTTCCTTGGCAATTGTGAGGTAAAACGGGATGGTACAAGTCTGTGGGTGGTAAGACTTTACACTTGATCAATCCTTCGTACTGTCGAATGTGGTCCAAATCAATGTGTTCTGTCATCAATTCTGGATGCCCTACGGGAAAGTGACAATATTTGCACACGTAAGGATACAACGAACACACGTCCAAGTATTTGATTTCTTCTCCCTTCTCCTCGTCCGCTTGGTACAGTAAACAGGTAGCATTCGTTCGTCCTCCGTACAAACTATCCCGAGGGTTCAGGGGGTCCACCCACTTGTAACTTTCTACGATGCGTTTAAACTCGGGATCGGTTTTCAAACGCTGATCGTACTCGTGTTCCCACATTTCCACCACCTGGTATCCTTGCTGTTCTAACTTCAAACGTCGCTGACACGTAGTCTGGTACAAGTCTTCCATGGTTCGTTGTAAAAACTGATTTTTGGTGTCTCATTGAGGGTAGCATAGGGGACATCCGTGAAATAAACATCCGTTAAACTCGTACACAATCTGAGGGTTTTCTAAGTCCCAACCATCTACCGAATACGTTCCGATGGTCTTTTCGCCTCCTCCGTTGCGAGCGTGTTGGATCCATTTGTCTTCCTTGTCGCACAAGTAATGGAGCCAGCGTAGGGCTTTGACCGAGTATTGACGTTTGACAAAATTTGTCGTTTGAGGACTGATGACCGCTAGAGTATTTTCAGGCATAAAGCGTTTTCGGTACACTAAAGAACACGCTTTGGCGATGGTACAAGCTTCTTTCAAAGGATCGATCCCTCCGTATTCCATGAACAATTCTCGAAATTTTCCACAGCAACGTCGTAAAATGTCCACGTCAGATCGACAGTACTTTAACATTTCTTCTTGAAAGTCAAAGGGGTCCGAGGCGTGAGTCTGGTACCAAGCATAGAAAGCTTCTCGTTGTTCGGTGCGCATGTTGTCGGGGTCGTAGTCGTCAGCCTCAGGCAAATGGGGTAGAACGGTATGTTGATTGGCTTTGGTATTAAAAAAGTGTGGAAAATAACCTTTAGCCATTTCTGTCATTCCAAACGTTTTAGGCATGCGACTTAATGGCATGGCCAAGTAACACATCGAATCTTTAAACTGTACTTGTCCTACTTGCATAGAAATGATTTTGACTCCGTTCAAAGTCACTTGAGGCCGTTCGGTACTTTGTTCCGCATAGTATCTAAGCAGAAATTGCCCATCGTATCCCGAGAAATTGTGAGCCATGACCGTGGCATGGCAATGACAATTGCCGTAACGTTCGATGTCTTCTGGACTCCACGTTTCGTCGATGGGGTTTAGGATCCATTGGGCAAAATCGGCTAGCGTGTTTGACCCTCGAAAGATTTTTTCACGTCCTCCAGGAATCTTGCTGCAGTAAGGGCAATGACTAAAGATAGGTTCTTGGATGCACTGCTCGCACGCACGGTGAGCTACGCAGAAATTAGGAATGTGAATACCAGTTTCTTGCATGCATTCGAAATCAAAAAAGATAAAATTCCCTTTCTTCTGGGTATCTTTTGGTTGGGGTTGATATTTTTGAATGAAGCATTCGTGCTCCAAGTCCACGATTTGGCAACAAATGTGACATCGTTTCTTCCCTCGACAAACGTGAAACTTGGCATTACTAGTACGTATGCCTTGTCCACAAGTAGGGCACAATCTCAGCAGTTGACAAGCACTTTTCTGCTGTGAACCTTGCATCTTCAAATGTTGTTGGTAACAGGTAGGACTGACAAAAGTGCGCTGACACACAGGACAATGAACTCTTTCTTGTCCTTGGTCCAGACAAGGTTGTGAGGCCAAACATCCCTCACATTTTGATCCACAATGCTTGTGTTGTTCTCGATTGTTATAACCATAGTCACATTTTTCACAGTAGTAACTGTATCCCAGGAATCCAGTGATACTGGTAATGGTATCAAAATGGCCATCGTGATGATAGACGTGAATGTATTTTCGGTCTTTGAAATCGTGGCCTCGAAACAAAAGAGGTCCACGCACTTCTTGAGGGTGTACTTTCAAGGTGTAACGTGGAGCCAAGACGTCTTGCAACTTTTGCATTTCTGGAATGCCACAAGGAGTGTCTTTGGATATCCCCGCTTGCTGTAACAGGAGTTCTGCTTCACTTCTTTGTTTGGCTCGGTCCGATTGTTGAATAGTTTTCCAGGCTCTTTTCCATTCTGCCGTGTCGTTCTTGTTGGCATACGTTCGTCCCACGACGACAGCACGGGCTAAACACATCTGGTCTTGAGGATTGTTAATTCGGACGAGGCTTAGTTTGGTGTTGCGAAGGTTGTCGACCAATAATACTTTTTTGCGTCCTGTCCCCTGGGGAAGAGACACGTGGGTCATAAACAGTGTGGCTTTTCCATCGTCAATGTGAAACTTGTCGTTGGATTGTTGCACATGTTGAATTTTGTCGATGACTTTGGAAGGTGTTAATTCTGATGGGCTAGTAAACTCGATCCAAACTGGAGACTTCAAATTATCGTGATGAATAGAAAGTCTCAAGCGATCGTCTTCTTTGGCTTGACATTGCTGTTTCAGTGCAGTTAACACAGAATCCCACACCTCAGTAATGAACCCTTCTGTATTCTCCAAAGGTACATTGGCCTTGAAATCTTTAAACTTTACGGCATACGTGTAAGCCGTTGTTCTAAATTTTCGAGAGGAACGCTTTTCTGTCTCTCGAATGTGATAGTAATTTTCAGGGTTTACTAAGGGTGGTGCACTTTGCTTGGACGTGGATTGTCTGGGTGTGGATTCGGGCTCACTCATGTCATCTTCAAAATCACTGGCATGAATTTGAGCCAAGACTTCAGCTACTGTGCTAGGCGATACATTACGTTTCTGTCTCTTACTATCTTTTCCTTTCTCCACAGCATGATGTGGCCTTTTCATCTTGTCTGCAAAAAGTCAAATGACTACCTTTTAAAGACCATAACCCCTATATATTCATGTTCGATCCGTGCATATATATAAAGGGTTAGTGTCTAACGGTTCAGTATTCCTTTCACTCTCACATTGACCAGAACGATGGAAGAACCTACACAAGTGGAACTTCTCATTAGAGCTTTACGTGGGGTCATACGAAAGTTTTCGTCAGACCAGCCGACAGCCTACTCTCCCTCCTATCGAGATAAAAGTCAAGATACTTGCTATATCTGTAAGAAGAAAGGACATTGGGCTACAGAATGTTCAGATCGTAACAAAAATAAAAAAGGCTACAATAGAGACAAAAGTCAAGATACCTGTTATTATTGTAAAGAGAAAGGACATTGGTCTCCAAACTGCCCTAAGAAACAACAGGAGCAGGAGGAGGAGGAGGAGGCGGAGGAAGAGGAGGAGGAGGAGGAAAGAAATTCTGAACAGGAGGAGAAAGAGGTACCCTCCTCCAAGGAAGAACCCCGTCACGTTCACAAAAACAAGAAAAGAAGACGAAACGAAAGTGAAGAGGAAGAAAAAAAAGCTGTGACAGTAAAGAAAATGAAAAAACAGAAAGAGTGAAACAGAAGAAAACCTATGAACTTTTTTAAAGTGGTCTTGTGTTATGTTATGTTGTGATATTGAATTGTGACGTTTGTACTAGAATAAACTAAAGAGAAAAAACGTAAGTGTCTCTTGGTTTTGATTTGATAGTATAATTACCTACACTCACACATTCATTCACTCACACGTACATCATGGGTTTTTAAAAACATAAAGGACTTTTGAGTTTTCATTGAAATAGGCAATTGACATAGTATTTCTTTTCGAAATAATTGGAGTGGTCCTGAAAAGGACCGTTGGTGTTTTGTGTATTTAAAACAAAACAAACTCAGAAACGGGATGAAATCCTCTTGAGCTGTCTTAAGCCTTTGCCACGGCCAAGGCCTACTTCGGGACTGGTGGTTCCTGTCAATGATTTGGTAGAAATCACTAACGGTGGTAAGGTAGACGTAGTCACAGAGAGATCGGGTTGTTTCGCTCGAGAAGGTCTTTTTCTCTTCGGTCGTGATAAAGAAGTCTGATACATTTGTTTCAGACTCTTTAACTCAGCTAAAATATCTAAAATTACCGTCGTAACCGTTTGATTTTCACTATTTTCTTTCTGTCCTTGGTCTTCATTCTTCTCCGTTGCTGCTACTGTTTCTTCCTGGTGTTTTCTTCTTGCTTCTTCTTCTTCCTGCTGTTGCATAAGAAAAGCTTGTTCTTCTACTTTCTGTTGTTGTAAAAATCGCTCCAATGCTTCTTTTTGTCTCTGCTTAAAATCATCGACGTGTCCATAAGAAGATACTGAAGGCAACGAAGGTTCCGGAATAAATTCTTGCGATGTTAAAAATTCAACAATATCCCAGTTAAAATCAACTTCTTCTGGATGTAGATTTGTCATGGCTTTAGTAGTCACTGTTGGTCCATGACTTGCTGTCTCTACTCCTGTCTCACTCCAATTCATTGTCTTCTTAGGGTCCGCCATGATTGACAACTCTCTTGAATCGATTGACTGCGCACAGGCGCTAGTACCTCTATATAGAAAAGGTGACGTCACAGACTGCTCTCTTCCGATTGGATGGCTGTGTCTGACTTTTGTAGCGCACGTTTGGATTGGTGGATACACTCAATCCGTTTCAATCCGCTCTTCCCCTATAAATAACCGCAGTACACGGCATTCGATTCACCTGTTCTCATCAGAAGATGTGGACTAATGTTGAATCGTCAACCCTTGTGTCAAGTATGCTGTTTAGGACTGACATACCCATGTATGTCAGATCATCATGGAGTGTCATTCATAGGACGGAGACAGCCTATTGGAAGAGAAGAGTCTATGTGGAAAGACAAGGTTGCTTGAAGAGAGTTCTCTTCTATGGACCCACAGTAAGGAGAAGTTTAAGGAAGAGAAGAAGATCTGTGAGATGTCCTCTGTGTTAACAAGACAACGTTAACATTACACATAACGGCCCTTTTCAGGGCCACTCATAAGTCTCGAAAAGATAGTAGCTTTCATTGCCACCCTTTTTTTTCCCTTGTCCCTAGACAGTTTCCCTATACCAATCATATTCCCCATGTTCCATGTCCCTTGAGGCTAAATAGGCCCAAATAGTTCCCATGTTCAATTCCCCTTGACGCTAGATAGGCCCACCATGTTCAATTCCCCTTGACGCTATATAGGCCCACCATGTTCAATTTCCCTTGACGCTAGATAGGCCCAAATAGTTCCCATGTTAAATTCCCCTTGACGCTAGATAGGCCCACCATGTTAAATTCCCCTTGACGCTAGATTAGCCCAAGCTGTTTTTGACTGGATTTTCCCTTGACGCTAGAGTGCCCCATATTACTACTCAGAATGTTATCTCATTCCATATACATTGAAAGCTATGCAATAAAGTTTACTTTTATTTTATTGAGAAAGTTGGGGAAATAACCCAAATATTTGTTGATAAGGGTATTTTAAAATCATTTACTAAGTTTCTTGTCGCTTCTCTTCCTATATTGATTGTAATAACACATTGTGTAGTTGTGGGCTTATAACAATCGGGTCAGTATATTTTTGCGTATATCATTCGGAAAATTTAGAAAACGGGGAATGTTGAAAGAATGAGACACTTCTTAGAGGGATAAAAAAATTGCTCATTGTTGTCATTTTTCAAGCTAAGCTGTTGGAAATATTGTAGTTATTTAGCTTATCTATTTACTGATCTGCACCGCTGAAACGTTAGGCATATGAATTATTTCTTTGTGTGTGTGTGTGTGTGTGTTGTATAATATTTTTGATGGAAACTTAACTTTCTTAAAATTCAAGACTACTTACAGAAAACAAACTACAAACAGATACACGTAATCGCTTTATGTTTTATAATGAAATATTGCATTTTTTATGTTTGTAAATTGTAAAATTAAAATATTATCACAATCCTTTAATTACACAATAAAGTGAAGATATGTTAACTATCACTGCGAATTTTTTTTAATTCACTCATTTGTTGTAATTATATTCTTAAAGTGTTGAACTGCATACAAATTCAAATTCAGGTTAAAGTTATTGTGATAATGTTCTTCAAAATAAGATTGGCATGTGTATACAAATAACAGAGATTATAATTTTCTAGCTTTTCCTGGCAGGATCGGGCCATATTAGAATGAATGATAATCAGACAAATGAAAGAAAGAATAAAAACTATTCGGTCTTGCTTACTCCATTTACATCTTCTTGATTTCTTTCCTTTTATCTGAAAAACTTAAATGTTAAGTGTATCAGCTGATAGTGCTACATTTGTGAAATTTTTTATATATAGTAACTGCTTACATTTAGCCGGATATAAAGATTACCTTTTCACTTTTCAAAGGATGACTGGGTTATTGTTGGATAGTACGTATTTATATATACGTATATAAGCTTGATTACTAAATGTATTTGGAATTTTATAATTTTCTGTGGAGTGTGGCTAGCTGGATGGATGAATTGTATAAACTAGTACACAATGTTTATTAATCGCATCCCTACATCTAATTCCCTGACCTATACAACACCAAAGGACTTAGCCCCTTGGTCACGCTCAATTTAACAAAAAAAGTCGTCAAAAACAAAGGCAAGAAAATGAAATCCAAAACGTCGGAATTCAAGAATATATTTTTAAGAAAACCTGATCAAAACAGACATGAAAATAATAATAAACATAAGAAACAATGTGGCATAATTATTAGCACTGTAAAGAGAAACATGTTAGTTTGTTCCCGACTTGTTAACTCTTTTCTATATGACAGACAGAATGACAAATAGATGAGTATCTTGTTGATATTAAAGTGGATATGGAAACGGCAGGATAAAGAAAATAACTAACAAGAAAAAATGTTTTATTTGGGATACTTTCTATATCCAACATTGTTCGCTTATTGATATCAACTATCTTGTATACAAATTGCAATAAATGTAAAATCATCTCTCCAATGCAAGAGGAGAAAGCTTTAACGTATTCACAGCTGTTCCGTACGAAATGAAACATATACAGGAGGTGCAAACTGGATACAGTCGAACCTCTGAAACTTTTATTTTCATCTGAAATAAATCAGGATGGCAAGAACTGATTACAAAATTAATATCGATTCACAATGAAATAAGCCCCTGAAAAAGATTCCAGATAATGAGTTTAGGAGTGAACTGCTACTCCCATCCCTTACCAGAACTTGAGTCTATGGCACGATCTTTAAATTAGGTATTCCCCAACTAGGTATATATATATATATATATATATATATATATATATATATATATATATATATATATATATATATATATATATATATATATATATATGACTTCATAAGCTGATGGGTAAGTAAATTGGGAACAGACAGAGCAACATTTGTAGTAATATGGAATAAGATACATACACAAACTTAGAATGAGTATTAAGAGTCTTTTAAAAGACAATTAGACATAACAATAAATGTAACATTATTTCGGTTCATTGATGAGGATGCTTTAATTTCAATGAAACAATTATATTTAAGCTAGGTCATGAAATACTGCATTTAATGAGATGACTAAGTTTATGTTCAATACATGTTTCTCGCAATAAAAACGTTGTGTTTTACAATATTTATTGTTTCGCGTCACAAAACCCACAAAACATACTAAAGTTTTAAAATAGATGAAAGAAAAACACAAGAATGAAAATAAAGAACGTTGCTCCTCTTCGAAACTGTGATCATAAGGAATAATACACGATTTTCCGTGTAAAAACATTTTGCTTGAACATGCAGACAGAGGTTAGTTCCAAGTAACAGATGTACATGTATTATCATCATTCTTGCGTGTTTCATTGATATGTACATAAATCGTGCATTCTGGTCCTAAACAAAGGAATTTTTTAATTACTAGGAACCATGTACTCACTCAATGAGTATACTTATGATGTTTCGGTGTGAGTGACGTCACCAACGCTTGCATGACATCAAGAGTGTAATTGTGCCACCTTTCGCACAATTTTGTTATGCGAATATTCGACAAAGAACCAAGAAAATTAGTATCACTACTAAAACATAACTTCAATGACCTTTAAAACAATTGCTATTCCAGTGAATCAAAAAAGAAACTTTATGAAAAAAGAAAAAAACAGAACTATATCATGGACTTTTAATAACTTTGCTAATTTTTATAAGCTATATTCAATGATTTAAATGCAATATTTAGAATTTTAAACATCGTATTAAAAATTGTAAAAGCAAAATAAAATACTAAATTAAAAAGTTTTCAAAATGTATATTATTTTTTTAAATAAATGTACTAGAACTAAATCAATGCGGAGTGGTTATCAATATAATTCAAGACATTGTATGATTGGCTGTACTATGGAATATTACAATTCCAATAAAAATACGTTATTTTTTTTATTATTTACAATAAATATTATATAACATACTAATTTAGATTATAAGCTTGTACAACGTTACCAGTATGAAAAACAGATATTATTGAAAGAAAGGCTTAAAGCTATAAAAAATGTAAACATACGTTATAAATGTAAATTATGGTGCATGCGATAAAACGGTAAATTACGGCACATGCGTTAAAAGGTAATTTACGGTACATGCGTTTAAAAGGTAAGTTACTGTACCTTCATCAGAGCAATTAAACAAAATAAATGTTGAGCGAGTAGTTAAACAACTTAAACAAAATGAAAGAGTTTGTGGCACCAACAGCAGTGCCACGACCTTCAACAGTACCCGTGAAGGTTACCAGACTGTGGCGTTTGCCCGACCCAAAATTAAATTAGAACCATGTAATTATTTTGTGATGTTGATATGTTTGTATATTTTGAAGAATGAGTTCATATTTGTAAAGAATCATATTGCTTGCTAGCCGTCGTAAGAATTAATATTATTATAATTCGCTATGTGGTTATTTTATAGTACAATAGCACATTATCCATGCAATTCAATGGTATCTTTGAAATGGTTGCACTGTGAGGAATTAATAATATGAATATTTGAATATTTGTGTACGCTTGTGGGAGTGTAGTGTAAAGATATACGTCTGGTTGTTGTAATATTGTATGTACAATGAGATTATATATATATATATATATATATATATATATATATATATATATATATATATATATATATATATATATATATAAGATATACTGATGTACTACGATGTATTGATATGTGTATGATAGCGTGCTATTACACCATTGTTTCCCTGTAAGAGTGTGTGGGAATTTCGATGTATATGTGTGCGTGACCTAAAAAGTAATAGCCTTATCTGATGGTTAATTGATGATTTAGTGTGAGGTAGATTCGATAAACCCTATGTTAACGCCTTGTGATTTTCAAAGAAAGCTGCGAGGGACAGACTAGTGATAGTGGTCCCAGTGTCTCCGATAGAGACAAAGGGAAGAGAAGAAAAGCGGAAATTCAGGAGAGGAAGCTTCGAGGGACAGACTAGTGAGTGGTCCCAGTGTCTCCGTTAGAGACGGAAGAAAGAGAAGGGAGAGGAAAATCTGGAGAGGAAGCTTCGGGGGACAGACCAGTGAAAGTGGTCCCAATAGCCTTGATAAAGAACGGAAGGAAAGGGAAGGAGAGAAGTCGGGAGAGGTGAAATCCAGGAGGAGTGAGAGGATCGAATAAATAGATGAGTACAACCAAGGCCAGGTGGAAAATCGAACTCACACTGAAAATCATGAGATGAAATAGGCTATCACTTGGAGGACGAGTGATTGTGTGACATTTAAATTTATAGGCTTTATTAAATTGTTATTGTTTGAATTTCATCTTCATGTTATATATATAATTTAACCGTTGGCAGTGCTGACTGGGGGCTCAGAGCTGTACATCTATTTGGTCATTAATTTAAATTTAAATTCACGAGCCACGTGGAACTTCCATAATATTTTAATTAATATATTGGAAGTACCCCACCCCAACCTTTGCAAACGTTACACATACCATGCTTTCTTCAGAAAAGAATGTTACATTTTTATGCAGGCTTTGAATAACTGCATTTTCCAAGTAAAATTATAGTGATAATTCACTTGACTGAACTACGATAGATAATTGTAATGCCTCGTCGATAGCATTACAGGCAAATTCTAAGTTATATTTAGTTACTTGGTTTGGTGGTAAATATTGCCGCTTCCTGTAAAAGACGACTCAATTCCAAAACCATTTTGTCATTAATGTACTATTTCACTTTGAATTGGAAAGGTTAATTAAGTAACCGTTTAGTGTGACTAATCGCAAAATACATCAAAACATAAATGGTAAACAGATGACATCGGGGATTCAGTAATATAAATATGCTACTTCAGTCTGTTATGCATGATACAATGCTAGCTAATACGTTGGGACATAAAATAAAAATAAAATTTGCTTGTTACGAGTAAATACCGGATACGTTTCGTCATGTGGATTAACAACTTAAGTAAAGTATATCGCAGCTTTGTTCGAGCATTCAGTAAAAGAAACGTCGAATGCTACGAGTGAATAAAGAAACCGCATATTTCATTGACTGGGTGAAAAACTTGAGCATTTGCTTTATTGGCATTGCCACTCCTGACAGTAGTAAGGTTTTCGCCAACACGATGATATATATCCAGTATTCACTCGTGTCAAACAAATATCCTTTATGTACTTATATTTGATTATGTGCCCAGTGCTCCTGGCAAAGTGGATAAGGATACATTGTTAGGGAAATATGCATAAGAGATAACAAAGTAATAAGCAATTTGCGATAATACGAAGCGCCATCATCTAAAGCCGAAGTGTCATCATGCGATACACAGACGTCGGTAATTTCTAAGGTACAAGAAAAGCAAATATGAGAAAAAAAATCCCAAGAAAACAAACATAAACACTCATACACGATAAGACAATAAACTGGATGAAACGTATTAAGGTTTCATGATGAGAAATATAGCTGAACTCACAAATAATGATTATGATCTTGCTAACAACACAGATGAAAGCTGATATGCATAGTTTGCACGAAAATATGATTGCTACCCACTTCGTGATAGACGAATTGGTAGCCAAAAAATAAATGTTAGAATGATGACGAATAAAAGTGGAGAAAAGAGGACCGTGCCAAAAGTGAATCATAAAACAAGATAAGTAAAATTGAGGCCACAACAGAGGACTCGGGTTAAACGAAACGAACAAAAGGCAAAACACGATGCTAGAGGAAACGATTCAGGTATCACGAAAACTACGAAAACAGTAGAATATCTGACAATATATAATACCAGTGTTGATTCCAGCTAAAACATAAATTAACTCTTGATTCACCTATTGATAAAATAAATTTACCTTAAATTAAAGGAACTAAATTTGGACTATACAATAATTATGGAAAGTGTGTTTTAAGTACCGTTATTACTATGATTTTATTAATATGATAGAACAAAAATGGGATACTGAAATAGTAATAGATAAAAAAGATATGTTCAATATCTTGAAACAATTATATGGCTCTGCGGACTTGCAAAAACAATACCCTAACGGATCAAATAGTTGCAACCTCATACTCAAGACCGGAATAAATTAGTTCGAAGACAACACACACACAAACACACACACACACACACACACACACACACACACACACACACATATATATATATATATATATATATATATATATATATATATATAAATATATATAATATATAAATATAGATAGATATATATATATATATATATATATATATATATATATATATATATATATATATATATATATATATATATATATCGAAGTAAATCTGTTAATAATGATAGTGTTGAAATTTTAAATAAAATGTATAATGTTAATGCTACAAATTAGAGAAGTTAAACTGTTTTATGTAGTGACCAGTTTGGGGGCTAATTATTTTGTTTTCTTCAAATTATTTGGATTTAAAGAGATTATGTTTCCCTGGAAATACTTGTGCTCTAAATGTATTCATGGACATGGACAGTTATCGCACTTTACCAGAATTCAAACACTGGAACATTATTTTCTGTGATATAGCAAAGGATCAGTACGTCATAGCTTTCCATTTTGGATCTCATCTTGCTTCGAACTAAAGTCTCATTAGGACCTTTTATTTCCAGGACTTCTATTAATTAATTCTTGGATCCAATTTGAATTGAATTAGTAAAACCGTAATTTCTATTTCTGTGGCATGATGCCCCATTTTTAGACATCACTATAAATTTCCTCACTGCAGACATCGTAGCGATATGACTGAAATATTGTTAAAGCTACGTTAAAAATCCTAATCAAACAAACAAACATTTGATGACATGATATACACCGAGTTTATATATTTCATATTGTTCTGTTCATATATATATTTATATACGACTCATTAAAATCAAGTTATCTTTTATCTGGGTTTCTGTTTTTAATACATTAGTCAGTTACAAATAAATATCTTATATAATAACAAAATACGCATATATGTGAAATAGGTTTATTGCCTCGACAAAGTTTCCGATCGAGCACAACGACGTATTATTTTCTCTCAATCCAAAGTAGTTGTAATCCAGCTGGCAACTTATGGTTCTTCCGTTCTAGTCAAGTTTGTCATACCACTATGAAATGTAATCTATGTAAGAGATTTTATTATAGTATATTGTATAAATAGAAAAAAAATACATTTTGATGCTGAGCAGAATAAACAAAAGTAAAAGGACTAAACAATGTATGATTGTTTGGTTAAAGCGTACGTGGCTAGACTAGTTTAATTAACAATGCTTCGTCATCATATTTTAGAAAAATTACCGTATGTACTATACATGATGCGAAGCTACAAATATAGCATATTGCATGAATTACTAAACACAAATATGGCATATTGTATGAATTACTCCACAAAACATATATGACATATTCCTTGAATTACACTCCCAAATATAGCAAATTTCATTAATTACGCAACATAAATATGGCATATTGCATGAATTACTGACAACAAATATGGCATATTGCATAAATTAATCGAAAACATATGGCATATTGCATGAATTAGTCAAAACAAATATGGCATATTGCATAATTTATTCAACACAAATATAGCTTATTGCATGAATTACTCAATACATACTTGAAATTAACTATAGAGATACGTACTGTCTTTGGTCAGGAGAACATTATCCATTCTGAGGGTATTAATAGCAAAAACAAAATAACACAATTTATAATTCTAATATGAACAGGGTGAAAGCAACTGAATACAAAATGATTCTTGCCATTACATGGACTCTTATTATAAAATATATTCGCCAGATTTCAGATGAATATTGCAGCACTCGGGTCAACGGATAATGTTTTACAGAAATATGCAATGAAAAGCAGTAGAAGATTCATATTCGTATTTTAAATTAAATGAAACAAGCACAATCACACCAGACTGATATTGATATTGGTTACCTGAATCGTTTTGCAGTCTGTACAAAACAAAATCATTTCTATGGCAAATTAATGCAAAATAGTTACAAATAAAATCAATATATTACAAAATATTATTAAAAAATATATTGCCAATCTTTCGTTTCATACTGAAAATCCTCCATCTCTGATGTATTTTGATGAATTAATATTTAAAAGGTTCTATCACATTTTAATTATTAACTTCTTAAGATATAGTTTTAAAATAGTATCGTTTCCCTTTCATAAAATTCCTAATATAGTTTCTTATCATTCGTAATGCAGCCTGTTAACGTCATTATACAGTTTAATACATTTCTTTAATAAAGTTTTTCAAAATTCTTTGCAATCGGAATTAAAAGATACTTCAAGGTTCGGTTGCAGTTGTGTGAATTTGTTTGCAAGAGTTATTGGTTATGCTTTGCGAAATGTGCGCAAAATTTAGAAAAGTGGCAATATTGACCCTATATTAACAGTAAATATCCTTTTAATGAAAATAATTTAATTAACAAATACAGATGCATCGCTACGGCATGAGCCTTAACTCTTATATTTCGAGTGGTGGTTTTTTTTTCTGTTGCATAGCGTTCGTGAAATAGAATGATTACATTGAGAGAGAGAGAGAGAGAGAGAGAGAGAGAGAGAGAGAGAGAGAGAGAGAGACCTACTTTCATGACTTGGAGACCTACTTTCCTCACTTCGTTCAACTAGTGTTATATATGACTAATTGTTGAAGTGTAGCAACATCCGTATGCTGCAAATCAGACCTTTTTGTGTGACTAAACGTTATATTAGAATAATCTTCTCTCTTACAAGACATGTTTTGACTAGAACTACGTATGTGTGATAGGTTGCGGAATCAACTACTTGCAATAACTAGCTAATAAACACTTAACCAAGAATAATTTGGATGATAGCATCCAATCGCATCCTGCCATATTTAGATGTTCTCGTTCTCATATGCATCTTAGATACGTAGCATGACCCATTACATAGCGTGTTTTGCTACCATAAATATTTCGCACTTAAGTCGATATTACAAATATAAACACCTTGAAGAAAAACCGTTAATCTCCTGCTATTATTTGTTATAGAACATAAGCCATCCTTTAAAAAGTAAACACGTGATATATTCAATTCATGTTCAGTATGCATATGTACCAACGTGCAAAGAGATAAAAATAACTTATGTGCTCACTGATAGGTCAGGTCAAACTACGAACAACAGAGGTCCTAATCGAACGACGCATATTGCGACGGCAAATCTGGTTCTATGCAGATAAGATGTGGGCATAAATGGTATGCGTGTTTAGAAATACTAAAACTATACATGAAAATCATATTGTTAAAATCATTGTTGCTAGAACGTACACCAAGGCTAGTTTGCAAGGGTAAGTACAATATACTCTACAATATTTGCATTATTAGCAAGTTAAAATTCACAAACCACTTTTTTATAACCTTTTCATACATACATACATACATACATACATACATACATACATACATACATACATACATACATACATACATACACACACACACATATACATACATACATACATACATACATACATACATACATACATACATACATACATACTTATCGCAATTCCATTTTGGTTCAAATAACCAGATTCATACCTGTTCAACTTCACCCTCCACCAGTTTCAGTCTGGTGGACTACTCTCCACTAGTTTCAGCCTTGCGCAACAACACCTTCCACCATTTTGTGTCTGGCACAACAACACCTCCCACCAGTTTGAGTCTGGTACAACAACAACTCCCACCAGGTTCAGTCTGGCACATCAACACCTCCCAGTAGTTTGAGTCTGGCACAACAACAACTCCCACCAGGTTCAGTCTGGCACATCAACACCTCCCAGCAGTTTCATCCTGGCACAGCAACAACTCTCACCAGTTTCAGTTTGGCACAGCAACAACTCCCACCAGGTTCAGTCTGGTTCACCTACACCTCCCCTTTGACCAGTTTCAGCTACAAAAAGAAGAACTGGTAGAGATTAATACGAAATACGCTCTCATACAAATATCGTCAAAATACTCAAATAATATATGTTCATGTACATGAAATGAAAACATATCCACGATGACTACCGTGCAACCGGCATTTTAAGACCCCTTTTTCTACATTGTCGCCCTGTCTCTTGATGTACAACTTAAGGGTGTTAGTATGGAATGTCCTTAAATTACCGCCTATGTCAGTTTTATAATCCATGTCACCCTTGACCACTTCTAACTTCGTAGGGACCTTTCTAGTAACTTGTTTGTGCTAGTAGGAAGGACCAGCATCACCCAGTCCCGGATTACCCATTAGACAGAGTAGGCAACTGCCTAAGGGCCCCGCGACTTTTATGGGCCCCATCAGGGGCCCCCATGAAACCGTGACCGTGGGTCTGGGGCCCCAAAAGTTTGACTGCCTATGGGCCTCCACGGTGCTTAATCCGGCGCTGGCATCACCTGACCTCTTACAACGAATTTCCTAATATCTGGCTCTGTGGTTATAATACTTGGCATATATGCATCCTGATTTGATTAGTTCATCAAATGCCATCTGGCATGTACTCTTTAGTTTTTCTCTCAGATCTAACACGTATTGGTAGGTATTTTGATTTCTTAGTTCGCGACATCATTTGTCCAAAGTCCGCGTAGTATTCGCATCGGGCCTAGAACAGTTCTTCCGTACAGCAATTCTAAGCAATAAAACCCTAAACTGTCTTGCGGTCTTTACGGTATGCGAACAGAGCTACGTTCCAAATAGTGGTCCCAGTCTTGTGAACGTTCCACGTACATTTTGCGTAGCATACATTTCAGGGTATCATAGTCTACCAGTCCACTGCACATCAAATGGTATGGTGTAGTATTCAGCTGTTTGATGGACAACAGCCTACTTATTTCACTAATGAGGTCAGATATGAATTGGGCACCACAATCCGTGAGGATTTCCGTATCCTACTAAAGATGTAAACCAATGTTTCAATAACCCGTTCCGTTTCAATAGTTGGTAACGCTGCGGCTTCGTGGTATCAGGTTGCGTAATCCACAAGAGTAAGATTATACGTGTTCTTGCCATCGGTAACGTGTTGTATTAGCCTTACTATATCGACCGCCACTCATTTAAACGCTGTATCTATTAATGTCATCTGTCCTAAGGGCACCGTTGTGACCCTTCCCTTACACACTGTGTTCTGGCATACGTCACAAGACCGACAGAACCGTATGACATCGCCGTTAATACTAGGCCAGTAGAATGCAGCGACTACTCTGCTGGTGGTCTTTCCATTAGCCAGGTTTCCTGCCATACTAGACTCATGTGCCACCCTGAGTACACGAGATCTGTATCTCCGGGCTACCACTACTTGCCAATACCTCTTACCCTATGAAATGGTAAACTCCCTATGAATTAACTCGTTTCTCCAAACGAATTTCGAGCTGCTACCTGCCTTTGCAGTGTTTACTCGCACCGGACTCTATTTTCTCGACAATAGTTATGATGGATTTGTCGCGTCGTTTGAACTCGTCACGCGAAATGTCGGAGATTAGCTCATGGACTTTTAACTTATGAAACGCGTTTTTCTCTCGCAGGATGTGTGCTCGTATTTTAGCTGCCGGGCTCAGGTGTGACCCTTGCTACTGTGCATTAGCTACGTAGCATCGGTATCACACCGTCATGTGCTCCTTCCTCGGTTGGTTAAATACTCTGTCTCTTTCTATTTCGTTGGTATGCTCGTTTAAAAATCGACGAGATAATAATGCTGTTATAAAAAACATTTTAATTAGGCTAACATGATCGTCGTTTTGATTTTGAAAGTAATGGAAAGTTGAATTTAACATTAGAATTAAAATTTGACGTACACAAATGTAAGGACATTGGATTTTAGACAATGATACAGATACATGTGTTTCATTTTGATTATTAGAACTTAAACATAATAACGAGGTGAGTGACGCTTGGGAGGGCGTGAGAGAATAGAGCAGGCCCTTTTTAGGTATGTCCATAATGGACTGATTTACCCGACTATCTGCCACCCGTCACAGTCGTCCACCTCATGTTGTTTTTGGATGAACGTTTATATAGCAGCCATTCGTATTTGGAACTCTCTGCCTTTGGAGTTTATTTGGTTAAAACGTATCTCTTTTCTTGGATTAAATAACGAAATGTTTTAATTGATCATATATATCTTTCTCACAGATTTCATTTGTATAGAGGATGTTGTAATCATGTACTCCTGCCTTTATATGAGTTTTTCTTTCTTTTAATATTATCTCTAATGCCGTTTTAGTACAGTGCAATATTATGAGTTTTTTTGAGTCGACACTTTTCTACACAGATGATACGGGGTGGGAGTAGGGGTTGAATAATATTCTCCCAGGCAGTTTATTAATGTATTATTTCTGTTAATAATGTCATACTGTTTACATAAATATAAAAAATGATATATGTATATAGCTTCCAACGGGTATTGGTATGTTCTTTTTAAGCATCTTAGTTTATTAGATATGTATAAAGTGTGCTTGTTTCCTAAGTGAGGTAGTCCAAAGCCGCCTTCCGTTTTGGTTTTGGTTAATACATTTTTGGGAAGATATGTATTTTTCCCTCATATAAAATGGATAATTCGGTCTTCTAAAAGTTTTTGACATATTTACAGTCAAATCAACAGTTTTGAATATATAGTTAATCTGACTGTAGATTTACGTCTTTGATACTTGCACACAGTTCTATTATGTTTAATGGAACGTTCGTCCATATTTCTTTACGTTTTGTATCTAGAATGTAGCTGAAATTATTATTGAATGAGTCTTTATCAAAAACTAGTGCATTTACTTTTTCCTTAATAAGGTTGGGGGGGGGGGGGGGGGGCAATCAGGGATGGTTACACCTACAGTTCCCTATAAGGAGTATTTCAGTTGTAATATGATTTAATTCCCAGCCTGTGGCTCTACTAAACTTATCATATTCATCACGTATAAAATTATTACAATCATCCGCATTCCTTTTCCATGTTAGAATTTGTATACAGTCAATCTTTTCATTTGATGAAATGTTTTTATTCAGCGCTTCAATCGCTAATACATACAGGAGCATAGATAGTTGACATCCTCGTCTTACTGATCTTCTTACAAGTAAGTCCCCCGTCTTTATCACATTAACTACTACTTTTAACGAAATGTCAGTATACATGACTCAGATCTAATGTACGAAGTTTTTACCGAAATCACATTTTTTCAAAAGATTTTTTTTAATAAAACCTTGCTCTATCAGAACAAAAGGTTTCTCCTGATTGAATAGCAGCATGGCCCATTTCTCTCCCCTGTGTTCCATTAGTTTGATCAGAGAGTGCTATTTATAATAGTTCGACCTTGAAAACTACAAATTTTATTTGGGTCTACTGATGTCTTTATAAATGGGTTTAGTATATGTGTGAGCATCTTAATTAGTATCGTGTATTCCGTGTTAAGTAGAGTAATGGAGCGCTAGTTTCCGATGTGTTCTTATTCCCCTTGCTGAGACGGATGATAGCTTCTTTCATTGCTTTTATCATTTTACTATTAAATAGAATATTATTAAACAATAGTTCTGGTATGAAGCTTACCCGTTCCTGAAATATTATATAAAAGTCCGTTGTGAATTTTTCGGCACCCGTAGCCTTCCTTTTAATTAAAGTTTGTATTACTTACCGAACTTCAATATTAATAAATGCATCACACATTGTTCGATCCGTGTTAGTTATTTTCGTTAGGTTAGTGCTATTGATATATTGATCCATATTGTTAGGGTCAATGTTTTAAGATGTGTGTGTGTGTGTGTGTGTGTGTGTGTGTGTGTGTGTGTGATTAGGATTTTTAACGTAGCTTTAAAAAATTTTCAGTCATATCGCTACGATGTCTGCAGTGAAGCAGTTTATAGTGATGTTTAGCACTGGGGCATCATGCTGCATACATGTAGTATGATGTCCCACCCAGTTACATTATCCTAACACCAGATCGACCAGTCTTAACACTAAACTCTTAATGCTGAGCGTCAAGCGAGACAGCTGTTTTTACCATTTGTGCAAGTCTTTGTGTTACGTATATTTGATATAAGTCATTTATATTGTTAAATTTGCTTGTTTGTCAGATTCAGATTTATCCTTTAAAGTTTAAAATTCGTTCAGTAAGGGGGGGGGGGTGACCTGTACTTTACAAAATAAACACCAGGTGTTGACCTCATTTCTGACCTGGCTTCAGAGTCGTAAACAAGCTTGTAAAATGATTGGTTGGTTCCAAGGACATTATGGAGCTTTGTATAAACATCTTTCATTTTTAGTTGGGTCAAACGGTGGGTATGGGAGTTTTTGAACGTTAATCTGTTCTAAAAGATTCTAGAAGTTCACGTGACCCCTTTCTTGTTCACGTAAAAACAGGTATATAAATTATGTTTTGGAGCGAACTATTCAGTAGACGTTGGGCTGTTAGAATACTAAATTGTGTGTTGTTTTGAGTTTTTTTAAATTACCTTGTACTGGAAATTATGTCAATTCGTTTGGATCAAGATGAATTATTTTGTTATTTATCTGGAAAAGAACTGTGCTCATAGAATTTTATTACCAAGAACTGACTTCATCAAGTGACATCGTCTTCCATCTTCGATTCTTCGCTGGGATTCGAACTTGGATTTATTTGGACATTTTATTACCAAGACTTTTGCAATTTCTCAAGTGGATAATATTTTGAATTACTTTTGGATTAATTTTGGAATTGATTCTTGAAACCGTAAGTTTATTTTTCTTTTCTGGAAAATATTTGTGCTCAATAAATTATTTATTAAATTTTTACAAGCTTGTTATGTTCACTCTTTCTATGTTACTGTTTATTCGAGCCTAAGCACGTAACATAGAAATTGGGGGATCGTCCGGGATTGGGATCAATTGGAATTTGGCTAGAAATTGTTTCAGAAAACTTTTGTTTTAAATTTGAATTCCCATAGTTTTTTTTTAAAAAATCTTTAGTGAGATTGACAGGCTTATATTAAAATGACATCTAAAGTAGAAATATTTCTTTCTAATCCTATTCAGGAGCAATTAGATCTTTTCAAAAAGAAGAGTTGATTCAACTTGCCAAAAATATGATCTTTCTAAAGTCAAGGCTTCTTTAACGAAACAAGATATCAAAAAGATTTTGGTCCAATATTTGGTAGAAAAGAATGTTTTGGAAAAAAGTGCTTCGATTTCGGTCAGTAAGTCTGCATCAGACTGACATTAAGATAAAGGAATTAGAATTAAAATTCAAGATGGAATTAGAGTTGAAGAAGCTGGAATTTCAGAAAAGGGAGAGAGAGAGAGAGGAAATGGAGAAAGAAAAACAATTACAATATGACAAAGAGGAGAGAGAGAGAGAGAGAGAGAGAGAGAGAGAGAGAGAGAGAGAGAGAGAGAGAGAGAGAGAGAGAGAAAAGGAAAGGCAAACTGAATTACAAAAAGAGCAGATGCACATTCGGTTACAAGAAAAACAAATTGATATAGAGAGAGAGAAGGAAGAAAGGGAATATCAATGTAAAATGAAAGACATAGAGCTGGCAAGTGAAAAACACCTTCATACTTCAAATCCAAATTTAAGTTTTGATTGAGCAAGGAATATTAGATTAGTGCCCCTTTTCGGAGAAAAAGAAGTAAACAAATACTTCATTCGTTTTGAAAAAGTTGCAGAAAATTTAAAGTGGCCAAGGGAGCATTGGACTCAGTTATTGCAATGTGTACTCACTGGTAAGGCTAGTGAGATTTACACTTCACTGTCAGTTCACCAAAGTGGTGACTATGCTGTGGTTAAAAAATGCATTCTTGATACATACATACATACATACATACATACATACATACATACATACATACATACATACATACATACATACATACATACATATCCCCACGGCTTTCCAGGTAAGAGTAATGCAATTAGTTATAGTTAGAGAATTTTCTGTACAACACAAAATATAGATTATTTCATGTGCCTCTGGAAGGCTCATTATTATTATTATTATTATTATTATTATTATTATTATTATATCAATTTTAAATGCTGTGTGTTTTTGGACTTGTTAAATTTATTGAGAATTTGGATTGATTTAGAACATTTAATTTAGTTTTTGTAGAAACGGTTTACTGGTAATTTCGTGCTAGAAATAATTCAGTTAGAATATAAATACCTTCAAGATTTAAGGAAACAAATATTCTAGTTTAGAATTGCGATTTAAAAAATCCATTGATTGAAAATATCCTTGATATTGACTTGTAATATTTTGCTCAAGCACTTTTGTACCATTGACTATTTATTTGGCTTTTAATCATGAAATATGGCAATTATAGAATTGTGTTAAGTTGGTTAACTCTAATTAAATGAAACAAAGTTATCATAAATTTTACACCGACGCTTAAATAAATCGGAAAGACACATAATAGCGATATAACATATATATCGCTAGTGTTACAACGACGCTTAAATAAATAGGAACGACACAATCCTGTCGCCTCTCTGTCGATCCGAGATTCGCTCCGTCTAATGAGTTGGAACTGATGAAGGGCTTTATGTACAAAAGACGGACCGTCACAAAATTGGTTAAATTTCCCAGTGACTACGGCAAAAAATTGTTTATACGTTTTTATTATTATTAAAAAACAACTTTCATCGTTAAAGAAGAATTATATTTTATTATAAAATACAGTTTCTTTATCCAAATAAATTTATTTCTGCTTGTCTCTGCCTGTCTCTCTCTCCCCGTCCCTCTCTCTCTCTCTGTCTCTGTCTGTCTGTCTCTGTCTGTCTGTCTGTCTGTCTGTCTCTCTCTCTCTCTCTCTCTCTCTCTCTCTCTCTCTCTCTCTTTTCTTATTTCAGCAAATGGATATAACTATAGAATAGATGGGAACAAGGCAGATCAGTTCTAATAAACTGCGCAAACATCTATACATATAGCCTCTAAGCCGTTATTATTATTATTATTATTATTATTATTATTATATTATTATTATTATTATTATTATTATTATTATTATTATTATTATTATTATTATTATTATTATTTGACGTAAATTGCGTTCTGAAGAAAGTAAAGCAAATATTTCAGATTTTTATGGAAAAAATAAAAACAGCGTGGTCTAGTTTTAAAAACTCAAAAACTTGCGAATATTTTGCATTATCCAAAAGCCAGCGTAATAATCCCGGTTTTTATGAATTTTTAGAGGTCCTCTTTTTGTGCATCGAAATAAATTTCACAATATATTCGCATAGAACGAAAATATTTGTTTTCTTTTTTGTAATAAATGATTAGTTAGAGTTGTGTTTTATGCTTGTTTATTGTTTATTATTTTGTTGTTTTTTTTCTTTTTTATGAGGTTGGGTGATACTTATTGTGCAAGAAATAGTTTTTGTCAATACTACCCGAAGTGTATTCCAAGACTTATTCCTCTATGAGTATTATTGTGCACATGCGCCTCTCATCCAAACATTTTTCACCAATTACTAATGAAAATCTCCACTTTCAAGGTTTTCTTTTTCCGACAACAAAACCACGTTTTGTCAGTTGACAGAGAGCCTGAATCACAATCGAATCATCACGGTTTGATATCGGCCCAAGCAAATATTGGTCAGCTATGTCGGTATGACTACGGAAAAAGCACTCAGCTTCAGTTTCATTAGCAATAAATAAATAATAAGTAAATAACGTGTTTAAAGTGCCCATACATGCCGATCAACAACAGAGCCTGTCTTTCTTGCATAACTAATCTTATAAATAAATATACTTTATAGAAACTTTTACTGTATTGTGAACATAAACACAATTTGTTAAGTATGAACATTTTTGGGTTATCATGACAACCTGTTCCACTATATCAAGATAAAATGCACGAGAGAGAGAGAGAGAGAGAGAGAGAGAGAGAGAGAGAGAGAGAGAGAGAGAGACAGAGAGAGAGAGAGAGAGAGAGAGAGAGAGAGAGAGAGAAGACGGTGTGGGGTATGTTTGTTTAATGAGCCAGTGATCAGAATGTAAATATATAAATAATAGTGGGCTATGAGATAATCTGTTACAGGATTCAAAATGTAAACAATGGCATTTTACGAGAAACTTTAATTTTAAAGAAATAATACTCAGCTATACATGCTGTTTTGAGAACCCGGTTGGTCATTTTTCATTGGTTATTATATGTAACTAGAAAAATGAGTGCAATGTCAAAATTATTACGCAACAATGTGTTACACGCTGCTAATGCTAATAGTTTTATTATTAAACACAATTTGAGTTCTAAGAACTCAGTTAATTGGTTAAAGAAAACGCTGCCTGTGACACCAATACAATAATATACACAAATCTGAATTTTGAAATTATTTTTTAAAAAGTTTTAATTTGGAATAATTTTTATCGCGTATTTAAGAGAATATTGGAATAATTTTAACTAACTTTCATACAAAACTTGATGATGTGCTTTATCCCATTGAAACTGGAAAGTGGCAAGTTGAATATATCCGATAGGAAATCAGAATGTTTCCCCCTATGCGATGAATTTCACTTCGTTTTTCAATGTAAACATTTTGCTGACTACTAAAATAGTATCTAAGAAAGAACTGTCTAAACAACGTATAGTAAAGAAACAGAAGCGTTACCATGTTGTTTAGCTTATTAACAAAATTTATGGAGCTCATATTGAAATCATTGTTGTTCCATATGCACTGTACAAATTAATGTATATTATAATTATCTTTCCTCATTTTGTTGTGTATATAGACATTAATGACCACAATATACCCTTTCTACAAATGGCTCTCGGACTTCATTATTCCCTATACAATGACCATTATTAATTGTCATTTATACTTAATGTCATACGTCTCTTGTTAGTCTTGTGTTGGATAATTAAGCCTTGTTATGATATGTTATGTTCGTTATTTTTAAAGTGTATAAATGTATAAATATGCCCTCCGTACTCATTAGAAAGTGAACCATATAAACTTTTTTTCATCCAAAGAAGAGGATGACCCTATTTTGAATGTTTACGAATAGCATGATTATTGTGTAAGACTTAAAGAGTTTATGTTTTTGCTTTAATCTGTATCACTCTGTATATTGTATGGTTAAAATTATTAAAGGTAATGGAAGACAAAAATATACGTACAATAGTATAAAGTTTAAATATATATTTTGCAGTTTCCATGTTTTGTTAAAGTCATGTACACATACTCTTATTTGGTCTGATGATTAAACAAGGTTATATGACCACTGTATAAAGCCTTTGAAACTTAACAATAAATGTTCATTTATTTTTTTATATTATTCTTACCTCATGGTCATCCATTTTCTCAAATCATTTCTTGATATTCTTACGGGTGAATCTACAAACCTTTGTTACATTGATGCATTCGGTAGAAGAATTTTTCTTTTGAGAACTGACACAATTGTAACGTAAGATTTAATCAGCACCGAAATGAAGTGATTAATTACTCATTTTTGGTGAAAACTGGAGTTGTAAGGAAAGAGTGGTAGGTCCACAGATTTACTTCCCTTGTATATGACGATCACTGTACTCGCACACCTATAATATAAATATTTGACAGGCATGCACCTCTAACGTAAGAAATCGAAGTGCTATCGATTTAATGTACGCAAAGATAAAAAACGATACTACATTTTTTAAAGGCAAAGGTTTTGAATACTTTTTGTCGACTAGGCGCCTAATTAACAGCCCAGAATAAATCCCGTTGATCCCGGTCCAGTTTATTTCGATTGTGCACCGTTTTTTATTTAGCTTAGGATATACGATAGATCTCCTTTTATGACGAAGAAATACATTTGGCTTGTATTTCTATGGTGGAATATTTAATGAATTATCATTACCGGGAGAACAAAATTTGAAACAAAGTTCTCGATTCCATTAAAATGGTAGAAGAGAGACAATATACGATTTTGCTATAGGTTTCGAGGAAAAGTGTCCTTGGATTAGAATAAATATTATAGAAGTTATATTTGATAATAGAAAAGTAATAATTGTGCGTACTACGTAACCAGCCCATGTATGTCGAATATTAAATATTGCATTTAATCGTATACACGATAATGATTCTCAAGACCATACCGTGCAGCGTGTCATTTTGCTCGTGGTTTTAATTTTGTTTGCATAGAACATGTATAGAATGCAAGTGGATTTTTTTTGCCACTCTCAACAAGAAAGCAGAGTGATTTGCAAATAATAAGCAGAACATCCTATGGGAATTGAATTAGCAGTCTCTCTCTCTCTCTCTCTCTCTCTCTCTCTCTCTCTCTCTCTCTCTCTCTCTCTCATATGTATGTATGTTTCCAATATGTGCTGATCAGAAATACTGTATTTTTCTTCTTGTTGCGGTTGTTCTTATCATACATTGCAAAGTCGACGGGTGTTTATCCAGTGTATTTTCTACAGCTTCTAAATCGTTATGGATCTGGCTCATTTGCCATCAAGTTACATTCCTTAACCAGATTATAATACTCAGTTTGTTTTACCGACTGTGAATTGAAAAGTTCACGAGCTTTGCCAATTAGTACACTTTGTAATAATACAATTCAGTATTTTTTCCAAACAACAGAAAACTGATGATATACCGCCTGCTATCTAAAATTGTGCACACACCTGATATTTCTGAAAACAACAAAACCTGCACGTGCAGGGAGTTGAGAGGGCACACTATGTTCTCTGTCTGCCAGTTTTACCCTTTTTTATCAATTACGCTTTTCTGTCTTCGTTCCAAATTTGGATATCTCATTCTTCTCTCTTTTAACATTTGTCTTTTATTTCTCATGCACTCTTTGTATTTGCATCTGCACCTCTTTTGCTTCTTTCTGAATTTGAAATCCCATCTTTTCATTCTGAAACCGAAGTTTGTTAATTGCAATTCCATATATATTTGTAACTGTAATTCGTTTTATTTTCAAAGACAGATACAGACTTTCTAATCAAACCTAAAACACTATAATAAAAAAAACATTCCACCAAATATTGAGTCAAAACATTCTTTATTCCCAATGTTGCTACAGAATCCTTCGTTTAAAAAAAAAGATCTTGATGTCTGTCAAGCTCAAGTAACTAATCATTTTTCAAGGACAATAACCCTTCCCAGGTAGGATATTAAACAAAGTTATCTACTTTAAAAGACATTTTGAAAACTTGCAGGATTCACTAGAGATTTTTCAGATATATGAAATTACAATCTGTATCAGATCAGGGACAATAACAGCTCCGAACTAATTAAGATTAAATTTGAAGGACAGTATTGTAATATATGAGAAATATTTTAAGGAAATTTAGATTCTAGATAAGCCATAAATCATGTTACGACTCCATTGTTTAAGCTAAGCAGCAGCAAGAAACTAAACTAGCACGTTTATTAAAATCGATAAATAAAGTTATTAATCTAATAAACTAAACTAGCACATTTATTAAAATCGATGAATAAATGTATAACTCTAAGTTACAAAAAAAACATTGAAGAGGATCTTTCAGTTTATGACTTAATAAGTTCCATATAATCCTAAATTTATAAGAAGGACTAAAATTATATATATATATATATATATATATATATATATATATATATATATATATATATATATATATATATATACTAGCAAGTACCCGGCATGCGTTGCAATGCCACTGAAAGAAAGAAAGTGTTTGTGTTTTAATAGACTATTTGACTGGTTTCTGGAAAACATCTTAGATTATTTAGTGGTATTTATCGAGCCCACAATAAGTGGTTACCTTACCGAAGGCGTTTTAGGTATCGCTACCGATTATGACTTTCATACAGCTGTTGATTTACGTCATCATAGTTTCAGCCAATCCAGACCGTGTTCGATCACGTGACGTATCTAAGGCGCCTACAGTTCACACCGAACACACGCAAATTTAGGTATCGCTACCGATTATGAATTTCATCAACTTGTTGCCCTTGCACTTTGAATGTTGGCATGTATTTATCGCGCACGATATTTGTTGCACCGAACGATGTCATTTGGAAACATGAATTGTACTTCTGTATGTTTGCCAAGAAATGTTTCGATTGGCTTGTGTTACCCGATACCAACGTTGATAATGGTTCGGGAATGTAATTCTGGCAATTTCACTTTTACACCCGCGCATCACATTCCTGGTGTTTCATTCTTAAATTTGAGGGCATTGCAATACACGCATAATTTATCCATTTTTCCAATAAGCACACTTTGATGAAGACTGTAATCATAATTAGCATTGTAATGGAATGCACTAATATTTAAATCAGCGTGCATTGTTCGTCTGGATTGAGCAGTGCAAACTCGAACGGTTTGCAATCTTGCTTCCCGTTGCTCGTCTGTTTCAGATGATCGGACTTGAGCAGTGCGAACTCGAACGGTTTGCAATCTTGCTTTCCGTTGCTCGTCTGTTTCAGATGTACCCGGCATGCGTTGCAATGCCACTCAAAGAAAGAAAGTGTTTGTGTTTTAATCCTGGCATGCGTCGTTCGGTTCGGAAACATGAATTGTACTTCCGTATGTTTGCCAAGAAATGTTTCGATTGGCTTGTGTCACCAGATACCAACGTTGATAATGGTTCGGGTGGTTAATGTAATTCTGGCAATTTCACTTTATAACCTGCGCAGCACATTGCAGGTGTTTCATTATTAAATTTGAGGGCATTGCAATACACGCATAATTTATCCATTTTTCCAATTTGCACACTTGGATGAAGACTATAATCATAATTAGCATTGTAATGGAATGCACTAAGATTTAAATCAGCGTGCATTGTTTGTCTGGATTGAGCCGTGCGAACTCGAACGGTTTGCATTCTTGCTTCCCGTTGCTCGTCTGTTTCAGATGATCGGGTTTGAACAGTGCGAACTCAAATGGTTTCTAATCTTGCTTCCCGTTGCTTGTCTGTTTCTGAAGCTCGTGATGCCTTTATCTTTCGTGCTTGAGGTGTAGATCGACCAATAGCTTTTCGTTTAGGTGGCATAATTGATTTGACAGCGAAAGTAATGCTTTGTAACGACTATTACAAATTCACACCGCGATTGTTTAACGTAACCAAGGCGCGAACCAAACGTAACTAAGTAAACATGACGTACACCGATTATGAATTTCATACAGCTGTTGATTTACGTCATCATAGTTTCATCCAATCCAGACCGTGTTCGATCACGTGACGTATTTAAGGCGCCTACTGTTCGTTCACGTGACGTACAAATTTACACCGCGTTTGTTTGACGTAACCAATGCGCGAACCAAACGTAACTAAGTAAACATGACGTATCTAAGGTGCCTACTGTTCGATCACGTGACGTATCTAAGGCGTCTACTGTTCGATCACGTGAAGTATCGCTCGTGATGCCTTTATCTTTCGTGCTTGAGGTGTAGATCGACCAATAGCTTTTCGTTTAGGTTGCATAATTGATTTGACAGCGAAAGTAATGCTTTGTAACGACTATTACAAATTCACACCGCGATTGTTTAACGTAACCAAGGCGCGAACCAAACGTAACTAAGTAAACATGACGTACATCGATTATGAATTTCATACAGCTGTTGATTTACGTCATCATAGTTTCATCCAATCCAGACCGTGTTCGATTACGTGACGTATTTAAGGCGTCTACTGTTCGATCACGTGATGTACAAATTTACACCGCGATTGTTTGACGTAACCAATGCGCGAACCAAACGTAACTAAGTAAACATGACGTATCTAAGGCGCCTACTGTTCGATCACGTGACGTATCTAAGGCGCCTACTGTTCGATCACGTGAAGTATCGCTCGTGATGCCTTTATCTTTCGTGCTTGAGGTGTAGATCGACCAAAAGCTTTTCGTTTAGGTTGCATAATTGATTTGACAGCGAAAGTAATGCTTTGTAACGACTATTACAAATTCACACCGCGATTGTTTAACGTAACCAAGGCGCGAACCAAACGTAACTAAGTAAATATGACGTACACCGATTATGAATTTCATACAGCTGTTGATTTACGTCATCATAGTTTCATCCAATCCAGACCGTGTTCGATCACGTGACGTACAAATTTACATCTCGATTGTTTGACGTAACCAATGCGCGAACCAAACGTAACTAAGTAAACATGACGTGTCTAAGCCGCCTACTGTTCGATCACGTGACGTATCTAATGCGCCTACTGTTCGATCACGTGACGTATCTAAGGCGCCTACTGTTCGATCACATGACGTATTTAAAGGCGCCTACTGTTCGATCACGTGACGTATCTAAGGCGCCTACTGTTCGATCACGTGACGCATTTAAGGCGCCTACTGTTCGATCACGTGACGCATCTAAAGGCGCCTACAGTTCACAGCGAACACACGGTAAATGTCGTAAAAACACATTTGTTAATTGTTACAATTTAAATGGTTGTACTAATTCAGAACCTTCGCGGGCGTGCGCAGAACAACTCACCAAAGTTTTATCACAATCGGATTAACGGTATAGGAACGCATACGACACAAACAAACAAACAAACAAACAAACATTCATTTATATATATATATATATATATATATATATATATATATAGAGAGAGAGAGAGAGAGAGAGAGAGAGAGAGAGAGAGAGATAGATAGATAGATAGATAGATAGATATACAAAATGACTTTTTAAAATTATCGAACAATAACCATTCAAGACTGAATGTTTTGATAGGATATCCTCACCAAAACTTCATTATTCTTTGGCATATCGATCAGAGTTCAAAAAAATATATTATATAGATGACTTTGAACATCCCAGTGTCTATGGTGCTGGATTGGTGGACAAGGCTATAGTGTTGTATTGCTTAGGGTTGGTACTTTGCGGCACAACAACGAATGAATTGTCAGAGCAATTGGAATAAAGTACTTTGCCCAAGGACACTCCATATTGCTAATGCACGCTGCTATGATGGTAGTTTTCGAACACACACACACACACACACACACACACACACACATATATATATATATATATATATATATATATATATATATATATATATATATATATATATATAGAAGTTTCAGTTTGTTCTACTCTTAGGTGAACAACATATTTTGTATGAAGTATATATTTCCACGATGTTCTATACCAACGGCCGTTTTGGCAATTAAAAATAGATATTTACATCAGGAAATTAAGAGTTTTCTCTCGTGACACATATGCGTGATTATTATTATAGTGGTACACGATCTGGAAAGTTTCTTTCGCACGTTCAACTGTGCATTAACAGATGTCGGTATCCATATCAACGTAGAGCGCAAGGTCAGTCACGATTGATTATTGGAAGAGATACATGATTATGTCCGGATGTGACCCAAGCAACGGTGATAAGAGTCATTTCATTCTGTGTCATTACTTATATGAGACACAAACAATAGTTGTCAATTATTACCTATCTAGTTGCGAAAACATGATCCAAAAGTATGTTTTCCATAGTAGCACAGTGACGGGTCATTGTGGTATAGTTCCTTGACAGCCATTTCTTCAGTTGCCAAGACAGGGCTAAAACCTTGAGAGACAAGCTAAATTTAATCGTACCTTTTTTGTCCTGTAAATAATTTGGTAATAACACACGTACATCGTTTCATTATGTCGTTCTTAGAGAAGTCATATGACTTGTGAAGGTAGAGGCGGTATTCAATGTATCACTTTGTGTCACTTTTTATGATGCAGCCCAATACATTCATATGAACTCTCTCTCTCTCTCTCTCTCTCTCTCTCTCTCTCTCTCTCTCTCTCTCTCAGACATGACACAACTTTGTATCTTTCAAAATAATTTATATTGTGATGACAGATCAGGATTTATGCAGAGAAATGATGATGAAAGGTTTCCATAAACATCGGGAATTATTTATTTTATGATATTACTGAATATTCTATACATGTCCATAAAATATCGTATCTCACGACTTCTTTTTTCGAGAAGTATGCCGCATTTTACATATTTACATGTAAGTGCCGACGTGTTATTCCACAACGTGGTTGCTCTAAGAAATGTTGTAACAGTGACTGTTGATCAAATATTTAGGTTGCTCAAATGGGACAAACGTTATTTAGTACCACCATCCCTGGATGACCACCGATGCTATAAGGTTCTGCAGGAATTTAATAATCAGCGCCGGATTAAGCACCGTGGAGGCCCATAGGCAGTCAAACTTTTGGGGTCCCAGACCTACGGTCACAGTCTCATGGGGGCCCCTGATGGGGCCCATAAAAGTCGCGGGGCCCTTAGGCAGTTGCCTACTCTGCCTAATGGGTAATCCGGGACTGTTAATAATTCTGCAGCGACCGTAAACCAATATTATTGAATTTATCACAAAGATTGATGAAGCGTCGTCCGCCGAGATCTCAACGAGGATATCAACAATCTAGTATTTTACCATGTCATTTTTGCCAAACAAGGAAATCCAGCCAGAATATTTAAACGAGCAGACATTAAAGCACATACGCTTCGAAATATTTATTTGTCAATAGTTCCGGCGACATGGACATAGGTATTAGTAAGTTAAAAACACTTCTTGGCACATGCTCAGAAAACAACGCATGGATTAATCACGATAAGGTTACAATATCCAGAAACACATTATCGAATATTGTTCTCGATAAAATCTTTAAGTAAAGAAACTCATTTGTTGTATAATGAACCATGAAGACATTAACGGGATTATCTCTAGGATCGAACAATTACAGAAAGATGGTCTCACAAATCAACTCTTATGTTGAAAAAATCAGCACGATGATTTTAAAATACAGCGGCCACGTGAAGAGAGAAGAGATACAAAAACCGCTGAGTACATATTTATTACATTACTCCAGGACGAAATGGAATTGTCGTTGTCGGATTTACACTAACAACATTATATATCGAACTTTGTTCTATTGTTAAGCGCTACTGAGATAATACGATGCGATTTGTCCCAATAATATACAACTCACGCGGCAATAAGTGCACGTACGTGAGGAATAATGCGACTTGTGTTGGAGTCTATTAGGATTCCAGTAGAATGAAACGAAACAAACAAAAAATGCCCCAATCCCCCACCCCCATTTCTTGTGGGTTTGTATCCATCATGGTAGCCGTTATGGTCTGGTATCACTTCAGGCTGACATGACAACAATTCCTGTTAAATCGTTGTCAGTCATCGTCGTCGGTTGTTTTATTGTGTTAATGACTTTTTTAACATCATCATTCGGATATTCAATTACATAGTGCTCAAAAAGCGTTCTTAGACTGCACTGTTAACTTTCATATTTTCAAATAATCGCGCTGGCGGTAATATTATTTGAGGAACTGTTATTCCATTTTCCTGACCTGACCATCCAGGGATGAGTCTATTGTACTCTGTGTCTCTCATAAAAACAAAACATTCTGGCGCCATCCCAGCTGACATTGGATCAGATTGCGACTGGCTCGATAGTTCCTTCATTGGTTGACTTGTGCGAGAATATCAGCAATTTTTTGGCGTCTAGTCCATCAAGTGAATTTTCCTGACATTTATAATACAGTCGTACTTGTGCCAGTGCGATGTCAAGTGACCGACCAATGAAAGCTTTGATCTGTGTTGGAAAATAATATCGAATTCCGGACATGTTGATGTTGTATTATTGTTGTCTTCGGTGGTATTTTGTTGGTGATGATGTGCTTCAGTCCTGTCGTTATTTATACGGTCATTAATATGTATACAACGGATTCTAAATGTGGCATTGGCAAGTTTTCCTTGCTCTGTTAACGATAATTGCGGAAAATTCATTATATGATACATCACCGTCGCTTAATCCCGCTAACAGTATAGATGATGATGATGTGTCAGTTCTGTGTGCATTTGCAATGTTTTGCTGGTACATGTAGATATCGTCTCCGCGATGATATTGGGTATCAAAACCGAAAACAGCAATGCCGCCTATTCTAACAAGTACGTCGCTGATAATGTGCCGATTAATGTCATTGTTTCATCGACCAACGAGGAAACCGCGAATACAATATTATCGATGTGGAGAGGTCTGCACTATTATTGTGGTGGTATCATATGCTAGTCGATTAATTCCTTGAGCGATGCCTTCCTTATGTGCACATGCTTGAATATACCGATAGGACTGTGTGTTATTTATTAAGGTATATACTATTTTACCAACAGGTGTTTTCCCGTCGAATTCCATACACCACCAATATGTCACTGCGGTTAGGATTTTGTCGTCTGGATCTTGTATAAATATTTCCTCGGCATTTTGATTGCACACGGTTCCGGAAAAGCTCCCTGTGGAATGACAGCTTTGATAGTGTCGTAGATATACTAAATTAAACCGGAGAGCATGTGCACCCAGTAACTTGTGCGGTATACTAGATGAAGTTGTTTTGTTTTGACTATGTTGTCAATCCAATCGCTGTTATGTATATGGAGCTGTTGAGCTGAGTTGTGTGAACAACACGATGTTGAATCGTTTTAATAGTTTTGGTCCTGTTAACAAAGCGTGTGCGACATTTAGCTTTTTGCGATCTTAATATCGGCGACCGTTGGATTTCCAAATAAATTAGGCTTTTATGAACATTTGCAAATGTAGTTATATAATTAGTATATTCAGAAGATCTGAATGTGTTCAGTCTATCATTGATTTCCACTAACGAAGGTATCATCAAGCTGTTTTTGATCTCCGCGTATTTTGGTTGTTGCAGATTCATTATTTCATTCTGGTTCTCTCCAATTAGCAATGCTATTTCGGCCCATGTTATGTTCACCAGTCATTGTATCGCCGGTTTTAGCAACGTACTTGCTGATCTCAGCTCTAATTCTGGTGTTGTTGTTGTCGACGTATGTTTGGCTGCAACGTCATTGTATGAAGTTGGCTCTCTCGCATTAATAATTGTATTTCTGCTCAAGTTGAGATCGCCATACATTATATCTGCAATATTTTTATAACACGCCCAGTAATCTTTCCTATGATTGTATTAGGACGTAATTTTAGTAAAAGTAATAAGACTGACATATTCTCTAAATTGTTTTAGTAATGTTTCACTCAATATATTAAAGTAATTTTCTAAAATATATTAAGATATATTTAATTTGTGTCTAAATCACAACTATGTATTAATGAAATAAACGTGAATGCTGTTACAAGAAAAAGGGCAATGTACATTGTTGTGCGGAATAAAAGTGAATGCTATGACAAGCAAAAGGCAATGTACATTGCTGTGCTGTATAAACCCAGTAAGAGTCAGTAAGCCACAATATTATACATTGGCAGATTTCCAATGCAGTGACTAAGAGCTTTAATCTAACGTTCTGTCGAATGACGTAACAACAATATGGTTATTATGAAGTTGGAAATGAGAGTATCTTTCCAGCTGGGATGAAGTATACACCGGTATACCGAGGGATGGCCATATTTGGTCTTGCCGTTGTCCCTAGTTACATATAAATAAGCGCTCAAATCGACCAGGGCAATTCCTCTCATCCAGAAGCTAGAATAGACTTGTCTCTCTCATTACCGGTAAGAACTGTATATGTCGTAAACTTCTTTTATAAATAAGCATTTTTCAGATTTGAATCGTAAAGTTCATATGTTTGCAACATTGTTCACTGAAATCTTTTAATTATAATATATTGTAATGGAAGTTTTTTTTGTTTTAAAGAATTCATATTTAATTATATTTATGTAATTTTATTGTAAAAGACAAATTCGCTACCACCTTTATGTTTAGATTTAATGTTGAAATAAAGTATTCTTTAAGTAACAAAGAAAAATATCTAGCAACATATTCCAAAACAATATTCTATTTTAAAATGAATAAAATACATTTCTTTAAATTGATTGTTGCATTAATTGCAGCTATTACATTTTATACTTTTGGCTATCATGAAATTGATCGAGATTTAAATATTTGTATTACATTTTAAAATGCAGAAATTATACAAATGAATGAAGTTGAAAAGCTTTAAAGGAAAGTGTAATTCAATTTGTATTTCATGCATTTTGAATATAAAGTTTATAGATGTGTTTCTGAAATGTAGTAATATATGTCTCTTTATTATTTAAATACAATTCCTCTCATCCTGAAGCTAAGAAAGACTTGTCTCTCTCATTATAGATGTAGCTGTGTCTCATCATCGTGGCGACACTTCTTTTAAGAGAGCCTGAACTCTCTCTCTCTCTCTCTCTCTCTCTCTCTCTCTCTCTCTCTCTCTCTCTCTCTCTTGGATTATGAAAGCGTCTTTGAATTCCCGTAAGACCGTCTCTTGCTTTCACATCTGTAAAAACAGTTGGTGGAGCCATTCTATCAGGGCTGTGACCCCGTCCTTGTAGACCTTATCTGGGATGGAGGCTGAACCAGGTGCTTTACCACTGGTGATCAGATGTGTCGCTTTCTGTATCTCGAGGACGTTTTGAGGGTTATCCAGTGCGTTGTTGATGGATAATTGGAGAAATCCAATGATGGCTTCATCGTTGATGGATGAAGGGCCATTCATGACGTTGTCAAAGTGTTCAGACCATTATTGAATAATCTTTTGTTTGTCAGTAAGTAGTGTGTTCTCGTCTGCTCTGAGAAACGGTGATGATCCAGATAATGTAGGTCTATAAAGATATTCCAGGGCGTAGCACTGGATCTCTTCAGCTTTGCTGGTCAGCCATGTGTTCCGCATCCGACGTAGATTTAGCTGTACAGTTCTGCGTATATTGCTGTACGCATCGTTCCTAGAGGTGCACTTGTTAGGGTAGGTTTGAACGAGGCGGTGCTTCTCATCTAACAACTGCTTGATCACGTCGCAGCTCTCATCAAACCAGTCTTGATGCGTTTCGGTTGAATGTTAGAGGATTTCCGAAGCTGTGCAGTATACCATTTCTCTGAGTGCAGTCCAGTCGGTATCCACATGCTTATTATCGAAAGGAGTGGATTTAAGTCGTTATTCCAGGGCATCCATGAGTGACTGCTTAGCTTGATGGTGTTTAGTCTTTTATGAGCCTTCCTTCCCTGTGGGCGTCTTTTGGGCAGAATGCGGATGTTTTATTGGTGGTCATGAGGTGGTGGTCTTGGACACACGCGCATACTGCCTGTCCCGTTTCCTGACAATGATGTCGTCGATGAGGTGCAAGTGCTTAGAGCGAGGGTGCATCCACGACGTCCGGTTACGGGAAAGGGGGAGGAAGACTGTATTTGTCATATGCAGTTCATTCATGCTTGGCGCAAGTCTGGAGCAACATGGGATTGTTGCTGTTAAAGCGAACCACTCCATTCCACGCAACGTGATCGCATGCAACTTTTGCATTGCAATCACTAAGAATGACGAGCGATACGCAATTGAAACGTCAGCAATGAGGAAGTAAAGATCCCCAGAGAACTTGACCATCACTTCATCATGGATGGTATTGGTTAGGAGCATAGCAACTGATGATGGTACTGTTCGTTGTTATCGAGAAGATGGGGAGTTTCATGGCCATGAGTATGTGTTTACTCCCTTGGGATGCCCAGCCAATTTGACAACGGGGCTGCCTTCTCTGCAAAGCCTACGCCAGCCTCTTGGCTCCCTTCACCTTCTCAGCTGCTCCAACAGAAGACGTATTCAGAGGCAATTTCATACAGTTCTCCTTCTCCTGCAAGCTGGGTCTCGGTCAAGGCAGCACTGTCCGCGTTGTATCTGGCGATTTTCTTTCCTATTAGGGTAGGTCTCCACTGGGGTCTTTCCTATTAGGGTAGGTCTCCACTGGGGTCTTTCCGCATCAGCTCTGTCTAGTAAGGTGCACACATTCCAAACGCTAAGAGTGAGAGGAACAATCCATCCTATATATATCTATGAGTTTGCACTGTTATTTGGCTGATGGTTGTGTCATATATTTTTATACAATTGGTGATCATTGTGGATATTATTTGTCTTTGTTACTGGTGAGATTGAGTTATATTCTGTTTAATTTGTGATATAATTATCTTTTTATTATTTACCATCTAACGTAGGTGGAGGTTTTGAAAGGTTTGTATTTCTTACGTCGCTTTATATTTTTCAGTTTGTACTTGGTGTAGAAAAGTAGCCTAGATATTGATGTGGCTCTGTACACTCTGCTTTGGACTGTCATTGCCGATATGATGGAGGGTTTCATAGGCGGCATAATGTGGGCCCTTGGTGCCTATCGTTCTGTTATTTGTTATAATCTTTTCACAACTGCCAGCTATTAGCGTTAGTTTAGATATTATTGGGTTGATTGCTCTAGTGTCTTGGTGGCTTTTGAAGTTTCTGCTAATTTGCTTTTTATGTTTAACAGCTTGCTCCCTTTTGGAATTTTGCCCCATTCCATTTGGCATTTCTTGTCACTTATTGTACGATTGTACTGTATATATTTCCTGGACACATAACCAGTCAATGTGTTCACTGAGTTTTAATTTAGATTTCTTCTCTACGGGTTCCTTCCCATGATTGCCTATGTTGTAAAGAATCTATATAAACACCATAGTACAATAATTAAGTTTTATTTTAAAAAACGGCTGCTTCTTTAACCAGGTTCACCTTTGCAAAGTGTAGCCCTGACCCCCATAACTTATGTTAGATCGCATCAGAGTTCGATATAGGGTTAAACGTTGTCCAGATCCGGTCCTCAACCGGTTCCTTGAAGGTTCCTAAGGAGATTTAGACATTGACAACATCTTCACACAAGCTCGGCTATACTCACAGTTCCAAGCTAATTACTCATCGAAAAGCATCCTTAATAATTTGACTTTTTCAAATTGATTTATGTGATTTTAAGGACTAGTGTCGGACACTTAGTACGTGTTTGTATGTTTTTCGAAAAAAATACCTCAACAATTTGTCGGGAGCCAGTCCAATGTCCGATATATCAGCCCATCGAACGGTCCTATTTAGGCCGCGTGCAGCTCTCCCACCATGGCGTCAGTGAATGCACTTCCTGCTTTACAGATTCCGCTGTGGTTGGCCAATAGGTCTAGTAGGGATATGTCTGCTTACTGTTCTTGGTAGTTTATCCTGATATTGGAAAAGGTTGTGTTTAGCACTCTTCTCGGAGGTGTTCAATGTTCGGATACGTGCTTGTCCTAGAACAGGTCTTCTAACCTTGTTCCGATGTTTTACCTGCAAGGAAAATGGCTATCAATTTGTCTATATTTACTTGATTCATACCATCATTTCCTATGCCGCTCACACAATGGAATAAAACACTAAACTTCATTTTTAAACCACATTTTTTATGTAACAGAATTAGAAAAATATGAGGAAGTATAACTGCAGCATAATTTCCTCACTGAGCTGTAGGTACGTGCTTATCTTAAAGTCGGAGGGAGGATTCTTGTAAGATTTTTTTCTTTGCAAATATGAGAGTAAAACTTATTGATAAACCTCTACATCATACAGAAGGCATGCGCATTCCAGGAATGCGGTCTACTTATCTTTGAAAATAGCTGGTTTTTCCCTCTTTTATAATGAAGATCACAATCTTGCAACAATATTGATCTCAAAATCCAGTTCTCACGGGTGAGGAAATAGCTTCGGTTTTCTAAATTAACCAAATATCTTCAGCAATAATTCTTTGTAAATTTGTTTTGAAAACCAGGAATGATGGAAATATTCATATAGTATTTCACGTCGAGCCTATCTTACATTTACTTTTGGAAACAAATGTTACACATTTAAAATTGGTGAGATAAGTTTTCAGTGACACGATGCAATTGTATATTAGGCATGAAAAGGAATTAATTAATTGAACAGCATACATAACATGGTTTGCGCGAACTTTTGCGTTACTGCATCATTTTAATTTAATCTCTATCAACCTCTTTATTGCTAATTTATTATGTTACCAGATAAAAAGACTGTCAGTTCCTTGTTTAATATCTGTTTCCACCATATTATTTCACATTTGTTTCTAATTTCATCACCAAATTGTTGACTAAAATTGTTGTCTAAAGCTTTAATTCTTAGTTCCACTTTCAATTCCAAAATATCTTTCTTGGCCCTGCTTACGCAGTCTTACTATTTTAAAGAACTTCCCCACATTCCAATAGGCTGGCTTTTCTGACTTGTCGAATTATTTCTTTGCACACTGCTTGTCTTTTTTAATTTATTTCTGAACTTTCTCTTACGACTCTTACATTCTTAATATGACTTAAGCTGTACTCCACAGTGGTGCCCATCGTGTTTCTATAAAATCCGTTTTCTTCACATCTCTTTAAGGCCCATTAAGTAATTGCCACTGCTGTTTTAGATACAGTTGGAAGGTTATCTTAGGTCGAAGTCTATTAGCTTACAGTTGCGCGTTTTATATTTGCAATTTCGCTCGAAAACATCAAATTCTCTCTTTATTTTCTTTTGAAAGTACAGTTATTTTGGAAGTAGCCAAGGCATTTTGTATGTGTGCAGTATCCAAATCTTTGAGAAAAGAAGGAGGACAAGATGTCTGTGGCATAATGCACTTTTTGTTCCAAGTCAACATGTTTAGAAAAGCCATGAAACATATAGTCAAACACTCCATCATGGGGGAATCTCTATAACATATCATTCTTGGACTACAGAAAATTTGGGCCAAAAGTCCAGGAGTAGAGTATCGTTTAAAGAACATTAAGTAGAACGGTTCATTTTTCTCTGCGTTAAGTATATCACTTTTTAGAGACGTGAATAAATTTGACGGCATGTACTCATGTCTGCAGATCTCTTGCCTGCGCTAATCTGTTCTGTAATCCACCCCAACACAAGATGATATATATATATATATATATATATATATATATATATATATATATATATATATATATATATATATATATATATATATAATCTTTAAGTCATCTCAACAGATTCGTTGCATACAGTTAGATACATTTAAATTAGTTAATCAATATTTACGGCTTGTATATATATTCACGAAATGAATTTGAATTTTGTATACAAGGATCAGCTCCTTTGTATATATGTATATATTGCCAATTTAACCAGTTACATTGACGTGAAGATGGCCAACATACCGATGAATAGGTCTCTGTTAGTGGTTCAATGGTGACGGGCAAGTCATTGAAACTTTCAAATTTCGTAGGGACACAATTACAAATTACACACGAAACGTTACTTATGCCCGTGTATGGAAAAGGAGTGACCCTTATATTCTTGTTCGATCTAGAATACACAATGAAGCCACTTAGATGTACATCACGAGGTCATAATGTACTTCATAAGGAAGTACATAATAAGAAATGGAGAGGTATATGTGGTCACACACACTATGAAGTATATTAGTCATTGGGGCTCGACATTTAACTGGTGCTTGGCGTGGGTGTTTCTTACGATAGAACGCGTGCTTAGTCGTTTTACAGATCAGAGCATGTATATTATTTTCCAAATATTTTCTTTGCGTATAAACAATTCGTCTTCCAGGACACAATTTCCCCATCTTCAAAGTTATATGGCAAATGTCGACTGTGGTAATCATATACAGACTTTTACTTTCAAAAAACTACACCCTTCCTTACACTCATTCCCATCGCCACCTCCATATACTCGTAAAAGCCCCACTTTCTGACAGTGCCCAAAGTCCGTCACATACAGTATGCGACTTCGCTATTTCTATATTTACAACCTTTAGTTGGGAAAATATTTTGAACATATAAATAAAATTGTAAAACCTTACCTTTAATCCTCTTTCATGGACACAGGGGTTGTGACGCAATGATTACACTACAGTTGTAGATAATTATTCCAAAGGGACGAGCGAACAGTGGGTAATACAATATCCCCATGGGCTCTTTTTAAAAGAGTTGCATGCATATATAAAACGTAGGCATATATTACCATGTCTTTCTGTAAGATTTGAAAATAGAAGACCACGTCCACATTTCTCTAACAGCACAGAAGATAATATAGAACACGAACGCAGATTTTAAACCATGAAGGTTTAGGAACTTCAGGAGATAATGGAAGCAGGGTCTCACTTTACCAAGTTGATGTCCGCATGGTGTCTCGTTTACCAGCGATGCCTCACATATGTCTATGTACACATTAATATGTATATGAAATGAATCCGTGTCAGCATGGCATCTAGAAGATGTCATCATACCGCCGTTTGATCTTATCCTAAGAAGAAAACGCATATATGGGCAGTTTGGATAATAAGAATGTAACAGACGTTTACATACTGTTACATCATTGCATTATTAAGTGGTCATCATATCCCACAATTTATGAAGCACAAAGTGATTTTTTTGTTTCCTTGGGTAAATTTGCCGCTGTACGTTGCGTGTACTGTGTGACGGTTAGGCATTTGGGTATCAGTGGAGTGGAAAACTAGCGATTGTTATTTTGATTCGATCCCCTGTCGAGTCATACCAAATAATCATACAAATGGTACTAACAGCTGCCTGGCTTGGTGCGCAACATTAAGAAGTTGGTGTTAGGTATCATAGTACATGGCTGCGGCATGATGTCAAAAAATGCTAGACATCACTATAAAATGCCACACTGCAGACATCGTAGCAATATGACTGAAAAAATTGTTAAAGCTACGCTAAAAATCTAAATAGCACATACATACATACATACATACATACATACATACATACATACATACATACATACATAGTTAACAGTTTGAAGGTTTTTTTTCCATAATATCAATAACTTTTCGAGCATTTTGTTATATTGTGCGACAAGGTGACATCGTGGAGCTTCTAAGATGCTTTCTAAGTCGATTAATGTATTAGAAGTTCGGAATACTCATTTGAATAATCATACAAAATCTTTTGATCATATTTGCCAAATAGGCATGACGCATATAAGCGAAATAGTGGTTTTATATTTCTGTAACGTGTGAAACACTCCCGTTTTTCGGCACTAAGATGCCACAATACTAGATACACTTTCATGTAGTATTCTCACCAATCTGTGAGGTTTGCGTCTTTATATATATATATATATATATATATATATATATATATATATATATATATATATATATATAGATATATATATATATATCCTTGAGATTATATTCACGCTACATATTGTAAGCTGTTAAACATGAAGCTTTCGTGAAGAAGATGATTTGTGTAGTCCATATAAGATACAGTGGTTTAAATATAATCTCATATGAGTCCCCATGGTGCAAAACGACGGACTAAAAGGTCCAGATGTTATTGAAGCTAATTACGTCTCAACAATGTAAACGTGCCTCGTTCTTGCAACTTACATCGATCTTACATCATCGAGTTCACTATCATGTTTCATGTACAAAAAATTCATGCATATACGTTTCTTCACTTAATAAGAAAAAAATATTTTTTATTTTTCGTATCGGCCATGTTCTTATCAGCAGTATAAAACTGAAATCCTTCCTACCTCCGACAATACTTCGAAAGTAAACAGTCATTATTGATGTTAAAAGCTGATACATTTATGCTCTCTTCCAAGTCTCATAAGCCAGCAGGAAAGCTACTTCATTTAGAATGACTATTTCGAGACTTGTTACATACTCATTCATGGTCCCGTGTAAAAATGCAGTCATATTTTTTTTATTAAGAAATTTTAGATGTTTAAAATATTTGCAATTTAAATCGTCATCCCATATATATTCATTTCTTGATTAAATATTTTCCTGCTTTGAAAAACCAAGGCACGCGAGAAGAAAAAAAAGGAATATGTTTAACTTATCAAGAACAAGTCTCACTAGAACTAAGAAATAGTAGAATCTGTATTTAAATATGATGGATCTGTAAGAACTGCATAACTGTTGACTGGTCTACACTTATGTTCAAAGATTGTGTCTGCAATATATTTCCTCACTGACATCCAAAACTTGCGGCCACTGAAATAAAAATCTATATCCACTATTATCATAATAAAATCAGTTTTAATCTGACTGTTTGTGTACATGTACATTTTGTGAGTGTTATCATCCACAACAGTTAAATTTTGGTTGATTTATTCAGAGTCCTAGGTGAGTTATAAACAACTCAACATATCTTTTCATGTAACTTGATATGTTCAATAAATAGACAGGAAAGAGTACATGTTAACATGACGTCCCGGAACGGCACCCACTTATCCTAACCGTATATATTGAGTGTTTTACAAAGAAAGAAATTAGTCAAAGCTTGTTTTGATCAGTCTGTTAGGAGCGCTCAAGTTGCAAAGCAATTTTGCCGATATTTGAAAGAATATTATTTTAAGGGTGAGAAAACAAAACATTTTGGTAATATTACAACACGTTGAAGAGCTGGTTTTAGTAGTACCTGTTCCAACATATGTCGTCCAGTTGGATGTTTGTTAACTTGGATCTAAACTTTTTCATAGTGAAAAGTCTTGTTCATAGACGGATGAAATAGTTGAAGAATACTAAGTAAGTATTGCACGTGATATTAACTTTACGATTTGTCTTATATTGTTAATTTTAAACTGGAAATCATTATTTCACCACAAAGGGTGAATGTCATTGAGAGAGAGAGAGAGAGAGAGAGAGAGAGAGAGAGAGAGAGAGAGAGAGAGAGAGTATAATGACATTCAAATCATAATAATTACTTTCTGGCAAACAGTGGTGCTTTGTACAGTCATTTAGTGTATTTTAAACAAATTCTGTCATTGAAAAGTATTCCTTACAAACTAAACAAAGTTATTATGGAGATATATTGACATATACCCTGTATCTGGAATTATTCATTTATGAGTTTATATCTCTACTAAGTAAATTGAGTAGATGACATAAACTTAACTGATCTTCGTCGAAAAAATAACATTCTTTTGTAAAGCCAAATATTTAGAATTACGGTTAAAATTATTCATAAAGAGGATTTACATATTTCAAAAATATGAAATATCATAGTTCTGGAGCATATTACTTCGCGACAAAATTTTAAAATAATCAATTTGTATATGTCTGAACTAATTCGATGACATTTGCTATTAAATGTGTATTGTGAGTATACGTTAGCAGTTTATCACATTGGTTTTAGTTCTGTATTTTTCATTTTGTCACTGTAGATAAGATGACCCACATCAGAATGTTATTTTAAGACGTGCATATATTTTTCTCTGCTATTAAGCGAGCTGCATGAATATAAAAGGTCTCAAATAAAAAAAAAATCATAACATTTACTCGGTTTCTTGATGATATTAATTCGCTCCTTGAAAGGTCTTTTGAATCTCTCCGGTCCTCCATTGCTGTATATTTAATTCCTATGCAAGGATTTCAGACTTGAAACTCAATATTTCCGAAACAACGGTAGTCTTAAAAGGAAGTTAGAAATATAGTGAGGAAAACTTGAATCACGCAATAGTATTCAGTTGGTCAGTAAATGTATCCGTTTAAGTATCCATCGAGTTTTCAGTCATCATTTTTTCGACTGTATTGCCTTAAATTATGTAATAGAAAAGAGCAAAAACGTACAATCTTTCACAACAAATTTATTCCCGTATTATATAAAGTGACAATTTAAAAGAATTTGTTCATTTGAACTTAAATCGTTATAAAAGTTGCATCACCAGCAAAAAAAAAGTGTATTCCAAATACATTCTAGTAGTGTTCAGAATAATTTCTAATTTTGAATGTGCGGATGTAATATTAGCCTGAAATAGTGTTAATGTGATACCAGTCTTTATGTATCACAATGATATAATTCAAAATGGCTTTTTGACAAAAATCTTATTATTAATGAGCAGTTTATATTTCCCCAAAAATGATTTAAATAGATAAATTGTTTCAAATTCAATCTGAACACAAACTAAAACATTCTGATTCCATTGGTAAGATTGTTATGTTAAGGTATGAATAATAAATTTCTGTTTTTTTTAATCTTATTTAACAAATACATCATGCCAGAACCAGGATGAGTGTCAGTCTGCCATCACATTCATGAACAAGATTCCAGCTACAAACTTCCATGATCAATAGGTGACATAAACATGTTTACCTCCATGTAATAATGATCGTACTATGTCTAATCTGAAACAAAAAAAAAAATAACATTGGTATGTATATTTATATTAAAAGTTGATAAAAAAAATTAAGCTAAGTCTGGGGTAAAAGTCATGATGGTCATATTCATATCTATCCAATGTATACGGACATAATATACATCTGTGTTAGGTAATGTTTTGTCAGCTTGTTTTGTTTACTAAAACTTTCTTTAATTACACATTGCATGCACCGATATTATCCACGCATTCTTCCTTTGCTTCATATTCAAACTAATCTTTCATATTATATGATCTAACTACATTTAAAAGCATTTTGTTTAGTACGTCTCTACATGTTTACTACATGGACGCGTTCCTTTGCTTCTTTGCTACATTAATCAAAGTATATCAAGTAAAATAATGTAAAAGCATTTAACAGAAAAAAGAAGGTAACATATTTTATTGCTTTGCTGTTTTCTGTTTACAAATAACTGTTTTATGTTCAATTTTACCGGCATGAACGCTTTCCAAGACTTTTCAATGCTGATAATGTTTTTCTACTTAGACACACATGCACATGTATTAATTTAATTTAAGTATTATGCTTATCACTTTTTAAGATACCTTCATGCAGCCCTACATCATTCTCTGCTTGGCTTTCTTGGAGATCATCCCACAGATCAGTGCTCATGGTCGGTTGATGGAGCCGCCTTCCAGATCTAGTATGTGGAGAGTGGGTTATTCGACGGAGAAAAACTACAACGACAATCAACTCTTCTGTGGTGGCAGAGATGTAATTTTTCTAACATTTATTGCCTCTTGAGAAATAAATCGACGTAGTACTGGACTTGATATCTGGGAAGACTAGATAGCTATTATATAATACTTGGCGTGATGTTAGTGAAAACTAATTAGTTATTAGGTAATACTTGGCGTGATGTTTGCGAAAACTAAGTAGCTATTAGATGCTTTTTGGACTGATAGGATATTGAATACGATACGCCATAGTTTTGATTAAGCATGTTTACCAGACCTGCCAACCCTGACGAGTCCTTCTCAGTAAGACAGTTTTTTTTTTCCCGTAAAATTTACCAGTTTTCAAAAAGGTGTAACAAAATATAAATAACTACTATTGCAAAGTTGGAAAACGTAATTAAACGTTCTACGCATCGACGGTAAACATTGTGTTTACCTAACCATTTTGTAAAGTACGCATAGACTTTATTTACCAATAGTACATCTGTACAAACACTTGTTCCAAACACTATGCAGCACAAAGACTTGTTGTTATCTCTCAATTTGATATAATTCTTGGAACTTGGAAATTATTTTCTTTTTCCCCATAACGACGACAATCGTATATCCCGCCACAAGACATACTCAAATTGGCACGTGATGTCCAATAAACGTATTTGTGTCCCTTTCCAGCTTAAGAATCTGAATACTCCTTTTTATTATTCTGTGTTGATTATTAACACTTTTCTAGAAGCTTTTCTTCCCTTTCGTCTAAAATATACATCGCTTTATGGACGCCATTTTTAAATATTCTATAATCACCAGTTTGTCAATGCTGACGCATGAACGAATAGGTGCAGTTTAAAGCGTATGTGTGCTGCTGTAGTTAGTCTGGTTTCCTGACTATTTTCACTAAGATGAAACCTATATCCAGATAGAAACACGGATGAACCGATTATCCGGATTTTTCGGCAACGATCAATTTCCTATAGTTTTTGCTAGCATGCCGGAAGTCCGTATTTTAAGGGTAATTTTCGTAAGACATACTTCTGCCTTGTTTTGCCATGTACATTCATACATGATGTTACCGTAGATAAAAGCTGCCAAGTAGTTTAATTCATCGATGTTAATTCCAACTTGTTATTCTCTTCTCTTCCCAATGCACAGTCTTCCTCCATTGCTTTAGTTCACTTCGTTGTCGTCATTAATATTATTAGTATTATTATTGGTAGTAGTAGTAGTAGTAGTAGTAGTAGTAGTAGCAGTAGCTGTTGCTTTTGTTGTAGTATTATTATTGTTGTTGTTATTATTATTATTATTATTATTATTATTATTATTCAGGTGCAATGGAATACGAATGGCGGAAAATGTGGTATATGTGGCGACCCATGGGATGGACCAAGAGAGAACGAGGTTGGAGGAAAATACGCCAAAGGTATCATCGTGCGAAAATATGAGCGTGGGGCAGCAATCAATGTTACGGTCCAAATTACTGCTAATCATAAAGGCTATTTTGAGTTTCGGTTGTGTGCAAAAGACAATCCTAATCAAGAAGCTACACAAGATTGTTTAGATAGTAATATTCTCCAGGTTGTGGAATCCGGTTCCGCTAGATATACCATTAGCGATGAAAGATGGAACATTGACTTCCATTTGCACGTTCGTCTGCCTAGGGATGTTATGTGCAGCAGCTGTGTGCTTCAGTTTAAGTATAACACCGGAAACAGTTGGGGTACCGATCCGGACGGTAAATCTTGCATTGGTTGCGGTCCTCAGGAACAGTTTTATGGCTGCTCAGACATTGCTATTGGTCACTCAGAGGTAAAGGTTGGGGTGCCTTACGTGACTGTGAATCCGAACGAGGGAAATAATAAAGGCAATAATATCGATAACGGGAATGACAAAACCCAAGGCTGCAGTTGTCCATGTAATAAGCTCTCCAATTTCGGCACTAGTCAGTTTATTTTCAAGTCAATACTGCTGACATATTTTTCATGTGTTTTATTTGCGGTTGTAAATACGTATCGAATGTGTACATGATAACAAGAAATATTATAACAATAAACTCTTGCTTGTGAAGAATTTTGGCTCGAATCCAACCACAAGGGACAGTGGTTTTGCTGGAATTGGGTTTTTCATAAATTCAGCTAAGGAAATGCGACCTCATAAAAATCACATTCGTACAGGAACTTTTCATTATACTCATTTTATACAAAATTAACAGGTATTAGACACTGTTTGAATAAAGCAGCGGTCAATGTGCGAGAGAGAGAGAGAGAGAGAGAGAGAGAGAGAGAGAGAGAGAGAGAGAGAGAGAGAGAAGTGCTAGTATGGACAAAAAAGGAACAAACCTCTATTATTTAAAGACACTGATGTTCTTTTTGTATCTTACACGCTATTACCGTTGAAACGCATATTTATTAAAATTTTGTCACGCTCTGCCATTCTTGAGTTTAGGAATATATATATATAATAAAAATCATAGTTTTAAAAGTGTTTGTATGAATCAATTTGATATAACAATCACCCATGGCGCAATAATACTTATATATAAAGATTTCAAGGAACTTTGATGGGGTCTGTTCTATTCCCATAGATCAATGAATAATTTATAATCATTAATCATTAGTGACGTATGAAAAGAACGATTGAAAGTAATAAAAATCCATGTTTTCTAAAATAAAATTAACAAGGTACACAATTTCATTGCAGTATGTTCTTTTTCCGTTTCCCCCTCCCCTCACAACCATAGGGACACAATTGTGATTAACACCTGCCTAGATACTTGATACTAGGTAATTGTGATTCAACCCTGGCTAGATACCCGATGATAGACAATTATTATTCAATCCTGCCTAGATATCCGATGATAGTCAGTTGTGATAAAGACATGCCTAGGTATCCGATTATAGTTAGTTGTGATTAAGACCGGCCTAGATATCCGATGATAGTCAATTAAGATTAATACCTTCCTAGATTTCCGATGATAGTCAGTTGTAATTAATAATTGCCTATATCTCCGATGATAGTCAGTTGTGATAAAGACCTTCCTAGATATCCGATGATAGTCAGTTGTGATTAAGACTTTCCTATATATCCGATGATAGTCAATTTTGATTAAGACTTGCCTATATACCCGTTGATAGTCAAATGTGATTAAGACTTGATTAGATATCTGATAATAGTCAGTTGTGATAAAGACCTTTATATATATCCGATGATATTCAATTGTGATTAAAGCCTGCTAAGGTATATGGTGATAATGAATTGTGAAGAAGAATTTCCTTTTCTGAATTCTTTCCATATATATATATATCTATATATATATATATATATATATATATATATATATATATATATATTAGACTGTTCACATCAGAAAATTTTATTAGCATTATTGACCGTTACCCTGAATGGCAGTGGTAAGAAATTATACACTATGTCCGTCTTTTTCGCTCAAGGAGAAGATTTTAAATAATTCAGCAGCCCATGTGGGTGTGGTGTGGAGAACCTGTACCTAAAACGCAAATCGTCTTTTTCTGTCAAATATTTGTGGTGTATTGTGTCATCGGTGCAGCCATTGCCAATTTGAGTTTGCAACAAGAAGACAAGCAATTGTGGACCATTTTACTCAGCAGTTGCCTCAGGTATCTTCTTCCCAATCCTTCCATGAAATAATCTTAAAACTCGTAAAATGGGAACAGCAACAATAACGGGAGTCCTGCGTCCAACGTCAGTCTTTCTCCAAACAGTCACCCCTCCAATCACAATCCTCTTTTAGACATTCATCTAACCTCGAGTGACCCCTCGGACAGAAAAACTTTGGAATTATGAACAACAACAACAACAACAACCAATGTTATTTAACGTTACCCAGTGACAGTTCCATGGAGGTGTTTCCTAACAACATTTGTTGTGCCGTTACACGGCTAAATTAAATGACCACAAGCCATTGATTTGGATCATAAAGTTCATTGGGAAGTGGCTTTAGTGGAAATAATACACCCTACACAAATCATAAACATCGTCGAAAATGAAAACAGTTTTGCAGTGGAAGTTTATGACGACCAATTGCAACAAACCTTAGACGAACGCAGCACTGTCAGTGACCCTATAAAAACACAGAACCCCGAAACTAAACGGTCCACCTGTCTGCAGGTTATTATTTTAGTAGTCAATATTTAGTGAATACGCTTGCAACCAGGTTCAATACTGTGTTTGTAAAGCCATGAAGAAAGCCAAAAAAGTGTTACCTTTGAGTACGATAAAGTGGCTCGTCGCCTAATGATCAAATTTTCAGACGAAAATATTATGACAATTACCTTTTGTACTGAACTGTATGATAGTTTAGGTTGAGGCTTCAACTTGGTCAAGAAAAAAGAAATATCAGCCATTACAAGTAACTTGGATGTTGTGAAATATTTTCGATTCGTTGTAGAAATGAACGAAGGACGCAATTTGAATTCTGTGTAATTCGATGTGGTGGAGTGCAACGTAGTCGTTCACGCCTCTGCACCGTTACAGCGGGTCATTTCTTTCAATGTGTATTCTATCACGAGCGCTGACGAGGAAGGTGGAAATACATATCACGTTCACCACGAATTTATACAATCTCGTTATTTACCCGTTAGTAAGTCGCATTTGGGCAGTGTCAACATTACTATAAAAGGAGAATTGGGACAAAATATTCCATTTACCAAAGGTAAAGTCACAGTCAAACTCCACTTTCAAAAACGATTATCTAACAAAAGATAAGTTATTTATCATCTGTACTGAGCAGTCGCAAGACAACGAGAACATGGTTTAGGAGATATGTTTAAATCGGCCTTTCGTTCAGTTGTCCCCGTTTTGAAACCGATATTGAAACGAGGATTGCACTCCTTACAAGGTGCCACATTGACTCACGGTAAAGAATTGTTTCAAAATGTCGTCATTGAAAGACATAACCCCAAAGAAGCTTCCTTGAGAGCAGGCAAAAATGTCTTGCTTCAAACGCGTAAAGAGATTTTGGGTCAACGAGAGACTCCTATAAATCCCCTGAACGGTACAGAGTCTGGCTTTCCTGCTTCCCTGAGGGCACAGCAAGGACAAGGTAGAAAGAGACGACGAAGACGCCTTTCCAGAGGCCTTCATACCCCTGAAGCTAGAAAGACTAAGAAAAAAAGAACCGTTCGAGACTTAGATGTTTGGGCGTTTATTAGAAAAAATAATAGAGACAGAAACAATTGATGCATCAAGAGTCTTGCGTGTTTGTTCCAAGTCGGAAACGGATATGTTTGCCATGCCACCCACTAAGATGACCATGCAAGAATCCAATGAGTCGAATTTCATCTCGTCGTTTTATTGACGGATTCAGCTCCCATTGAGTTTGCAATCAAAAGGCAACCCGAAGATTACATCTATCTGAATAGCAGTTACTTGTATTTGAAAGTGAAAGTGATCAAAACGGACAACGCCAATCCGGGAGCCGACGCTCGAGTAGCTCCTGTAAACAATTTTATGCATGCCTTGTTCAGCGATGTGGATTTGAACTTGAATAACAAACTGGTGAGCAGTAACATTGATACTTACCCTTACCGAGCGTACCTAGAAAATCTCTTGACGTACGGAAATAAAGCCAAGAACACTCATCTGGATGCTTGCGTGGTATGGAAACATGACACAGCAGGCGAGGATACGTTTAACGACACAACCATGACAGCAGATGACGATCCTCGAAATGAGGGTTTTAACGATTGTCGAAAGAAAATCCTGCAAGGACGTAGTTTAGAACTGTTCGACCGTTTGCAACTGGACATGTTCTTTTTAAGAGAAGTATTTGTTGAACGGTGTGGATATTCGCTTGAGACTGAATCGTAGCAGTACTGCTTTTCATTTGGTTACTCATGCCAATGAATACAAAACCATTATCCAAGAATCCAGGTTATACGTGCGTCGTGTGGAAGTGTTACTTAAACTGGGAAATGACATCAGTCACACATTGAGCAGAACGACAGGCAAGTATCCGATACGACGTGTGGATGTAAAAACCTTTACCACTGCCGCTGAACTCCGATCCTAGATCGAAGATCATCTGTTTCAAGGACAGTTACCCAAACGTGTATTCATTGGTATCGTTAGCAATGCAGTCCTCAACGGTGCCCACAATACAAATCCTTTCTAGTTTAAGCACTACAGAGTATCCATACTCGAAGTCAGTCGCGGTGGCAAAACTTTGTGTTCCTGACCATTCGAACCCAGCTTTACCCAGAAGAATTACTTGAGGTCGTACTTGTCGCTATGTGAAGACACAGGACAGTTAGGAACAACACCAGTCACGGCATTTCTTACGACTATTATGCAGGAGGTTACACTTTGTGGGTTTTTGATTTTACTCCAGACCAAGGCAGCGACGAGTGACATTTCCTTCCTATAAAATCTGGTCAACTGCGTGTTGAACTTCAGTTTCCAGATGCTCTTGCCGAGACGATGAATGTCATTCTGTATGCCGAATTCGATAATACCATTCGAAAAAAAGAGTTTGAGATAAGTCATTCTAGACTATTGGAAACTATGGAAGATCCTTATCCCTCTTTGAATAGTGGAGAATCGATAAAAATGGAATGGGAGGTTACAGAGAAGGCAGGCCCCAAAGACAAAAACGAAAAAATAGTGAAAATGCAGTTCAAATGACCAGAACATTAACAACACGTAGTCCCCTGTTTTGCCAAACACTTGGTGGATAAAACGAGGAAACTGATCAAGAAAGATTGTTATGAATGTCAAAACGATTATCCCATTCAAATGCAATACGATAAATGTCTGATAATGAGTCAAAAAATAAATACTGGACGATTATCTGAACGAAACTTTTGTAAAAAGAATATTTGTTAGTTTACAAAACTGTTAGTTGAAAAAATTGTTGTTTTGTTATCTGAATAAAATATGTTGTGTTTTGAAAAAGTCTCTGTCGTTTGTTTTCAAAGTTTCATCCGTATTCATGCTCGTTGACTTCTTTCTATCCCTCACATCAAACTATTCTAACGTTTCCATCACTAAACCATAGAGGGATGTTGTCTATCGCGTCCGCACCTGAACGCAATAAATTTTTACACAATAACCTTTATTACTTTAAAATTTCTACGTTGGATAACTACCAACGCGAGAATAGGCTGTCATATGAGGTTGTATACTCTACTTTAATAACAGCACAAAGTATTCCAAATTGTTCAGGTTGAACACGGACTGGATACGACGGAAGGAGGCAACATCAAGTTGGAGGAACAACAAAACCAAGGCACCCAAGAATGAGGGAACTTCGGTTACACCCTGTAACACTCCATCAAAAAGCCCTTTTAAGGGCTATTTATACTTACAGAGTTTCCTTTTGGCTCAGAAACTCTATTCGACAATATCTTTCTTCAAAAAATCAGACTTGATCAATTTTGGCTCTCCACCATCAAAATTAACAACCCATTTAACCTGACATTGACCAACATACATGTCACTTGACATACCTAGTTTACAAAATTGATAGGGAACACACAAAATGTACACTCTGTACTAGACAAAAATTGGAATGTTAGGATGTTAGGAAAAAATATAACTTGAAAGATTGACTCAATTGCACAGGTGGCTTACACAATATCGGTATAGGATGTCCACTAGCAACAACTGGACTCGATTTGATAAGGCTAGGGCGTGCAAGACGAACGACAAAAGTGCCAGTTCACAGATCCTTTTCCTCCTCCTCCGCTGCCTGACTCCAACACCAGCAAATGACTAGAAGTGGAAACCATTTTTCACTAGTCATCATTTGGTGCCATTGCACCTCTAGCTCTGCATCCTCCGATTGGTTGATAGGGTTGAGTGCGTGGCTGTTCTATTCCCACTCACCTAGGTCTTTCATTCATGTCGATAGCTCCTTATAGGGGTGCGGCATGACGACCAAATTAAATAGCATACTATGTATGCATAAACGCCCGTGGGGATGTGGCACCATTCCTTCCTCACGGGAAAATCTAAATCACTACCATATTAATTGGTAGTGTAAAATAGTGGACAAATGACCCTTTGTGGCCGGTTTCACTTAAAACCATAATTCATCATCATCATCATCAATCTGGCTACCCATGGCTGAAGCATCAACCAAAAGAAGATGAGCAGACTACAAAAATTGACTGAACTTCATATGCACCTGGAGCACGCTAGGCGACTCCTGGACGAGCTGAATATTGAGACCATATCATAATCAGAAAGAAGTGAAGAAGAAGAGGAGGAGAGAAACAAGAAAGACGAGGTAAACAAACGATCAATTCTGCCTGACCTAATGATAGAACCTTAGTGTGAGATCAAGCCTGAGGTGATGACACCACTACAACCAGAACCAGTACGACAGCCACAGCTACAGGCACAACAACCTAAACTTCAACTACGGTTGTGGTATCCCTCAAACGGAAGATTCGGATAGTAAAGCTTCCTCTGCGCTCCCAAGAACAACTGTGAATTATAATAACGACTGGAACCTTCGTTGTGTGTGCGGGTCTAGACCTGGGATGCACCAGCATTAGTCAGGTGTATTTTGGAGTTTTAAAAATGTTGCCAATTTTGTAAATAAGGAGTAGTATAATTAAAAGCACTCACTCCTTTGATATTATGTGTGTGTGTGTGTGTGTGTGTGCTCTAGTGCGTTAGTGTGATTAGTAGATTCGTGTTTTGGCTTCTGCCCGTGCGTGGATAGAAGATTGTATGGTTTGTTTTGGCTGCTTCCCCGTGTAATAGTCTATAGCAAAGCGTTTAAGTTTGTTCAGTATTTTAATTTTACAACTCATAAAAGGATACCAAGTTTGTTTTTTTTTTTTTAATATGAATTAAGGTCGCATGCGCAACTATGTGCTTTCGCGACCAGTTAATGCCCGAGGGTGGGGCTATTTGATTGGTCGGGACCAAAGGTAACTTTGACTACACTAGGCTGTGTTGTCGCAGTCTCCCCGGCACCCGCGTTAAATGGCAGTCTCGCCTTAGAGTAAAATGTCGGGTCACGGCAAAGCAGGAAGGCAGAACAAATACCAATATTGTGTAAGCCACCTGTGCAATTATATCAAATCCACTTGTTTATTTAATATGAATTAAGGTCGCATGCGCAACTATGTGCTTTCGCAACCAGTTAATGCCCGAGGGTGGGGCTATTTGATTGGTCGGGACCAAAGGTAACTTTGACTACACTAGGCTGTGTTGTCGCAGTCTCCCCGGCACCCGCGTTAAATGGCAGTCTCGCCTTAGAGTAAAATGTCGGGTCACGGCAAAGCAGGAAGGCAGAACAGATACCAATGTTGTGTAAGCCACCTGTGCAATTATATCAAATCCATATAGTCATAGAATTTTTCATCTTTCCTAACAATAAATATTTCTAGTACATAGTGTACATGTTGTAGGTCCTTAACAAATTTAATTGCTAAAATGTCTTAGCGACATAAATAAGTGTAGTCACTGTTAGGTATTTTAGCTTGTTAATTTTGAGCGGTGGTCAAAATTGATCAAGTTAGATATCGAGAAAGAGATTGTTTGAAAAGGGTTCTCGTACCAAATTAGAACCCTAGGGAGAAAAATAAAATAAAATAAAATAAAATTTAAAAAATTAAAACAAATTAAAAATTAAAAATATTTAAAAAAAATATATATATATATATATATATATATATATATATATATATATATATATATATATATATAAATTTAAAAAAAAGAAAAGTAAAAAAAAAAAAAATTAAAAATCAAAAAAAAAAATTAGAGTTTGGTGTTATTTCATTTCTTCCTTCTTTTTCTCTTCCTTTCCCTTTTTTTTACCACTTTCTTCCTACTACCTTTTTCCCTCTTTCTTTCTTTTTCCTTCTTCCATCCTTCTTTTCCCTTAATCCAAATAATCCACTTGTCTTGAAAGAGGATTGGAACTCTAAGTTACGCGGACGTGAAGGAAAACATATCTTCGTTACTACAGTTAGGTGTCGTTGTGCTCATTATAATCATGATTGACGTATATCTTTGTGTTTATGATGTCATATTGCTTTTGATGTAAATATTTGCATCAATAGACAGACAGCTTAGGTCTTAATCCTTGAGGTTCACTGAACTTGCTTCTTTAATTTTTACAAACCCCAGATTCACAAGTTTGAAAAAAAGGAAAAACAAAAAACCATGCCACTTAATAATGCACCACTCCTGACTATACCGATGTGAGTGTGTACGACAAAATGTTTAAGTGAGATATAAAAAAAATTGTCAGTTTCAAAATGCGAACCAGTACTGTGACCGTTTAGTAGCTGATGTGGTAAAATGAAATGGTACGAGTACTGTGACCATTCAGTAGTTGATCTGGTAAGAAGAAATGGTACAATGTACAACGGAGGGATTTATGTTCACATTCCAGTCTGCACTGCAGTGGAAACAAAGCGTATTTATTATTTTGCCACTCTACAAAACATTGCATTACTCATCATAAACAATTGCAATGGCTAGAATAAGTTTCTTACCGCGTTCACTTCGAAATCGACTTCAGTAGCTCTTCACCTAGTATCGAGATATGTCATGTATCACCGCTAGAGTATTAATATAAAAAAGAAGTAAAACGAAAGCAAGAACAATCGTACCCTGTGTGATCCCACGGAATTTATGTCAATTTTATAGTCAAATACATCACAGCATATTTGGTTGAACTATTTTGTGAGAACGTTTTAGTCGCATTCGTTATCATTTCACTCTGGTGATATTTTATAATGTTGGACCTTTCCTATGGATTTGATTTTCTAAGTGGGATGTGTGTTTCCTTGACATGTTGTTAGGGAAAATATACCATAGAAACAAGCGTAAGTGTCGTGATTCTTTTAAAAAGTAGGCATAACATAGTCTCTCTCTCTCTCTCTCTCTCTCTCTCTCTCTCTCTCTCTCTCTCTCGTAATGCGTTTGAATGAAATCCTAATGGTAGATGTTCCCGTTTGAAACCTGTCCAGAACTGTAATCAGTAGGCACCATAATTTCCGTTTGTCATGTAATTTGTTTTTCAAACACTTACACCCTTACAAATAGCAAATCAGTAAATCGTTGGATAAAAGAAAATCTTGAGTTGACAAACTTGTACAATTCAGGTATCTGAAGTTTATCCTTATTTTTGCCACTGCAATGTGTCAAAGAAATTATTTGAGCACGAGAACAACCGTTTTTCAGAAAGTAAAAAAAAGATTTACTTTCTTTGCCTCAACTCTATGTATGTATGTATGTATGTATGTATGTATGTGTGTGTGTGTGTGTGTGTGTGTGTGTGTACTATCCCTCTATACCTATTGGGAGTATATTTCTAGTCACCCATTGAGGTTCATCCAGTGCACACCTGTTCCTACCCTTGTTGCAACATTGTTCCCAATCTTCAGTTCAGTGACGTCAAAACACCTCTCAACTTCCCCTTTGTTACTAGATAGTCCCACCATATAAACTTTCCATTGTCGATAGAAAGTCCCAAAAACTATTCCCATGTTAAATTTCCTTTGTCGCTAGATAGTCCCACCATGTAAAATTTCCATTGACGCAAGATAGTCCAACGATGTTTAATTCCCCGTGACGCTAGACAGTCCCAAATATTCCCCATCTTAAATTCCCCTTGTCAACAGAGTGTCCCACGACTATTTTGACTGGGATTTCCATTGTCTCCAGGGATTCCAATACTATTACTAACGCATGATATTGTATTAATATGTAGTGCGATCAAATGTTTCTCCGATAACATAAATCCAAGAAATACGAAACTGTTCTAATCACCCTACCCTACTCTTGTAGCCACAGCAAGCGTCAGTGACTCCAAAACAGCTAGAAAAGTAATAAAAAGAACAGATATTAATTAAAATATTGCTCTCTCTCTCTCTCTCTCTCTCTCTCTCTCTCTCTCTCTCTCTCTCTCTCTCTCTCTCTCTCACACACACACACACACACACTTGAGACAACAATAATTAACAAAACGATGATGATGCATTACAGCACATAATATGAATAGTTTATATATGAATGTTATGACCCTTTGCTATTAATTTGTTTATAATAGTAATTTTGATAGTACGAGTATAAACAAAGAACAGCAATACTAACCACACTACATTGGTACACACACCAAAAAAAAAATGTTGAATTAGCTGAATTATTGTTCTAAGAAAACAATTCTACCTGTAATATTTAACACCTTTCTATTAATCATGCAATGCGCGTAATAATGTATAAGAAAAGCCGTGATAAAATGACTGCGAACGCTCGGTTTATTAATTTGGTTTTTAATTTCGTTCAACTACAGACTGATCCTGACAACGTACCTAACATATGGAAAATTCAAGAGCAATGCGTCCCACATTTTGGTCTATAGGCATGCGTATATTCAATCAATGCCAACAAGCAACCTACATTTTGGACTGGAGATTATTCTTTTGTACATAAGCCAGTGAGGGTTGTTACGGTATACTGGAGACGATATTGTACATTCGAGTTAATCCACATATTCAGTTTAATATAATGTTAAAAGCTATAAGAACGTTATGTTGTGGTCTTAAGAGTTTGAATATCTTTGCAACTGAAACTGAAATAATATAAACTTCGTCCATTGAGTTGCTTGAGTAGCGCTGACCTTATCGACTAACTGATATTGGTTCTAAATTAACTTTGCACGGCCAGTACAATATGTCTACTCTTCTATTTGGACTTGATATACTCTCCACGTCACTTGGATTACTTGTTACTTTTCTCGCAATCCTGTTCTTTCGACATCGCCATCATTGGAGACTACCACCTGGACCAGCCTGGATCCCTCTTATTGGTAACATTAGGGAGCTGACGAGTGACGCTGATTTAAGAATTCCCCTAAGAAGGCTACAGAAGAAATATGGCGATATCTACACATTGTACCTAGGACCCATTCCAACGATTGTCGTCTGTGGCTATGATGCCATAAGAGAGATATTCATCAAACGTGGGACAGAATTTTCAGACAGACCAGCTGCCGTTCTTCCGACAATAATTCTTAATGGCGGAAAAGGTCATATCACTCTCTCTCTCTCTCTCTCTCTCTCTCTCTCTCTCTCTCTCTCTCTCTCTCTCTCTCTCCACACACACACACACAGGCATACACACACACACATATATATATATATGTTCCATGAAATCTAAACAGTTATATAATTATGATTCCCTGTTCAAAGTAGAATTGCATATTAAGAGTTTATCGTGCCTTCTAGGATTCGATTTGGATTTATTTCAACGACGTAGGTATCTAAGAAATACGTTCGAAATTCACGATTATGGTGTTATAAGTGGAATCCCTTCTGGCAAATCTCCTAAGTGAAATATCACAAATATTGTGCTGGGAATATACAGTAATTCATTTCTGGAGGTGTGTGATTTGTCGTGGTGGTCGTGGATGCATGGTTCGCACCTGTCTGTGTATTATTAAATACTGATTCATGATAGTATTACCACGCATTCTTCAATATAATCCAGAGATAGTACTCTCTCTCTCTCTCTCTCTCTCTCTCTCTCTCTCTCTCTCTCTCTCTCTCTCTCTCATATAAGAATCATATTTTTTTCTTAATGTCAAACCCATGGTTGGAGGATTTCACTTTTGTTTTGTCTTGAACAGGAGATTTTACATGGGTGTTCGTCTTTAATGAAAATAATAGGAATTATTAAAATAAGATTCATCCTTCCCAGAGTCTTGTTGAGAATACCAAACGAAGAAATTATTGAACAAATTCATAACAGCAAATAGAAAGCTATTGGAAGATTTGACATGGAAAACATAGTATTCGACGAGTTTTGAAAAGCAAAACAGAAAGTTTCAGATACATTTCGTCAGTTTCGTTTGAAAATAGCAAAAAATTAGCACCAAGTATCACACGAAGAATAAAGTATATATTTAATTAATCAAACTATAAAATGTTTAGAGAATTAATTGTAAAATACAATCGGATACATAGGATTCAAAAACATGGCGTTGTAGTGTCACTTCTCACGTGACGAACTTCTATTATGAGCATAAGTAAACAACATACCTGTATATATAACCTTTGCATCATCTTTTATAAATAGAATTTCAAAGAAACGCAGATCAATACATGTTGGATTGAACAACATCGATGCACAGACGTCAATGAAAATAATCCTAACAAATTCCGATCTGGATCTGCGATGCGGACAATGAAATTAACATCTTCAGCCAATACTAGATCAACAACATACAATTACATGGTTTTCGAATGACGAAGTATGGGCTAATTACATTTTACAAAAGAAAAGCAATGCCTAATGATATATTATGGAGATGTTCAAAATAGGTATTAAAATGTACCAAATATTCGAGAAATATCATAAAACAAACAAAGCCCAATGTTAATGTTAACCTTTCTCATTCTTTTCTTTCTTCTGTACAAACAGTTACTGAACTGTATTCAGCATATATTAATGTAGATACTCAAATATAACAAGGTCTAATTTAAAATAGCATAGACCCTGATATACCATCGCAAATTGCATTATTATTTCATTGTCTTTGCTGCTTGTTCAACGCGTTTTTCTAGCAATGTGCATATTCCCTGATTTGCGAGTGCAATATGGGACTGCAGTGAGGTCTGGGTCTGTGCAGTGTGCAGTTTGACCTGAGTTATTAGAGAGTATACGCGTTAAATTTACATGTACAAATAAAATATAAGTAAATATTTGAGTGGGCTTTATCGTACGACCTTATGAAAGCACGGATGTTCAGTCAGGTGTTGCATGACACTCGTGTACTTAGGGAGGAAATATATTTCACATCCAAGGTACTTAATTTGACCAGAATATATTAATTTTTAAGTCCGCGTGTTTGCTTTTTTTATTTAAAAAAATTGTTGACATATATCCGATGACATCTTATGAATGTTTAATGCATAGTTTTTATATCTTCGAAATATGTGCTAATTTGGAATAATTCTTCATTCTATCGAGATTGCATATCAGCTTTTAGCCAACAGTGGTCATACTGTTTGTATTACTGGTCATACTGTTTGTATTAGTGGTCATTCTGTTTTGTATTAGTGGTCATGCTGTTTTGTATTAGTGGTCGTACTGTTTTGTGTTAGTGGTCATACTGTTTTGTATTGGAATGTGTAAAATATCATGATGTATCTTGTACGTTACAAGAATAGGGAATATGTTTCACAGACTGCACATCTTAAAAAAAATCAGATAATTTCAGTTCAATTAAGAAGTAAAATAACGTTTCAATAGCTTTAAGCCATTGTAAGAAAACTGAATTGTGAAATATGAATGTCATCTGTATAAACATATTCAACCTTTCTGGAAAAAATGTTATATTGTTTGCCTTTCCTCACAGGTATTACATCCGTCTCTGGAGACATTTGGAAGAGCCAAAGGAAATTCATTCTCGTGACACTTAGGAATTTTGGATTTGGAAGATCCAAACTTGAAGAGAAAATTCAGACAGAAGTGAAGCTCTTTATCTCTGAAATAGAAAATTTGAAGCAAGCGCCTTTCAATATGATGACCCCTATTCAGACAAGTGTTGGAAATGTTATTTCCCATCTGATATTTGGTGGCCACTTCAGTCACAATGATCCTAGGTTTAAAACATTGATGGATAACTTCGAGTCATTTTTACATTACGCCTCAGCTGGATCACTGGTGACATTCATGCCCATATTACGATTCGTCCCCGGAGATTTCTTTGGAATTAAGAACATTGCTAAAAATATGCAAGTGGTCAAAGATTTTGTGAATGAACTCATTGAGGAACATGTGAAGAAATTCGATGAAGGAAACATCGACGATTTTATCGATGCTTTTATATCAGAAATGAAGAAACAGAACGACGGCGAAAATAATATTTTCACAAGTAAGTAAATGTTTAATCTTCCAAAAAAGAACATCCCATTTTTTTTAGGTCAATTTTAAAATAATAGTTAGATAACACTGTCCTTTCCTAGCAGATGTTCTTAATAGTAAAACATTTTATGTGCCGCTTTAGGTCAATAGGCGGAATATATTCCTTCGAAAGCAGTAGTTCAGACCGCTAAGGAGCAGCATTGTCTATTTGTATATGGAGTCCATTGTTGGAACAAACGTTTACCTTTATAAGCATGTGTCCAATCTACAAGGAACATTGTTTTTTTATGAGCAGATGTTCTTTTGTGGGAAAAGAAAACTGTCCGTTATGATCTGGCCTCATTGTAATTAGTATTATTAACATTTTTGAGCCAAGTCCATTATTAGAAGGATAATTGTGATTAATACCCATGACGGATTTTCACATTTGTCGTAACGAATGGGTGTATAAATCAAATCCGGCAGAACTGGTGTTGGAACTAAGACGGGCCTTTTAAGCTAAATAATTCAAAGCGGGCTTAATCCAACAAAATAAAAATATTGTTGTGCTTGTATGATTTGCATTGTACACTGCCCGTACATGTTGATATTAAAGCGTGTCTATACCAATTACGCCAAATATCAGTCATGTATTCAAACCAAACAAATACAGTACGTAGTAAACATGGAACCCCATTTCGACAATTGCACAATACATCATAGCATGCTTAGCCCAACTAAACCATCTTATTGTTTATTTCAAAGATTATTGTTAATCTTAAAGACACACCAATTAATCTGTTCCAATGTGCACCTGTTTTCATATTTGGGAAAGGCGTAGATTATCCATTGAAAATGTACTTACAAATCATCAAGAAATAATTCTTAAAATTATATATATATATATATATATATATATATATATATATATATATATATATATATATATATATATATAGTGTTTCTCTCTTTTCTCTTTCCTTTTGTTCCTTTTTATCTTTTCTTTTAATTTCTTTTTTATGAGAGGTATTTGTATAAGCTACCAAAACTAAAAAAAGTTTCATATATGTTTAAAGGAAACTTTAATTTCGTATGTGTGCATGTAGCGTATAGTATTATTATAGGCTATGATCTGCTCTTTTTCATCCGTGTCCTTCTTTTCCTCTTTTTAGCTTTTTATCAGTTCCCATATCATTTCTTTGTCTTTACTTAAGTTATTGATTTTCATCTTGATTCTTTAGGGACTGTAAATACATATCTAGCACATTTACTAGCAACTATCCCTAGATTGTCTACCACATTTACTAGCAACTATCCCTAGACTGTCTACCACATTTACTAGCAACTATCCCTGGACTGTCTAGCACATCAACTATCCCTAGACTGTCTATCACATTTACTAGCAACTATCCCTAGACTGTCTATCACATTTACTAGCAACTATCCCTAGACTGTCTATCACATTTACTAGCAACTATCCCTAGACTGTCTATCACATTTACTAGCAACTATCCCTAGACTGTCTATCACATTTACTAGCAACTATCCCTAGACTGTCTATCACATTTACTAGCAACTATCCCTAGACTGTCTATCACATTTACTAGCAACTATCCCTAGACTATTTATCACATCTTGCAAGTGTTGCATCTTGTCCACTTGGCTGTTTGTCATCTTTGACTATTCAATGATGAATGGCATGATTTTTTTTTTTAATATGAATTAAGGTCGCATGCGCAACTATGTGCTTTCGCGACCAGTTAATGCCCGAGGGTCGGGCTATTTGATTGGTCGGGACCAAAGGTAACTTTGACTACACTAGGCTGTGTTGTCGCAGTCTCCCCGGCACCCGCGTTAAATGGCAGTCTCGTCTTAGAGTAAAATGTCGGGTCACGGCAAAGCAGGAAGGCAGAACAAATACCAATATTGTGTAAGCCACCTGTGCAATTATATCAAATCCATATAGTCATTGAATTTTTCATCTTTCCTGTCAATAAATATTTCTAGTACATAGTGTACATGTTGTAGGTCCTTAACAAATTTAATTGCTAAAATGTCTTAGCGACATAAATAAGTGTAGTCACTGTTAGGTATTTTAGCTTGTTAATTTTGAGCGGTGGTCAAAATTGATCAAGTTAGATTTCGAGAAAGAGATTGTTCAAAAAGGGTTCTCCAACCGAATTAGAACCCTGGGGAGAAAAATAAAATAAAAAAAAATTAAATTTAAAAAAAAAATCAAAACAAATTAAAAAATAAAAATATTTTAAAATATATATATATATATCTATATATATATATATATATATATATATATATATATATATATATATATATATATATATATATATATATATATTATATATATAATAATAAAAAAAATAAAAAAATAAAAAAAATAAATTAACAAAAAAAAAAAATTAAAAAAAAAAAAAAGATTAGAGTTGGAGTGGGGTGTGTTTGGTGTTATTTCATTTCTTCCTTCTTCTTTTTCTCTTCTTTTCCCTTTTCTCTTTCCCACTTTCTTCCTACTCCCTTCTTCCCTCTTTCTTTCTTTTTCCTTCTTCCATCCTTCTTTTCCCTTTCCTTTTACTTTTTCTTGTCGGTTTGCTGATGTTATGTTTCCTTGAGCTATCACTATTTGATCCCGGTGTTCTCATCACACTTATCTTGTCACTTGCCGGTTGACTGGTTTTACTGTACCTACATTGTGCCACTACTTAGTGTAATCTTCTCTTTTTTTCCCCTTCTCCTTCTTCCCTTTCTCCCGTTTCTTCCTTTTTTCCTCGCATTACAATGTTTATATTATCCCCCCTTTCCCTTCCTTTCCCCTTTTCTATTTTATTTTATATATTTATTTTAGGGTAATGTTAAGCTCTTCTGCTTTTTTAAGCTAGCGGTATTACTATCCGCTCTGGCCCCTTTAACCGATATGGCCTCGTTAATTATTTATCTATTTGATAGTTATAATTTTTTTTTTCCGTTTATTTAAGGCATTGTTACGTGTGTCTGTTTTTTGAGCTAGCGATGTTATTATCTGCTCTGGCCCCTTGATTGATAAATATTAACTCTTTGACTATGTTTATGTTTATTTACTTATTTGATGGTTTGGATATTTATATTTTGTGTTTTATGTCTATTGATTTTAGGTAATTAAGTATATTTATATAGGTAGAATTTACGTTTTTGTTATACCTTTTATCTAGAATTTGGGGGAATGATGTAACTGAGTCAAGTTTTCTTTGTTGTAGTTGGAAGACGGTACGTTGTCGATGATATTTGTGACATATGTTGAATACATGTTCCAATGTTTCAGTTTCTGGACAGTGTGGACATTTATCCGGCGTGGGTCCTGTACTTGTATGTTTCATAAAACTGAATGGCATGATTGACGAACGCTACTCTTTATTTACCTCAAGCACCGACGTGAATGAAAACATTCCATAACACCAACTACACCTAACACATACCAAAATAACCCATAGAGATAATAGTGCTGACCGAAAGGAAATGTTTTTCATCTTTTGTATAAACCAACACAATATTATCAATAAAACATATATTTCGTACCAACACATACTGGAGTAGGAAAGCTATATTTTCAAGCACATCACACATAAAATCTTACCTACAATTACCATGCCTACCAAGCACACACTATGACAGTAAGTGTTTATAGTCACACTACTCCATATTCACACAAAACAAACACTAATTAGTGCTGGGACAAGGGTTTTGTTAAGGGAAAAAATCGCACACACACACAAAAAATACCAACAAGCACATTGTTCTTAGCATATTGATCAGTCTCTCTTTTAAAAAGATTTGGTTAGCTGTCTTTAAGCTCCAGATAGACCTCGTCAAAGTTTGTATCTACAAGATCGGGCACCACGCATATAACGACGGCTACATTTATGTCGCAATCCACGGTGAATTGGGAAGCGCATATGTGGCTTGGTTGACTTCAGAATTTAAATCCTCTGCTGTTTCTATATAGCGGACAGCAACTCTGGTTGGTGTCATGGGTTGTCTTTGGCGCTTTCATGATGGTGTACTCACCATAGGTTTCTCCTGGCAGCTCTGCGTTATCATCACGTGGAGCAGGATCTTCTCTTTATTTTCCTCTTATTATTTGTATTTACCTCATCCTCCGTCTCTTCTATTTCCATCGCATTCTCAATTGATACCATGGTTAGGTCGTCCAGAATGCATCTGGAGTTGAAGTAATTTTGTGATTCTACTCATCTTCTACGATGTTGACAAGTTGATGACAGGTAGCCAAATTGAGACGTGACCCGCTTGTTATGTCGATATGATGACGTGACGAAAAATACCCATCTTACATAAATAACTAACAATACACACCACAACCGAAACACAGACCGCGCAGATCTATAGAAAACACTCACTTCCAGCGTTTAACCTACAAACACACTTTATCACCATCGAAGTACACATCCCTGCACCAAACACACTCTGTCATTCGAGGCAGGGAAACTAATTGTTTATAGACACGCTGCTATCCATTTACATACAAACACGCTAGTATATCAACACACCTACCCAATTTTGGCAATATAGTAGTATATATTTTCTGCCAATGTAAGGGTAACCCTGCAAAGGGCTGTTTTGGTTGTTATATATGTTGGCTATTTCTCGAAACGCCCTCGATTGCGGCCTCGTCTTGCTGCAAACTTTTCTACAAGATGGAGCCTGCTTCTGCGGAAGTCATAAAATAACCCCTTCGTGTCCACACAACATTCCACAAAGCCTCTCTCAAGCTTCTGCTGTTGTTGTTTGTTGCTGATGTTGCTTCCTCTGAAGTCTTTATGTTTCTGTCTACTGTTCTTGATTATTTTTGCCTTCTTCTCTGACGATCTCATATATCAGGTTTTGCTGTGCCTTAATTATCCACACATTTTCTATCTCTTCCTGCTTTCACAGCAGGTTTTACCGGACATAAGGTAAATGTAATGTACATGGGCATCACTCAACATTGCCAATTTGGACGTCCTCTGGACAGGTTGACGAATCAACAATGAATGATTAGAGTGAAGACCTCAGAACATAGGTAGCACTTTCACGCGAGGTACTACAGTCTTGCATTTTCGATGATGGTTTTATTATCGGCGATATCAGACATAAAATGAAGGCGGTACTGCTGCGATTTGTTATAAAGCGGACAGCTAACTGCTCAGCAAATGCTTCTCTTACAACCATATGTCCAAATGCAAACGATCCATAAGCTCTAAACTACAACTTTACATTGATTTTCTTATGGCGTTCGTCGAATCCCTTATTGACGCAATCTGTACATGTCACCTCATTGAACTAATTAGATGTACCACATCAGTATCCATATGGATATTTCGTCTCCTTTTCTTAGATCAAGAGATTGTCCAGGCTAGCTCGAAAAATGGTAGGTATCCATGCTGCTGTAGACCAGTTTGTTATTCAAGTAAAAAGCTACTTCGCTGAATAAAAAATGCATGAATTTGTTGATGTAAATTGTTTGTCATTGTCTAGTTCTGAGCTGTCTGCGTTGAACACTAACTTTCAGGAACAAATATCAAAGCTATTCAGAATGATAAAATATTCGCTCTGTCCTGAGAATTTTAAAGAGAGATGGAAACAAATTCTACCAATTGGGATTTATGCATCGTCATCGCGGTTGTTGGCATGGCAAACAAATCTAGTTGAGAATTGGAATACTCCCAAGAATTTTGGTGCATCATTCGTTTCTCTGGGGTGTTTAATAATCAAATACGTTTAATTGTCTGATGGTTCTACGTTTCTTCGTCTTTCTGGCAACGCGTTTGCGACATCCTCTGGAAGTGAGTCTCCGTTGTGTCGTTCTGCCTAATATATATATGGTAGGATGATGGTCACGCACGTGTCCAGTGATACAAAACAGTTTGGTGGTCCAGTTGGGTAAGTAAAGTTGTCGAAAGTGCGTTTGGTTTTGCCAATACGCACCCAGTCTTCGGTCATCAACACTCTACATTTCTTGTGGACAGCCGTAGTCAGCGACATACCAAACAGGCGCACAAAGACGATTGCTACATTTTCGGGAATCACTTCACCGATAGTAAGACTGTTTGTTCGCTTTGACCTGTCGCAGTAAAACGTTGAAATGTACTTGAGAGTGTGTTGATGTGCAAAATGTTTCCAGATACGTTGCAAACGTTCCATAGTCCTAACATTGGTTTCAGTATGATCGGTAGTAAAGAAAAACAATGCCTCGTTGCGTCAATTCCATTTGAAAAGTTCAGTAATGTATTGCCTTTGCCGGTTCTCCATCAAATAGGATGACGTTCGTTTTTTTCAACATAAGTTAGGACTCGCACTAAGTCATTGCATGATTTGGAATTCCATCGTCAACACGAATCCCTTATTGTGGACAGCCGTCGACCTTGACGTACCAAACAAGCTTTCAAGCGGACGCGATCCTGGCAAATTTGGTAGAAAAGTCATTGACCGAAACAACTATGTGTAGCCACGATTGTAGGTGGCCAACCGAGATGCATCGGATAAATCGGCTTGCTTTTCATGATCGATACCCTCCAATTGAAGGCGACTTCTGGAAACGTTTCATCGAATGGGTATGCGTAACGTGTACGTGGCTTGATTGTGTAAAAATCATTGCACTTGAGACGAAGTACAATTTTCATTTGGGTTTTGTCAGTACGAAAAAATTTCTGAACTCCGCGCTATACACCTCCTGATGGACTGGATCGTAGTAAATCCTGGCTAACAGCTTCTCCATCAGGAGTCTCTCTTCAATGAGTCACCCACTGTTGCCTGATGCAACTGTGGATTAGGGAAGGTGGCGATTTTGAAACGACTTTACGTGTCCAACGTGCCACAGGAGTGGACGTCGAAGGGGTGGTGTTGTTGACAATTTGTTTGCTTTTTTTCGTGCATTCTCCAGGAATCGTGTTACAGTGATGACAATCACAATAGATCTGTTCTTAGATGCACTTCTCGCACATTCGAAGAGCTACGCAGAAATTACGAATGTGAACTCCGACGTCTTGCATACATTCGAAAGAGACAAAGATACAATTTTCTTTCTTCTTCTGGTCATCTTTTTCTTCTTACTTCACATGGTTGCACTGCTGTTTTTGTATACAGCATTAGTGTTCCATGTCCAGGATTTGGCAACAAAGGAGACACAGTTTCTTCTTTGAACATTTGCGCGGTTTTGCATTAATGGCACGTATGACGTGTCCACAAACCAAACAACATTTCAGCAGTTGGCAAGCACTTTGCTGCTAATAATCTTGCGTCTTCAGATGTTTATATTAACACGTAGGGCTGACAAAGTCAGCTGACAACCCTGATAATGCACTCGTTGTCCTTCGTCACGACAGGCTTTAGAGACCAAGTATCCTAGGATTTTCAATCCAAAATGCTTGTGTTGATTTGGAGTGTTATTCGCTTAGTCACATTACTCACAATACCAATCTTATCCCATTAGTGTTGTGATACTGTTATGTTCATCATGATGATAAACATGAATATATTTTACATCTTTGAAACTGTCACTCTAAACAACTAAGGTCTGCGCACTTCCTTTTTATTTTCAGGAATGCCACATGTTGTGTATGTAGATAGGCCAGCTTGTTAATACAGGAGTTCTGCTTCACTTTGTTGTTCGGCTCCGTCCGATCGTTAAATAGTTGTTCGGGATCTTTTCCATTCTACCGTTCCTTACTTCTCGGCATACATAAGTCCCACGACGATGGCACGGGCTAAAAGCGTTGTCGTGAGTATTGTTAATTTGGATGAGGCAGCGCCTGATGCTGCGAAGGGTTTCCAACACTAACGCTTTTTGTCGTTATCCTATCCTTCTGGGAAGAATAGCATGGTTCATATACAGTGTCGGTGTTTCATCGGTCATGTGAAAGTGGTCTTAGGGTTGCTGCACGTGTTAAAACTTGTCGATCATTATGGAAGATGTTAATTACTCAGGGCTGCTAAACTTGATACAAACGGGTGACTTAGATCGTCTTCTTTGTCATCGCATTGTCGTTTCAGTGCGGCTAGCAAAAAATCTCAAATCGTTACACTACTAAATTCCATGATGCTAGACAGACATAATGTTAAATATCCCATGTCACTATACGGACCCAATACATTCTCGCTATGATAAAATTCATCCTAGTCGCTATACAGTCCCAATCCATTGTCACTATGTTCTATTCCCATTGTCACTATAGAGTCCCAATCCATTGTCGCTATATTCATTTCCCCTTGTCACTATACAGTCTCAATCCATTGTCACTATGTTCTATTCCCATTGTCACTATAGAGTTCCAATCCATTGTCACTATGCTCAGTACCCCTTGTCACTATACAGTCCCCATCCATTGTCGCTATGTTCAATTCCCCTTGTCACTTTACAGTCAAAATCCATTGTCACTATGTAAACTTTCTTTGTCGTCTATTCGGTTACCGCTTGTTAACTATTCAATTTTGGCCACAATGTAAACTTAATATTTTAGCATTAAAGCCCCATTATCACTATATCGCCCCACTATCGCCCATTTCATAGCGGATTTAACCAAGTTGCTCCGTAATTATCTTAATAGCCTTCGAGTCACTTTATACTCCAGCTGATAAAACGCTGGTGTGCAAACATGTGTTGACATGGGTCACTCTGTATACAATCACACTTCCCATTCGTATACCGTAACTTTGGTTCCAACAGTAAATATTTTCCAGTATCCTAAGTTTAAAACATTCATATCCTTTGTAAAGCCCTATGTTTTTTTTTTTAGGTCAATATGTATTATTGTTTTGTTCTTTTTCTTGAGTTTTTAACGTTTTATTGATATTAGCCCAAAGTATTCGCAATAATCTTTTCATGACACAATTTTGTACTCTAAAAGTCAAATGAATGAAAAATTTTCGTCTGGAAATTTGTATGACATTTAAAGTGTCGAGCTTTTTCAATACTCTTTATTGAATTGAGTTGGTAAAGATATGTAACAGCTTTCATTGTAGAACAACAAGCAATATTTAATTTAATCTTTGCATCGATGATATTTGACGACGTTGACATACATATTAATAAAGTAAAATAGTTGATACAAAATCTAAGATGCGATATTTGTACTTTTTTATTTCAATGATGAATATCAGTAATTAGTCACATAGACAAAATTCTAAAATAACCGCAATTTTGTAGCAATGGCGTTTGTTGAACATTAACATGGAAATTGGTAATTACTAATGTCTCGATTTTTCTTAATCGTTCACCATTTGATAATCCTATAAAAACCGGCACGTGCTGAAAAAATGCTTAGTTCTATTTTAAGGAATGAAAATATAATTGATAATAACAGAAGCTATATAGATCTAATGAGTTTAAACATACCAATGTTCCTAGATCGCTTGATAAAATAAAGATAAAAAATGTGATCGTCAATGTGAACGAAACTTGTGTGCCAAATATGATGTAACATATTGTTTATTACAAACTCTGTTGCAAGGAGTTATTCGAATCACAGGCTTGGCTTTCTGCTTTACAAGTCTCATGAACACTCCACACATTGGTCGGTACCCATGCATTTGTTGATATGATCATATAAATGTTGTGGAGGGGGCGGGTGTACGAGAAGCGGGAAGGAGGGGGTCGCACTCAATTTATATTGTTTGATGCAAAGATGAAATGCCGATTAATTTTAAAAATTTAAAATTTTGGTTTTACTAAGGACGTCCATTTAGTAACGAATGTGATTGGTCTCCAATTACGCCTGTAAAGTTTGCATGATCATGTGTTACGAATTAATACAAGATTTAAAGGCAAGGATTAGTAAATGCACATCAACCTTTGATCCTGAACGGGGATTGTTTGATATTTATTTTTTAATATCAACTAGTTGTATGAAGCCATACAAAATCATAATACGGCAGAGTTGGTTGTGAGCCGACTCTGTTATTGGCCCAGTATGTTATGTGGTGGTTTAAAAAGTACGTTTGTATCATCCAAATCTGTAATGGACCGACTTTGGGTCAAGATCTCCAGTCACTTGTAATATAAAAATCAGTTATAATTATTAATATTTACATTTTTGCCTTCAGAGGAATATTTGGCGGCCATAATAATGGATCTATTTATTGCCGGAACGGAGACAACATCAACCACTGTCACATGGGCTTCATTCTACTTGGCGACAAGACCTGATATTCAAAATCGGATCTTTGAGGAAATCAAGGCAATTGTTGAATCGGAGAGACTTCCATCTTTGCAGGACAAGCAGAGTCTGGTTTACACAGAGGCATTCATAATGGAAATCTTGAGAATAAGCAACATCGTTATTATCAGTGTATCGCATGCTCCAGTAACTGATGTTTGGATTAGAGGTTTCCACATTCCCAAAGGAATGCAAATTTTCCCGGACATCAACTCTGTTCTGTCTGATCCTGCAGTTTGGGGTGACCCTGAGAACTTCAGACCAGAGAGGTTCGTCAGTGAAGAGGGAACTCTCTTAAAACCAGATGAATTTATTCCGTTCTTCGCGGGTAAGTTTTGAATGACGATATGTTTTTAGTTAATCTCTTAAACATCTCCTCTCCTTTTCATTAACGACGTGAATACATATTAAAATGCCTATATTAGTTTGTTTGTAATCAGAAATGAAATCTAAACTAATTTTGAACAGAACGAGTCCATACCGAAAGAACTCTACTACCTTGAAAAGATTACAAATTGTCATGTGCAAATGAGGTGAAATATGCAGAAATCGTTGCTTTGATGCATGTTTGTGTACTGGTGCTGAACTGTTTGCTGCAAACAACCTAGACGCAATGCTTTAGTCACTTTGCTGTTTTGGAAGATCAAGGTCTTCCTAGTAGACTTAAGTTCGTTTCATCAGCAATTATCCTTACCAATCTTCCTGTTTCAACTTTTCCTTAATTCCAGGGAGAAGAAACTGTCTTGGTGAGTCCTTGGCAAGAATGGAACTATTCCTTTTCATCAGCGCTCTTGTCCAACAGTTTGAAATAATGCCACCAGAAGGAGAAACTCTGGATATTAAAGACGTGGATGGAATCTTCGGTGGTACTCATGCACCTAAACCGTTCTACATACGAGCAATTTCGAGACATGCCAAAGAGATGAATTAGACCGTTTCATTGTATGGTGTCATTATGCACGTATGCATTAATATTTCATATAGGATGTTTTCCCCATGTAATGAGTTTTTGCTTTTTTCTTTCCATATTTTTATATTTATATCCATTATTGCATCCTGTTATCTTTGAAACATTACATATGTTCGAAGCATACAAACTTTTGTTGCGCTTTTTGTACGACGTTTCCATGAGATAGATGTTCCTATCGTTCAGAACTTTTTCCAGATTTATATACATTTATATAAACACCAAAGGGCGTTAAGTAGTCCATCAAAATATTTGCTATTCTACATTTTACAGCCGAGCGGAGCCTAACTACATTTGACATACACTTGAATCTTACGTTTTCTTTGCGCATACTGAAGCCAGGACCGCGTACAGGGTAGAACAGGGTAGTACAAAATGCCGGTTGCCCACAATTGTCAGAGGTCCCACCACCGTCACAATTTGAATGTAAGAGGGCCTTCTTATAAACCTGTCTCGCATTCAGTGTACTGCCGGTACTTGGAATACATTGATGTGTCAACTCATCTTGTAAACTCCTAGTACCTCATGTGGATAAATGAAAGCTCATGTGACATCCTCGTCACAGTTTTTATTGTTACTCCGTTGTCAGTTCTACCGCCCTTTGAGCCATGATAAACTCATGATTATTAGAGCTTTCTAACTCAGTAGTATAGAAAGTATCATCGCAATTGGGATACATTTTCAAATGTACACGTCTGTCTGATTAAAAGGCGTACATGTCCTATTCGTTATCTTTATAGCTTTGTCACATACTATACGGCAACATTTGAGTTTACTCTGTGTTTTATTTGTTTCATTTGGCTTATATTTATTGTTGGATTAAATGCCTCTTTTAACATATTAAAGAGAAAAAGCACACTAGAAAACGTTGCGAAATGCAAAATTAATAATTCATCGTTGATGATATATTTAACTGTCTGATTTATTTTCAATGAACACTTTTATGAGATGGTAAACAACACAGTGGCCAGTATACATTTTACTTGGCATACCATCTGAAAACATCCTTGCACACAATTTGCGACATATTTTTGACCATAAATTTGTTATGGTCACTTCCGATGTAAAATTATTGAAAGTTATCAACTTCGAACTCAGTGCAAATAGAACGAAGCCTTACTTAACTGTTTATTCTTGGAAGGATGAATGGTGTGTCTATACACAGTTTGTAACATTGAATATGCAAATATTTGTATTTATGCGTATAGTATTCCTTTTCAAAAACACATTCTTCCCTTCAATTTTTGAGATTGTATATATGTTATTACTATTATTATTATTGAAACAATTACAAATTATAATAGCAGGGTGGTAAAACAATATATATATATATATATATATATATATATATATATATATATATATATATATACTAGCAAGTACCCGGCATGCGTTGCAATGCCACTGAAAGAAAGAAAGTGTTTGTGTTTTAATAGAATATTGGACTGGTTTCTGGAAAGCATCTCAGATTATTTAGTGGTATTCATCGAGCCCACAATAAGTGGTTACCTTACCGAAGGCATTTTATGTATCGCTACCGATTATGAATTTCATACAGCTGTAGATTTACGTCATCATAGTTTCAGCCAATCCAGACCGTGTTCGATCACGTGAAGTATCTAAGGCGCCTACAGTTCACACCGAACACACGCGATTTTAGGTATCGCTACCGATTATTAATTTCATACACCTTTTGTCCTTGCACTTTAAATGTTGGCATGTATTTCTCGCGCACGATATTTGTTGGACCGAACGATGTCATTTGGAAGCATGACTTGTTCTTCCGTATGTTTGCTAAGAAATGTTTCGATTGGCTTGTGTTACCTGATACCAACGTTGATAATGGTTCGGGTGGTGAATGTAATTCTGGCAATTTCACTTTTCCACCCGCGCAGCACATTCCTGGTGTTTCATTCTTAAATTTGAGGGTATTGCAATACACTCATAATTTATCCATTTTTCCAATAAGCACACTTGGATGAAGACTGTAATCATAATTAGCATTGTAATGGAATGCACTAATATCTAAATCAGGGTGCATTTTTCGTCTGGATTGAGCAGTGCGAACTCGAACGGTTTCCAATCTTGCTTCCCGCTGCTCGTCTGTTTCAGATGATTGGGCTTGAGCAGTGCGAACTCGAACGGTTTCCAGTCTTGCTTTCCGTTGCTCATCTGTTTCTGAAGCTCGGGATGCCTTTATCTTTCGTGCTTGATGTGTAGATCGACCAATAGCTTTTCGTTTAGGTAGCATAATTGATTTGACAGCGGAGGTAATGCTTTGTAAAGACTATTACAAATTCACACCGCGATTGTTTGACGTAACCAAGGCGCGAACCAAACGTAACTAAGTAAACATGACGTGTCTAAGGCGCCTACAGTTCACACCGAACACAAGCGAATTTAGGTATCGCTACCGATTATGAATTTCATACAGCTGTTGATTTACGTCATCATAGTTTCAGCCAATCCAGACCGTGTTCGATCACGTGACGTATTTAAGGCGCCTACTGTTCGATCACGTGACGTACAAATTCACACCACGATTGTTTGACGTAACCAAGGCGCGAACCAAACGTAACTAAGTAAACATGACGTATCTAAGGCGCCTACAGTTCACACGGAAGACACGCGAAATTAGGTATCGCTACAGACCGTGTTCGATCACGTGACGTATCTAAGGCGCCTACTGTTCGATCACGTGACGTATCTAAGGCGCCTACTGTTCGATCACGTGACGTATCTAAAGGCGCCTACTGTTCGATTACGTGACGTATCTAAAAGCGCCTACAGTTCACAGCGAACACACGGTAAATGTCGCAAAAACACATTTGTTAATTGTTACAATTTTAATGGTGGTACTAATTCAGAAATCTTCGCGGGCGTGCGCAGAACAACTCACCAAAGTTAAATCGCAATCGGATGAACGATATAGGAACGCATACGACACAAACAAACAAACAAACATTCATTTATATATTATATATATATATATATATATATATATATATATATATATATATATATATATATATATATATATATATATATATATGTGTGTGTGTGTGTGTGTGTGTGTGTGTGTGTGTGTGTGTGTGTGTGTTAAGATGAGGTTTGTATAGCAACCTTAGCCTCTTTGCTCGCTATGAAAAGGAATTACTATAAGTTAAAAAATGTCTTTCCCCATGGTTATAGATGGGGAGAGTTAAGAATGAGTTCAGGCTCTCTTACCAAGGGTATCACCCATAATGGTGTATATAAGGTTACGGCTTGGGGTATAAGGTTCTAACTCGTACATCTAGAAAGCCTTTATATTTAAAATACACGAAATATGTTATCAGATTAGACTTTTCTTTCAAGTTTAATAACTTTATACATTTATGTAATTTCTGCCTTTTATAATGTAATACAGGTAGTAAAATCTCAAATTAAATTCATTATAGCCAATGGGTATAACATTTAATAGTTCCGGTTAATGCAAGAATCATTTCGAAGAAATGTGAATTGCTTAATTTAAAATAGAATACTATTTTGGAATTTGTTACTAAACATTATTCATTATTATTTAAATAATCTTTTATTTCCGAATTAAAGCTAAACAAGAATTTGGTAGCGATTTTATCTTTCCTAATAACATACCACAAATACAATTAAACACTCCCTGATATTATAATTTAAAATGGGAAGAACTCATCATTATGTTAGTAAAATATGATTTTTACCGTTAAAATCTCAAATATTAAAACGTGCTCATTTTTAAAAGTAGCTTGCGGACAAACGATTGGTACACGTAAGGAAAAGACTGAGCTTTTCTGACTCTATGAACAAACTTATTCTGCGAAATGTGCTCTCTCTTTATACGCAGTTCCGTTATCGCAGGTTTTGGATCAACTAAATGCTCTCTACCATTGCGGCGGGAACTGTGTGAATCATCTCGCTTAACTCATACAATTTCGATTCAATAATCTGGCTGTTCAGCAGCTTCCCACCAAGTCTGAAACGTTAGATAATAGAAAAATGTATTTTATGGGTTTCTGCACCTGCTCGTAAAGCGCGACATTATACAATAACATACAGTTGTCTTGCACAAATACATAAAATTAGTTTCAACATATTTTAGTAGAAAACTTTGTGCCATATACTTTAAAGTAAAATTACTTTTAATGCAATTTGTAGACAATTTAGCTCTTAGTACTTCTACTTCTCTCTCTTGCTCTCTCTCTCTCTATCTTTATATATATATATATATATATATATATATATATATATATATATATATATATATATATATATATATATATATATAGTGCATGATGCTTATATTTGTTTATCACTGACGGCCATACATACTGTGTGTTACGGCCTGATGGCGTGGATTTTTGTCCATCTTGTAAATTGCTAACGTTTGTTTAATTTAAGTGTTATATTGTATACACATCTCTTCCCTTACGTAGTGTTTTTATTTAAATAAAGATAAATATATGATAGTGGGTTAGTGTCGTTTACTAGAATAGATTACGCATGATAGCTTAGTGTCGCTGTTATGTATTAAGTTGATATTTTGTAGATAATTGTGCCATAAATTTGTCTCTTTTGTTGATGTTTTATATTTCATTTCACTTTATCTCGTAGCTTATGTGATTTATTCCGTTTTTTTGTTGTTGAATATTTTGATCGCATTTTCGATGTGTTCTTATTACCCGAACGTATGCAGCGTGGGAGGTATGTGCCAGCGGCACAATTGCTTCGACAATTCCTAAGAAAACCGCCTTCGTCGGTGAATTGTCACCCTTCATCCCGCTTGATTACTGTAGTTCGACGTTCATTAAGAAACTTTTTCAGATAGATAGATAGATAGATAGATAGATAGATAGATAGATAGATAGATATGCAATGCAGAGGTGGACCTTGTATCTCATATTTTCAAATATATCTTCAATCAATGTGTCCTGAAACTGAAGCTGAACCAGGAACTTGCAAAGAACTAAAAGTATCACAAATATCCCAAATGCCTGAAAAAGTGACACATTTTAGTCGATGCTAAAAAGATGTATCGGTACAAAGTATAAAAGAAGCAAAAGATGATTAAAAAATTACATCAACAAAAGACTTGCATTTTCTCGTCCAGCTAAGCTCACATCTGAACCTGTATGCGCAATCGCCGGACTCAACTGCTAGATGAACATACAACTGTTGTACAAGTAACAGACAATATGTGTATAGTGTTTTCGTGAACTGCAACTGAAAATGTTAGCTGCTTTGGAATATAATACTAATAATCAGCTCATTTATTTCAGGACTGTGACAAACCCTATGTTTTACACACGCGTAAAGTTACTCGAAGCATAGCAAAAGATGCGAGCTTAAAGTCATCAAGCGAATACTACTAGCTGCAAAATGCAAATCTATCTTTATTGTTGATGATATTTGCATATTTTTGGTGTGGCGCAAGACGCAACCAAGCAGCACAAGGAATTTTGTAACTGGGGTCGCAAGCAGTGCTGTAGAATAATCCGATTGCAGCTTTATTTGCGTATACCTTTGTTTTCAGGTCCTCTAGCGGCGGAACAAAGCATTCTCGTTTCAATTTGAAATTTGTATTCGATGGCTATGCAAGAAACAGGAGGAAAGGAAAACCATCCGTTCGTTAAGTCATAACTGCTTCTAATAAACATCTTGATGAACTACTAATGTACCGAGTATCATTTTATTTTACATTTTGATGTATACAAAATGTTGCGTCTGTTACGATGTAAAGTTTAGGATTTCGTAGAACGTATGGTTTTTGAAGTTGTAATTTGAATTCATATAATTTTAATAAAATTATAATTTACGGAACATTCACATAAGAAAGGAAATGATCTGTTTTAACTGATTGTACAATAAAGCCGTCAGTACTACACATACTTAACGTAAAACAAGTAGATGCTATTAGTTGTGTATGTTGTGGTTCTACGCCAGCTTATTATTAGACAACAGATGTATCTAATAAACTAAATCCATTACAAACTATGACTTGCGAATTCCCAAACATCGATATTAGCAAAAGCTAGTCACGGCCTCACGGTCTGAGTGGAATTATTACGAGATAATTGTTTTAGAAATTTTTGAATGTATGATTTTTGGAGTTGTAAGTTAGATTCATATAATAAAGAAAATGATTGTTAGATATTTGGAATTATCTGATTCTCATAAGGAGAGTTTTAAAAAAACTCTAGTCAGGGTCTGAGTGTACATAGAGCGGTTCTGACCAAGCTATGGTATCTATGCAACATGAGGGTCATGCGTAATGCAAGGTATAGTGAAGATGGAGATTATATGACATGCCCTATCATGGTAAAGTAGAAGTCTTGCATAATATGAATCATATATATATATATATATATATATATATATATATATATATATATATATATATATATATATATATATATATATATATATATATGCATGCATGCATACATACATACATATCCCTACGGCTTTCCAGGTAAGAGTAATGTAATTAGTTACAGTTAGAGAATTTTCTGTACAACACAAAATATAGATTATTTCATGTGTCTCTGGAAGGCTCATTATTATTATTATTATTAATTATTATTATTATTATTATTATTATTATTATTATTATTATTATTATACAAAATCAATTTTAAATACTGTGTGTTTTTTGGACTGTTTAAATTTATTTAGAATTTGAATTGATTTAGAACATTTAGTTTAGTTTTTGTAGAAACGGTTTACTAGTAATTTCGTGCTAGAAATAATTCAGTTAGAATATAAATACGGAAACAAATATTCTAGTTTAGAATTGCGATTTAAAAAATCCATTGATTGAAAATATCCTTGAAATTGACTTGTAATATTTTGCTCCAGCACTTTTGCGCCATTTACTATTTATTTGGCTTTTAATCATGAAATATGGCAATTATAAAATTGTGTTAAGTTCGTTAACTCTAATTAAATGAAACAAAGTTATCATAAATTTTAAATGCATTGTGTGTAATATGTTTTCTATATCTTAGCGTAGTTTGTTTAATTTTCATAAAATAATTGCTTGCGTAATCTTAATCATGCTTTCCAGTTGCATCCAGTACTTCTATGCACATAATAGCGATATAAGGCCTACACCGCTAGTGTTACACCGACGCTTAAATAAATAGGAACGACATTCCTGTCGCCTCTCTGTCGATCCGAGATTCGCTTCTTCTAATGAATGGGAACTGATGAAGGGCTTTATGTACAAAAGATGGACCGTCCTAAAACTGGTTAAATTGCGCAGTGACTACGGCAAAAAATTTTTTTTATACATTTTTATTATTAAAAAACAACTTTCATCGTTAAAGAAGAATTATATTTTATTATAAAATACACTGTTTCTTTATCCAAAATAATTTAGTTTTGCCTCTGTCTCTCTGTCTCTGTCTCTGTCTCTCTGTCTGTCTGTCTCTCTCTCTCTCTCTCTCTCTCTCTCTCTCTCTCTCTCTTTAGACGCCTAGTGATTAGAACAGCCGCCTCGAATGCGGTATATCGCTGTTTCGGACCCCGGTCGAGCTGTACCAAACACTTTAAAAAATGATTAAAGCAGCGGCCTTGTTAGGCTCTCAGAATTCAGAGGTTAGTGTTAGGACTTGTCGATCTGGTCGGTGTTTACATCGTAGAAATATGAATGCAAAATTGTTAAAGTTACGTAAATAATCAGAATAACACGCGCACACATATATACGTACATTCTCTCTCTCTCTCTCTCTCTCTCTCTCTCTCTCTCTCTCTCTCTCTCTCTCTCTCTCTCTCTCTCAATTCGTATATCAGTAAATGGATATAAATATAGACTAGATGGGAACAAGGCAGATCAGTTCTAATAAACTGCGCAAACATCTATACATATAGCCGCTAAACCGCTATTATTATTATTATTATTATTATTATTATTATTATTATTATTATTATTACTATCATCTATATTATTATTATTATTATTATTATTATTATTATCATTATCATTATCATTATCATTATTATTATTATTATTATTATTATTATTTTTATTATTATTATTATTATTATTTGACGTAAATTGAATTTTGAAGAAAGTAAAGCAAATATTTCAGATTTTTATGAAAAAAATTAAAACAGCGTGGTATAGTTTTTTAAAACTCAAAAACTTGCGAATTTTTTGCAGCATCCAAAAGCCAGAGTAATAATCTGGGTTTTTTTTATCATTTTTTAGAGGTCCTCTTTTTGTGCATCGAAATAAATTTCACAATATATTCGCATAGAACGAAAATATTTTTTTCTTTTTTGTAATAAATGATTAGTTAGTGTTGTTTTATGCTTGTTTATTGTTTATTATGTTGGTTCTTTCTCTTTGTTATGAGGTTGGGTGATAATTATTGTACATGAAATTGATTTTATCAATACTACCCGAAGTGTATTCCAAGACATATTGCTCTATGAGTATTATTGTGCACTTGAGCCTCTCACACAAACATTTTACACCAATTACTAATGAACACCTCCACTTTCAAGGTTTTCTTTTTCCGACAACAAAACCACATTTTGTCAGTTGATAGAGAGGCTGAATCACAATCAAATCATCACGGTTTGATATCCGCCCAAGCAAGTATTGGTCAGCTATGTCGGTATGACTACGGAAAGGGCACTTAGCTTCAGTTTCATTAGCAATAAATAAATAATAAGTAAATAACGTGTTTCAAGTGCTCATACATGCCGATCAACAACAGATCCTGTCTTTTTTGCATAAAAAATCTTATACATTAGCAGCAGAGAGGGTGAACCTCACAACGTTTTGAGACAAAATTTTGATTGAAATCTTAAAACGAGCCTTCCTACGATCTCATTTTAACCAAAAAAAATGTCTCAGGGGTAAACCCTACAACGTTTTGAGACAAAAAATTGATTGAAATTTTAACGAGCCTTCCCTACGAAATCTCATTTTAACTAAAAAAATGAAAACGGAGATTTTACGATTTTTTAATTAATTTTGGTCGCAACGTTGTTGTCACTCACCCTCTCTGCTGCTGAACTTTCAGTTCTGGTTAATAATTTTTTTACGATGAAAATCACTAAGATTTCACAAACAGACTAATCGCTAACACCTCATCTTGTAGATCAATCAGATTATTGGACTGGTCAGTGAGTTTGAAATTAATTCTGGTTAGCGAATTATTATGACACCGCATATAGACTGGATTAACCGGAGACTCAATTCTTAAAAATCCTGGAGGGGCTATTGGTGCAAATGAATACAAAATATATCCTTGCTGAGCTTGATTTGATCGTTCGAGATTAATTTGATAGCTTCCTTCGATAACATCGCATACTAAATTGAGCGCAATCACTGAGGATATATTCACGTTGAACGGAGCGATATGTCTGCCGCCACCGTCTGGGTCATTATTATGTTTGAGGATTTTAATTTCCGGTGATGTTGTTTTTTTCCATGCATCATGAATTATTTTAAAACCAACATCGATGGCATCACTGAGAATTTTTTTTAGTTCTGGTACGTTATATCCTGGTAGTTTAAATGTTGGAATATCCTTAACGGGGATACCAAGAGTTAATGCAAACTCTGTTCTCGACTTGGGGTGATCATCATCTAGTATAACTTGAATAATTCGTAAATTAAATGTTTCCATATCGTCGATAATTTTATTGCATATTTCTACGACGCTGATAAATTCATCTCGGGTGAGAGAGCCGGATTTAATGGATATTAACAACAGTAAAAAATCATATTCCATCGCTGTGAAATTTTCAATAATTTTAGGTTCGTTAACAACATAATATCCCTCTTGACCCCCCCCCTCCTCCTCCTCTTCCCCAATTGTGGAGTAGAAGAAATAAAAAAAATCTTCACTGGATTGGTAATCTTTATAACTTTTTATTGGATTATCGGGGTTTATTCTGTCGGTGATATAATTATTTTTTTGTGGTTCGGGTATATCAACGGTTTCCCCCCGGGGTGGTAATTCAGGCCATCCTAGTACGGTTCTGATCGAGCTGTTATAGATATCTACGACGTATCCTTCTGTGCTTATTTCAATTGCGGATGATAGTGTCGGTTCATGAACCGTTATAGCGATTTTTGATTCTTTTCCAGTAATCGATTTTATTCTACGCGCGAATTCATCATTGATTTGTTCAATTTGATATGATCCGGTTGGTATTGAAACGACGTTCCAGTCTGGTGTCCCGTCTGGTTTATTCTTATTTGCAAATACCAGTGAATTATTCGGTTGTTGACCACCAAATGATTTTGATCTGATATTAGGCCAACTGTGATACACTCGTAGTTTTGCTAGCGCTATCTCCTTCACGGGGACTGGGCTAGGAAAATTCACACTAAACTCGGGTTTCGTAGATGTTATTGATATCATACTTGTTTGTACTGGGTTCGTGTTCTCCACTATTCGTTGAAGTAATTCCATCGGTGTTGTCATAGTTGCTATACTCATGCTGTCGCTCTAATTTTGACATCGTGGAATCAAAAATACTGACCGTCACTGAGAACTCAGTATCCGATATCGTTGATATCGTTGATGTTATTGAGATCATTCTAGTTTTTGGGTTCGTGTTTTCTAATTCCATCGGTGTTATACTCATGCTGTCGCTCTAATTTTGATATCGCGGAATCAAAAATACTGAGCATCGCTGAGAACTCACTATCTGATATATTTGTATTATCGAGTGACGATGATATCATCGAGGATAATTGCGAGTACGCGGTTGATACAATATGAAATTGAATTAAGTAATCTTGCAGTTTACTCTGGCTGCATGATGATATCTTTTTTGTTATCCCGGTTGATATACCCGCGATTGTAGCCACCGCAGAAATGCAAATTGGAACTACGACCGGGGCAATCATTGTAACCGATGCTAGTATTATTCCGGCACCAGCGAGAACGCTTAACACCGAGTACATAGTAATATCAATCGCGGTGATTCTTCGTCGGTATTTTTTTTATTTGTATTTGATACTCCTCGGCGAGGGTTTTGAGTCTAGTTTGAAATTCTCTAACCTGATAATAGCGACATTGCGTTGATGAAATCATTTTTATTTTAAATCCGCTAGCGTTTTCAATTTTGAAGTTCGAAGGATTTTCCTTTCAGTTGAAACCACTAGTGGCTTTATTTACTTAAATCCGCTACGAATTCTACATACCACGTTATTGAAACCCTAACCAAATTTTTATCAGTAGATGTTATCGTGAACTTTTCAGTTGTATCCTTGTCAATGATCGTTGAAATCGTATTGTTGACCCCGGATGAACTCGATGATGATATATTAAATTGAAGCGGTGTTACTAGTGTTAACCGATAAATACCCTTAACGGTTGCAGTGATGTCTAATTTGTTGTTTGTAGGAGTCCACGCAAATGATCCGTGTTGGATCGTGTATACTACGTTATTGGTTTTCTCATGAGGAATTTTTGCTTTTTCAATGATTGTTATCATCCTCGGAAAATCAGTTTTGATGTCTTCGATGAAGTTTTTCGTCTCATCGAAGGATTTTTTTATCTCAGGGAGTTTTATTTCAATTTTATCCAACGGGGTTCCAATAAATTTATCCATGATGTTCCTACGAAAATTTGAAAACTGTTTTCCGTGTTCTTCAGTTTTAGATTGAAGTGTTGCTTGTTCCAACACAGAATTTTTCAATTCATCGTTGAGAGTTTTTAATCGATCTGTAATAGTCGAGAAGAGTACACCTGGTTTGAGTTTACCCTGATCGGAAAATAACGCGATAGTATCCGCGATTGAGTTTTGTTGTTTAACCAAAATATCATCCAACGACACATTACTAGATTTCAATTTACCCTGATCGGAAAATAACGCGATAGTATTCTCGATTGCGTTTTGTTGTTTAACCAAAATATCATTCAACGACACATTACTGCTTTTTAATTTACCCTGGCGATCTTGAAATACAACTATTTCATTGGGATCAACATTTGTTAAATTTAACGTCTCAGCGATTTCATCTTCGATTAGTTTTTTTATATCCTTGTTAGAATCACCGGTTGCAACGCCATCGGGTTTAGGTTTCAGAGGTCTTCCCCAAATATCACTCATATTATTGTAAAACTCTCTCTCTCTCTAAAAAGCGATTGCTAGTGTATTCATTCACGACAACATGAGGTGGTTTTCCCCTTGGGTTACCCAAGGAGTTAGAAATAGCGTCGAGGATATTTAATACTTCGCTGCCGCATATTGGTGGATCATTCATTTGTTGTGTTGGCAGCGTAGAATACCAAGTCTTCATTGGAAAAGTTTTTATACAACGCATGAATTCCTTCGGCGGTGCTAATCCATATGAATCAAAATAGACAATCCCACGTGGATCAATAGCGTATGCAACCCAGTGAGTACCAGGTCCGGTGCTGTTATCGAGATTAATGATACCGGTTTCAACACTGTTGGGTTGTGTCGGTAATTGATCTTTCATAAAAACACCTCTGAAGTTTTTTATGGCGAGTTTTTAGCAGCATCAATTAAATCAAAATTGGACATAGGAACCATCGGTTCCCGAGTTAATAAACCGGTCCTAGTCTTAGACCTTTTCCGCTGTACCACGAATACGGGGTTCCTGGTAGTCTTAGACCCTTTCCACTTTTTTTATAACCCTTCCCCGTTGCTTTCTTTAATGCCATTCCTGCCGCGGTACCAACAGCCCCTAACGCTACCGCTTTAGCCACCGCTGGGGCTGCTGCCGCAATCAACGCTGGAATCTCAGCTAGCAACGGGAATATACCGCCTGTTTTTTCCATGTTTTTGATAGCAGCCGCAGAAATAGTAATCTGAACACCTTTTTTTGCTACAAGTGCATCATTGAAATGTTTTACTTGACGAGTTGTAAGCGATAATTTATTCGCCCCGCCAGTCATTTGATTGGGTTTCAGCGTAATTGTGGTTCCACATTGCTTAGCTGATTTGGATTGCAATTTTTTTAATTGACCAGGTGTCAACGACACATTGATATTACTATACGACATTATACGTAATAGATTAATTCTAAATAGAGGATTTCAATTACATGTTTTCCACTGGCGCATCTACCACTCTCATTCTTCCTCCAACACCTTCAAGTAGCATTGATTTGTCGCTAAGAATGACAGCAACTGCTCTATAATTAGCAATACCACCAGGACGGGTTACATTAGCTCTAAAATGTATATCAACGACAGACTGTCTTGTTAAATCGAGATGTTCCAGCGCAAAGTAATAGATCGGATATAGATTCTTAAAGTCGTATTGTGATATTTGTAGACCAGTATCGACATTTTGATCGCGTGCCATGAACGACAACAATCTATGATACACGCGTGCAATATGATTTTGACCGTAATCAAGTTGCACATCTTCGGATGGTTCCTGCTGCCCGTTTATTCTCAGTGAGACGTCTTTAACACCTAATGGATCAAATATCATATGACTGAAACGTTGATCGCCAACTCGTGTGTTATCCTGTAGCGCTACAAATATATGACGTGGAGCTGAAACACCTTGTGAATGATTTTCCTACTTGGTCCATAAATGATAGTAATCGTCCTTCAGCGGTGATTGATGGAGTCAACATTGGCATCCACAATGATATTTTTGTTAAAATAACTTTACCGGCATCAGCATTGGGATTTGCATTGTCTGCTCGAATCCTCCAAATTGCGTCATTATCATCACCCTTTCGTACAAGCGCTACTGTATGCTTCGCCCCGTAGATAACTTTTCGGACGTTTCTACAGAATCCAAATATGTGATGCAGTGGAATAGCGCATGAAAATGATTTACGAGCCCCTTGCAACATTGAAATACGTGTTGCGGCTCCTAGATTGAAATTAACGTCGTTGTTTATAATCATATCCTCGGCATCAATATTAGCAGTGCCAGCATTATTCTTTGGTCGTCTTACAACAAATTGAATTCCTCCAGCGGTATTTTTAACATCCTTTGCAAACATCATAGAAGGTCCAGCTGATCTTGTATAATCATCAGAATATCTCGCTAACCCGATTATTGTTGTAGCCACATCAACATCGCGATCTATCGACTCGATTTCCTTTCCATCAATGAGGTATCTTGCACTCTCAAATAACGCCATAATACCATTATTGACAAAACCGACTTGAGTACCAGCTGGATACGGTGCTGGTACAGCAGTAGTATCAGCAGCTGTTACAAGTTCTCCTTCTACTTCGATAAACGCTTCAGCGGGTAGAAAATACTTACTGGTATCATGAACTTGAAGTTCAATTCGCGATCGACTATTTGAGTCTATTGCATGATAGGCGTAATATTGATAATCGCGTACAGAATCATCCTTGCCAACTGGGGAGTCTATATCAAACGCCGGATCATGTGACTTTTTGAACATTTTATTCTATTTATCAGAGTCTAAATCGTGAAAGATTTTCATCGTGAAAAACGCTAGCGTTTTCAACGTGGTTTTTTAAAGCCGCTTCCTGCTATCATATTTGCAATATTGCTTTGGTCGGGAGTTATCAATGATGGCAAAGCCATCGACGCTAGTTTTTCGTCTACTGCGTTATTTATTATTTTACTAACCCGTGCAGGCATTTCCGCGGTAGACGGTAACGGTTTCTTTTTTCGTGATTTCACCAATGATGTTAATTTATTCTTCGCGGCTGAAAACGCTTTCCCGGCAAGATCTCCAACGAAATCTCCGATTTTTCTGGTACCCTTATCACGAATAACATCAATTGCTTTCAGTGATAATTGTTTAGCTAACGGCATCAATTTTGGAGCCATTCTTGCAAATAACCCCGCAATGGTATTACCTAAACCATCACCATAGTACGCTCTATAAACTGGAAACCGTGAATTAACTACATAGACGGGGGTTGGTTTATCATGATTGTAGTGTATGATCATTATTTGAAATCAGAAACAATTTTTCAATTGTAAAACAATTTGTCAATTGGAAACGCTAGCGTTTTTATTCAATCCCGGTGATTAATCACTATGATAATCCTCCACTAACTCGCCAATGAAATCTCGATCTGTGCTGATACCCATGATACCACCTTGAAATAATCGTCTACAGATATCAGATGCTTCATTAATTATTTCCGGCGAGTTATTTCCAGCTCGGAATCCTCCTAGAAGAACTTCTAATCGTGATATATCACTGAGAACACTACCAGGACAGAAACCCGAAGAGTTTCCAACTAAACCACTGCCTGAAAATCCTTTGGTTTTATCAGTGATACCGGTTGCACCTTTTTCATGATCAGCTTCTCTCGTTATTTTCATCTGTTGGGGGGATTGTGTTATATCAATAAATTTTGATTGTTCTGGTAGTCTAAGAAATCCGGTATCCGATTGCTCCCCTATAGATGATTCAGCTTTTTTTATTGCTGCCATATACTCCTGAAATGTTTTATCATCTCCTTTTGCTTGAGATGAACCTGATAGTATACGATATAACCCCCTATACCAATCTTTTTTAGGGGGGAGATTATCATCACCTTGAATATATTTTCTTCTCTGATGAAAACTCCTAGTGACAAATTCGGCTAATTTTTCCATAGAATCATATGTTTTATTTCTCAATTCATCTAATTTACCGGGAAGAAGTTTTTCATTGAATGCAACTCGTCCACTAGTAGTATCCTCCCCTTCTTCTTGAAATTCGGGTGGGGGGATATCTTCTTGAAGTTCTCGTTGTTGTTCTGAAGCGGTTGATATATCCTGAGGAAGTGTTTTCAAGGATTTGTTTTGTTTGTTTAGTTCTTTTTGCTATTTTTTCTAACACAGGAAGAAAAGTCTCTTGTTTCTTTCCTTCTTCAGAGATTGTTGACACTATCTGTTTCGATGCTGTGGTTACTGGTTTAAACAATTCTTCAGATCCTACAGCAAAATCCGTTTGTAAACTCTGTCGTTGTTGCAGTTTATTTCTTACAGACTCGCGAATTGGTATAAATTTCTTGATTGCATCAAGTCGTTCACGAGCCAATCGGGTCGTTAATGCTTCATTGACCATTATTTGAAATCGTAAACAATTTTTCAATTGTAAAACAATTTTCCGAACCTGACCTAACAGACGAAAACACTTCGACACGTCGGATGATTTTTAACACCACCGTAGAAGCGTTATTTTGTTGTTTTAATGGCTCTATCAGTGATGTTGAAAGTCACATAATTGTATATAAAATAATAATACTGTGACTTTCAACATTTGACATTTGATCAATCGGAATCATCATATCGACTAAACCATCGATTAACGGCCTATCAATTTTGTTGTTTTCAATCAAAAAATGCTAAAAAAAATGAAAATCTCTCTGAGGGTCGGTCACAATAAAAAATGACAAAATCTCTCTGAGGTTGGTCACGGACAAAATCTCTTTGAAGATCGGTCACGGTCAAAATTGTTCATTTTCTTGAATTAACGCTCGTAGGTTTCTAACTTTAGAATTGACATCCCTTTTCAATTCGTATTCGTTACCTAATTCTTTTCGTATTCGTTCAACGATAGTATATAACGGAACAAACACACTTACGTCACTGGAAAATGAAAGAGAGTCTCGCATAGAATTCTGAATTCTCTTGATTAGCGCGTATTTCTTGGGCAGCATATATTTGTTAGTGTTAACTCCGTATTCTATATCCTGAAAATCTGACATGATTTGATCAGGATTTAAACCATCTGATAGTTTGATATCCTGACTTTTCAATTTTGAAATTTCATCAATAATGCAATTCATTTTTTCAGAATTCATTATTCTATAACAATTATATATTTCTAAATGAAAAATATGACGCATCAGACATAACTAAATTTAATTTTCTGTCCGCGATTTTTTGAAATGGCCGTCTTGGTTATTCCCCCTGCAACTTTTCGTACTGAGGCTCTACAAATATCGAAGTACCCACTGGCTTCATATATCGATTGAAATATTTTTTCTTCGTTAGTTGTTGTATTCAAAGATTTTACGGGTCTCGCTTTTTTTGAGCAAGTACCAGTCTTTCCTCGTTTCAAATTCTCACTCTGTGTAACAACTTCTAGATTTGATAAAGAATTATTCTTTGGATTAGAATCCTTATGATCAATAACAAAACCATCCTCGATTAATCCATGGAAACCTTCAAATACGAAACGATGATTGTGATATTTTTTCTTTCCAGCACCAAACATCAAATACCCTTGATTAGTAACAAAACCAACTGATTTCTTCAGTCTACGGTTTCTTACAACACCATCACTGGATGCTTCATAATTTGTAATCACAGGGTGTGGTCTGAATTCTTGGTTCATTCGTATACTAATACTATTGTTTGTCTAATTCATTGTTTGGTCTAATGATTACATCTTTGGAAAATCTTTCGATGTAGTCTTGGGGGGTTCTTATGACTTTATCCTTGACTTTGTCAACGTCAAGGACTTTTTCAGGGTTATAATTTCTGATTGATTGTCAATTTTTTATTCTTTTGTCATAATAACGCTTCAATTCCCTATATCGTTTACCACCACAGCGTAGACATAACTGCGATTCTCCCCTGACCCCAACCCCACATCGTATGCAGGGTAATGGACCAAGGCTTCCACGACGAAAGCTTTGCATATGATACCCACAGAATTCCTTTCTACATGATTTGTTACATGGAGTCGTTGATCCAATCATGAGCCATTTGCAGTGATTCATTATATTTAAATCTTTCATTTAAATGCTTGTTTTAATTATAGTATGAAGAAGTTCGAGAGATTATCGAAAATTAAGCCTTGGAAAAATGCTCAATTCAATCCTGATAAAGAGTTTAAGAGATTATTAAAAATTAGTCCTAGATTTAATCTCGATAAACCAAAAAAACGTCTAGTGGACGGTAACATGAAAGAGTTTAAGAGATTATTAAAAATTAGTCCTAGATTTAATCTCGATAAACCAAAAAAACGTCTAGTGGACGGTAACATGAAAGAGTTTAAGAGATTATTAAAAATTAGTCCTAGATTTAATCTCGATAAACCAAAAAAACGTCTAGTAAACGGTAACATGAAAGAGTTTAAGAGATTATTAAAAATTAGTCCTAGATTTAATCTCGATAAACCAAAAAAACGTCTAGTAAACGGTAACATGAAAGAGTTTAAGAGATTATTAAAAATTAGTCCTAGATTTAATCTCGATAAACCTAAAAAACGTCTAGTAAACGGTAAACCAAAAAAACGTCTAGTGGACGGTAACATGAAAGAGTTTAAGAGATTATTAAAAATTAGTCCTAGATTTAATCTCGATAAACCAAAAAAACGTCTAGTGGACGGTAACATGAAAGAGTTTAAGAGATTATTAAAAATTAGTCCTAGATTTAATCTCGATAAACCTAAAAAACGTCTAGTAAACGGTAAACCAAAAAAACGTCTAGTGGACGGCAACATGAAAGAGTTTAAGAGATTATTAAAAATTAGTCCTAGATTTAATCTCGATAAACCAAAAAAACGTCTAGTAAACGGTAAACCAAAAAAACGTCTAATGAAGAAGTTTGAGAGATTATCGAAAATTAATCCCTGGAAAAATACTAATTTTAATCTCGATAGAGTCTCTGATACATCAAAACGTCTAATCGGTGATAGAACTATACTGGATAAAATCGAAGAGTGTTTTGATGAATTCTACCGAGACGGTGCAGCACACTGTTGGTCGACATTTCGAATTATTGATGTCGGTGTCAATGTACCAATCATCGATGCTACTATGAACGATGAAAAAGCAGCCGATGTGATTTCACACCTTGGTGGGCCAAGCAATTCTCAACAGAAGTATTTTTTCAGAATAAAATTCATTATCGAAGTCGAAGGCAAATTGATTATTAGGGATAAATTTGAACCAATCCTCAAGAATAAAAAAACAATCACACTGAGTAGAGATTCCAAACCAGGAATTCTAACTGGAATCGACAAACCATACTACGAGAGATCTTATCCTGTAACAGCAGTCGTTTATGGAATATACCCGCTAAATGATAAACCTGATATTACAAAACTAGCTTCTATAAAACTATCTTCGACGTAGAATTGTGTAGCAACACGGGTAATGGAACACTTCACAAATTCATCCCGAGGAAATAAACTAACTGATCTGCGACGTAGGAAAATAACCGAATGGGAACTGACAGTGAAACAGAACGGTGCAAAGATTTCTGATATAGCTAAATTAGAAACATCATTAAGATTCCCAATAACCGTTATGACGATAACCGGAGAAGTATTACTCGAACCGAAATATAAATTACAAGGAGCGCCAATACAAATTATTGATCATAACGAACACGCGTGGACGGCTGCAGTAATAACATTTCCACGAGATAGAACCGTGAGATATATCCCCCAAGAATTTTCCGGTGAGTTCGTCGGGGATGTTTTCTATGAAGAGGAATTATTCGATGCTATTCACGCGTTGTGTAAGGATGATCCTGTGTCAGTGTGGTTACTTAGAAGTGATGAAGATCCCGAAATAGGATTCGATCAATTTGTAAGACCAAATGGTGAATTATATCGCGTTGAAGAGTTAGATAACAGAATGAGAAAAATTGCAAATGATTTTTCACCGGAGAGTTTCCATGAAAAACTACTCACGGATAGTTTTACTATTCCATCAGTGGTAGCTCACTTTGCAAGAGAAAAAAACTCATGGCGTCCAACACGAAGTGATTTTCTCGAGGACGTTAAATTGAGTTGCGTCGAATTTAGTCAAGGAGGACTGTGTAATACAAAATACTCACGTGATGGTATGATTTCAATTGATATGGTGGCGCTCTACAGTTTCGTACTTTGCATAGGGTTAGAATTTTAAAGAAAAATAATTTTCTGGGATTTCTTCACTGGTTATACTGGCAATATAATAAAGACTTTGTACATCTTAGGTGTTGGGAGGAGAACTTTCAATTCCCTTTATTTTGATGTATGATTGATGGGTGTACTTTAGGTTCTAGAGTATACAGCTTGGGCTAACATAAGATGTGCTCATGTAAACAAACTGCTAGCTCCGCATGGTCATTTTCACTCCCTGGAACTTCAGAGGTAAATTGTAGAAAAATGGTACGATAACTTTTTTTACTTTTCTGATATTTTGTAATTTGTTCATTGCACTTTCAGAAGCTGCTATTGCCTACTTCAGCAAAATTCGTTTTCCCTAGTTTAATAACTGCTAAAGTTAGTGTACTTTTGATTAATTCTGGCTAATTTTTCAAGCACATGGGAGCATCCATTTTGTTATACCATGCGCTTAGATCATTTACAATTTCCACAAGTGCAGTATCCAAAGAAATATCAGCCACATTACATCAAAGTAGCATTGAGATATGCCAACATTATCTCCATTGTGCATGTTACAAATGCAAACAACTTCACCTCACATACGTCACTATCTGAAAAGTACATATTAACTGGTGAGCGCCCCCATAAAGAGCATTCGGGTGTATACCCATGGAGTTATATTTATTGCTGTTTGTATGAATATTGGCTCATTTAGTTTAAATTCACTGCAGTTTAGAACTTAAATGTCTTTACATTCCAAATTCTGCTTTAATTAAGCGGCTGCAGGTGGGCTTGAGAAGAGTTATGTCCCTTGCCATTGTACACAATACGACATAGACTAGTGGCAATTAGAAACCTCTGTGTGTCATTGTTTTTAAAAATGTTTCATTAATTTCACATTTCTCAAGGAAGATGCTATCAGTTCTTCTTTGAACTGCTAATAATTTGGATATTTTTCCCTGTTTTTTTCATTGTCAAATTAAACTATTAACAAAATTTGTTTTCTTGGTATTAAATAATTTTGTATTGACATATAAAAAAAATTCTATAGTATCATATGGTCATGGTTTATTAAGCTAAGTCAGAAATATTTCAAACTAAATTAACAGTTCAAGATATAATGACATATAAAAGAGCTTCAACTCAACATACACAAGTCTGCAGCAAGTGTCACATTTGGACAGGCTCACATGAACAACATGGTTATGGAATAATTTATGTAACCTTTCGTGGGAAAAGAAAGATTGCTTTGGCTCACCGACTAAGGTTCTATGTTGAAACTATGGTAAATTCACTACCATATCAGTGTGACGTATCACATAGATGCCATACAAAAACATGATCATTTATCACTTGAACCAAAAAAGAGAAAATTTGGCTAGAAAATCATGTAAAGCCTATGGTGAATGCCAAGGCAATATGGGCTAGGGAGAGTGGTGTATACTGTGATAGTCAGGTACATTTAATAATTGTTACATGCATTCATTTAAAGGATTTAAAGTGTATGGATGTTCATTGGGTACAATATTATTTATTGAATTAGCAAACATTGAATTTTGTACAAGTTTTCTGTTGCTTTTTGTTTGCGTTTGATGTAGCATATGTACTTGTACTGAAGACTTGATTTCCTCTCCCTATCTTTTACTGTTCTGTTCTCTGATCTCATTCTGCTATGAGCTGAAATACTGGATCAGACTGAGTAGAACAATTCCATGAGACTTGGTCAGTGGGAGTGTAAAGTTTCCTGTACCATACTCAGAGCTATGAGGGAATGAATGACATAATGCATCAAAATCTCTGCTCCATACTGATATTTTAGGTGCATAGGTAAAAATGATATTGTGCAAGCTCTCGCACTTATTTGTGTTTAGAAAGTGTGAAATTTTACTTAGCTTGACATCTAAGACAACATTTCTTAGTAAATATTCAAGCGTTTTAATATAAGAAAGATTTAAATGTTTCCCATATGGCAGAAATTTTGAGTAATAGGATGCTAAATGGGCAAGTCAGTCACTCCAACTTTGGCCTTCTAGCAAGAAAGTGCCAACATCGCATTTAAATTTCCTGTGCCTGGGCCTCACTTTCTATGTCCTTGGCACTTTTCTGGACAGGCAGCCTGTTCTGCTTCCTGCCGATTGCAGTTTGTACATTTAACTGTTAAAAAGGCACACAGTCCTTGAGTTTTGCTTTTATACATCGGTGGATTATATCGCTTGCAATTTCCAGCTCAGTCATACATTATGCACAATGTTCCCAATATCCTAGTTAGTTTTGGTATGTTCATAATTACATTTCCATTGATGTTGACAACACGCTGCAACATGTGACCCAACAACTAAGTTTTCTTCATTTCTTTCTTTCTCCAATTCAGGACAAAGCTTGGGTGCACTTTATTTGGGCCACAGGAAGATAGTGATTCTTCATATACATCAATTCTTGGGCGCTTTATTTGTGGAGATGTAGAACCAGATTGCAACCTGAATAGGTTGGTCACTCTTGGATACTCGTAATCCATAGTCCTATGGTTGACTGTGTTGTATGAACTCTTGTGGACAAATAGCTATTTTCTTAGCTCTTCCTTTAGCCATGTTTTCTTAGATAGTGGCTAATGTGGGTTGATGTAGTATTAGTGACATCATGGTTACCAGTTGTTCCTGGTTGTGATGGATCTTAGACAGTATGTAACATCATAATCAGGCTGGGGCTTGAAATTGCTGGGAAACACACCTACCCCCTTTTTTGACATACAAGTCTGCATGTTTTGGTTTTATAATTAATTTTACCATATAAAGCAGTCAACATATTTGATTTTCATTGTAATCAATTATGTATGTAATCATCAATCACATTCCTGGTCCATGGAATGGTCTCACCAGGAGTTAATTCCCCTTGACTTTTCATTTCAATTCTTTGACATACAAGCATTAGTGCAGATTCAAATTAGATTACTAGTGCCGGGGAAAAAAGTAATTATTTACAAACAAAATATATATTTATGTCTACTGTTATGAATTTATAGCATCAAGGACTTTTTTTCTTAATCCAATGCTGGACAATTTTTGCACTATTACCTCAAACTTTATGGAATTTTCCTCACTTTGCTCACTTGATTTACATGTATACATGACCCAAGTATAGTTTGCAACTTTGAAAATGATCTAAATACATTATTTGATGTTTGGATTGAAAAATAAAACAAATACTTCATATGCATTTATTCTTGAATGTCTTTCTTTAATGTCAAAATAATAGCATTTCCCAGTGACGTTAAAATACAGTTTTGACGTCATGAAGCTACATTTAAGTTACTTCAGAGGGGTATAGTAAATTAACTATGTGTTTGTAATTTTGGAAGTAAATACCATGTATGATATATCAATATGTTTGAAATTGACTGCAGAATATGACAAGTTTTTCAATAAGTTGAAAACACATCTTCAGTGGTTCTTTAAGGTGGCGCTCTACAGTTTCGTACTTTGCATAGGGTTAGAATTTTAAAGAAAAATAATTTTCTGGGATTTCTTCACTGGTTATACTGGCAATATAATAAAGACTTTGTATATCTTAGGTGTTGGGAGGAGAACTTTCAATTCCCTTTATTTTGATGTATGATTGATGGGTGTACTTTAGGTTCTAGAGTATACAGCTTGGGCTAACATAAGATGTGCTCATGTAAACAAACTGCTAGCTCCGCATGGTCATTTTCACTCCCTGGAACTTCAGAGGTAAATTGTAGAAAAATGGTACGATAACTTTTTTTACTTTTCTGATATTTTGTAATTTGTTCATTGCACTTTCAGAAGCTGCTATTGCCTACTTCAGCAAAATTCGTTTTCCCTAGTTTAATAACTGCTAAAGTTAGTGTACTTTTGATTAATTCTGGCTAATTTTTCAAGCACATGGGAGCATCCATTTTGTTATACCATGCGCTTAGATCATTTACAATTTCCACAAGTGCAGTATCCAAAGAAATATCAGCCACATTACATCAAAGTAGCATTGAGATATGCCAACATTATCTCCATTGTGCATGTTACAAATGCAAACAACTTCACCTCACATACGTCACTATCTGAAAAGTACATATTAACTGGTGAGCGCCCCCTATACCCGCGTGTTATCCTGGAAGTTTTCTCGGGTATGGAGAATGCGCTGAGTACTTTGAACGATTTGGACACCCCACGCATGAAATGACTCGTGTTGCGATTAATGGTCCATTGCCTGATTTTGATTTAACTGGATTCGCTCGTGTGATATCATTCGAATTAGCTACAGGGTTACATCCGTGTAGCTATCTTTGGCTTGGTAGACACCTATCTGAAAAGGCCTGGATGCCAATAGTGTTATTGCGGTATATGATCGATTGTGGTATGCTAATATCGTTAATTGTCAGTGAGGCGATTATATCCTATCGAGCTCAGAAAGAAGTTTGGCTACCACAACCCGATCTAGATAGAATAATTAGCGAACAGCGAAAACTGTTTCCTGATGGAAATTCGAAGAATTTTAGTGAAGAAGAAATCATGAATTTGTCTAAGAAGGTATTTGAAATTAAAAAAGAACAAGCAAAGGATTTTGGACGAAGAATAATCGGTAAATTTACCCAGGGTGGAAGATACGACAATGCAAAATACTCTTCGCGGTTGATCATAGACGTCGCTGAATACGATTTTATTGTAGCGGATTTAACGAAACAGGGAAAACTTGTATCCCGTAAGGATGCTTTTCTATCCAATGGTGAAAAATTAGGTACGGTTGTTACCTACTGTGATGGATATAATTCCCAGTACACACACTTAAGAAGTTCTATGCTAGCCTATGCTTGTATTAATCTTTTTTCGATGATAAATAGATTTCCTAATACCGCAGTTAGAGTAGCCACTGATTCGATGTATATACATAATAAATACAAATCAGCTGTAGCGGCATTCACAGATCCCGAGGAAAATTGGGGGCGTTGGCGATTTAAAAAGGAAACACTATATGAGTATTGCGAATCCGCAGACGTTGCCATGGATGATAAATATCTTTGTTGTAACCGTATTGAAATTCAATCAGAATTTTCTAATGCACCACCGGTATCTGATCCAATCTGTATATACAAGACAGTTTATTTAAACGGTTGTGGTGGGTCAGGAAAGACAACTCGTGCAATTGAATTATTCCGTGGGAAAAGTCCTACGGATTTCACAAACATGATTGTGTTAACACCGACTCACAGACTCGCCAGAGAGATGAAACAACGAGGGGTAAATGCCTGTACTTATCATAGTTTCTTTCGATGGAAGGGTGACAAATGGACTCCTGAGCGTATGGGTGATAAATTCATTCCTGAAATCATAATTTGGGACGAAATATGCACAGTATCATTAGATGTATTACAAACATTTCTTGAGTGGTTGTTAAACAAAAACACAAAAGTCGTCATGTGCGGGGATCACGGCCAACCACCACCATTTGTCGGTGTATCCTCACATGAATGGCTAAAGGGTTTTGTAGATTATTATGAAGAAATTAACACTGATTATAGATCACTTGATGAACGATTACGAGAATTCAAAGCGCTAATTAGATTACAACCGGATAGAATCCAGTGTGAAATAGCGCGTGAAGTGATTTCAGAGACTCCAATGAATGATTTTTGGGAAACGTGGAGACCAAACGATTTGATAATCGCGAGTAGAAAAATTGTCAGAGACGCACTTCAGATGAAGTTATTTGAATTGCATAAAGAAAAATTTGCAACGCTTCCAGTACCGTTGTGTTATAGACCCTCGGATACACGAAAGCAAAATATAGAAGTTGATATTCCTGGACAGAGTGAAAAACAAATTCTTGTATTAAATGATATTGTGCTGGTTGATATCAGCGTCGTTGAAAATGCATTGCGTGCTAATAAGTCCCCGTGGACGCTAGGATACGCAGCGACGATACATTCTTCACAGGGATTGACTATATCGGATACAATTGTTTAGATGGTAGATAATCGCATCGAATGGTCAAATTTAGTCTATCTTGCAGTATCCAGAGTACGAAAAATAAATCAACTTCGAAGAATTGTCCTGACAGAGTCAGGCGATGATAATGACACAACAATGGATGATATTGATGTTAAAATTATTGATAAAAAACTCTCCGGTTACAAACAACAAGACAAAAAAAAAACAACGAGAATTTGACATTGATGCTGGATTAATAATCACTTTGAAGAAACAACAGAATAATCACTGCGCAAGTTGCAATTGTATAATGCGTTGGCGTTATTTAGATAAGGATCCTCGCCAATTTACCGTAGACAGAAAAAATAACAGTCTCGGTCATGTCAGAAACAATGTGATGTTGACTTGTCTTGAGTGCAATAGACGCAACGGCGCTAGTTAAGACCCTGTGGTGGTAATTGAGTATCGTCAGGAATCACTTGGAGTTGTTCGCGTGTAAAACCCCGTTGAGGGGCAGTTGAATCCAGTTTATAGATTGGAGGTCTACCAGTTGATCGTGTTATAGTAGATATCTTGTGTGCAGTAACACTCCAAATAGGATCAGTAGCCCTTTTTGTGCCACCTTCCAGCTCTCCTGGTTCGTATAAATACCTAACAGTGACATTACTACCAAGAATTGGTTGGGAAACGCTAGAATCATTTTGCGAAATTCCTTCTATTTCTATTTTAGGTATAGACTTCTTTTTAATCGCGTTGATAGGTTTCATGTTAATTGTTCGAGTAATCTCGTTATTCAGTGCGGTAATCACAGCTGGTAATCTCTTAACCCATTCACGGGATCTTTTATCCTGAATAAACTCCTTCGCGTATTGATATCCAAATAACCGCTCTGCAAGAGTCCGATTAAATCGTTCTACAATCGCCTGATCGCGATGTAGCGCAGTATGCCCTCGTCGTATGGTGACATTGTGATGTTTCATCGCTGATAAAACAGCGCCTTGAAATTCCTTGCCAGGATCAACCTGCAATAGATTTGGCCAGCGTAGTGGGCCTCGTCGATAAATCCTTTCAAACGCAGAAGCTACTTCAGTTGATGATTTTGTTTTCAGCGGCTCTGCTTGTTTGTATCGACTAGCAATATCAACTACGGTTAACGCGTATTTGTAACCACGATCATGTGGCAAATATAATATATCAGCCTGATGAACTTCATTAGGGACAGTCACATCAAAATGCGAGTAATTAATTTGTGTAGGCGCTGGTAGATAAATTTGCCATATAGCTTGTTTGGATAACCAATTATCCGCAGTGGCCTTTTTCACTTTTGCGGCGCTAGCGAGTTTATTGATTGCAGCGTTACCCCGCCAGTATCCTTTTGGAGAATAATAAATAGATTCCATGTTGTTATTAATTACCGGCACCTAACATCAATTTGATTTTCATAACCGGTTTTATTAACCATGAAGCTAATTTTTCTTTGAAGGATTTATCAGGAATAGCATTTAATGCATGAATTAATTTCACATCTGCGAGATGTCTTTGCTGCAAATCGCTGCTCCTATATGCAACATCATGAGCATGACACGCCTTATCAATAGCGTTTATCGGTTCTTCACCGGTTTTGGGTTGATTTTGATCATCAAGTCTGATATCTAATCGTGTTCCGGGGCCACAGTAGCTATATCCTGGAAGGTGCTTTTCTCCGGGGTACTTTGCCCATGGGGTTCCAGGGAGCTTTGCCAATTTGGCTGCGATATCACCTCCTCGTTTTTTTTTAAAATCATCTCCGGATTGCAAAATCTTTGATTTTGTAGACACAAATCTAAATTTCTTTGTACCACATTGTACGCATTTACCAGAAAGCGCTGATCGGTTATTTTTAGTTGTAATCGTCATCAAGTCATCTGTGCCAGTACGCGTTTTACACTTCACACAATATAGATCCATAATTTATGTATAGAGATATGGATATAATTGATTTTTCAGCGACTAAAGCAAGAGAACCGGTTAAGCATCATGCAGCGCTACCAAACTCTATCCGGATGATTATAATCGGGCCATCTGGTTCCGGCAAGACGCAATTGTTACTCAATTTAATAATGAGATGGATGAAGTGGGATAAGTTGTATTTAATTGCCCCAAGCGTAGATGATCAACGATGCTATGAAGTGCTAAAAGATTTTAACGAGAATGCATCAGAAATTAAAGATGAAAACGTCGTTGATTTTATTACCGATATTGACGAGGCGCCATCAGTAGAAGATCTCGATGGAAGCATTAACAATTTAGTTGTATACGACGATGTGATGTTAGATAAACAAACAAACCCAGCTAGAATATTTTCCCGAGGCAGGCACAAAAACACTGACGTGATATATGTCACTCAACGTTACACACAGATTCCAAAAGTGATCAGAGACAACTGCAATTTATTGTGTGTATTCAACGGAGTTGATACTCATACGTTACGAAATATTTGGCAAACTTGGTGCTGCGGTGATATGGATCATAATCAATTTAGAAATTTCTTTAGTAACGCTCAGTCAACCCCGCACGGATTTGTAACAATAAATTTACATGATCCTCGGACACGATATCGTATCAGACTCGATCAAATATTCGGTTGAAATCATTTATTATTTTTTGTCAACCAGAACTGAAAGTTTAGCAGCAGAGAGGATGAGTGACAACAACGTTGCGACCAAAATTAATTAAAAAATCGTAAAATCTCCGTTTTCATTTTTTTAGTTAAAATGAGATTTCGTAGGGAAGGCTCGTTAAAATTTCAATCAATTTTTTGTCTCAAAACGTTGTAGGGTTTGCCTCTGAGACATTTTTTTTGGTTAAAATGAGATCGTAGGAAGGCTCGTTTTAAGATTTCAATCAAAATTTTGTCTCAAAACGTTGTGAGGTTCGCCCTCTCTGCTGCTACATTTATAGAAACTTTTACTGTATTGTGAACATATACACAATTTGTTAAGCATGAAAATTTTTGGGTTATCATGACAATCTGTTCCACTATATCAAGATAAAATGCACGAGAGAGAGAGAGAGAGAGAGAGAGAGAGAGAGAGAGAGAGAGAGAGAGAGAGAGACAGACAGAGAGACAGACAGACAGACAGACAGACAGACGGTGTGGGGTTTAATGAGCCAGTGATCAGAATGTAAATATTTAAATAATAGAGGGCTATGAAATTATCTGTTACAGGATTCAAAATGTAAGCAATGGCATTTACGAGAAACTTTAATTGTAAAGAAACAATACTCAGCTATACATGCTGTTAGGAGAATCCTGTTGGTCACCTTCGAGGACTTTTATAAAAATTTGAGCTGTTTTTCATGGATTTTTTTTGTAACTAGAAAAATGAGTGCAATGTCAAAATTATTACGCAACATTGTGTTACACGCTGCTAATGCTAATAGTTTTATTATTAAACACAATTTGAGTTCTAAGAACTCAGTTAATTGGCTAAAGAAAACGCTGCCTGTGACACCAATACAATAATATACACAAATCTGACTTTTGAGATTATTTTTTAAAAGTTTTAATTTATCTCGTATTTAAGAGAATATTGAAATAATTTTAACCAACTTTCATACAAAACTTGATGATGTGCTTTATCCCATTGAAACTGGAAAGTGGCAAGTTGAATATATCCGATAGGAAATCAGAATGTTTCGCCCTAGGCGATGAATTTCACTTCGTTTTTCAATGTAAACATTTTGCTGAACTACAAAAATAGTATCTAAGAAAGAACTGTCTAAACAACGAATAGTGAAAAAAAACCCCAGAAATGTTACCATGTTGTTTAGCTTATCAACAAAATGTATGGAACTCATATTGAAATCATTGTTCATCCATATGCACTGTACATATTAATGTATATTAAAATTATCTTTCCTCATTTTGTTGTGTATATAAACACACTTGACCACAATATACCCTTTCTACAAATGGCTCTCGGACTTGATTATTCCCTATACAATGACCATTATTAATTGGCATTTATACTTAATAGTATACGTCTCTTGTTAGTCTTGTGTTGGATTATTAAGACTTGTTATGATATGTTATGTTCGTTATTTGTAAAGTGTATACATGTATACATATGCCCTACGTACTCATTAGAAAGTGAACCATATAAACTTTTTTTTTATCCAAAGAAGAGGATGACCCTATTTTGAATGTTTACGAATAGCATGATTATTGTGTAAGACTTAAAGAGTTTATGTTTTTGCTTTAATCTGTATCACTCTGTATATTGTATGGTTAAAATTATTACAGGTAATGGAAGACAAAAATATACGTACAATAGTATAAAGTTTAAATATATATTTTGCAGTTTCCATGTTTTGTTAAAGTCATGTACACATACCCTTAATTGGTCTGACGATTAAACAAGGTTATATGACCACTGTATATTGCCTTTGAAACTTAACAATAAATGTTCATTTATTTTTTTATATTATTCTTACCTCATGGTCATCCATTTTTTCAAATTATTTTTTGATATTCTTACAAGTGAATCTACAAACCTTTGTACATTGATGCATTCGGTAGAAGAAGCTTTCTTTTGAGAACTGACACAATTGTAAACGTAAGATTTAATCAGTACCGAAATGAAATGATTTATTACTCATTAGAGGTGAAAACTAGAGTTGTAAGGAAAGAGTGGTAAGTCTACAGATTTACTTCCCTTTTCTATGTCGATCACTGTACTCACACATCTATAATATAAATATTTGACAGGCATGCACCTCTAACGTAAGAAATCGTATTGCTATCGATTTAAAAAAAAAACGATACTACTTTTTTTTAAAGGCAAAGGTTTTGAATACTTTTTGTCGACTAGGCGCCTAATTAACAGCCCAGAATAAATCCCGTTGATCCCGGTCCAGTTTTTCTCGATTGTGCACCGTTTTTCGTTTAGCTTAGGATATACGATAGATCTCCTTTTATGACGAAGAAATACATTTAGCGTGCATTTCTATGGTGGAATATTTAATGAATTATCATTACCGGGAGCACAAAATTTGAAACAAAGTTTTCGATTCCATTAAAATGGTAGAAGAGAGACAATATACGATTTTGCTAAAGGCTTCGAGGAAAAGCGTCCTTGGATTAGAATAAATATTATAGAAGTTATATTTCATAATAGAAAAGTAATAACTGTGCGTACTACGCAGAGTCGTAGCTATGATATTTTGCCCCCGGGGACGAACTATAAAATTGGCGCCCCAGCCCCCTCCCCGTTTAATCAAATGCCTTGTTTACTTATTATAATGTAAAGTTGTAAGCCTCATTTTGGCGCTCCTGTACCTTGGCGCCCGGGGACATATGTACCCCCCTGCCCCCATCTAGCTATGCCTCTGGTACTACGTAACCAGCCCATGTATGTCGAATATTAAATATTGTATTTAATCAAATGAAAATAGCTCTAGCGCACATGTATTTCATCATGTACGGAGATATCATGACCGGATATCAATAGTGGACATATACACGATAACGATTCTCAAGACCATGCCGTGCAGCGTGTCATTTTGCTCGTGGTTTTAATTTTGTTTGCATAGAACATGTATAGAATGCAAGTGGTTTTATTTTTGCCGCTCTCAACAAGAAAGCAGAGTGATTTGCAAATAATAAGCAGAACATCCTATGGGAATGGAATTAGCAGTCTCTCTCTCTCTCTCTCTCTCTCTCTCTCTCTCTCTCTCTCTCACACACACACACACATAAGTAAGTATGTTTCCAATTTGTGCTGATCATAAAAATGTGTTTTTCTTCTTGTTGCGGTTGTTCTTTTCATACATTGCAAATTCGACGAGTGTTTGTCCAGTGTATTATCTACAACTTCTAAGTCTTTATGGATCTGGCTCAGTTGCCATCTGCTAATTGTTCAAGGTACATTCCTTAAACAGATTATAAAAATCAGTTTGTTTTACCGACTGTGAATTGAAACGTTTACGAGCTTCACCAATTAGTACACTTTGTAATAATATAATTCAGTATTTTTTCCAAACAACAGGGAACTATTGATATACCGCCTGCTATCTAAAAGTGTGCACACACCTGATATTTCTGGAAGCAACAAAACCTGCACGTGCGTGCCAAAAAAGGGAGTTCAGAGGGCACACAATGTTCTCTGTCTGGCAGTTCTACCCCTTTTTATCAATGACACTTTTCTGTCTTCGCTCTAAATTTGGATATCTCATTTTTCTCTCTTTTAACATTTGTCTTTAATTTCTCATGCACTCTTTGTATTTGCATCTGCACATCTTTTGCTTCTTTCTGAATTTGAAATCCCATCTTTTCATTCTAAAACCAAAGTTTGTTAAAAGCAAATCCATATATATTTGTAACTGTAATTCGTTTTAATTTCACATCAAAGATAGATACAGACTTTCTAATCAAACCTAAAATACTATAATAAAAAAAAAACATTCCACCAAATATTGAGTCAAAACATTCTTTATTCCGAAAGTTGCTACAGAATCCTTCGT